>CM058238.1:57324929-58036055 GCA_030180135.1 Orychophragmus violaceus | reverse complement strand
GCACTATAAATAGGACCCTTCACTCTTCATTTCACACAAATTGTAACTTGCGAGAGTGCCAAACTACTTCTATAAAGCTCTGATCTCAAGCAATATTTAAGGAGCACGTCATTTGATGGACTCCCACCTCGTACCAACCTTTTCAAAGCTCGGCTTCGGCCTTAAGATCAATAAAGAACAGTTTCGACCTTACTTAAAAATTATCTTTCACCTCCTAGTTCGGACATTTCAGATCGTAGCCCGACTTCTATTGGTGCCATCTGTGGGGACCGAGAAACTTTTATGCACTCTAAGATGAAGCCGAGATGACATGACCTCTATCAGCCAGCGATAGCTCGGAGAAGACGACGGACCAGCCGCCGAGCTCGAATTCCCCGAACTCGGGAAAAGGGACGAACCTACCACCCCACCAACCAGCTCCTCAAACCCGAACCCGAACCCTCTTGTTCCCTCAGGTCCCCCAAAAACCACTAGGCCCAACACTGCGATGGCTCGCGCGAAGGTGTCAACGGTCAAAAACCCAGTCAACCAAACCAGAGTAACGAACACACACGAAGGGGCCGAGCCAACAACAGTCATCGCGGAAGTCCCCGCTCAAAATCGGCAGGACGTCCCTTCTCTCATAAGGACCTTGATAACGCAGATCGACGAGTTGACACGATGCAACAATCACCGCTTTGAGCAACTCATAAACGCCCAAAACGTATGCCACGAGCAAATCGACAACCTTCGAACAGCCAAACATCAGGTACCTCGAAGGCTGGAAATTCTCGCTGATACCTTACCGCACACAACCATCAGACCTAGCGAATGGCCAACCATGCCCTGGATGACACCGACACATGAATCTGAAGCAAACCAAACACAATCCGTTGAGCTAACGCAACACGGAGAGGAACCAAGCAGAGGCAGCGAGATCGAGCTTCTGAAGGCGCAACTAGACATCATGACATCAAGATTCCACAAGGAAACTAGCTCGGCCCCCGAGATCAACATAGTCCTGAAGTAAACACAGAACACACCATTCACGAACAAAATAACATGGACACCGGTCAGAAACCCAGGAAAGATCAAATTACCTACCTACAACGGCAGCTCAGATCCGCGGCAGTACCTAACAGCTTTCAGCAGTGCAATGGGACGAGCCCAGTTCTCTCCCGAGGAGCGCGATGCCGGCTTTTGCCAGCTCTTCGTCGAAAACCTCAGCGGCGCCGAACTCAACTGGTTCTCGTGATTGGAGGCACACTCCATTGACAGCTATCAACAGCTGACGACCACTTTTCTCAAACATTACTCAATGTTCATCCAAGAAGGAGCATCAAGCGCCGACCACTGGGCGATCAACCAAGAACCAAACGAACCCCTAAGGTCGTACATCAATAGATTCAAAGCATCGTTTCAAAAATCTTGGTGACCGACAGCGAGGGACTACCAGCGCTGCGAAATGGAATCTGGTACGAATCACCGTTTCGCAGCGAACTAGCCCTGAATAAACAACAAAGCCTCGAAGACTTCCTCCATCGAGCTGCCATCTTCGTCGAAATAGAGGAGGAAAGGGAACAACTAGCCAAAAATTTTAGGACAGCAAAACCCGCTAAGGGGAAGGATTCGACGCAGGAATACGTCGAACCACGCCAACACTAAAATCAAGAGTACAAAAAATCAAAGAGGGAAGGCAAGAAAACGGCAGCTTACTTCTCTAGCAAGCACGGCCTGCAAGGCAACCCGCAAAACCACGCCAAAAACAAAGGTGTAAACACCAGCGATAAAAACAAACCTTTCTGCACGTACCATCAGAGGTCAAGGCAAGGCACCAACGAATGCCGTCACCTGCAAAACCTCCTCCTCAGAGAATACCAAAAGGGAGACAAGAACATAACGAATCGAAACATACAAACGATGCCTGTCGAAAATCAGACAAGGGACCACAGCGGCCGAGTCCGACTCGTCAGAGGAAGGAACAAAAGATCCGAAGGTATACAGCGAGACTGAGCAGGATAACGCCGACGCAGAGTCACACAAGCGAGTTCAAGGCGACGAGGCAGCAGGAACACCCCCACCTAGAAAACGCATCATTATGATATTGAAAGAATTACCCGGTTACGATGGCTCGACAGGCCATACAAAGACCTACAATCAGGAAATAGGCGTGGAACCGGAACAAGAAAGAAACCACATCAGCAAAATGAAAAACGGGGACAAAGTTTCCTTCATCACATAGAACGAAGAAAGACCAGGCATGCCAAACAACGACCTGCTCATCATCAAGCTTCGGATAGATAAGCACGGAGTCGCCAAAACCCTGATCGACAATGGAAGCTCGCTCAATCTCATCTTCAAAAGAACTTTGCAGGAAATGAAGCTTGACAAGTACTTAGCAAGAAGGCCAAAAGAAAGCTCACAAACTTCAGCACCGAAACGACAACAGTAATTCGAACAATCCGATTGCCGGTACATGCCGGGCTGGCCACCCATATTAGCACCTTCCTCGTCATAGACCGACCAGCGACCTACGATGCAATCCTAGGAACCCCATGGATCCACACGATGAGAGCAGTCACCTCGACTTACCACAAATGCGTAAAATTCCCGACCTCAGGAGGAACCTACACGATCTGGGGAGAATAGAGGAAGCCAAAAACCGACCTTGCAAACAAAAACAACACCAGCAGCCCTAAACGACACACAAAGTCCGAAGCAACCAAACAGGGAAACAACCCAAAAGTAAGCCACAATTCAAGGTCCGAGCTCATAGATAACACCCGCTATCTTTCTTACATATATATCGTAAAAAAACAAATTGCAAAAACAAACAAACTACGCACGACTTGATCTCTCGTTTGAGAGTACGTAGGCAGCCTCTACGAGGCCCAATCACTTTTCTATTCCAAAAATTAGGCATGGTTTCTGTCGGGAACATACTCGGATTGCCCGAAATATTAACATTGACATTCTAGCTAAATGATCGATATAACTAAAACGCGTCCCAAGACGCAGTGGCATCACGCCACGTTGTCAGTTTCGACAACACTCAAGCTGGGGCCAAACCCGCACAAGTCTTTAGGATAGGTTGAATAAACCAAACCTCCTTCGCACAACCCAATTCAAAGACTTCACAGGGTAAGTGATATATCATGGTTTTTCTAGGTTTTCAACCATGATATAGTTGTGTATATTGAGTCTTAAACCTTGTTTTTCGAGTCTATTGAGTCTTCTACAAGTAGGCTTGCGTTTGGAGCAAAGAGTGGGATTATAGGACGTTTCTGGTGATTTGTTCAAAGAGCTGAAGTTGGTGTCTCGGCCGACATCCACTGACCTTGGTGTCGGTCGACACTGAGTGCGAGAGAAGCTATACGCCGAGTTGAGACAAGTTTTGAAGAATTGCAGAAAGACCTCGAAGTTTCCCCTAATTCTAATCTAGCCCCAAAACGAGTTTAGCAGTTTTAATTAGGTTTTCGGACTCATAATCAGATTACCTTGTTCTTGCTAGATTGAGAGATTTTGCGAAGGGGCTGATTCTTTCTACTTGTAACCTTTGAGAGAAGGATTTCGAACCCCTTTACTTATCTATTTGATCTTTTGGTTTTCTATTCAATGATGTGTTGTTATTCTGATATTATGTCTGATTAGTAACCTAGTTGAATTTAGGAATTCTCATAAAGGTTTTATGCATGGTTAGACAATTGATTAACTAGGATTCTAAATATATTTGTTCATCGCCTAAGTTATGCTTAATACTGAATTCTGGACTGATCACCGAGGATTTAGATCTGAGATAATTGAAAATAGCACGAGAGTGTGAGTTATAATCTGAATAAACTTAGTATGAGCAATTTGACAAGATACAAAGAGATTTGGTTTAGGAGAATTGTGAACCGATAGAACATGTTCTTAATGCTTGTTTAGAACTCTAGGATCACAAAGAGGTTTGGATCGCTAGGTTGCTAGATATAGAAATAATCTCAGCAAGAGTTGGATTGTTTAGCATTGTGTTTCTAGTTCTTGAACTCGAGCTTAATCTGAATCCGGTTAGTTAATTGTCTGTCATTGTATAATTCCTGAGAACTTCCTAAGTCTGACGCCTTTCTCCTATTAATAACACACCCTTGTTTACTGCTTTCTTTTTATTGATTTAACTTATCTTGAGAACATACAATCTATCGTGTGAGTTGTGACTTCTTGTGGATACTACAATAGCATAATTGTGCACTTGCAGTAGAATATGGTTTAATTCTTGCTCTATCAAGTTTTTGGCGCCGTTGCCGGGGACTCAGTTGAGTTCGCCGATAGATTTTGTTTTAAAGTTTAGTCTAAGTCTTTTATTTATTTTGTACTGATTTTTCTCTTGTTTGGCTTGTTTTTGTTGCTGCAGGAAATCGACAGTAGCACTCAGCGTCGACCGACACCAATCTAGTGTCGCCCGACACCGAGCACGGATTTCAGCCTGAAATCAGTGTATGCCAAGTCGACACACCCGAGCCTGAAATCAGTGTATGCCAAGTCGACACACACGAATCAACCCGGACGAAGATCTTGTTAACTCAGGCTTGAGGAGCTAGCTAAACTTGAGAGAACGAACATAAAGGGTCAAAGAACAAGAATGATGAACAATCGTTTGATTTTGAGATCAGATGCTGAGGGAGTTCTAAGAGACCGACAGAACAACCCATACAATTATCAGGGGCAAAGGATTGATGTTGAGGGACGTGTGATCCCTGAACCTGACCAGCCTCAAGGTGAGGGGCAGATGGTCAATGCTGGAGCTAATGGATAGCCACCTAATTCTCCTGCTGCTGAGAAGACTCTTGCTGAATACAACCGACCCAATGTGTTTTATGCTAATAGATCAGCAATTGTACCTCTTCCTTTCGAGAGGAATGACTTTGAGGTCGAGATTGTCTACTACTCCATTCTGAGGTAGCATCCTTTCCATGGTCTCCCACATGAGCAACCCATGGGCCACATTGAGGATTTTGAAGCTTTTATCACTGGTATGAAGCACAATGGAGTGGTTTATGACTTCCTGTATCTCAAGCTTTTTCCATACTCTCTCGTTGGAGAGGCTGCAGCTTGGCTTAAGCAAATTTTACATGGGAATTTAACCACTTGGGATGCAGTAAAAGGAGAGTTCTTGAGGCACTTTGATGATGATGCTCGCTCCGATCAGCTCAGAGAGGACCTTCTGACATTCACTCAGGGACCTAAAGAGTCTCTTAAAACTGCTTGGGTGAGATTTAAGATGTACCAACAAAATTGTCCTTATCCTGGATTCTCTGAAGTTCAGCTGCTGGGCATTTTCTTCAGAGGGATAGATCTCTAGTACCAGTCTGCGTTAGATGCTGCTAGCAATGGCAACTTCAACACAAGAACTCCTCATCATGGATTCTCTGAAGTTCAGCTGCTGGGCATTCTTCTTCTTCTTCTTCTTCTTCTTCTTCTTCTTCTTCTTCTTCTTCTTCTTCTTCTTCTTCTTCTTCTTCTTCTTCTTCTTCTTCTTCTTCTTCTTCTTCTTCTTCTTCTTCTTCTTCTTCTTCTTCTTCTTCTTCTTCTTCTTCTTCTTCTTCTTCTTCTTCTCTTCTTCTTCTTCTTCTTCTTCTTCTTCTTCTTCTTCTTCTTCTTCTTCTTCTTCTTCTTCTTCGAGTCCATGGATTGGCTCTCCTCCACCGTCGCAGCCTGGTCTTCCGCCGTCGAGGTAACCTGCTTCTCACCTCCTTCTCTCTCTCTCTCTCTCTCTCTCTCTCTCTCTCTCTCTCTCTCTCTCTCTCTCTCTCTCTCTCTCCATCTTCTTCTTCCTTTTTCCTACCATGTTCGCCACTCTCTCTCTCTTCTATGTTCTTCTTCTATATTCATTCTCTTCTTATCTTACCCTATATATATTGGTTAATTATTTCTCCAAATACCGATGTGAAACTTACTTTTCATTAAAATTTCATTAAGGGTATGCTGGTAATTAAATTCGTGAGAATGAATCTGGTGCATTTTCACTACTCAATTATATAACTAGATTCTATTTGGGTTTTCAATTTCCCTAATTTTTATATGTTTCTATATGGTTTAGTTCTGTAATATATGTTTTTATGGTAATATATAAGTTAATGATCTTACCCCTTTTGATCGTTATATTTTGTTGTACATGTTCATCTAATATATTGCAACTATTTTCATAAACCTTTTGCTATTTATAGAAACATAAATATGTTTTTCCTATGTGTTATTATTGTTCCTCTTCTTTATCTGAATAGTTTTATCATATTTTAAATTGTGAAATTAAAAACAAAATATAGCATCATAACTGTTGGATATGAGTTTTGCACCCATTCAAAACCCATTGGAAATCTTTTTAATCAACCACATTTATCTCGGCCCAAAAAGACAATCACGCTAAGGAGTCAATGACCCAAAGGGAAGTCAGCATATAAGCACTATAAATAGGACCCTTCACTCTTCATTTCACACACAGTGTAACTTGCGAGAGTGCCAAGCTACTTCTATACAGCTCCGACCTCAAGCAATATTTAAGGAGCACGTCATTTGCCGGACTCCCACCTCGTACCAACCTGTTCATAGGTTGGCTTCGGCCGTAAGATCAATAAAGAACAGTTTCGACCTCATTTAAAGTTTATCTTTCACCTCGTAGTTCAGACATTTCAGATCGTAGCCCGGCTTCTATTGCTAGATTGAATTTCCGTAACAACAATTGGTGCAGTCTGTGGGGACCGAGAAACTTTTCTACACTCTAAGACGAAGCCGAGATGACATGACCTCTTTCAGCTAGCGATAGCTCGGAGAAGACGACGAACCTGCCGCCGAGCTCGAATTCCCCGAACTCGGGCAAAGGGACGAACCTACCACCCCCACCAACCAGCTCCTCAAACCTGAACCCGAACCCTCGTGTTCCCTCTGGTCCCCCAAAAACCACCGGGCCCAACACTGCGCTGGCTCGCGCGAAGGTGTCAACGGTCAACAACTCAGTCAACCAAACCAAAATAACGAACACACACGAAGGCGCCGAGCCAACAACACTCATCGCGGAATCCCCCGCTCAAAACCGGCAAGACGTCCCTTCTCTCATAAGGACCTTGATGACGCAGATCGACGAGCTGACACGAAGCAAAAATTACCGCTTCGAGCAACTCGCGAACGTTCAAAATTTATGCCACGAGCAAATCGACAACCTTCGAACAGCCGAACATCAGGTACCTCGAAGACTGGAAATTATCGCTGATACCTTCCCGCACACAACCATTGGACCTGGCGAACGGCCAACCATGCCCTGGCTGACACCGACACATGAATCTGAAGCAAACCAAACATAATCCATCGAGCTAACGCAACACGGAGAGGAACCGAGCAGAGGCAGCGAGATCGAGCTTCTGAAGGCGCAACTAGACATCATGACATCAAGAGTCCACAAGGAAACCAGCTCGGCCCCCGAGATCGACAGAGTCCTAAAGGAAACACAGAACACACCATCCACGTGCAAAATAACATGGACACCGGTCAGACATCCAGGAAAGATTAAATTACCAACCTACAATGGCAGCTCAGATCCGCGGCAGTACCAAACAGCTTTCAGCATTGCAATGGGACGAGCCCAGTTCTCTCTCGAGGAGCGCGATGCCGGCTTTTGCCAGCTCTTCGTAGAAAACCTCAGCGGAGTCGCACTCAACTAGTTCTCGCGACAGGAGGCACACTCCATTGACAGCTATTAGCAGCTGACGACCACTTTTCTCAAACACTATTCAATGTTCATCAAAGAAGGGGCATCAAGCGCCGACCTCTGGGCGATCAGCCAAGAACCAAACGAACCCCTAAGGTCGTACATCAATAGATTCAAAGCCTATGTTTCAAAAATCTTGGTGACCGACATCGAGGGACTACTAGCGCTGCGAAATGGACTCTGGTACGAATAACCGTTTCGCAGCGAACTAGCCCTGAAGAAACGATAAAGCCTCTAAGACGCCCTCCATCGAGCCGCCATCTTCGTCGAAATAGAGGAGGAAAGGGAACTACTAGCCAAAACTTTTGAGGCAGCAAACCCGCTAAGGGGAAGGAGTCGACGCAGGAATACGTTGAACCGCGCCAAGACTACAATCAATAGTACAAAAACTCAAAGAGGGAAGGCAAGAAAACGGCGGCTTACTTCGCTAGCCAGCACGACCTGCCAGGCAACCCGAAAAACCACGCCAAAAACAAAGGCGTAAACACCAGCGATAAGGACAAACCTTTCTGCACGTACCATCAGAGGTCAAGGCACGGCACCAACGAATGCCGTCACCTGCAAAACCTCCTCCTCGGAGAATACCAAAAGGGAGACAAGAACATAACGAATTGAAACATACAAACGACGCCTGTCGAAAATCAGACAAGGGAAGACAGCGGCTGAGTCCGACTCGTCAGAGTAAGGAACAAAAGATCCGGAGGTGTACAGCGAGCTGAGCAGGATAACGCCGACGCAGAGTCACACAAGCGATTTCAAGGCGACGGGGCAGCAGGAACACCCCCACCTAGAAAACGCATCATTATGATATTGAAAGAATTACCCGGTTACGATGGCTAGACAGGCCCTAAAAAGACCTTCAATCAGGAAATAGGCGTGGAACCGGAACAAGAAAGAAACCACGTCAGCAAAATGAAAAATGGGGACAAAGTTTCCTTCACCACGGAGAACGAAGAAAGACCAGGCATGCCAAACAACGACCTGCTCATCATCAAGCTTCAGATAGATAAGCACGGAGTCGCCAAAACCCTGATCGACAATGGAAGCTCGATCAATCTCATCTTCAAAAGAACTTTGTGTTGGGATTATGTCCTGAAATCATATTGTACTAACTCTAAAGATAGTTGTATTGTCGAGATCGGACAATTCATGTGATACTGGGTAGTCATAATGTTTTGCTAGAAACCGCTTATGACAAATGAGTTGTAACTCATTTTCAGTATCGTGTGAACCTACAGGGTCACACACCTAAGCAAGTTGGACATACTTCGTATGGGATTGACCATTGGCATATGGTCTGATCGATGTGTATTAGATACAAATCGAATTGAGTTTCAAAGGGGTGTATCGATCGACACCATTGGGTGCGTCGGTCGATACATGACGTGTGTCGATCGACACCAATGAGTGTGTCGGTCGACACAATGGCGAAACCGAAACTGATGTTTCGGTTCACCTCGAGGTCAATATATATAAACTCGTTTTATGTATCTTGACCAAGTGTGTGATCGTAAGCGCCGCCCAGAGTGCTTTCTCAGAGAGAAAACACAGAAACCTCAGAGAAACTCAGTTCCCAGGGAGATCCGAGTCCCGGTACTAGCATCCCGGCGGATTCCAGCTTGTGTGCGTGTGGACTATCAGTAGAGGCGCAGCATCTGAGGCGCTGGAGATCTTGTTTATCTGACCCTATTCCGCTGCCAGTTTCCAGGTAAACACGAGATCTGATCCATGATTCAATTAACTAGACCCTAGATCCTAGGCTATCTGGAACTCGCGAGAATTCTGAATCTGGTAGAATTGGCTCCAAGTTCCTTCAGTGGTATCAGAGCCTTAGGGTTTTATCATTGAATCAGACCTGCTTATCGAATTTGATGATTTAGATTCGCAAACTAGGTTGTTTGGTTAGAACAGGTTGGATCGATTCTGATCAAAGTCGATTCTGTGTTTTTGCACAGTGTCGATCGACACACTGGGTGTGTCGGTCGTCACAGAGTGGCGAATTCGACAGAATCGGCGGCTAGGGTTTTTCGCGAAGAAAAACCGAAAGCCTTCTGTGTCGATCGACACACTGGGTGTGTCGGTCGACACAGAGCAGACTTGGTCGAGTGTCGATCGACACAGTTTGAGTGTCGGTCGACACAGAACAATATTCGGCGGCTAGGGTTTTCTCAGAGAAAACCTAAAAGGCCTACTGCTTCGATCGACACAAGTTGAGTGTCGGTCGACACAGACCGAGCGAATGGTTAATCGGTTCAATTGGATTGGACCGGTTATCATGCTTGGTTAAGTCCGAATAGATCGGTTTAAATTGGATGAATTGGTTCAATTGGATTGAACTGACTATCCCAATTAGAATAAACCGATTGGTTAAGATCAGTTTGATCAGATAAGTCGGTTCAATTGGATTGGACCGGTTATCAAAACTGTCTTCGGTTTAGGTCTATGTCGACTGTCACACATGGGTTGTGTCAATCGACATGACCGGTTCAATAAACCTGGTTAATTGGATTAATCGGTTATTGAAGTCCGGTTATGTTTTGTGGTGTCAATCGACAGACAGAGTCTGCATCGATCGATACAGTGCTCGAAATTCTGGGTATTGAACCTTGAATTTGCAGAAACCAAACTAGACCTAAATCGTGATCAAAGCTTAGCTTCAATATTGTCAACTGTCAAGACTCGTTTCATTGTGTGATGGTCTAGCCAAGAACTTGGTGTCCACAATTAGGTGAGTAAGGCATGTAATTATGTTGATGGACTTGCGGTATTTGACATCAACAATTACATGACATAATAGATGATTTGCTAACCTTTCAGAGTTTAGTTTCCTCAACTAAACATAAAGTGACCTTGATGTCTTGCCCAATCTAGTCTACTGTTAAGACTCGGTTCATTGTTGGATAGTCTTGGAGTCCTTGGTATCCACAGTGATCTGATCAAGGCAGGTGATCATTGATAGACTCGCAGTGTGACTGTCAATGATCGCAAGACTAAAGAGATTGATTTACTTGACTGGGCTATCAGAAGTTCTGGGCCCAGAGACGTCAGAGTGGATGAGACATGGATTGTCTCATCTACGACCAAGAGTTGTACTGGGTACAATTAGCAAAGGTTTGCTTACCTAGATTACTAAACTCTGGGTGATGACGAGTCGTCCACTCAGATTTTAGTGATGTATGGATCTTGGATCATTATATTCATAGAGGAAACATTGTTTGAATATAATGCGAGTTTTCTTATTAGATAAGATTTCTCATCATATACATAACTAAATCTTTGTTTTTCTTGGATTTCAGCTTATGTCTATGACTACTTTCTCGTTGCGATCCGTCCTTGAGAAGGACAAGTTAAATGGATCCAATTTCCTGGATTGGTATCGGAATCTGAGATTCATTCTCAAGCAGGAGAGCAAGGACTATGTCCTTGAAAAGGCTCTTCCAGAAAGGCTTGGGACCAATCGCTCGCATGCAGCATATAAGGCTTGGAATAAGCATTATATTGATGTGGTAGATGTGCGTGGTTTGATGTTGTCTACCATGAACTCGGACTTGAAAGGTCAATACGAGAACATGGAGTCGCCAATAGAGATGATCACCAGCCTGAAACTGAAGTTTCAGGATCTAGCACGAGTTGAGAGATTCCAGATGGTGAAGTCTCTAACTGAGTGCAAGCTACCAGAGGATACTCCAGTAAGTCCTCATGTCATTAAACTGATGGGTTACATTGATAACATGGGGAGACTGGAATGTCCTATCAGCTTAGATTTGGCCACTGACATCATTCTGCAGTCACTGCCGTTAAGCTATGATAAGTTCATTAAGAACTATATTAAGAAAGGCTTGACGAAGACGTTGACTGAGATGCATGGCATGCTCAAAGCAGTAGAGCAAGACATCATAAAGGGCAAAAGATTTGAGAAATCTTGTGCTGGCAAGGGTAGAGACAGGGCCGTCCAGATTTGGAATCAGGATAAGCCTGTGTCATCTTTTAAGCCCAAGTCAGGCCCATCTGGTGTTAAAAGGTGCTTCTACTGTGATGAGTCAGGGCATTGGAAGAGAGATTGCATTAAATTCTTGGAAGATTCACAAGAGATGAAGGAGATGTATGGTACTTCTTCTTCAGGTATTGTGTTATTAATTCAAGTTCTACATTAGTATTGGATACTAGTTATGGTACTGATATTTTGAAATATGCAGGACCTAAGCGACAGTAGAACGTTGAAGAAAGGACAAGTGGAACTGCGTGTCTGGTTGAAGCAATGGTTGCTACATGAGCCGTAGAGATTCTCCACTTGTAGGAGCCTTTCATACTTGGTTTTAGAAATTAAGTAATTGCTACTATGTATCTGCCTTGTGCAGAAATGCCTTTCATCTTCTTGTAAAGAATTTGGATGTTTTTCATTTTGATAAAAGACAAATTTTTGTCCTTTTGATCTTAATGAAATATCATATGGTAGCACCCCGTTTGGAATGGGTTTTGTATCTTAAACCAGCATAAGTTTAAACATAACACAAATACTAAAGGTTTAAGTCTGATGACTCAAACTCGACTTTTCTTTGGCATAGTCGTTTAACCACAAAGAGTGAAGCGGATTCAGAATTTCCATAGATTTGGACTCATTTGATTATTAATCATTTGAGATATGAATTCTGTTCACTGGATCAAATGACTAAGGCCCTTTTAGCAGAGCTAAAGGAAACGGGCTAGAGGCTTATTGGGCCTTACACATACTGAAGTATGCGGCCCGATGAGCATTAGTGCCAAAGGAAATCTTTTCTACTTCATTACCTTATTGATGGCATCAATGAGTATGGCTGTATTCATTTGATGAGACACGAGCAAGAATCCCTTGAGGAGTTCCAAGAATCCGATTTGACAGAAGTATTGAGATCCTCGATTGAATCGCGGAGGAAAATACTTAAGTCAAGAATTAAGTGATCATCTAAAAGAATGAATCGGATCTTATTAGATATGCTCCGATTAATGATGGGTCACAGGAATCTTCCATAATCATTTAAGATTACGTCCTAAAACGTTTGTCTTTGCGCAGAAAAAGGTTTCTATCAGAATCAGTGAAAAAAAAAAAACACCAAATTGGATGTGGACTGGGTGATTTCCAAATTTGTTTTTCTGATTAATTGGGATTGCAAGGTTTGTGTAAGACAATAGTCAACAAACAAGCTTGGACCCATATTTGATAAGTTCAACCTCGCTGGTTGTCCTAAGGAAACCAAGGCTTAGTGCTTTTGTTGTCCAGAACTGTGTCTTTTAAGAAAGATCATAATTTCAAAAAGGGAACAGTGGGAGTAAAAGTACACATCGAAGAAATTCGATGAACACAGGAGGCTGCTCAACCTGTTGAGGAAGAGCAGCGGTGAGATCTACAGAGTATTGTAGGATCTACACCTGTGGAGCCTGAAATTCGCAGATCCGAAAGGATCCGTCACTAACTCGAGAGTGATTTCTCGTAACCAAATGTCGTGATCTGTTGATCATTGAAAAGTGACGAGCATGCGAAATTCAAAGAAGCGATGGTGAGCCCCAACTCCGAAAATTGGCTGGGTATGCATGTTAGCTTCACCAATCCATTTCTGGATTGAAGCAAACATCTTGGAGTTGGAATCAACATTCTGATAAAGAGGTCAAAAGTTTTGACTTGATCAGAAAGAAAAGAAACCATGCGTTTACAAGAAAACTAGTGGGAGCGTAATGGCAATTCTCACACAGTATGTAGATAACATACTTAAATCTCATAAACGACGTTCCGACGCTAAAGTCTTGTAAAGATTTGGGTCGGAAGTCAAATTTAAACAAATGGACATGGGAGAAGGCCGTAAAAGTTCTTGGAATAAGGATCCATTGGAATGGATCAGAAAGGAAAAATTGGATCATGTCAAAATCCTTATGTTGATAAGGTATTGGACAGTTCCAATATGCATGATTCCAAGAATGGCTTCATACCAAAGGTTTTATGGCAATAATCTGAGCAAGATGAAGTGTCTTGGACACTGGCTCAGCTAGTAACAATATTAGCAAGATGAAGTGTTTTGAACACTGGCTGAACTAATGTTAATGAGTGTGATTGCTAATGCTGCTGCAATAGAATCCATCATGAATGCCATATTTTGCGCTCGTCTAGATGCAGCTTACGCATAAAGCATGACGAGAAAATACCAAAATATTCCGGTAAGAGTCACTGAACAGTTACCAGAAATATCCCAAGTGTTTTAAGAAACACTAAGGATAGTGTCGTGGTGAACTGAGGAAGTGACGAACCAGTTGAAAGTAGTTAGACGGACAAAGACGAATCCCGGTTCCCACCTGGTTATGTCTCTTTGTCTGAATAGCGGTGCTATCTGTTGGAAAGGCTCCAAGCAGTGGACCGTAGAATAGTGCTCTTATCCGAATGGCGGTGTGGTTTGTTGAAATCGTTTCAAGCAATAACACCGCAGTCTCTCCCACAACCTAAGCACCGGATTTATTCTGTTGCTGTAGGTATAAGATATCTGATGAGATGATCTTGATTCTAGTGGGAGTAACTTTAGTTATGTTATAGTTTTTACATAGACATGCCATGGTAGTGTTTATGTAAGTTAAACTGACATCAGTGTTATTTAATTATTGGATAATTAAATAATGGTCCAAGAGTATTTTATTGTTATCATATAGGTCATCAAGTTGAAGACTTGATCATGAAACCCTATAAGTAAAAGATGACATAAATTATGATTGTCCCTAGTCGAGGTTATTGAAGTGGGGCACCAATAACCGCGCGAGACTAGTATGTGAGGTGACTGTTGGACTAAGTTTCATGGAGTCAATGATATGATTATCACAGTCAGTCACATAGATATATGTTGGTAAACATATGATCGGACATGACCCGCTAATGAAAAATCCACAGGATAGTTATATCAGTGGCATGGGAGGTTCTCATTACGACTATAGAGTATAGTCCTTAGACCTGAGTTCATCATGCTTTCTAGCATATGAATTGGTGCGTGTTGACCTTGTCAAACGTCGTTCTGTAACTTGCGGCTATAACGGCATTGCTTGTGCGTATCATGAAGTATGTGTAGAAACAGGGATGGAACAAGATGGGATTTGTCCCTCCTGTAACAACGGGAGATAAATATCTCAGGGCCCATCGAAGATTTGATACTGAGAAAATGCATGGCCGTGCTCAAACGAGGTGATTGTCAGTCGTTTGTTTTATCAGTATAGATCAGGAATTCGATGAACATGATGTTGGCTATAATAAGGATGACACAGTCTCTTGCCTTATGCCAAATCGAGATATAGAGACGAAGGGATTATAGGAATATGTGATTCCAGTACAAGTGGGAGATTGTTGGGATTATGTCCTGAAATCATATTGTACTAACTCTAAAGATAGTTGTATTGTCGAGATCGAACAATTCATGTGATACTGGGTAGTCATAATGTTTTGCTAGAAACCGCTTATGACAAATGAGTTGTAACTCATTTCCAGTATCGTGTGAACCTACAGGGTCACACACCTAAGCAAGTTGGACATACTTCATATGGGATTGACCATTGGCATATGGTCTGATCGATGTGTATTAGATACACATCGAATTGAGTTTCAAAGGGGTGTATCGATCGACACCATTGGGTGCGTCGGTCGATACATGACGTGTGTCGATCGACACCAATGAGTGTGTCGGTCGACACAATGGCGAAACCGAAACTGATGTTTCGGTTCACCTCGAGGTCAATATATATAAACTCGTTTTATGTATCTCGACCAAGTGTGTGATCGTGAGCGCCGCCCAGAGTGCTTTCTCAGAGAGAAAACACAGAAACCTCAGAGAAACTCAGTTCCCAGGGAGATCCGAGTCCCGGTACTAGCATCCCGGCGGATTCCAGCTTGTGTGCGTGTGGACTATCAGTAGAGGCGCAGCATCTGAGGCGCTGGAGATCTTGTTTATCTGACCCTATTCCGCTGCCAGTTTCCAGGTAAACACGAGATCTGATCCATGATTCAATTACCTAGACCCTAGATCCTAGGCTATCTGGAACTCGCGAGAATTCTGAATCTGGTAGAATTGGCTCCAAGTTCCTTCACTTTGCAGGAAATGAAGCTTGACAGATACAAAGCAAGAAGGCCAAAAAGTACGCTCACAAACTTCAGCACCGAAATGACAACAGTAATTCGAACAATCCGACTGCCGGTACTTGACGGGGAGGCCACCGGTATTAACACCTTCCTCGTCATAGACCGACCAGCGACCTACGATGCAATCCTATGAACCCCGTGGATCTACACGATGAAAGCAGCCACCTCGACTTACCACCAATGCGTAAAATTTCCGACCTTAGGAGGAACCTACACGATCTGGGGAGAACAGAGGAAGCCGAAAACCGACCTTGCAAACAAAAACAAGACACCAGCAGCCCTAAACGACACACAAAGTCCAAAGCAACCAAACAGGGAAACAACCCCAAAGTAAGCCACAATTCAATGTCCGATCTCATAGATAACACCCACTATCTTTCTTATATATATATATATATATCACAAAAAAACAAATTGTAACAACAAAAGAACTACGCACGACTTGATCCCTCGTTTGAGAGTACGTAGCCAGCCTCTACGAGGCCCAGTCACTTTTCTATTCCAAAAATTAAGCATGGTTTCTGTCGGGAATATACTCGGATTGCCCGAAATATTAACAATGACATTCTAGCCAAATGATCGATATAACTAAAACGTGTCCCAAGACGCAGTCGCATCATGCCACGTTGTCAGTTTCGACAACACTCAAGCTGGGGCCAAACCCGCACAAGTCTTTAGGATAGGTTGAATAAGCCAAACCTCCTTCGCACAACCCAGTTCAAAGACTTCACAGGGTAAGTGATATATCATGGTTTTTCTAGGTTTTCAACCATGATATAGTTGTGTATATTGGGTCTTAAACCTTCTTTTTCGAGTCTATTGAGTCTTCTACAAGCAGGCTTGCGTTTGGAGCAAAGAGTGGGATTATAGGACGTTTCTGGTGATTTGTTCAAAGAGCTGAAGTTGGTGTCTCGGCCGACATCCACTGACCTTGGTGTCGGTCGACATTGAGCGCGAGAGAAGCTATACGCCGAGTTGAGACAAGTTTTGAAGAATTGCAGAAAGACCTCGAAGTTTCCCCTAATTCTAATCTAGCCCCAAAACGAGTTTAGCAGTTTTAGTTAGGTTTTCAGACTCATAATCAGATTACCTTGTTCTTACTTTTGTTCTTGCTAGATTAAGAGATTTTGCGAAGGGGCTGATTCTTTCTACTTGTAACCTTTGAGAGAAGGATTTCGAACCCCTTTACTTATCTATTTGATCTTTTGGTTTTGTATTCAATGATGTGTTGTTATTCTGATAATATGACTGATTAGTAACCTAGTTAGATTTAGGAATTCTCATAAAGGTTTTATGCATGTTTAGACAATTGATTAACTAGGATTCTAAATCTATTCGTTCATCGCCTAAGTTGTGCTTAATACTGAATTCTGGACTGATCACCTAGGATTTAGATCTGAGATAATTGAAAATAGCATGAGAGTGTGAGTTATAATCTGAATAAACTTAGTGTGAGCAATTTGACTAGATACAAAGAGATTTGGTTTAGGAGAATTGTGAACTGATAGAACCTGTTCTTTATGTTTTTTAGAACTCTAGGATCACAAAGAGATTTGGATCGCTAGGTTGCTAGATATAGAAATAATCTCAGCAAGAGTTGGATTGTTTATCATTGTGTTTCTAGTTCTTGAACTCGAGCTTAATCTGAATTCGGTTAGTTAATTGTCTGTCATTGTATAATTCCTGAGAACTTCCTAAGTCTGGCGCCTTTCTCCTATTGAAAACACACCCTTGTTTACTTGCTTTCGTTTACTGCTTTCTTTTGATTGATTTAGCTTAACTTGAGAACATACAATCTATCGTATGAGTCATGATTCCTTGTGGATACGATACCCCTGAATTCTACAATAGCATAACTGTGCACTTGCAGTAGAATAGGGTTTAATTCTTGCTCTATCAAGTTTTTGGCGCCGTTGCCGGGGACTCATTTGAGTTCGCCGATAGATTTTATTTTAAAGTTTAGTCTAAGTCTTTTATTTCTTTTGTACTGATTTTTCTCTTGTTTGGCTTGTTTTTGTTGCTGCAGGAAATCGACAGAAGCACTCAGCGTCGACCGACACCAATCTAGTGTCGCCCGACACCGAGCACGGATTTCAGCCTGAAATCATTGTATGCCAAGTCGACACACCCAAAGCAACCCGGACGAAGATCTTGTTAACCTCAGGCTTGAGGAGTTAGCTAATCTTGAGAGAACGAACAGAAAGGGTCAAAGAACAAGAATGATGAACAATCGTTTGATTTTGAGACCAGATGCTGAGGGAGTTCTAAGAGACCGACAGAACAACCCATACAATGATCAGGGGCAAAGGATTGATGCTGAGGGACGTGTGATCCCTGAACCTGACCAGCCTCAAGGTGAGGGGCAGATGGTCAATGCTGGAGCTAATGAACAACCACCTAATCCTCCTGCTGCTGAGAGGACTCTTGCTGACTACAACCGACCCGATGTGTTTATGCTAATAGATCAGCAATTGTACCTCCTCCTTTCGAGAGGAATGACTTTGAGGTCAAGACTGTCAACTATTCCATTCTGAGGCAGCATCCTTTCCATGGTCTCCCACATGAGCAACCCATGGACCCAATTGAGGATTTTGAAGCTTTCATCATTGGTATGAAGCATAATGGAGTGGGTTATGACTTCCTGTATCTCAATGTTTTTCTATACTCTCTCGTTGGAGAGGCTGCAGCTTGGCTTAAGCAAATTCCACCTGGGAAGTTACCACTTGGGATGCAGTGAAAGGAAAGTTCTTGAGGAACTTCTATGATCATGCTCGCTCCGATCAGCTCAGACATGACTTTTTGACATTCACTCAGGGACCTAAAGAGCCTCTTAAAACTGCTTGGGTGAGATTTAAGATCTACCAACGAGATTGTCCTCATCATGGATTCTACGAAGTTCAGCTGCTGGGCATTTTTTTCAGAGGTATAGATCTCTGGTACCAGCCTGCGTTAGATGCTGCTAACAATGGCAACTTCAACACAAGAACTCCTGAGCAAGTCAGAGCATTAATTGATAACTTTGAGAGCAGTAAAAGCACCAAGAATGCTGACAAGAAGAGAAAAGAGTCTGGTGGAAAGGTTGACAACTTCCAGTTTACTGAAATAAAGAATAAGATAGACACTGTTCATATCTTGCTGAGTAGAAAGAAGGCTGTCCACTTTGCTCAAGAGGTTGAGGAGATTGAACCTGAAGAAGGCTGCCAAGAAGAAGATGTGAACTACATTGGTGGTTCTGGATTTCAAGACAACATGTTTGGAAATCAGCAGAACAACAAGTTCTTTAATGGTGGGCAGAAGAGTGCTTTCACAGAGCAATCAAAACTCTTTTGGATATGGTCAGAATGCTGGTTACCAGAAGCCTTTTCAGCAGAACAACTCCTATCAAAGGACCTATGGATCATCTTCCTATCAGACACCTCCTGCTACTAGTGCTCATGAGAGTAAGTTGGAAGCTATGATGGAGCAGCTGCTAGAGGGTCAAACAAAAACCACTGTCGACTTCAACAAGAAGCTTGATGTTGTGTATGAAGATCTGAATGGGAAGTTTGAATCCTTGAGTACTCACATGAAGCAACTGGACACATAAGTGAATCAGATTTCAAGCTCCGTTAAGGGAAAATGTGTTCAGAATACCCACATCAACGCTTGGACGATCCAGATTGAGGATGTGATAAATCAAGGAGAAAGGTTTGAGATTAAGACAGTTGAAATTTTGAAAAACAGTCAAAAACCCGAGATTGTACCCCCAATGTCGACCGACACTGCTACTGACGTCGGTCGACATCCGTGTTTAACAGAGATTTCGAGTTCTCATGACGAACGAAAATTGACCATGACCGATTTTGAAGTCGACATCGAAGGTGAATCAGTGAATGTCGAGCAACATCAGTTTAACGTCGGTCGACATGAAGGGTGTGAGAGGCTAATTTCACCAACAGCTTGTGGTATTGCTGAAGAAACAACCTACAAACCTCTTGTACCTTTTCCTAAGGTGTTTGAGAAGTCTAAACAAGAGCTTGATGAAACCAGAGACCTGAAAATGATGGATAAGAAGTTGAAAGAGGATCCACAAGTTGATACTCTGCCCTGTCATCCTTGTATACAAAGATACTTAGAAAAGATGGTACCCATGGACGAGGACTTGAGAGATTGGGTAGTGGTACTCCCTAAGCAAATCAGTGATGTGTTGCATAATAAGATTCCAGAGAAACTAGATGATCCTGGTGTCTTTGTGTTAGATAGCTCAGTCTTCAAGGATAGCATCAAGCATTCTTTATGTGATTTGGGAGCTGCTGGAAATCTTATGCCATACTATGTGGCTGAGAAGTTGGGGTTGACGGTCTTCAAGCAGACTAGGATATCTATAATCCTAGCTGATCATTCAAAGAGGGTTCCAGAAGGAGTCCTTGAAAATATCCCAATTAGAGTTGGAGACCATTTGATTCCAACAGACTTCATTGTGCTGAAATATGACAAGGAACCGAGCGATCCTCTGATATTAGGCAGGCCCTTCTTAGCCACCACCGGTGCAATGATTGATGTGCAGCACGGTCTGATCGATCTCCACCTGGGAGACGAGCCCTTACACTTCAAGATGGATGTGCTGCGAAGGTCCAAGATTGACGGTCAGACCTTTAGCATTGTGATGGAGCAAGAAGCTCAGACTAATGAGGTTTCAGTTTCTGATACTGGAGGAGAGAAGATGGTGGCTTTACAAGATTCCACTCTAACATCTTCAGCACCTGCAACTGCTCATAAGCAGAAAGCTCCACACCTCAGAGCTCCACCCAAGCAAAGGTATGCGCCTCCTAAACTCAAACCTGCTAACTTCATTGCTATGACGGCAAGGAGACACTCGCACGCACACAAACGTCGCTCTCACTCTAATCCTAATCCATCGTTCCTTGGACGACCCCATACTGACACTGCTTATTCTCCACCCTGGATAAGGAGACTTTCGCAAGGCACTCACAGCCTCTGTCGAAGCCACCATGAGTCTAATCTCCCAACCAAGTCAAGCTAATAACTAAAAACAAGCGCTGAGTGGGAGACAACCCACTGTAGGTTAGTTTTCGTTTCCTTTGAGTGTTTGTCCTTGAGTCTTTTGGTTTTTCTGGTTCTTGTGTGTTAGGGCCGTGTAGGACAGGTTTGCAGATATCAGTGTCGGTCGACACCATACTCGAGAACACGGATAGAAATCGATCTTGCTCGATTAGAAGCAAAACAATGTCGACCAAAGTCGTATGTCGCCCGACATTGGCTGGTTGTCGGTCGACATCAACTGCGACCACATGTAAGGTTTCTGTTTTCCAAGTTCTCGGTTACTTATACCTTGTTCTTCCGATCTCATGCTGCGATTTCACTGGGACAGTGCAGTCAAAGTGTGAGGGAGTTGGCTACTGACATTGTGTTTTGTTTTCTTAGAGTCAGTCCCTTGTTTACCTTTGTTTTCAAATTGTTTTATTGAGTCAAAATCTGTATGAAACTATGATTTTTTTAGGAAAGTTTTCCCTGGAAGAGGAATTAAGTGACCATTGGACAGATTTTCAAGTAGTTCTATGACTATTAGAAAACTCCAAACATATCAACTTACCAAGGACACCCATATCTAACCAGGTATTCAGATGATCTATCACTAACTTCACCTCTAATCCTGACTTTATTTTCTTACTTAGGGGATTGAGATCTCTGGATCGGATTCCTCTCATGTGTTTGACACAGCCTGTGATCCTGTCTAAAGTATGGTTCCTGATTTTCCCATCTCTTGAAAGTAAAAAAAAAAAGAGATAAAAACTAAGGATAAGCTAGTAGCTTCGAAATGGTCACGAGAGTGGTAGAGACCCCTATTACCTCCTGTGCATCCATGGAAACATGTCAAAAGTTACACCCCGAATAAAAAGGGAAGAGCACTGATAGAAAAAAAAACGATACCTAGTGAGAAAAAAATAGTTGCTAAGAGAGAAAGGGAAAAGAAAGGAACCAGAAACCGACAGTTTGGTGGTCAAGCACTGACTGAGTTGAGTCCATGTGTCCTCTGATTGATAATCCCTCTGTAAGACAGCACCTAATTGTATACAAAGGTTAGTGTGGTGAACTTGAATATCCTAATCTGATTGTGGAGTTTACTTGGGACAGTTGCCAAGTGTGGGGGAAGTATATTGTAGTCTTGACATCTGCAAGAAAGTTTTCAGATGTCCTAAGACGAAATGAGTTTCTGAGTTTTCAAACCTCTTTCTTATGTTTTAGTTCTTTTACTTGCTTGAGGGAAAGCAAGAACTAAGTGTGGGGGAGTTGATATATCATGGTTTTTCTAGGTTTTCAACCATGATATAGTTGTGTATATTGAGTCTTTAACCTTGTTTTTCGAGTCTATTGAGTCTTCTACAGGTAGGCTTGCGTTTGGAGCAAAGAGTGGGATTATAGGACGTTTTTGGTGATTTGTGCAATGAGCTGAAGTTGGTGTCTCGGCCACGACTGGATGTCGACCGACACTGACCTTGGTGTCGATCGACACTTAGCGCGAGAGAAGCTATACGCCGAGTTGAGACAAGTTTTGAAAATTTTCAAAAAGACCCTGAAGTTCCCCCTAATTCTAATCTAGCCCCCCAAAACGAGTTTAGCAGTTTTAATTAGGTTTTCAGGCTCATAATCAGATTATCTGGTTCTTACTTTTGTTCTTGCTTGGAGATTGAGAGATTTTGCGAAGGGGATGATTCTTGCTACTTAGTAACCTTTGAGAGAAGGATTTTGAACCCCTTTACTTATCTATTTGATCTTTTGGTTTTCTATTCACTGATGTGTTGTTATTCTGATAATATGTCTGAGTAGTAACCTATTTAGATTTAGGAATTCTCATAAAGGTTTATGCATGTTTAGACAATTAATTAACTAGGATTCTAAATCTATTCGTTCATCGCCTAAGTTGTGCTTAATACTGAATTCTGGACTGATCACCTAGGATTTAGATCTAAGATAATTGAAAATAGCACGAGAGTGTGAGTTATAATCTGAATAAACTTAGTGTGAGCAATTTGACTAGATACAAAGAGATGTGGTTTAGGAGAATTGTGAACCGATAGAACATGTTCTTAACGCTTGTTTAGAAATCTAGGATCACAAAGAGATTTGGATCGCTTGGTTGTTAGATATAGAAATAATCTCAGCGAGAGTTGGATTGTTTAGCATTGTGTTTCTAGTTCTTGAACTCGAGCTTAATCTGAATCCGGTTAGTTAATTATCTGGCATTGTATAATTCCTGAGAACTTCCTAAGTCTGACGCCTTTCTCCTATTGAAAACACACCCTTGTTTACTTGCTTTCGTTTACTGCTTTCTTTTTATTGATTTAGCTTAACTTGAGAACATACAATCTATCGTGTGAGTCGTGAGTCCTTGTGGATACGATATCCCTGAATACTACAATAGCATAATTGTGCACTTGTAGTAGAATAGGGTTTAATTCTTGCTCTATCAGTAAGCCGGGCACGTACTCGCACCTAAACCCGACAAATGACAGGATAAGCCTAGCCCAAGCCCGCACCTTCAAACATTTGTATGAAAGACGAACACAGCTTCGTACTTAAAAAACACAAACACAAACATGACACGCCAAAGACTAAACTTGCCCTTACTAGTGCTCGCAAATTTCGAACCCCACCTTTTAGGAAAAAAAAAGTTGGGCCAGCGGCAAGCTTGACCCTGCCAGCATTACGAACATAAGCACAACTGAGGAACGCTAGCAAAAAAAAAAAAGCCAAGCTCAGCCCCGCACCAAAAGAAGGAGGGGGGGGGGGGAGACGGGAAATGCAGCAAAGCTAGAACCGCCACTAGCGAGATCAAACCCAAAAACCCGCACCCCGAACCGCCCGCCAAAAACAAAGCATGACGAACAAGACATCCACTCAAGCCATTACACTTTCATGGATACTTTCACCAAAGAAGAAAAGAAGGAGCAACGTCCGCACGAAAAGATCAGACGACCTCTCCTTTTTCGATAAAAAAAACCGAGGAGCACCTCGCGAGCTCACACAGGATCGTCAACAATTCCAGACACAAAGACATTACGCGGTCCACGAACGCTAACCAAATCACGATCCCTAAGGGTAAAATCCGTCAAAAGAACGAGCCGCAGTCCGGCAACTAAGGCCAACAAAATCAGACCAACCAACCCCGAACGAGGAATAGAGCTCAAGAAAGGAACACTAGCAATATAAACGACGCCCGCACCAATCAAAAGCAAGGCAAAGAGGAAGAAAAACCACGCCAATCAACTAATGAAGCAATAAATTCATCGAAACAATGAAGCAAACAAAACATATATCAAGCTCGGATCATGTTTTCCCTCTGATTCACCACAGAGAGCAAAGAAGGAAGAAAGTACCCAAGACAAGAGAAAAGAAAACGAACTGAAAGAAAATTCTAAAAGCCAAACACAGCGGCAAACGCATTTACAACAAAAAGAAACCACAAGGTACTAAGTCATTTGGAGATCCCCAAAGCTCGCAGACCAGCAGCCACCTCGGGAGTAATAAGCACGGCGTTTGATCCCTCGGGACAGTTAACCAACTCCTCGGAGTACACATCGTCAGACCCATAATCATTAAGAGGAGTCATAAAGAAGTCACCCCTCTCAAGCTCCGGAACAGGAAAGGCGTGCGGCTCAGTTAACAAACGAGTATCATACTCTTTAAGCTGCTCAAGACGAGCAGGAGAAATCTCAAAACCTTCCTCGACAAGAAGTCGAAAAGCGCCAAGCACAGCGACAGCCTGATGCAACTCGGACAACTTGTTCGTCACCAAGAAATCAGTGATCCTCTCCACCCTTATCTTGTAAAGACGTTCAGAAGCCTTATCGTACATCCTCCTGAAGGATGTTTTGGTTGTTAATCCTGATTCAATTCACAGATTCAACAGTTCCTAAACATGCGGATCTAGGTTCTCTTGATTAGAAACAATTAAGATCTCACCTTTTACCTGTTTATGCAGCGGAAAGAGAGAACAGGTCAGAGATCAGAGAGCCACCGAGTGATAACTCCTCCAGAGGTTCACACACGCACACCAAGCAGGAAGAGAGGCTGCTAGACCAAGGGAGAGGAGGCGCAGGAAAAGAGAGAGTTCGCGGCTGGGGGGCTAGGGTTGGAGAGAAAAAGATTTGGGTTTTAGTTTATAAAACCCTTCTCTTTCCCTTTTGGGCTTTTGGGCCCAAATACCAATCTGATTAAATCCCTTGGATTTAATCAGACCCATTAATCTCTCTCTAAGTACGACAAATGCCTGGCACTTTTACCGTACTTCTGCTAAGCCGTTCCTACACATTTTCCTGTTAGCTTAGGCGTGTGACCCATATGGGATCATATAATAAAAGCAATAAGTCCAAGACTTATAGATCATGAGCGGACTCTAGCAAGCCATCATGACCCCCAGTATTATATGACTTATGTCTGATCATTGACATACTCTTACTTTCTAGAGACAGTACCGAGATTACTGGACACAATTCCAACAATCTCCCACTTGTACTGGAATCTCTGTATTCATAATCCTTTTGTCACAATATCTCGATTAGTCATAAGGCAAGATTGGTGTCATCCTTATAAAGCCTAATCTTGTTCATCGGACTCTGATTCGATACTGACAATCCAAACGACTCGGGACAGTCCGTTTGAGCATGGCCATGCATTTTCCAGTATTCAAATCTCCGATTGGCCTAGAGATATTCACTCCATTTATATTGGAGGGACAAATCCCGTCTTGTTCCATCACTGTAAACTACTCATTTCATAATGTACCCAAACAAGGTCCTTATAACTATCGCAGAACGATAGCGTTAGACAATGATCAAAGTGCATTAGTCCATGTGCAGTCACATGCATGCGAACTCAGGTCTAAGGACTATACTCTATAGTCGTAGTGAGAATCTCTTATGACACAGATATAAATATCCTGAAGAGTTCTCATAATCGGGTCTTGTCCGGTCGTATGTTCCCAACATACACCTATGTATTGACTTTGATGCCGCGCATCTCTGACACACTGAGACTTTGTCATAAGTCACATACCAATCCAGTCTCTCACGGTTGTTGGTGTTCCAATTTCAACAACCTTCGACTAGGGACAGGATGATATAATCCATCTATCAAATATAGGGTCTCATGATCAAGCTAAATGACTTTGATGACTCAAGATCAAGTCACTTACTTCGATGACCTATAAAATGGTTTATATCACTTTGGAACGATTATTTCATCACAGTTAAAATAATCTTGAAATAATAATTTCATTAAACATAAGAATGTTTTACAAGAACATATCAAATAACTAAATAAAAGCCCTCAAACTCCCACTCAAATTTAGATTACATTTCAATGTCTCTAATGCCTACAGCTTCAGTCAGAAACTCGAGCTTAGGCCTTGGGAGTGGCTTTGTCAACGGATCAGCGACGTTATCATCTGTCTGAACTCGGCTGATCTTGACTTCCTTTCTATTAATGATGTCACGTATCAAGTGAAATCTTCTTAGAACATGCTTGGATTTCTGATGTGATCTTGGTTCCTTTGCCTGAGCAATAGCACCATTGTTGTCACAAAACAGTGCCAGAGGCTCAGCCGCATCTGGTATCACACCTAGTTAAATAATGAACTTTCGTATCCAAACAGCTTCCTTCGCAGCTTCTGAGGCGGCGATATATTCAGCTTCTGTAGTGGAATCAGCAACGGTGTCTTGCTTGGAGCTTCTCCAACTGATTGCACCGCCATTCAGACAAAAGATATAGCCGGACTGTGACCGGAAATCATCTTGGTCTGTCTGGAAACTTGCGTCCGTGAATCCACTGACTTTAAGCACATCACTTCCACCGTACACCAAGAACTTATCCTTAGTATGTCTTAGATACTTCAAGATATTCTTTACGGTAATCCAATGGTTTTCACCTGGATTTGACTGGTATCTACTCGTCATGCTCAATGCATAAGCAACATCAGGACGAGTATAGATCATGGCATACATGACAGATCCTATTGCAGATGCATAAGGAATATTCTTCATGCGCTCAAGCTCAGCAGCCGTCGTAGGGCTCTGCTTCTTGCTTAGCGTTGTGCCATGTACCATTGGCGTGAAGCCCTTCTTGGAATCTTTCATGCTGAATCTTTGTAGGACTTTGTCAATGTAAGAATCTTGACACAATCCTATCAGCCTTCTAGATCTATCCCGGTAGATCCTGATTCCAAGAATGTATGCGGCTTCACCCATGTCTTTCATGGAAAAACAACTTCCAAGCCAGTCCTTTACGGACTTCAGCATTGGAATGTCGTTTCCGAGAAGCAGTATGTCATCGACATACAGAATAAGAAATACTATCTTGCTCCCACTAGTTTTCTTATACACGCATTGTTCTTCTTCGTTTCTGATGAAGTCAAATTGCTTGATCGCTTCATCAAAACGAAGATTCCAGCTCCTCGATGCTTGCTTCAATCCATAAATGGATTTATGAAGCTTGCATACTTTTCCAGCATTCTTTGGATCTATGTAACCGTCAGGTTGCGTCATATACACATCCTCTTCCAGAATTCCATTCAGGAAGGCGGTTTTCACGTCCATCTGCCAAATTTCATAATCATGAAAAGCTGCAGTTGCTAGTAGAATCCGAATAGATTTCATCATAGCCACTAGTGAATAGGTTTCATCGTAATCCACACCGTGAACTTGTCTGAAACCTTTTGCCACCAACCTGGCTTTATAAATCTGGACATTTCCATCCACGTCAATCTTCTTCTTGAAGATCCATTTGCACTCGATGGCTTTTACACCAGCGGGTAAGTCAACCAACGAAAACACTTGGTTGACCGACATGGAGTCCATTTCGGAATCAGAGGCCTTGCGCCACTTCGAGGAATCTGGGCCCATCATGGCTTGATTGAAGTTCGATGGTTCATCACCATCAATGATCAGAAGATCATGACAGTTAGTCACGAGGAATCCTTGATATCTCTCGGGTTCGTGACGGATCCTCCCGGATCTTCGAACTTCAGGTACTACAGGTTCAGGCTCTACAATTTCTTGTAGGTCCTCCTGCTGCTCTTCCTCATTAGGTTGAGCAGTATCCTGTTCATCTTGAATTTCTTCAAGCAGTACCTTACTCCCACTATCTTTCTTAGAGAGAAACTCCCTCTCAAGAAAGTTACAATCCCGGGCAACAAAGATCTTGTTCTCGGAACGTAGATAGAAGTAATAAGCCTTGGTTTCCTTCGGATAACCAATGAAGTAGCATTTATCAGACTTTGGTGTAAGCTTGTCTGAGATTAATCTCTTGACATAGGCTTCACAACCCCAAATTCTTAGATAAGACAGCACTGGAGCCACTCCAGTCCATAATTCATATGGTGTCTTTGCTACTGCTTTCGATGGCGCTCTATTTAGAGTGAACACTGCTGTTAGCAGAGCATATCCCCAAAGGGATATTGGAAGGTCTGTGTGACTCATCATAGATCGAACCATATCCAATAAGGTCCGATTTCTCCTCTCAGACACACCGTTCCATTGAGGTGTTCCGGGAGGAGTGAGTTGGGATACGATCCCACACTCCCTTAGATGATCACTGAATTCTTGGCTTAAGTATTCTCCTCCTCGGTCGGACCGAAGAGCCTTAATGCTTTTGCCAAGTTGATTCTGTACTTCATTTTGGAATTCTCTGAACTTCTCAAAAGATTCAGACTTATGTTTCATTAAATAAACATATCCATACCTACTGAAATCATCAGTAAAGGTAATGAAGTACTGATAGTTTCCTCTTGCATTTGTGGACATTGGGCCACATACATCAGTGTGTATCAGGCCCAATAAGTCACTGGCCCTCTCGTTAGGTTTATTAAAGGGGGCCCGTGTCATTTTGCCCATCATGCAGGATTCGCATTTCTCACATGACTCAAAATCAAATGAGCCAAGAAGTCCATTCGAATGGAGCCTCTTGATGCGTTTCTCGCTGATGTGCCCTAAACGACAATGCCATAGAAACGTTCGGTTCTCCTCATTAGGTTTGAACCGTTTGGTATTAATGTTATAAATTGGCGCGGATTGATCGAGTATGTAAAGCCCATTCGTAAGAGGAGCAGAACCATAGAACAAATTGTTGCGATTGAAGGAACATAATTTATTCTTAACTGAAAAATCATAACCTTCCAAATCCAACAAAGAAATTGAAATAATATTTCTGCTTATAGCAGGTACAAAATAACAATTATTGAGTTCTAAAATCAATCCCGAAGGTAAAGACAACAAGTATGTGCCTACAGCTAGTGCTGGAACTTTCGCTCCATTCCCAACTCGTAGCTCCACTTGTCCTTGCTTCAGCCTTCTACTGTTGCTGAGTGCCTGCATATTAGTACAAATATGAGCCCCACAACCAGTATCCATAACCCATGAGGTATTATCAGAAGTAGTCGTATTAACTTCTATAACAAAAATACCTGTCGAAGAAGTCTCGAGAGTCTTCTTCTTCAATTCCTTTAGACCTTCTTGGAATTTCTTACATTCTCTCCTCCAATGCCCTGGTTCTTTACAGAACCTGCATATGTCAGTTGGCCCAGCCTTGGACTTGGGCTTGGGCTTTGGCGTGTCCTTGTCCGCGACTTGGACAGCCTTGGCCTTTCCCTTATCCTTAGCAGATGATTTCTTAAACCCCTTGCCCTTTTGCACCATAAGCACATTGGGGTCCTTGGCGGTTTTCCTCAAGTTGGGCTCTGCAGTCTTGAGCATTCCGTGAAGCTCAGGCAATGTCTTACTCAAGCCATGCATGTTAAAGTTCAGAATGAACTGATCATAGCTTGCAGGTAATGACTGCAGAATGATGTCGCAGGCAAGTTCCTGGCTGATAGGGCAGTCGAGTTTCTGAAGATGATCGAGATAACCCATCATCTTCAAGACATGAGGACTCACTGCCGCATTTGCAGCCAACTTACAGTCTAAGAGGTTCTTAACAGTCTGAAACCTCTCAGTCCTTGCTTGCTCCTGAAAAAGCGATTTCAGGCTTGCCATTATCTCAATTGGTGACAACACACTCTCGAACTGCATTTGCAGCTCAGCAGTCATTGTCGCCAACATAAGGCAATACACATCATTTTCATCTGACGAATGCTTTTCCCAAGCATTATGCAGAGTCCTGGCGGCATTGTTAGCAGGCCACTCGGGGAGAGGATCACGAAGGACATAATCCTTCTTCTCCTGCTTGAGGACCAGCCTCAAGTTCCTTGACCACGTCAGGAAGTTCGTTCCAGTCAGCTTCTCCTTCTCGAGAACAGACCGGATTGAGAATGTGTTTTGTGTGCTTGTAGTAGTCATAGCTGAAATATATAAGATAAAAGGTTATTAGTTAATATGTTCAATATGATTAATCTTATATTATACTTAATATGATCAATCATGCATTATATTCAATAACCTAAGTTACCCTCAATAGAATATAATGATTCCAAGATCCACATATAACTAAGATCAAAGTGGGCCACTGGCCGTCACCCAACCTTAGCTTATATTGGTAAGCCCTAAGTCGGCTAATTATATCCGTGATATAACTCTTGGTTGTGAATCTGGGCCCGAGGCCCAATTCACTCTGATGTCTCAAGGCCCGGGACTCCCGATGGCCTAGTCAAGAAAACCAGACTATACAGTCATGTAATCATTAATGTCTGGGACTCCCAATGACATTTATGAATCACAAACCGTCTTATCCACGCAAAAGTAGACACCCTCACACTGTAAGGCCATGAATACAATTGAATGGGCTTCGACAGCTGACATAGCCTGGACAAGACATCCAATGCTTGATATTATTTGAGGTTCGTAGGTTTATTAAAATTTCATTCCCAAAATGGAAGATTACTATTTCGGGAAACTTTCTATTTTTGGAAACCTACTATTTTTGGAAACTTTCTAAAATTGGAAACTTTCTAAAAACGGAAACTTTCTAACTTTAGAAATTTCTTTAAAATCCAAAACCCGCAAATCTAGAAACTTCTATTTTAAGAAACTTTCTAATTTCAAAATTTCGGAAACTTTAATTTAAAATCGACTTTATAATTTTATAAAATAAATTTTAAATTAATCTGAAGAAAGACTCAAATAATTGGCCCAATTGTTTTAACTTCTTGGCCCGAGGCCCAAGAATTGGTCCATGTCCAAGACATGACCCAATTGTCCAATTAAATGACATAACCGGTCTGGTTCATTAAAATTGGTCTAACCAAATTTTAATTACTACGATGACCACAATTGTCAACCGGTTATTTACTAAACCGGATTTTCTCAATTTATTTGGTCCAACCAAATCAAATTAGAAAATCCTGGTTTAGGCACAAAATCCAATATTTCGACTTTGGATTTCTTATCGCGGTTTAACCAGAACTTAATAAAATTATTAAATCTGTTTATTAAACCGTGACGATTAAGTTTTAAAATCTTAAACCGAACCTTAAACCGAACCATCTCGAACCGACCATCTAGGTCACGGCCGCAAGCATCACCGCGAGTGGATGATCGAGACAGCTGCGATCCTCTCGATCGGGACGGGACGCGGGACGGGACGAGACGCGGCGTGAGCTGGACTCGATCGGATCGATCCATGCCATCGATCCGTGATCAACGCATGCGATCGGCTCACCGATCGGTTCATCACTCACCGCGAGAATCAAGCGATCGGCATGATCACGCGATCGGTTCACGACCGGCCCGTGCATCAAGCGATCCACTCGGCTCTCTCTCGGACGTGCGATCCAACCGGCCAAGCCGATCGGTTCAACACTCGGCCGATCACAAAAACGAGTCATATAGCTCGGTTTTGCGATTTCAAATATGTTTAGGTTTCAATTCCTTGTTGCTTAAGTGATTTCTCTTATCAGTAGTTGATTCAAAACACTTTTAAACAAGAAAAACAATCCTAAACGAGATTCTAAACAAGAAAAACCAGAACCAATAGCTCTGATACCACTGAAGGATGTTTTGGTTGTTAATCCTGATTCAATTCACAGATTCAACAGTTCCTAAACATGCGGATCTAGGTTCTCTTGATTAGAAACAATTAAGATCTCACCTTTTACCTGTTTATGCAGCGGAAAGAGAGAACAGGTCAGAGATCAGAGAGCCACCGAGTGATAACTCCTCCAGAGGTTCACACACGCACACCAAGCAGGAAGAGAGGCTGCTAGACCAAGGGAGAGGAGGCGCAGGAAAAGAGAGAGTTCGCGGCTGGGGGGCTAGGGTTGGAGAGAAAAAGATTTGGGTTTTAGTTTATAAAACCCTTCTCTTTCCCTTTTGGGCTTTTGGGCCCAAATACCAATCTGATTAAATCCCTTGGATTTAATCAGACCCATTAATCTCTCTCTAAGTACGACAAATGCCTGGCACTTTTACCGTACTTCTGCTAAGCCGTTCCTACACATTTTCCTGTTAGCTTAGGCGTGTGACCCATATGGGATCATATAATAAAAGCAATAAGTCCAAGACTTATAGATCATGAGCGGACTCTAGCAAGCCATCATGACCCCCATTATTATATGACTTATGTCTGATCATTGACATACTCTTACTTTCTAGAGACAGTACCGAGATTACTGGACACAATTCCAACACCTCCGCCTCTCTAAAAGGATAGCTTCTTCGTTCAAAGAACGCAGCCAGTCACGCTCGGACTTAAGAGACTCGACCTCGGCCTTCAGATAATTAATCATACTTCCATCCTCAGATTCCAGCCTTTCCTTCTCAAGACCAAGAATTCGAGCCTTGAGCCAACATTCGCAATCTCGACCTCGACGAGCTTCCTCATATGGACATCCCCGAGTCCCCGCATAGACTGCTGCAAGCCCATGATCTTCTCCTCAAGATCCTTCTCTCTGGTCTTAGCCGCCCTGAGCTCCGCCGCGTAGGCATCCATGACCTTATTGAGATTAGCAAATCCCTCGAAAAGACGAGGGAAGCAATATAACATAAGAAAAAGCACCCTATATCAGTCACAAAGATCAACTAACAAAGACGCTCACCATCGCGAAATGCTGGCTCATGTCCAATTGAACCTTGGATTCTAACAACTGATCAATAGGAACCAAGATAGGACAAGGGTTTAGGCTCAAATGACGGAAAAGTCCATACAGGAAATCCTGTCATCAATGATCAAACAGGGTCCATTATGGCGAAACTCAAGCGAACCATCTGTCGCCTTCAAACCTTCCGCCACCTTCGGGCCATCAATCACCAACGAACCACCTCCTGTTGACGACCTTCTCGCCCGAAGCTTCGCAGTGCGATCAAGAACCATCCGGACGTCCGGGTCAACATAACTTCCCAAACGGTCCAGCTCCTCATCGTCAACTTCTGATCTACGCCTTTTTCTATTTGAACGACCGTCATCTTTGCCAGAACTGTAATCATCGCTCGCTTCCTCAAAAGAACCAGTGTCATCAGGATACAACTCCTTCTCAACACCAGTATCGCTCCTTTCAGCAGGAGACAACTCCTTTTCAACACCAACATCGCTTCTTTTGACACCGGTGTCACCTTCTTCACCACCAGTCCTGTCTCCCTCATCATCGAATGCGGCAATATCAGCAATCTGACCTCCCATAGGAACCACCTCTCCTCCCTCAGTCTGACACGGAAGCACCAATGGCCTCTCGGTCTACTGCACGGCTTACTGGACATCGCAGACACTCTCAACCAAATCACGAACCGGAGGACTATTCACAGCAGAAGCAAGGACCCTCTGGATATAATCCGGCAACACAGCCTCCCTTCAACTCATTCCTTAAAGACTTCAAATAAAAAAAGAGAGAAGAAGATGAGATAAAAGAAAGATCCCGAACGAAGACCCCGAGAGAATCTCTGAGAAAGAAAGATGCGATTTTTCCGCGAGACAAAACACGCCCCTTTTATCAGCAACTCACGAGCAAGGAAGGAAAAGGAATTGAAAATGGCAATTCGTGAAAACAGATGCAAAGCACAACTTGCAATCATCTAGGAGAAGCAACGGAAGTCGAAAGGGCTTGATCTCAAGTACCAAAAGGAAAGTTTTTTCTTTTCCCTACAAAGATATGAAGAATCACGCTTCTCAAAATCACGCCTTTTCGCTTCCCTACAGGCAAAATAGAGCCCGACGACGCGAATAGGATCGAGTGAAGCAAAGCAACCTAACAAGATTTCCTCTTTACTTAAACGCCCAAAGAAATTCGATGACCTCGACTAAACACCTTGACTCGACGAACTGGGGGGGGGGGAAGACTAATTGTTGGATATGGGTTTAGCACCCATCCAAAATCCATTGGAAATATTGTTAATCAACCACATTCATCTCGGCCCAAGAAAACAAGCCCGCTAAGGAGTCAATGGCCCAAGGGGAAGTCAGCATCCAAGCGCTATAGTTAGGACCCTTCACTCTTCATTTCACACACATTGTAACTTGCGAGAGTGCCAAGCTACTTCTATAAAGCTCCGACCTCAAGCAATATTTATAGAGCACATCTTTTGACGGACTCCCACCTCGTACCATCCGGTTCATAGCCCGGCTTCGGTCTTAAGATCAATAAAAAACAGTTTCTACCTCACTTAAAGTTTATTTTTCACCTTGTAGTTCGGACATTTCAAATTGTAGTCCGGCTTCTATTGCTAGATCGAATTTCCGTAACAACGATAACTCCCTAATCATCATTATCCATTATAAACTCGATCATGAAATAACATATTTGGAAGAAATCTGTAAACGCATTTAAAATACTATCATGTTTTCCTTTTAAACTAGTTATGTGAATATACAGATATCTACATGTACAAAACATTGTTTCGTATAACGTTGTTAGACAATAACCATTTGTTCCATAATGTTCATAGACGGCTAGTTTTTTTTTTTGCACAAAGCTTTCATTTCATTAACTAATAGAGTTTTAGGCCACAAAAAGAGTATTTTCTGCCTCACAATGTGTTACAACATTAAGAGAAGGTGGTAGGTCAGAGTAGATATCTGACTAATCCATGGAGGTCAGAAAACGAAGAGCCAGACGATATGGCTTTGAGGTGTTGTTGAGAATCTGGTTGAAACTCTATGGACCGAAACCCTTTTTCAATCGCAACCTACATGGGGGAGCGAGAAATTTTGTTTACCGGAGACATACTTTATTTAAATAAAATAATATAAGAAATTGAATATTGAAAAAAATATATTTAAAACAACCCAATAACCTGTCACAAATACATATTTCTTTTTCTTATACTATAAATAAAATTCAGCTATGACTTTTCTTTTTTTTTTCAATAATTCAGTCATGATATTTATTTTTTTTTATTTTTTTTGACAGAAGGCTTTCTAGTCAGTCATGATATTTACAATAGTATATTTGATGCATTTCACTTAAACACAACAGATTAAAGATACTAACATAATTAATCAAAAGAAAAGAAAGACACGCAAAATGGTCAATTAATATAAACAAATAAAATGTTTAAAAAAAACCTAATATGGTAAAAGAGAAAGTAAAACATAAAAAGGAAAGGATATGATTTGTTGTTCGTGTTAAACAAAAAAGAAGGATTTGTTGTCCTTGCAAGAAAGAAATATTTTAAAAAAAAATTAAGAAAAAATATAAATTAAGTAAGAAGCAAGAATTAATTGCACCCATTATATCTATTTTAAAAAATAATAACCAACATATATCTTTCCAAATCTTATTTCAATTTTGTATTTTTTTTTTTTTAGTAAGTTAAAATGTCATTTTGCCCTATGTTGGAGTCAAGTTTAACACTTTCCTAAAAAGGCCTAATCATGAGTTTTGGTCGGCCCAAAATGGAAAGTCAGAAGTAGGCCCAAGACGGTAAAAACCTAAGTTTTACCGATTGAGAGCAGCCGACTTAAATTAGAGTTTTGGAAGGTATAAACTGATGAAGCAAAGACGGCGTCTAACGGTTCCAAGATATGGAAATATTCCATATCTCGATAAGCCGAGGTATTATGAAATATTCGTATTTTTAATTATGTAAACCGACTTTGTAAATCCTATATAAGGAGACTTCATATCGATCAATAAAGAACGCTTTTCTTATTACTTTTAAGCCTGAGAGATTTTAGAGCAAATTTAACCTAAAACCTCTCCGGTGACTTATTCGACTCTTCTTTACCGGCTTACATCTCGGAAACACCGGTCATAAACCCTAATTTCCTAATTCTCACCGTGTTCATTAATTCTTCTTTTAGAATCCCTAAATTTCTAACCTAAAACTCTTGCTATCTTTGGATAGAACAAGTTAAGATCTTACAATTGGCGCCGACTGTGGGGATTTCTGAAAGAAATTTCTGAACGAGATGTCGGGAAACCGTAGCGAAATCGATCCATAAAACCCAAGGTTGAACTGAGTGATCACGAAGAAAGTGATTACGATCAAAACGATCACGAAGAGGACCACGAGGTTCACGACGACGAACGACCTCGAGACACCGCTAAATCGAAGAAAGCTCGAGATGACGGTAAACATGTCCCGTCACTTAGCGAAACGGCAGGACAAGTCGAGCGAGACGGAGTCCTAACTACTTTGATGGCAAAAATTGAATCACAGAACGATTTGATCAAAACGTTTTCGGAAAAAATTGAGTTATTGCAGTCGGAACAAGCGAAGATCCGTTCGGACCAACGGTCAAGGAAACCCAAGCGAGAGGTGCCTCCGAAAGTGAAAGACAAAGTCGCCAGACGACTGGTCTACGATACATCTGAGGAGAACCGTCAAGAAAGAAGCAGCGAATCCAGAAGCAACTCACGCAAGGAACACGATGAAGAGGATACTTGCGAACGAAGCTCACGTCGGAACAGAGGTTCAGAAAAAACTAAACGGGGCCAAAGCCGGGAACGTGACGACTGGTACGATGAGAGGTACTCACCCGATGAGGACGAGCGCACCGAATACGAGACACGGGGCTTGCATCACAGACGAAATTCGCAATATGAGAACAACTTATACTGTGATAACTATCGCCACGAACGAAGTACATCACACAAAGAATCTCATAGAGCGTCTACTCGCGGAGCAAGTCGCAACCATGTAGAAAAACAGCTGACTGAACTTAGAGATACCCTGAAAGAATTGAAAGGCAAAGTCCACAACGTTGAAGGATCCGCCCTGAAATCGATCGAATCATCGAGGAAACTCGAAGAGCGCCATTCACGTCGCGTATTACGGACACATACATACGCCAAAAAGAGAAGGTCAGATTGCCGATGTACGACGGCAAAATGGACCCCGCCACTCATCTAACGATTTTCAAGATTATGGCCGCAAAAGAACGACTCACGTCATCTAGAGAACGCGACATCGGCCTCTGCCAATTGTTTTCAGAAACCTTAGAAGGAGACGCACTAACCTGGTTTTCCCGGCTGCCATCCAGGTCGATCAACGAATTCTCGGACCTGACGAAAGCATTTGTGAGACATCATTTTTCCTACGTAAACAAAGACACATCGCTGAACGCATTGATGGCCATGACGCAGGAGAAGAAAGAAACGTTAAAAACCTTCATAGACCGATTCAAAGCGACTATGACGCGAGCAAATGCCCCAGATAAATTCACTATCGCAGCGCTAACAAACGCCGTCTGGCATGAATCGCCGTTCTACCAAGATTTGGTCGTCAATCCGCCGTTAACCATCGAAGACGCCCTCCACCAAGCGAACAAATTTGTGGAGCTAGAGGAGAAGAAGGTGGCTCTCGCAAGGAATTTTTGCACGCTTAAACAGTCCGACAAAAAGGAGGAGAGGGAACCTAGGAAACATTACGACAAAGGTGCCAAGACAACAATGGTTGTCGACAACGCTGACATATCCCGATCATCGAAACCTTGGAATAAACGAAACAAAGAGGGAAAAGGAAAGGCACAGCAAGCCGCTCCCGTTGCAGGAGAAAAGTACTGTGAATACCATCAGGCTATGTCGCATGAAACTGCCGAATGCCGGAACCTTAGAAATGCACTCTATGTACGGCTTTCCGATGAAGAAATCAAGTTGGCGATCGAAAGGTTAAAAAGAGAAGAATCTGGGCAGCAGGAGGAAGGAAAAACCGACGGGCAAGCTCCCAAGCAATAGAAACAACAGCGGCGTATCAAAAGCATAGCTTTGAAACGCAACCGAGAAGAAGAAGAAGAAGGGGGAAGAAGACGAATAGGAAACTCCTAAAACCGTCCGAAGAATCAACATGATTATGGGCGGTCTAATCTCCGTAAACGACTCGGTTCGGTCAATCAAGGTATATGAAATCCTTGCATTAGCCACGCAAAAGGCGCCCCAGCCGATCTTGTCAGACGATCCCCCCATCACCTTTACCGACCAAGTTCTATATGGAACCCACAATCCTCATAACGATCCACTGGTGGTCGAGCTCCTCATCGAAAGCTGCCAGGTATCCCGAATCTTAATCGACACAGGCAGTTCGATAGATCTGATTTTCCTTGACACACTCAAGAAGATGGAAATCAAGGAGGAGGATATCAAACAGAAGGCCAAACCACTCACCGGCTTCACGAGCGAAACGACATACACAATCGGGACAATTAAACTGTCGGTTTACGCAGGAGGGGTTAACAGGATGGTGAGGTTTCACGTCATTGACAAACCAACCATCTACAATGTGATTTTGGGAAATCCATGGCTATACATCATGAAGGCGGTATCGTCAACTTATCACCAGTGTCTGAAATTCCCAACACCTAAAGGAATCCAGACGGTTAAAGGATGTCAACGGGCGAGTCGATCGTGTTTCGCAAGAGAGCATAGGATTAGAGTACCTTCGTGCATGATCAATGCGGAACAAGGAAGGAAAGGTCCTGAGAAGGAGCTAATCCAACAAGTCATCATCGACGACTACGATGCAAGCATGTGCGTAGGGATTGGCGCAGAACTACCAGAAGACATCAAAAAGGAATTGATCGCCTTCCTACAGCGAAATGTCGCAACATTTGCGTGGTCAATGAAAGACATGAAAGCCATCATTCCAACCATCACGACCCACGAGCTCAACGTCGACCCGACTTATAAACCAATTAAGCAGAAGAGGCGAAAGCTCGGTCCCGAAAGGGCTAAAGCGGTCAATGACGAGGTAGAAAAACTACTTGATGCCAGTTCAATCCATGAAGTCAAATATCCCGATTGGTTGGCTAACCCGGTGGTCGTGAAAAAGAAAAACGGGAAGTGGAGAGTATTGTCGACTTCACAGATCTTAATAAAGCCTGCCCAAAGGATAGCTTCCCTCTGCCACATATCGACCGACTTGTTGAAGCAACTGCCGGAAACGAATTACTATCATTCATGGATGCATTCTCAGGATATAATCAAATCTCATGAGCCCAGACGATCGAGAGAAAACGACATTAATCACTGAACGCGGCACTTATTGCTATAAGGTTATGCCCTTTGGTCTCAAAAACGCCGGCGCCACCTACCATCGGTTGGTCAACCGGATGTTCGCAGGCCAACTCGGCACGACGATGGAGGTTTATATTGACGACATGCTGGTCAAATCTTTGATTGCCTCTCAGCATGTCGGCCATTTGAAGGAATGTTTCAGCATCCTTAACCAATACGGAATGAAGCTCAACCCGGCCAAGTGTACTTTCCGAGAGGAATAAAAGCTAACCTGAAGCAGATCTCAGCCATAATCGACTTACCATATCCCAAGAATACACGATAGGTACAGCGTCTGACTGGCCGCATAGCCGCCTTGAACAGATTCATATCTCGGTCAACGGATAAATGCTTGCCCTTTTACGAGCTCCTACGGGGAAATAAAAGATTCGTGTGGGACGATAAGTGTCAAGAGGCATTCATTAAGCTCAAGGACTACTTGTCGAACCCGCCGATATTGTCAAAACCAGAAAACGGTGAAACACTATTACTATACATCGCGGTCTCAACGACAGCAGTCAGCGGTGTACTGGTTCGGGAAGACCGAGGGGAGAAAAAGCCGATCTTCTATGTGAGTAAAACAATGAACGGAGCCGAGACCAGATATCCTGCAATGGAAAAACTGGCCCTCGCGGTCGTCATCTCGGCACGAAAGCTACGACCTATTTTCAGTCGCATTCAATCGCTGTATTAAGCAGTCAGCCCCTTCGGACAATCTTGCACAGCCCAGGACAGCCTGGTCGCCTGGCTAAATGGGCGATAGAACTAAGCGAGTACGACATCGAATACCGAAACAGGATAACCGCCAAGTCGCAGGTAATAGCTGATTTCCTTGTAGAATTATCACCTAATTTGGATGTCGGTACCGAGATAGAAGACAAGAATTGGAAACTATTTGTCGATGGCGCTTCATCCAAAAAGGAGCCGGGATAGGAATACGTCTCATATCACCAACCGGTGAGATATTAGAACAGTCATTCAAATTGGGGTTCACGGCGGCTAATAACACAGCCGAGTACGAGGCTTTATTGGCCGGTCTTAGGCTAGCCAAGAAAATCGGAGTACGACATCTTTTGGCCCATTGCGACTCCATGCTTGTCGCGAACCAAATCAACGGAGATTATGAAGCAAAAAATGAACGAATGGAAGCTTATCGGAAGACGGCATTCGAGCTTACCAACTCCTTCGAGTTCTTTGACATCGTCCAGATACCGAGGAAATAAAATGCTCCAGCAGACGCACTCGCATCTCTGGCATCGAATCCCGATCTCTGTCGACGGATTCCAGTGGAGACAATCCATGAGCCAAGTATCCCGCCTCCTGAAGGTACTCATGAAGAATCTAATGATGTCTCAACCCAACAAGACGGCGAGGACGACATGTGTCTTGAGAGTCAAGCGAAAACCGTTGACCTCTTCGCACTGCTAATAGACGAAAACGAGGATGGGCGACAAGAAATAAAAGCATATCTCACCGAAGGGAAGCTTCCAGAAGACAATTGGGCAGCACGACGACTTAAAGTCAGAAGTGCACGGTACACAATCCACAACAACGTTCTCTAAAAGTACTCAGCCAACAAGATTCTCCTCAGATGCATAAACCGAGACGAAGTAAGTCGGGTTCTCGAAGAAACACATTCAGGAGAATGCGGCAACCACTCTGGAGGTCGATCCCTCGCTCTCAAAATCAAACTGAATGGCCATTACTGGCCGACTATGGTAGCCGACTGCGAGACCTACTCCAACAAGTGCGAAAAGTGTCAGCGTCATACACCATTCATACATCGATCAACGGAGCTGCTCACGACTTCGACTGCGGCTTATCCATTCATGAGATGGGCAATGGACATAGTCGGACCGTTACCACTATCCAATCAAAGGCGTTTCTTAATCATCATGACTGACTACTTCACAAAGTGGGTCGAAGCTAAAGCATACGTCGCAATTCACGATGTCCAGGTCCAAAACTTCGTCTGGAAATACGTCATATGTCGTTTTGGATTGCCTTACGAGATCGTCACAGATAACGGATCGCAATTCACCTCGAAGATATTCGAAGGGTTCTGTAAGAAGTGGGATATACATCTTAGCAAATCGACACCGAGATATCCTCAGGGAAACGGACAAGCCAAAGCTACAAACAAAACCATCATTGCCGGCATAAAAAAACGCCTTGAAAGCAAAAAAGGAGTTTGGGCTGACGAGCTGGATGGAGTCCTTTGGTCACATAGAACGACCCCCCGCCGCGCGACCGGAGCTACCCCATTTTCCTTAGGCTTTGGCGTAGATGCGATGGTACCAGCAGAAGCAAACATTTACACTCTCCGCCGATCTCTTATGCCGCATCATACCGAGATCAACGAAAAAATGCTGATCCAAGCTCTCGATACCATAGAAGAAGAGCGGGATCGAGCTCTACTCAGAATCCAGAACTACCAACAACTCGCAACACGGTACTACAACCAAAAAGTCACGGAACGACATTGTCAAATCGGCGACTATGTCCTCCGCAAAGTTTATGAGAACACCAAAGAGTGGAGAGCAGGAAAACTCGGGGCGAAATGGGAAGGACCCTACAAAATCACGAAAGTCGTTAAGCCGGGAGTTTACGAGCTTGAGTCAATGAAAGGCAAAGCTTTACCGCGTTCTTGGAATTCGGCGAGTCTGAAAGAGTACTTCTAAGGCGGAAAGGCTAGGCGCTTTTCTTTAAAAAAAAATGTATCTATGAACTACGAGTGACTTGATTCTTCCTCGGAAGATACGTAGGCAGCCTTCACCGGCACAGTCACAAATCTAATAAAAACTTTATTTTTGTTTATTCAGGCTAAAAGACCAAAACCGAGTTCAGAAACTCGCAGAAAGCCGAGTTCAGAAACTCGCAGAAAGCCGAGTTCAGAAACTCACAGAAAGCCGAGTTCAGAAACTCGCAGAAAGCCGAGTTCAGAAACTCGCGGAAAGCCGAGTTCAGAAACTCGCAAAAAACGAGTTTAGAAATTCGCAGAAAAGACGAGCAAAGACTCGCAGAAAAGACGAGCAAAGACTCGCAGAAAGATGAGTAAAAACTCGCACTAGCATCATACTCCCTGGCCAGGAGTGTGGTCTTCCCTGCGCACGAGGTGCACATCGTGGTAGGGAAAAGCCGAGACCCGTCTCGCAAATTCTCTGCGGTGAGTGATAACAAATAAGTCGAGCACAGCATCGCACATTCACCCACCCTTAGAATAAAGCCGAGCATAGATGCCTCACAAACCGCCTTATTGCAAATCGCCACCCGGTTGAATTTATTTGATATGAAAACAAGTTTAATACATGTTTAGTCCGATTTAATTAAAACAAGTATAGGTCATTATGTTTGGAATTCGTCTTAGAACAATTCTAAAATTGATTAGATTTAAATTTGGAATGTGTATTTCCGACTTCAGAAGGGGAAACACAAAAAGGTTTAACTTAATAAAAAATCTCCTCCCAACCAGAGAGAGATAAAAGTCTTACAAAAATACAAAGGCTACGAGACACAAAAGAAAAAATTAAATTTATTCTACTCCAGCTGACGACTTCCCGAGCCCATCCTCCTTCTCGATATTTGTATTTGGTTCACCGCTTAAAGCTGCAATCCCTTGGCTAACCGACTTGACAAGGTTATCAAGAACTCCCTCGGGAATCACACCAAGGTTAAGGCCAAACTCGTTCACGCCCTTCGGAGTACGAGGTGGCGAGTCACGAGAAAGGTTCAAAAGAGGATGACGAAGCGGCGAGAGAACAAAAGACAGCTCTTCCTTGGTCACGACATTCAAATTGTCGAATTTTGCATCAGTTGCAACTTGGTCCAGGACCGATTTAGGAATCGAGACGCCTTCATCATTGAGCTTCAGCAGACACTTTCTAAGACCAGAGATCTGGCCAAATTCAATCTGAATAGAAGTCGCGATCTCCTGGTCCTTTATATATTGCTGAAAAAGATCAAAGTGGGTTTGCGCCTTGGCTCTCGCCGCCGCATCCATGCGATCCCTTTCTTTCCTAACAAACTCAGCAAAGAACTCCCGTTGCTCCTTCCTCTCCGACTGAAACGCGAGAAGATCGGCCTTTGCTTTCTCATCAGCCTTGCGAAGTTTCTCTTCAGCATCACGGAGTTTATTGGCGAGAACTAGATTACTCGCCTCCAACGCTTCCTTCTCTTCATTCGCCTTTTTAGGAGACCATCTCTCCTTGTGACGGCGTCAGAAAGCTTCTTAGCCGAATAAGTACTATCAAGGGTCACGCGATTTGACGCCGCTATCATCTATAAAAAATATATAAAGGCCGAGTTGGATCAGCGAACAAATAAAAATCTTCAAAAGAAAAGGAGACTATGAAAAATTACCGCTGCTTCGGCCTGTTTCAATTTGACGATGGCATCAGAATGAGGGAGCTCCTGGATTTTGGGCCAATCCAATTCATTACCACGCACACAAGTTAGCATGTTGAAACACGCATGCGGGTTATCAATAAGAAGAATTTCGCTTTAGTATTGAAAAGCGAAATTATGAATTGAAGGCTGGATAGCTCCACTTTTCGACGGACCGCGAGGACGAGCGAGGACAAGTTCTTTACGAGTGATAAACGGTTTCAGCACACCGGAAGCATCGGCGACATCCCCGGAGTCTTCATAAAATCGCTTCCAAGGATTCTTAGGCTTACCGTACTCGCTAACTTCCTTGGGATGGTCGGAAGTCTCTACAGCGGTTTCGCTACCCATGGCGGCTTTCTTAGCCGGCTTCTCTTGGTCCGAATTTTCCTCAGCCGGTCTCTTCTTAGACTGAGTCTTAGTAGACGTCTTAGCAGGCAGGGCCGCCACCACTGAACCAGTATCCGATACGGCTTGAGGTTTAACCAACTTATCGCCAACAATAGATGTCGCTTTAGCATTACCCTGAGGAAGCCGCGTCTTTTTCCTTCGATGGTTGGGATGAAGAAGGATTGGCTGATATTTTCTGAGAATAATCAACGGTGGAAATCTTCTTCACTGTACCCATTTTCCTCGGTTTAATCAGTTGCTCCGGAGTAACCTTCGCCTTGGTATTCCACTTGACTGCAAGAATAAACAGTTCGTGACTCGGAACAAAAGAAAATTCGTCAAGACAAAGAAATATGTTCTACCTTTGGAAATCCGCGGAAGAGACTTGCCAATGCGTTCCCGGGTGAAATCTGACCACTTGCGGAGACCAAGAGCTTGAATCTTCTGGAGAATCGGAAAAAAATGATCCGGGTACGGTTTGAGAAACGGATGGTGCACTGCAAAAACAAAACGGAATTGAGTAAATCATCCACACTAATAACGGCAAGATCAGAACGACATCTACCAAATTTTGTATTCCATGACGTTCGGATAAGCTCTCTAAGGTCGTCAGGAACAACCAAGGAAGATATCTCGACGTAAAAGTAATTTCGCTGCCAGTTACTAATCTTGTTAGGCGCGTTTGTCACTACTCGATTGCCGCTCTTAAGCTTAACCGCGAAACAACCCGGGCTGGTTTTCTGTTGGAATTATGTCCAGTAATCTCTGTACTGTCTCTAGAAAGTAAGAGTATGTCAATGATCAGACATAAGTCATATAATACTGGGGATCATGATGGCTTGCTAGAGTCCGCTCATGATCTATAAGTCTTGGACTTATTGCCTTTATTATATGATCCCATATGGGTCACACGCCTAAGCTAACGGGAAAATACGAAGGAACGGTTTAGCAGAAGTACGGTAAAAGTGCTAGGCATTTACTGTACTTAGAGAGACTAAAGGGCCTGATTAAATCCAAGGGATTTAATCAGAACTGAGAATTGGGCCCAAAAGCCCATGAGAACTAGAAGGGATTTTAATGACTAAAATCAGATCTAGCTCTCTAATTTTCTCAGCACTTCTGCGCCTCCCTCCTCTCTCTCTGCGCCTCCTCTCTCAGCTGGTCTAGCAGCCAAATTTCCCGGTGTGCGTGTGTGAGCCTTTGGAGGATCCATCTCTTGGTGGTTCTGCTGATCTCTGACCCTTACCTCCCATTCCGATGCAAAACAAGGTAACAGGTGAGATCTATTATGTTTTTAATCAAGAGAACCTAGATCTGCATGTTTAGTAGGATGAATCAATCTGAGAATTGAATCAGGAAACACTAAACGATCCGACAGTGGTATCAGAGCCATTGGTTCTGTGGTTTTTCTTGTTTAGAATCATGTTTAGGATTGTTTAAAGAGGTGTTTTTGAATCAACCTACTGATAAGGAAAAACACTTAAGAAACAAAGAACTAAAACCTAAACAAACTTGAAATCGCATGATCCAATCTATATTGAATTGGTATGCGTCGGAGTGTGATCGTCGAAGGATCATACATCCGGATCGGCATAACGCACGGACCGATCGTGGATCGTGTCGCGTGGTCATTACCGATCGGATCACGATCGATGGATCCGATCGCGAGATCGACCACGATCGTCGTTTTCTCACGTCCCGATCGCATGGATCCGCAAGGCAGATCGCATGGATCTCGACCCAATCCGCGTCCCACTCTCGACCCGCCATCCCGTCCCGATCACTCGTCCCGACCATCATCCCGTTCGTGCATCGCGTGCGGCTGTCCCGATCGTTCACTCGATCGTGTGAAGCTAGGGCTGACGTGATCGTGAACGGTTCACGTCCAATCGATCGGTTCGGTTCGTTTGACGGTTCGGTTTAAAGATAATTAAAACTAATTCGTCACGGTTTAATAAACAGACTTAATAAATTTATTAAGTTCTGGTTAAACCGGGATAAGAAATCCAAAGTCGAAAAATTGGATTTTGTGCCTAAACCAGTGATTTTCTAATTTGATTTGGTTGGACCAAATAAATTGAGAAAATCCGGTTTAGTAAATAACCGGTTGACAATTGTGGTCATCGTAGTAATTAATTTTGGTTAAGACCAATTTTAATGAACCAGACCGGTTATGTCATTTAATTGGGCAATTGGGTTATGTCTTGGACATGAACCAATTCTTGGGCCTCGGGCCAAGAAGTTAAAACAATTGGGCCAATTATTTGAGTCTTTTCTTAAGAATTAATTTAAAATTTATTTTTATAAAATTATAAAATCGATTTTAAATTAATAAGTTTCCAAAATTTTGAAATTAGAAAGTTTCTTAAAATTAGAAGTTTCTAGATTTGCATGTTTTGGATTTTAGGAAATTTCTATATTTAGAAATTTTCCAATTTTAGAAAGTTTCCAAAATTAGTAGGTTTCCCAAAAAGGAAAGTTTCCCAAAATAGTAATCTTCTGTTTTGGGATAAAATTTTAATAAACCTACAAACCTCAAATAATATCAAGCGTTGGATGTCTTGTCCAGTCTATGTCAGCTGTCGAAGCCCATTCAATTGTACTCATGGCCTTACAGTGTGAGGGTGTCTACTTTTGCGTGGATAAGACGGTTTGTGATTCATAAATGTCATTGGGAGTCCCAGACATTAATGATTACATGACTGTATAGTCTGGTTTTCTTGACTAGGCCATCGGGAGTCCCGGGCCTTGAGACATCAGAGTGGATTGGGCCTCGGGCCCAGATTCACAACCAAGAGTTATATCACGGATATAATTAGCCGATATAGGGCTTACCAATATAAGCTAAGGTTGGGTGACGGCCAGTGGCCCACTTTAATCTTAGTTATATGTGGATCTTGGAATCATTATATTCTATTGAGGGTAACTTATGTTATTGAATATAATGCGTGATTAATCATATTAAATTTAATATGAGATTAATCATATTGAACATATTAACTAAAATTCTTTTTATCTTATATATTTCAGCTATGACTACTACAAGCACTCAAAACACATTCTCAATCCGGTCTGTTCTCGAAAAGGAGAAGCTGACTGGAACGAACTTCCTGACGTGGTCAAGGAACTTGAGGCTGGTCCTCAAGCAGGAGAAGAAGGATTATGTCCTTCGTGATCCCCTCCCCGAGAGGCCTCCTGCCAATGCCGCCAGGACTCTGCATAATGCTTGGGAAAAGCATTCGTCAGATGAAAATGATGTCTATTGCCTGATGTTGGCGACAATGACTGCTGAGCTGCAAATGCAGTTCGAGAGTGTGTTGTCACCCATCGAGATAATGGCAAGCCTGAAATCACTTTTTCAGGAGCAAGCAAGGACTGAGAGGTTTCAGACAGTTAAGAACCTCTTAGACTGTAAGTTGGCTGCAAATGCGGCAGTGAGTCCTCATGTCTTGAAGATGATGGGTTATCTCGATCATCTTCAGAAACTCGACTGCCCTATCAGCCAGGAACTTTCCTGCGACATCGTTCTGCAGTCTTTACCTGCAAGCTATGATCAGTTCATCCTGAACTTCAATATGCATGGCTTGAGTAAGACATTGCCTGAGCTTCACGGAATGCTCAAGACTGCAGAGCCCAACTTGAGGAAAACTGCCAAGGACCCTAATGTGCTTATGGTGCAAAAGGGCAAGGGCTTTAAGAAATCCTCTGCCAAGGACAAGGGAAAGGCTAAGGCTGTCCAAGTCTCGGACAAGGACACGCCAAAACCCAAGCCCAAATCCAAGGCTGGGCCTACTGACATCTGCAGTTTCTGTAAAGAACCAGGGCATTGGAGGAGAGAATGTAAGAAATTCCAAGAAGGTCTAAAGGAATTGAAGAAGAAGACTCTCGAGACTTCTTCATCAGGTATTTTTGTTATAGAAGTTAATACAACTACTTCTGATAATACCTCATGGGTTATGGATACTGGTTGTGGGGCTCATATTTGTACTAATATGCAGACACTCAGCAACAGTAGAAGGCTGAAGCAAGGACAAGTGGAGCTACGAGTTGGGAATGGAGCGAAAGTTCCTGCACTAGCTGTAGGCACATACTTGTTGTCTTTACCTTCGGGATTGGTTTTAGAACTCAATAATTGTTATTTTGTACCTGCTATAAGCAGAAATATTATTTCAATTTCTTTGTTGGATTTGGAAGGTTATGATTTTTCAGTTAAGAATAAATTATGTTCCTTCAATCGCAACAATTTGTTATATGGTTGTGCCCCTCTTACGAATGGGCTTTACATACTCGATCAATCCGCGCCAATTTATAACATTAATACCAAACGGTTCAAACCTAATGAGGAGAACCAAACGTTTCTATGGCATTGTCGTTTAGGGCACATCAGCGAGAAACGCATCAAGAGGCTCCATTCAAATGGACTTCTTGGCTCATTTGACTTTGAGTCATGTGAGAAATGCGAATCCTGCATGATGGGCAAAATGACACGGGCCCCCTTTAATAAACCTAACGAGAGGGCCAGTGACTTATTGGGCCTGATACACACTGATGTGTGTGGCCCAATGTCCACAAATGCAAGAGGAAACTATCAGTACTTCATTACCTTCACTGATGATTTCAGTAGGTATGGATATGTTTATCTGATGAAACATAAGTCTGAATCATTTGAGAAATTCAGAGAATTCCAAAATGAAGTACAGAACCAACTTGGCAAAAGCATTAAGGCTCTTCGGTCCGACCGAGGAGGAGAATACTTAAGCCAAGAATTCAGTGATCATTTGAGAGAGTGTGGGATCGTATCCCAACTCACTCCTCCTGGAACACCACAATGGAATGGTGTGTCTGAAAGGAGAAATCGGACCTTATTGGATATGGTTCGATCTATGATGAGTCACACAGACCTTCCAATATCCCTTTGGGGATATGCTCTGCTAACAGCAGTGTTCACTCTAAATAGAGCGCCATCAAAAGCAGTAGCAAAGACACCATATGAATTATGGACTGGAGAAGCTCCGGTGCTGTCTTATCTTAGAATTTGGGGTTGTGAAGCCTATGTCAAGAGATTGATCTCTAACAAGCTTACACCAAAGTCTGATAAATGCTACTTCATTGGTTATCCGAAGGAAACCAAGGCTTATTACTTCTATCTACGATCCGAGAACAAGATCTTTGTTGCCCGGGATTGTAACTTTCTTGAGAGGGAGTTTCTCTCTAAGAAAGACAGTGGGAGTAAGGTACTGCTTGAAGAAATTCAAGATGAACAGGATACTGCTCAACCTAATGAGGAAGAGCAGCAGGAGGACCTACAAGAAATTGTAGAGCCTGAACCTGTAGTACCTGAAGTTCGAAGATCCGGGAGGATCCGTCACGAACCCGAGAGATATCAAGGATTCCTCGTGACTAACTGTCATGATCTTCTGATCATTGATGGTGATGAACCATCGAACTTCAATCAAGCCATGATGGGCCCAGATTCCTCTAAGTGGCGTAAAGCCACTGATTCCGAAATGGACTCCATGTCGGTCAACCAAGTGTTTTCGTTGGTTGACTTACCCGCTGGTGTAAAAGCCATCGAGTGCAAATGGATCTTCAAGAAGAAGATTGACGTGGATGGAAATGTCCAGATTTATAAAGCCAGGTTGGTGGCAAAAGGTTTCAGACAAGTTCACGGTGTGGATTACGATGAAACCTATTCCCCAGTGGCTATGATGAAATCTATTCGGATTCTACTAGCAACTGCAGCTTTTCATGATTATGAAATTTGGCAGATGGACGTGAAAACCGCCTTCCTGAATGGAATTCTGGAAGAGGATGTGTATATGACACAACCTGACGGTTACATAGATCCAAAGAATGCTGGGAAAGTATGCAAGCTTCATAAATCCATTTATGGATTGAAGCAAGCATCGAGGAGCTGGAATCTTCGTTTTGATGAAGCGATCAAGCAATTTGACTTCATAAGAAACGAAGAAGAACAATGCGTGTATAAGAAATCTAGTGGGAGCAAGATAGTATTTCTTATTCTGTATGTCGATGACATACTGCTTCTCGGAAACGACGTTCCAATGCTGAAGTCGGTAAAGGACTGGCTTGGAAGTTGTTTTTCCATGAAAGACATGGGTGAAGCCGCATACGTTCTTGGAATCAGGATCTACCGGGATAGATCTAGAAGGCTGATAGGCTTGTGTCAAGATTCATACATTGACAAAGTCCTACAAAGATTCAGCATGAAAGATTCCAAGAAGGGCTTCACGCCAATGGTACATGGCACAACGCTAAGCAAGAAGCAGAGCCCTACGACGGCTGCTGAGCTTGAGCGCATGAAGAATATTCCTTATGCATATGCAATAGGATCTATCATGTATGCCATGATCTGTACTCGTCCTGATGTTGCTTATGCATTGAGCATGACGAGTAGATACCAGTCAAATCCAGGTGAAAACCATTGGATTGCCGTCAAGAATATCCTGAAGTATCTAAGACATACTAAGGATAAGTTCTTGGTGTACGGTGGAAGTGATGTGCTTAAAGTCAGTGGATTCACGGACGCAAGTTTCCAGACAGACCAAGATGATTTCCGGTCACAGTCCGGTTATATCTTTTGTCTGAATGGCGGTGCAATCAGTTGGAGAAGCTCCAAGCAAGACACCGTTGCTGATTCCACTACATAAGCTGAATATATCGCCGCTTCAGAAGCAGCGAAGGAAGCTGTTTGGATACGAAAGTTCATTATTGAACTAGGTGTGATACCAAATGCGGCTGAGCCTCTGGCACTGTTTTGTGATAACAATGGTGCTATTGCTCAGGCAAAGGAACCAAGATCACACCAGAAATCCAAGCATGTTCTAAGAAGATTTCACTTGATACGTGACATCATTAATAGAAAGGAAGTCAAGATCAGCCGAGTTCAGACAGATGATAACGTCGCTGATCCATTGACAAAGCCACTCCCAAGACCTAAGCTCGAGTTCCTGACTGAAGCTGTAGGCATTAGAGACATTGAAATGTAATCTAAATTTGAGTGGGAGTTTAAGGGCTTTATTTAGTTATTGATATGTTCTTGTAAAACATTTTCTTATGTTTAATGAAATCATTATTTCAATATTATTTTAACTGTGATGAAATAATCGTTCCAAAGTGATATGAACCATTTTATAGGTCATCAAAGTAAGTGACTTGATCTTGAGTTATCAAAGTCATTTAGATTGATCATGAGACCCTATATTTGATAGATGGCTTATATCATAATGTCCCTAGTCGAAGGTTGTTGAAATTGGAACACCAACAACCGTGTGAGACTAGATTGGTATGTGACTTATGACAAAGTCTCAGTGTGTCATAGATGCGCGGCATCAAAGTCAGTACATAGGTGTATGTAGGGTACATACGACCGGACAAGATCCGATTATAAGAACTCTTCAGGATATTTATATCTGTGTCATAAGAGATTCTTACTACGACTATAGAGTATAGTCCTTAGACCTGAGTTCGCATGCATGTAACTGCACATGAACTAATGCACTTTGATTATTGTCTAATGCTGTCGTTAAGCGATGGTTATAAGGACCTTGATTGGGTGTATTATGAAATGAGTAGTTTACAGTGATGGAACAAGACGGGATTTGTCCCTCCAATATAAATGGATTAGATATCTCTAGGCCAATCGGAGATTTGAATACTGGAAAATGCATGGCCATGCTCAAACGGACTTTCCCGAGTCGTTTTGATTGTCAGTATCAAATCAGAGTCCGATGAACAAGATTAGGCTTTATAAGGATGACACTAATCTTGCCTTATGACTAATCGAGATATTGAGACAAAAGGATTATGAATACAGAGATTCCAGTTCAAGTGGGAGATTGTTGGAATTATGTCCAGTAATCTCTGTACTGTCTCTAGAAAGTAAGAGTATGTCAATGATCAGACATAAGTCATATAATACTGGGGATCATGATGGCTTGCTAGAGTCCGCTCATGATCTATAAGTCTTGGACTTATTGCCTTTATTATATGATCCCATATGGGTCACACGCCTAAGCTAACGGGAAAATACGAAGGAACGGTTTAGCAGAAGTACGGTAAAAGTGCTAGGCATTTACTGTACTTAGAGAGACTAAAGGGCCTGATTAAATCCAAGGGATTTAATCAGAACTGAGAATTGGGCCCAAAAGCCCATGAGAACTAGAAGGGATTTTAATGACTAAAATCAGATCTAGCTCTCTAATTTTCTCAGCACTTCTGCGCCTCCCTCCTCTCTCTCTGCGCCTCCTCTCTCAGCTGGTCTAGCAGCCAAATTTCCCGGTGTGCGTGTGTGAGCCTTTGGAGGATCCATCTCTTGGTGGTTCTGCTGATCTATGACCCTTACCTCCCATTCCGCTGCAAAACAAGGTAACAGGTAAGATCTATTATGTTTCTAATCAAGAGAACCTAGATCTGCATGTTTAGTAGGATGAATCAATCTGAGAATTGAATCAGGAAACACTAAACGATCCGACATTTTCGTCATTGGATTGATCGAAGTTGCCTCCTCAAAGAAACCAACGGTTATCGTTACGTCGGCCTCGGCCCCAAGTACAAGAAGGTCAACCATATGACGAACCGCGACTGCAGACAGCTGGGATATGGCAATTTCGCGGCGGTGACAGTAAGAGATCAGCAGATCGGGAAGAGGAAACCAACAGCGACATCCCCCAATATCAGTATTGATAAAATATGACTCGTACAAGGTCATATAGCCCGGTGGAGGATTCCAGGGACGGTCGAGCGTGCAGGGGATGAGAAATTTAACTCTCGGATCAGCTCCACATCCCTGAAGCATAGAGACAACCGACTTCACATCAGACCGTGTCTTGAAGACATTATCAAATGTCTCGGAAGGGAGAACCGAGCTGTCATCATCAACGATGTCGGATTCGATCCCTTCAATGTCAACATCCTCATCGGAACCTTCAGGATCTGAATCTCGTAGCTGCGAAATAAGAATTTCACCCTGACCCGAGTTCTCCGCTTCATCTGTCTTGCGTGATAGCTCTCGGTGATAGATAAATTCCTCAGCTGCACGATAGCCGGGATGATCTCTCAAATCGGAAGACGTGGTGGCAGATGACGAGCTGGATGGTGTATCATGACGACTTGATGAGCCAGAAGATACGGGAACGACTTCCTTATCTTTGCTTCCCGAGCAACAAACTAGCGACATACTTAACAGGTGAAACAATAAAGGGTAGAACGAATCTAATCCTAGAGAACAACGGCTGAGCGACGCCGGAAAAGTTAATCGGAAAATAAAACCGGTGGAGAGCGAAAATTACCTCACATTTTCTTCACTCGAGCAGAAATGAAGAAATGAGAAGTGAAGGGAGAATATATAGAAGAAATGGAGGCATCGTGCTAGGGAAGCTACTAAAGGAAGCGCCTCGTTTCTCGCACCCATCAATAGGGATCATGATTACCTAGACGACGCCTCGATTCCCACACCCCTTAACCGGTTAGGGTAAAAACCAATACGGTTCCGGTAGCTAAAGTCAAATCGGTATGGTTTTTCGCTGAACCAGATCAATTTCGACAAAGGACCGGGTTGCTCACTTGTTATGGGCCTATAGAAGGGCTTGCCACGACAAAAGTATGGGCCAACAAAAGCACTTCTTAAACCATGGGTTAACTCCTCGTAATGCGACTTGAAGACAAGTCGCCACACTGGGAGGGGGGGCTTATTGTTGGAGTCAAGTTTAGCACTTTCCTAAAAAGGCCTAATCATGAGTTTAGGTCGGCCCAAAATGGAAAGTCGGAAGTAGGCCCAAGACGGTAAAAACCTAAGTTTTACCGATTGAGAGCAGCCGACTTAAATTAGGGTTTTGGAAGGTATAAACTGATGAAGCAAAGACGGCGCCTAACGGTTCCGAGATATGGAATTTCGATAAGCCTAGGTATTAGGAAATATTCATATTTTTAATTATGTAAACCGACTTTGTAAATCCTATATAAGGAGACTTCATATCGATCAATAAAGAACACGCTTTTCTTATTACTTTTAAGCCTGAGAGACTTTAGAGCAAATTTAACCTAAAACCTCTCCGGTGACTTATTCGACTCTTCTTTACCGGCTTCCATCTCGGAAACACCGGTCATAAACCCTAATTTCCTAATTCTCACCGTGTTCATTAATTCTTCTTTTAGAATCCCTAAATTTCAAACCTAAAACTCTTGCTATCTTTGGATAGACCGAGTTAAGATCTTACACCCTACTCTTTTACTTCTAATTACCAATCTGGTTAGTTAGTTTAGTTAACTATTAACTCTAACTAGTTACTCATCTTAACTAAATTGATTATTACAAATTGTAGGAAATGCATATATTTCAGATCTGTTTCGAAAAAGTGATATACTCTCAGAACTCATGGATACTGTCATCGACGATTATCCAGACGAAAATATGAAATGTGTAGTAGTTTGCGGCTCTTGGCTTGTCACCGGCGACGGCGATTGGAGATTCATTGTAGACGTAGAGAGGGTATCTCGGGTCGTCCTACTGAAGATTGGCATGAAGATGAAAGATCTCGTTGTCCTTATGATGATAGAGTTTGGTTTGGAATGTGCTTCGAAGTTAAAGCTCAGCTACACTCCTTCTCTTACCTTGTCCCCTGTTGCAATGACATCTCGCCGCCTATCATGGTCACAACAGACTTTGGTCTTTCCTGTTACCTAAATATTTTGTCAACTAACCGCTCAATGAAGCTATTCCTGTCCCTGGGGAAGATAGTTAGGAAAAGAGGCGACTCTGCAAAGAAGAAGGCGTCCAAGCTGGTTCACCTAGGGAGGTTCATGATGCCTAGGAGACTATTTGGTGATGCATCTCCCTTTGGTAGCAGAGACTCTCTAGTCATGCTTGACGACGACACTGTTGAAGCGCTATACTTGATGTTTCGTTCTTCTTCGCCTCCAGGCAAACAGTCTGATGGATTGATAATTCCAGTCGTAATGCCATTCGTTAAACAAGAATTTGTCGATAGAGCTTCCGTTTCTAGAAACCAGTCACCTGTCATATGTGGTATGTTACTCTGTGTCTAAGGGTATTTTATGTCTTCGATCCAAAAAAAAGCCCCAATTAACCAACAGTTTTATGTCTTTGTTCAGACTATCCATCCACCGCTGATTTAACGGACGGAAGGGACAAACGTTTTCCAAACAACAAGCCACCCTTCAGTTTTGAATTATTCGACAGAGACAGTCAAGAAGATGTCCTCACCAAGGAAAATATACCAACAAAAGCGCTTTCAAACATTCCCCCGAGCGACGATTTAGTGGATATAGAAGTTAATTACGTTTCTACTAGAAAAGATAAGGTCATCAATGACTCCGGGAGAAATAAAATAACGCTACCCACCCCCGCAACCCCCACTGCATTAGTGGATAGTTCTGTTAAACACATTCCAGACAAGACGGCCCCATTTAATTTCAATTTGCTAGATAGCCAAGAAGATGTATCCACGGATAACGAAACTGTTAATCCCATGGTTTCTGACTATCCAAATTGTGATGCTGATATGGCAGTAGGAGGTGAAGAAAAAAACTGTACGCTAGATAGTGATGAGAATGGATCGTCAGACGAGGTACACGTGGATGTTGGCAATGTGGATCGTGAGTTTTGGTCCAACCTCATCGATGATGAATATGGAGGCTCCAACGCACTGGATGTGATGTCTGAAATCCCTATTGAAGTAGATAATAGATCCAAACGGAAGTCTGTTGAATCTTGTTCTGTACAGCAAGAATACGTGTACAAGTGGTGCGGCACTGAATCTTGTGGCACCTAATACCCAACCGACGAACAACCAGCTGATATTCCGCCAATGGTGGATGACACCACTTATCAACGAGATCATGTCCTTGACTTAGATTTAGACTCAATGGGTGATGATCTCTACAAGGGTAAACTTTTCAAGAGCAAAGACGATTGTTTGGTATGGTTAGCAATCCATGCTATAAGGAACAAGTTTCATTACTTAAAACTTGTGTCCACTCTTCAAAAGTTGTATCCATTGCCCTGAAAAGAATTGAAACTGGCGTCTTATGGTTCATGAGACGAAGGACACTGGATATTGGGAGGTACACAAGGCAGAGTTACTTCACTCTTGTTGTACTGATACTAGGAATAAGTACCGGAAACTTGGGACGACAAAGGTCATTGCCACTGTTTTCAAAGATAAATATTCATACCCCGCATCTGGTCCGAAACCAACTTGACTCAAATCATTATTGATGAAGGAGCTACGTATCGATGCATCGTATAACAAGTGTTGGCACGCACGGTCGAAGGCACTAACGATACTTCGAGGTACAGATGATGGATCGTATAGGAAGTTGCCCGAATTTTTGCATATGCTAAAACTCGCTAACCCTGGCACCAATGCTGATCTCGAAACCGAGGTTGACGCATTAGGCTGCGAGCAGTTTCTATATCTGTTCTTAGCATTTGGCGCATCCATAAAAGGTTTTGCGAAGCTGCGCAGAATGATTATCGTGGATGGTACACATTTGACTGGTAGATACGGGGGAGTTCTGCTTACTACAAGTGGACATGATGCTAATTTCCAAGTCTTTCCACTGGCGTTCTGTATCGTGGACAAAGAGAATGAGGAGTCCTGGACATATTTCCTTTTCAAGCTTGAAAAGATTATTGCCGATAGCCCCACATTGACATTCATATCAGACAGATGCCAGTCAATATACAAAGCAAAGGGTAGGATTTTCCCGCGAGCTCAGCATGGAGCATGTCTTGAGAACGTCCATAGAAATGTTAAAGCCAGGTTTAAATCCGCAGGGCTTGCGCAACTGGACAAGTTGGCGGGGAATGCATACAGGATTGGTGCCTACCGTGAAAGATACAATCGTATAAAATACAACAATGCAGAATGCGCTAAGTATCTTGACAATATAGGCGTTGGACACTGGACCAGAGCATATATCAAAAGAGAACATTACAATCTTATGACAAGCAATATCACCGAGACATTGAACAAAGCGTTGCTTGATGGTGGGAGCGAACCCATTGTAGATCTTGTCACCTGTATACGGTCTATGTTGACTAGGTGGTTCAGTTGTAGACGTAAGAAATCAGCGGCGCACAAAACGCTAGTTTCTATTGAGGTTGATAAGCTAATGGATAAACATATGCAGTCAGTCCATGGTTCTAGGATAGGTAGTGTTTCGAACTGGAATTTCGAAATTGTCGGCCCGTTTGGGGGGGGAATCGATTCACGTTATTCTGGATGACAAGCGATGCACATGCAAGTTATTTGACAAGCTTAAAATTCCATGTGGCCACGCCTTAATAGCCGCAAACAGTGATGACGTGCCATACTCGTCTTTATGTGATTCTCATTATAAGACATCCACTTGGAGGGCGAATGAAGGAGTGGTTAACCCAGGTGGGAATCCTAACGACATCGACATACCGGCTGATGTTCGCAACCGTTACCTTTATCCTCCAGACGTTGACAGACCATCTGGTAGACCTAAGGAAGGAAGGTATCCAACGATCGGTGAATACCAGGCAATACCCTTACCCTTTGATGTGTATTTACATGTAGTCTTATCATTGTTCTAATTTCTATCTTTTCACTATTATTTTCATAATGATAAGACACCTCGATCAACCCCAAACAGATGTTCCAAATGTGGTGGAGCTAATCACAACCGTGCTACTTGCAAAACCTAATATCAAACTGTTTGAATTTCTCTCTTTGCTTATAATGAGCCATGTTTTTTGTTTAATTAATAATGGATACCTATTACGCTCGTTATATTGGATGGCACCTTATATTGTGAACTGTCCATCTTTTTTAGAAGGATACCTGTTGCATTACTTCGTTTTTGATATGTCTTTGATGTTGACCTTTAGCAAAACTAGTGATGTTGTTTTAGTGTTTCCCCCTAAAGGTGCCACTACTCGCTTTCCTAAGCAGCCGGCCAAAACTCTTAAGTATAGTAAACATAGCTTCAACTATACTACATTTACCCATGGCTACGAACTACTTTCAACGTGTCTTTAAAGGTTCGTATTGCCTACAAATTATCCATTTAATCTACCTGCTCTGGATGGTTCTTTTTTACTTCATTTTGGTAGCTAGATCATCAGTTCCTATATATTGAACATCTTAGAAAATCTAGATTTTCTACCACTCAGACCCCCTATTACGTAGTAACAACGTTTCACAAAATGAGTTTCGCATATGTATCTACTGTTCCTAATTCTGATGAACCATTACCCTGTAGATCGGTAGGCATCGCAGCCCCAACTATGTGTTGGTGTGGGGAACGCATTGAAGTAGGATATGCTAGAACTCGTGCTAACCTTCATCGGAAGTGGTTCAAATGCCCCCAAGCTAGTCGGGTTAGATTAAAATAAGTTTCTTCTTCTTTCCTACTTTATTTTTTCCCAGGCGTTCTTTACAGTACACATCGTTTTCCCTAAACAGTTCCCAAGTAAAGGTCATGTTCGTGAGTGGGTTGACGACGCGATTATGAAAGAAGTTGACAGTGTTTTAAGGGATGTCAAGAAAATGCAAAAGGCCGTTAAGGTTTTTACAAAATTGGTCAAACGAAGTTGGAGACGAATTAGCCTTCAAAATTGCTAGAAAGATCTCCGTCGAGGTCGAAAGGAACAACAACTCTCTTACTACAAAAACAAATGTGAAGGAATATATAAACAAGTTGCAGATTATCTGGGCTGCAGCAGTGTCTTTTTGTGCAGCTGTTTGTTAAAGAAACACCTATATCATGGGTGATTGTAGTGTTTTTATAATAAGTCAGGATTCAACTCCATTAGCTTTTTGTTGTACTCTTTGTCTTCTTCTGTACCACTACCTTATTCAATCAACTTCAACTCTTATTATTTGGTTTCGTCTTTCGTTTACCACGTAAATTGATGCAATTACGATGGATATCCTATTTATCATATTGAACGCACATAAATGGATAGATTCCTTCTATGGATACTCTAAGTTATATATTTCGTTTTATATATCGCCATGGATAATCATTTACCTTTATTATCAAATATAACTCAAATTTTCCAGCCCTTCTATTGTTTAATTTTTTTGTTCATAAGTGGTTTTCCTACTATAACTATGTACCTTTATTATCAAATATAATTGTTTCTTTCTTAAACCATTTATTTATGTTGTTTTATAATATTGTTCTATAAGTCAAAACCAATATATAAATATGTTATATCTGCTTATATCTGTCCACACTTACCCTTCGCATTACCCAAGATGAGCTCAGTGAATCCCTCCCCCTTCAATGTTCCCTCTCTGAATCTACTCGACTTGCCAGCCGCATTATGGAGGTTCATACTTGCAAAAAATGCTAGCAAGAACATACTCGAACACTTCAAAATCCGAGCTGTCTGCAAGACCCTTCGCGACGATGCTAATCACGTGGATACCTTAATCCAGGTTGACCTTATCAAGACTCACCACGATTATCAAGGGATACTCCATCTTGAGCGCGCATGTCTAGATGCGAAGAATCCAACAGCAATGTTCTTGAAAGCGATATCGGATTTTATGTACACAGATGGAAGAGTTGATGCCTTTGCCCACCTCAAGAAATGTGCGGTCCTCGGAATCAAGCCCGCCTTATATTGCTACGAAGTCATACGCCGTTCCATATTTCCTGAGCTGGATTCAGGTTCAACGATTCCTTTTCTCTCTCGTTTTGCTATCCGTGTTCTTAGAAAGCATGTCCAGCAATTTCAGTGCATAACTTGGCCCATGAACATCTCTGCTGCTCTATATGCGATATATTACTCTATTAACAATGGTATAATTGCATCATGCCCTTGCTCTGTCCATCGCTATTGGCTTGACTTTCTAGACGAAAAAGTAAAAGGTCTCGGTATGTGCGACCTCTGTTTTTGGTGTATTGGAACTTCTGTTTTCTTCCGTGTCATCCCGAGAACTTTTTTCAAATGGGTCGACCTCATTGACTGGGAAGCAAATGCCGAACTATATGTAGCACATGACCAAAATGACGCTGTTGTTTGGCTGCTATGGTGGATGGGGTCGTTGATCATGAGCAAGGCGCCGCCGTGTTGGTCGGCGTTAATGGGCAAAACGCCATTCCTGCGGTTTGGGGCGTTTAATGATCACGTTTTGTTTACTATTTAATAATTATCATCAAACAGTGTCGTCAATTTTTGTTATTCTATCCACTACTCTATGATGGCTATGTAAACCCGTTAGTAATGCATTTTTGAACTTCTACTTCGTGTCCTATCAAATATAGTATATCTTAAGTATCCATTTTACAAAAATCCGTTAGATTTTTCAGTCCTAATAGAAACAAACTATCAACAGGCCCAACAATATATATAATAACATCCATCAGCCAACCTCACAACTTTTAATTTATAATTGTCAAACTAGTGCTTACTTGGAAATTCGAAAAAGTTATACGCTCTTCATTAATTAAAGTCTACTTTATTTGTCAGAACGCCTGCGTCATTTCTTTTCAGCCACTTCACTAGTCTAATCGTAGTTTCTGTACTCAACCCACTACCAAGGCCACAAATTGTTTCCCAAGAATTAAACAATTTTGTTACACTCCTTTCAAACTGTCGTTATCTTACTTTTCTACTTACCGATTATTATATACAAAAAGTCCTTCTCTTACTATCCAGTTTACACATATGGATACAGAACCACTTCCTATCCATTATATGTTACCTTCTCCCTACAATTTCCATGTTTGCTTAATCAAATCAAATGAATTAACTTTATGTTTACATGCTGGATACCGTTTTGTAACCTACGTTGTTTAAAACTTTGTCCTTTTTCATTTTGCTTCTTTTCCCGGGTAACCCTTTCCGAAACTCCCGCTTATCACATTTCCCAACGAATTCGAATTACTTTTTTAAAATTAATAATTCAGAAATACATTTGTATTTTATTTCACTCATTAAAGTACTAGACATTGAATACCTACCATGTTGATTACCCCTATATATGAATGCCAGGCTACTTCGTTAGTCAAATCACCTTTATAGTTCCCAATAGTACACCAGTCTCAAACTTTATAGTTCCACACCAACTTACCTATCTATTTTCCCTATTTAGCTACATTAACTTAATGTAAACGTCTGACTATATGTTTATCTCGTTATACGAGACATTCAAAGTCCATTGTGCTTTCGAAATCTACTATTGAGAGTAAGGGAAAACATCATCCTATCTACTGCTATCTGATAAAATTACCATAGAATATTCACTCCACACTTCCGCACCTATCCATAATGTTTTCAACACTTTAAGTACTAAAATTTCTTTATATTAAGTCATGGATACACATTATATCCATTATATCTATTACATGGATACTATTTATGACATCTTTCTAATATTAATGGACAGGAAATAAAAGTAACAGTTCTCACACCTATCGCCACTATTTTCACCCATCATCGTGTGAACTCACCAACAATCATCCAAATCGCTGCAGCTCCAAGAATCACGCCAACTGTCAACTTGTTTTGGCACAACCGCACGCACGTGGTACACCAGCATCTCACCAATAGCCATTGCCTCATCATATGATCGTTTAGATCTGAAAACCTTATACGCGGCCATGAAGCCTCTCCCTGCGCACCAATTAAGAATAATATACATTAGCTCCGCATGGGGATACACATCCCTCACTCCATGTAATATTGTTATAGCTGTCTCAAGATCGCCTAAATTGAATGCAGTGCGCAGGCTCTCGGTGTACATCGCAAACGGATTTTTGTGCTCTACGCACTTCCTGTAGAATTTGTAATACCACGAATATTGTTCGTTTGAAAACTAAGTGAAGTCATGCCGCCTGTCCAGTTGTATTCTTGAATACACCTCTGGTAAACAAACCGCATTAAAGCCCTCAGGGCCTGCCTTAAGTAGATTCGCACAAGCATCAACGCCGTCTTCTGCGACCCTAGCTGCGATTTCGGCCAGTAGCGAACTTGGTAACCACATTACTTATTTCTACTCTCGGCTTATGCCTAGTTTTGGATAATGGCGCGTGACCCCCCAAACAAAGCATACGACGCTGCTGAAAAAGGCTTCACATTTTCTATACATTTCACGTCCTTTTTTATAGTCAAACCCTACTTCTGACGATTTGACCAGTGGGTCCTACATATACATCTTACCATTGGCTTAATATCTGATGCATTGCGTAAATAATTTAAGCTCTAACATTTTTTGGATGGCTCAATCTCTATTTCACTATCCGTATATAAGATAACTACCATCCTAAATTTTCACATCTATCCATCCAATTATTACTTGTTAAATATAATGACTATAGTCCATTTTTTACACGTTCAATTCAACTCTTTTTATAAGTAGTGTACCCACAGAAGATGATCACCACTCAACCATCTCCCTTTCCCCCCTCTGTTAGTTTCCTTCCCACAGTATGAGTGATGCAGCTAACAAAATTTGCTACAAATGGGGACAGCCTGTCTCCGGTATAAGGACAATTGTTCAAACCACTCGTCAATTAGGTATTCCTACGAGCTGCGATTGCAAGTCTTCCTTGTTTATATCAACCCCTACATCACCTGAGAGTAAAGGAAGGCGCTTCTATTCATGTCCTTATGATCTATGTGACGTAAATTTCTTTACTGAATTTCATCATACTCATGAATTTCTATATATTCTTTTTAGTCCTTTTCAACCGTGTCTCTTTCGATTCGTAGGGTACAGGTCAGGGATGCGGATTTAAAAAGTGGTGGGACAACGCAGTTGCTGAGGAAATTGAGAAGCTGAACGTTGAGGCTAGCCAGAAAGAAGAATCAAACAGGTCTCAAATCGCAGGCTTTATTGATAGGGTCGACTTTCTGCTTTCAAAGATTGAAGACCTTGAAACAAAATTAACAGATATGAGTCATTTAGTGTATTGAATTGTTTAAGTCTATCCATGCTTTGATTCCAGCTTTTATTTCTGATTCCTCATATGGATATAAGTCTATCTATGCTTTCAATCCTGCTTTTGTATCCATCTACTAATATAAAAGATTCCTGAATTTTGTTAAAATCTACTCTTATCAATTCCTAAACGAATATCGTCAAATACAGATTCCGTTTAAACACTCTGCATCGTGAATTTTGTCTTTTTAACAAAAATTGCTAAATCAATATCGTCAAATACCTTTCTCACAAACAACCCACCTAAAAATACCATCCATTAATGTTTATTGGCAATGTCTATTCCCATCTATGCTTAGTTATTCTCTTACATCCATCAATGTTACTCGATATAAGACAAATTTATATTCCCCAACAGTACCACATTTTCAACCTCCCGCTAATCACATCACATTGTTAAGTAGTGTACTATCCATTTTCACAGCCCATGTCTCTCCATCAGTTACATTTCATTGGTTTGGTCCCTATCTATTATCGTTGTGCCTGTCCATCATTCACTATACTTATACATTATATGACCAATATATTGAAATAAAATTAATTTGCAAATTTACGTGTTTTTCAATCCGGATACCGCGTCCAATATATGGATACATGTTTGTAATAGGGAATTTATATTCACATGGGAAATTGAAACGTTGCTCCCTTTTGGCATCCATAAAAACAATATATGTTTACGCATTCACTCTCTTCATAACCACAATACAGCACATTTAGAATGAGTAGTGCTAACCTTCTAAACCTGCCGCCGGAAGTAAGAAGACTAATCCTTGCGAAGAATGTGAGTGATCATCTTCGAGAACACTTGAAAGCCCGAGCTGTCTGCAGGACTCATTGTCAAGACGCCGATCACGTGGATACCCATTCTTAAATTAACCTTATCCAGGAGGGCCCATACGAAGGAGACCATAGTGGCATCACCCTTCTGTACAATGCATGCTTGGATGCCAATAACGTATCTGCTATGTTTTTGAAGGGTATATCCGACTTCATGTACACATACGATAGAAGATTAGAAGCTTTTAAAAAGGTTAGAGATTATGCCATTGCAGGTTGCAAATCTGCTATGTATTGTTTCGAAGTCATCCGGCGATCTATTTACCCATCCTTTGACTCAGGTTTGACTGTCCCATTTCTTTCCCGTTTTGCTATCCGTGCTATTATGAGGCATGTTAGGAAATTCGAGCGCATACTCCTGGCCTATCGGAATATCCGTCGATCTCGCTCACATTAGGGATGAAACTGATGTTGGAAGTTTAAGATCATGCCCTTGCTCCGTTTATAAATATTGGTTTACTATCACCGACGAGGATATCAAAGGTTGGGGCATGTGTAATGCTTGTTTCTAGATTATCGAGACAAATGTTTTCTTTCAAGTAATCCCCAGTCTTTCCTTGAATGGTCTGTGCTAGAAGACAATCCACTCCACGGTGGTTGGCCTGAGATAGAGCACAACGTCGGTGGTTGGGGTCAGGATGCAAATGGAGGCGGTTGGGGTCAGGTCGTAGTGCAAAACGGTGGGGAACAAAACCACCGGACAGGAAAACGGCGGACAGGAAAACGAAGGCTGCTGGGGAGACGTTGGCGGTTGGGGCAACGTCGCAATGTAAAACACTGGCGTTTATGTCGTTTTGGAAGCGTAAATATTTAGATTTTTTTTTTCCATAAAATATGTTTCATATTATTAATAATTATGATTTCCTTTTTTGTTACGTTATCCATCCATTGATCAAAGTATCCATCTACTATTAATTTATCCTATCCACTATCCAATTAAATTTAACGATTCCTTTAAATCTTATAAAATATACCAAGTAGAATATTTGAACAAAACCAACTTCAAACCCCTCAACCGAACTTCTCGAGACGCGGACACTTCGAACAATCCATTCCTGTTTGCCGTCAAATCATTATTACGACTACCAAGGCGTTATTATTCATGATAACAAATTTATAATATAAATATTTAAGCCATGGATGCAATTCTTCTGTACCAGTTTCTTTTAACAATCAAATCATTTCACGTCTTCATAAAAAACTCATCATACATGTGTACTGTCGTTTTGTTTTTTATTATTACTTTCGTCATCCTCGTTTTTCTACAAATATAATAATACAAGTTCCTACGTAATTACCCCAACCCTTATACCCGTCAGATATTTATAACCATTTTCAAAGGAAGGCCATCATTATGGACAATCAATAACAGGGAAACCAAAAAAATAATTCTTCCTTTAATAAATCAAAATATTCGGGTAACCTTTTCCAATCGTGGATAGCTTACTGTTACTACGCTTTCTCGCTATCCATTTGTGTTTGTCCACATTATGCCGTATTTTCCGATCTTATTTTCCCATTTATTCATTTTCCTAAGAAATCAGTTTCTCCCCGTCAACATACTTTCTATCGATATTTTTAAGACACCTTCATCGAGGCACTTTATCATTTCAAAATCTGCCAGAGGCTAACCACACAGCTTTCTTAGATATATCCCCTCCCATCTAATCAATCACTTTAATCCCTACTTCCATCACTCTGAAGAGTTGCATTAAAATTCCTACACATACCGATTAAAATTTCTCTAACTGATTAACTATCTATATCTACACATATTTATCATTTTTAGTCCATCGTCAATTGATACATTCACAAATATCTCTATCCGTCGGAATGTACAAATGTACCAATCCATACATATATTTTTCCCAAAACTAGGTATGTATCCATAAACTATATTGCTCGTCTAATGTATAGGTATTATAGGTAAAGGGGAACGAGTTTGGATAGGTGATTGTTAAATATAGTGATTGATGGACAGCCACAACGATAATAGATAAACTAACTTCATTTTACATGTCCACCCATAGCCTATCTTCAATTTTGCCTATCCACCCCCTCATCGAAATGTAAACATATCAAAATAGCAACATCTAATTGATGTTATTACACCGAAACCAAATACTCAAAGTTCGAGAAGACAAACATTGTCTAAAAGACATAAACACACAATCCATAAAACATACAAATCATACTGAATAGTTAACAGTTCATTCGTAAATTTGTGGGACTATCCACTTCTTAAAAATATCCATGGCATACTCCTGTCGAAATTGGTCCACGAATGCATCTGTTATCCCATCTATTTCTTCTGATCTCGCTAGAGCATTAAGCTCAAGAAACTTCATTGTAACAGGTCCGCAATCGCCTACTCGATCATTCGTGTACACCGTCTCCAATCGACTCCATGAATAAGGCGGTAAATTCCCTTTTAGTTCTTGTTTGCCTGCTTTCCTTTGTTCCATTGGCTTCATACTGTTAGTCTCAGGATTCAGCTTGAAAAAGGCTTCCACAATATAAGGCAACATTTCTACAATTGGCGCCATGTTTTTAGCATCTTTGGCACCACTGTTATGGATTGGCAACGGGTCTAGTAGTTCGGCCGTCCGAAATTCAAATTAATAACAACGCCGACCCAGTGATCTCCGTCCCAATTGATGGGAAAGTAAGCTGTTGAGACATATTCAAACCACCTTGCCTTAACCCGGCCTTTTGTCCACTCGCCGTATACATAGTCCTTCATGCGTTCGTCCCAATGATACTCTCGCTTCTCTTTTGACTTCATGAAGCTCCTATGTTGACCTTGCAAATGGTTTGAAAACCAAGGGGGAAGGAAGACCACCCTCTCCACTGTGAAGTACCTAGCATTTTTCATGTATATGTACTCTGCAAGTATCTGCATATGCTGAAGTACCGATATACCATACATGTTAATAACATATGCCATTACATATAACAAATTTTCAAAATGCTTACCGTTCTGTTCAAAAATTTCATCGGCTCAGCAATGTCAAGCAAGAATTTGTTATTGATAGTCACCTCCCCAAATATCAAGTTCTTCAGGTCGTATTTCCTTCAAATTAGGCGTTTCTTAATTACATCTAACTTACTTAACTTTCCTATAAGCGAACACCTCGTAGGGAAGAGTTTCAGCGTTTCCTGCCAGGCGTTCTTGTGCTCAATAAACATATATTCGCTTTTCCTTAACCCTGAAAATACCCGAGCAAGCTCAATCTCGTCATTCAATGGAGTTTGTTTAACACGCTTTTGTGGAGGAGAAGAATCGCTTAGATCGACCGGTTCTTCTGTGCTAGGAAGCAGTATTTCCGTTTTGCCACACTTATTTTTACGGTCGTTGTTCTTATTTTTAACATTGTTCCTTGTTTTGTTAACTTCTTTAAAGGCTACGTCTACTGTTTCCTGTCAAACACATAAAATATGTCCTTCAAACTTTAGAACTACTTTTTAATAACTTTTTTATTAAACTACCTTCGCTTGTTTCTTTGTCGTGTCTCTCTCCTGTCCATCTTTCTTTCTATCCTCTAATAAACTATCCACCTTACCTTCCATGGGTATGTCATCAGTTTTTAGTTCACAGAGAACTTCTGAATCGTTCTGGAAATTATTAGTACAAAATATATAACTCACCCATGTCCACCATAATAGGTCGTAATAACAAAAAAAACCACACTGCACTTACTGTTGATTGTTTCTCTTCAGATACAAATTTCTGTCCATCTTCCATTCCAGCGAGATTGTAGCTGCTGCCCATTTTCCTTTCGATGGATATGCCATCTTCATTTCCTTCATCAGGATTTCCATTATCACTCTGCCAAACAAATTTACACTTCATTTGTTATTTCCAAATTAAGCTCTTATATACAACAGGTTTTCTTCACCAGTTTCTGAAAACCGTTAAACACCTCTTCGGTAGTCCAAAGTTGAGCCTCGGTTGATTGTTTGTTGCTAGGTACTTTATGTTCTCCATCTCCCTCAAAATCCTGACTTAATGAAGTATCCAGTTTGCTTTGCATCTGCCCATCTGATTGTTTAGGCCCGTCAGAAGCATTATCCACTTCAATGGATACACCGTCAACTATTGCTTCACGAACTTGTCTATTAACCTGCCCAACATCCATACAAACAATTTTCACTTCTCAACTTAAAACGTATATAGACCAAAGCGTTCAAATGTATCCATATAATACCTGAGGTTGAAGGCCCAGTTCACTCTCTATTTCACTATCCATGGATACTCTTTTGCCTCCAAACTCCTCCTGTCCATCTCCCTCACTATCCTTGGAAGTATTCAGTTTGCTTTCCATGCATATGTCATCAGTCTTTAATTGACATCGAAGCTCGGGGTCCCTCTGTATAATATTAGTACAACATGAATAACTCGCTCTTGTCCAAATTAATAGCTTAAAAAAGTTTTTCTTTTCCTTCAATTACAGTATTTTCTTTATTTTGGCTCAAAGACATCTTTCCATCGACCAATTCCCATGCGTGCACCACCTCTCCATCTTGATCACTATGGATACGTTATCTTGATTTTCTTCAACAGAATGTCTGATACCATTTTGGCCAAATTGTAAACAAACAGTTACTTATTCCCAATTAATGCCTCACCTACATCAAGCTCCCTTAACTATGTGTATCATCCATATCGTTACCTATGGATAACCCGTCTAACTTTGCTTCCCCAGTTGTGGTGGTAATACCCTGCCAAAATGGATACCTATAATTTTGACATATCTACTTAAAGCATTGTGAGAGTCGAAACTCACACGGTCAAAACTTGTAGGGCAAATCTTTTAGGGAACAGAAATTTCAAGGAATAACCACTGAACTAGCAAACCCGGAGGACGTTTTATTGATTAGAAGTCGAAAAGGTACAAAGATCGTAAAAGAAAGTAAAGGAATCAGAAAAGAAATGCAAAATAACTCGAAAATCGGCTAAGATAAGCTGCTAAGTTCTTAAGTCTAAGTCTAGGGTTTTTCGCTCTGCCCTTCTCGTCTGGCCTCTCCCTCCTCTTATATCTTTGGTTCGTCGGCTTCTGAGAATATTTCCATAGGATTTGCAGAAATCTTCCCGTTCTTATCTTTTTCTTTTTCTCGCTAAAATGTACATTTCTATCTCGGATTTTCCTTTTTCCCAATTTCTTTCTTTACTTCTTCGTCTTTCCGCGGCTCGACTCTTTTGCCAGATGGGCCGGGATTTGGACGTTCCAAGTCTGTTTACGTATAAACTCACTTATTTGGATTATAGTTTGTCGTATGCTTGGGCCTAAGTTCCCATTTCTCTTAGTCTCGATCCATCGGCCCAAATCGTCGGTTCAAGAAGGTATGGGTTGATGTTTCCGAAGATGGGTTGCGACAAGTTATGCGTATTGGCAAATGTTTGGTTATACGTTCGGAAATTTCAGCTCGGAAAACCAGACACGGTTTAGATCAGAAATCCGAGATGGTTTGGCTCAAAGGTTCAACTCAGGATTCCGGAAGGGCAACTCATGATCAAGATCGAGAGGCGATGGGTTTAGATCCGAGCTGGTTCATTTCGGAAAATCCGAGCTGGTTTAGCTCGGAATTCCAAGCTGGTTTATCTCGGAAAATCCGAGATGGTTCGCGAATGTGTGTCGATCGACACTCAGGTCCGTGTCGATCGATGCAGGGCGATTATAGGTCAGATTTCCGAGCTGGTTTATCTCGGAAAATCTGAGCTGGTTCGCGAATGTGTGTCGATCGACACTCAGGTCCGTGTCGATCGATGCAGGGCGATTACAGGTCGGATTTACGAGCTGGTTCAGCTCGGTTTTTCTGAGCTGGTTTAGCTAGGAATTCCGAGTTGGTTTAGCTAGGAATTCCGAGCTGGTTCAGCTCGTTTTTCCTAGCTGGTTTAGCTCAGAATTCCGAGTTGGTTCAGCTCGGTTTTCGGATCTGGTTTAGCTCGGAATTCCGAGTTGGTTCAGATCGGTTTCCTGGGCTGGTCCAGCTCGTCCTTTGCTTAGTTTGTATGTTCCGTCGATTCGTAGTTCCTGTCGGAAGATATGTTTGTCCGATTATGATGTCGTCTGTTTTGCCGAAACTATTTCTCCGATAAATCGTTTAGGCGACATTGTCGGTATTTCGTACAACTTTGTCATTTATACGTGATCTTGAACATATAATTCAAACACTCGTTCGTATCCGACTGCTTGATATTGTCTTCGGCTATTTTTTTCTATTTCTTCAACGTTCTGTGTATGTTCAGTATCAGAACTATCATGACTACTACAGTCCCAATTTTGATCACTATGTTGTTCCCCTAAACAGCAAATCGTTTAGGGTCATATGAAAGCGATGCAGAACAACTTAATATTGAGACTCAATTTTGATGAACAATAGTACCTTCAAAAGAATACTCATATGTAGAACACGAGTCATCATCTTCGCTATTCTGTTCATCATTAGGAAAAATGCTATGATTATTATCAGAATAATCGTTACTCTCGTTGCCTTGTCATGATAGTTTAGTTATATCACCAAGATAAGTTCTTCCGTTTACACTAGATTGTCCTGCTGAATATGTACTGGTATTTGCTGAAAAAAACATACTTTATTGAATGTTGAGACTTGTCAGTAAACTTAACACAAAAACAAAGACGTTTATAATAAAAATCTTACACGCATGTACAAACTTACAACAAAAACTCAGATTGTTTCGACGTCTTTTAGTAGGTTCAACAGTTTTTATGTTTGAAACCATCTTTCTTTTGCTCGCAGGAAAGCCTTGTACATTATTAGCCTCCTTGTTAAGAATCACACCATTATAAATGTTACTTCCATTTATTTGTCCTGGTAAATTAGTTATATTAGCAAGAACAATTTTTTCGTTTCTACTGTATTCTCCTACTGAACCGTTTGGAGAACACAATGTACTGGTGTTTGCTGTACAAAATATGACAATTAAAAAGTTGAAACTTGTAAGTAAAGTATTATTCTCTTAAATTTTGGATTTAGCCATCTTACATGTAACTACAAACTTACAAAATTGACTCAAATCATCTCGACGTTTTTTATTAGCTGCCAATTTTTCTGTGCCTGTATAAAAGAAAACAAACCATATAGACAAATTATCATTCTCGCTAATATAATGATAACACATTACGGATCTTGATAACTTGATATCAATTTCCTTTTTCTCGGAGGGAATTCGGGTGACAAAAGGTTACTTCCATTTATTTGTCATGGTAAATTAGTTATATCACCAAGAACAATTCTTTCATTTCTATTATATTCTCCTACTGAATCGTTTAGAGAACACAATGTACTAGTGTTTGTTGTACAAAATATGAGAATTTAAAAGTTGAAACATGTAAGTAAAGTATTTTTCTAAAAAATGTTGGATTTAGACATCTTACATGTAACTACAAACTTACAAAATTGACTGAAATCATTTGGACATTTTTTATTAGCTGGCAATTTTTCTCTACCTGTATAGAAAAAAACAAACAATATAGATAAATTAGAATTCTTGATAATATAATGATAACATATTATGGATTTTGATAACATGATATCAATTTCTTTTTGCCAGAGGAAATTATGGTGACATAAGGTTACTTCCATTTATTTGTCCTTGTAAATTAGTTATATCACCAAGAACAATTCTTTCATTTCTGTTGTATTCTCCTACTGAACCGTTTGGAGAACACAATGTACTGGTGTTTGTGTACAAAATATGACAATTTAAAAGTTGAAACAGGTCAGTAAAGTATACAATCTAAAATTTTGTATTTAGCCATCTTACATGTTACTACAAACTTACAAAGTTGACTAAAATCATATCGACGTTTTTTTATTAGCTGACTATTTTTCTCTACCTGTATAGAAGAAAACAAAACATATAGACAAATTAGAATTCTCGATAATATAATGATAACACATTAGGGATCTTGATAACCTGATACTAATTTCTTTTTGCTTGGATGAAATTCGGGTGATAGAGACTCTCCTTCTACTGCTGATACGATACTTGAACTTTGAGGTGCATTTGTTAAATCACAGATTAGCCTATTAAAAATAGAGCTTAGTGGAACAGAACCCTGGCTTCCACGGTTGAGTTTGAAACACTGAGAATCTTCTTTTGTTTTGGTCATTCTATGAATTACAAAACATTAGAGATTCAAACATGAATAAATATATCTAATAAAAATAGTTAAAGAAAATTTGTTACTGATGAAATTATTGACATAATTTTAACCTGATGCATATGGTTTCCACCACCTCAAAAGCATGGATGCACTGTGGCAGCGTTTTGCTTCTTTCATTAACAGAATGATTAGTAAATAGATGTTAAACTTTAATTTCAAAACATTTCGTGAAATTTGTATATTAGAAGAGGCGCCAAAATACAAACATTTATATAATTTGCAATAATATTCTAACCATATGTAAATAACTATTAATACCTAATACGAAATTTAGTTTTGTTAAATATCTTTCACATATTAAGTCGTATGAAAATCAATTAATAGATAACATGCTTGTTTGAAATATACAACGTAATATTCGTTCATAAGATGCTTTATATAAAGTTTAACATCCACATATTAAATAAAAACATCCTAGACATAAGTTTTTAAAACAAACATACAGAGGATTATCATCCTCTAAATAAAAAAAAACTCCAATTTATAGAATCGAGATACATCATTTAAAATATAAAATGTGAAAGGTCGATTTCTTCAGGATACTGAGTAGGCAATGGATTTAGAAAGCTACATAACAGAGAAACAATGTATTAATAACTACTTAAGATATTTCTTAACTAACAGTTATTAAAAAAATATTAATAATAGTCATGATATTTCTCAAATAGAGTTAAACATACACAACCTGTTGAGGAGTCCATTGAAGTCTGAATTATCTGTTTGATCGTACATAATTGCTAAAATAAGCTCTTGTCCTCTTAGCCAAGTTACATCTATATTATTAGAACAAAGAAATATGATGTTTAAATCAATAATTCAAAACAATATTTGATAATGATAAACAATTCTTATTAAGCACAAAACATTTCACATCTAATCTTACTTGATTCATACTTAATGTAGAAGCACCGGAGGATTATAAAGAGATGTCGATCGGCATATTTCGAAAACCTTCTTAGGAGCTCGTGAGCAGCTTTTCCAATTATCAAACACTGAAGATTCTGGAGGCTATTAATCAAAGTATTTAAAAGTTATATTATTCGATACAATCAAATCTATTTACCAATTATATCTATATATATTTGAACATATCTATTAAACTTGCATATTAGCTAACCTTGTGTCACGAATGGTAAAATGCAACTTTAGACCTGCCCAATAACATCTACACAGAATAATACAGTAAGATAAGACATCTATATATTAAATCTGGTAATAAAATCTTCCATACTTTCCCAAAACGTTAGGCAAACTTATTCACTATTATGATCGCAACAATATCACAAAACTGCATATTTATGGTTACCTTTCGGATATTCATCAGCAACTCTCCCATCCAATATATCCAGAATCGATGGATATTCCATAAAATGACCATTAGAGATATTCTCGTAAGTCAGACAGAAAGTTGTGTATTCAGAAAAGATGAGCTTGAAGTCGTGAGGAGTCAAGGAACCATATTCCGGTGCATGTACAACCTGAGGAATCGCAAGCTTAAACCGGCAGCCCTCACACCATGTTACGAAGCGAAATTTTGGCACATAAGAGACATGAACAATAGCCACTATTTTCACACCCGAAATCGATATAAGAAATTACTCAGCAAAACATGCAATAACCTTATATAGAACAAATGAAAGAGTAAAAAATGAAATTACTTCCTCATTGACCAAGAGCATCCTGATGCACTCATCTCCCAACTCGTGTGTCGAACACATCCAAACTCGCAAAAGAATTACTTTTAGTTCCCAGATGCAAGGAACAAAGCCGTTGATTTGGGAGATTTTTCGGAAAATCTGTGGAGCCATTGTTGGGAAGCGTTGAAATTTCAGAGAATTTACAGAGAAAGAAGTTATTGTTTGGTTAATCAGTAAGAAACTGAAGCGTCTAGGTTTGAAAACTTAAATAATTTCCAAAAGTGGTGAGTAAAAGGTGTTATTTACTAAATCAAAACCCTTGGCTAAGTAAAAATGTTTGGGCCATAACCTCTTATAATTAACTGTCTCAGCCCAAATCGTTTGGAGTATGTACTATGTGTTGGAATTGTGTCCAGTAATCTCGGTACTGTCTCTAGAAAGTAAGAGTATGTCAATGATCAGACATAAGTCATATAATACTGGGGGTCATGATGGCTTGCTAGAGTCCGCTCATGATCTATAAGTCTTGGACTTATTGCCTTTATTATATGATCCCATATGGGTCACACGCCTAAGCTAACAGGAAAATGTGTAGGAACGGTTTAGCAGAAGTACAGTAAAAGTGCTAGGCATTTACTGTACTTAGAGAGAATAAAAGGTTTAGCCACTGTGCATCGATCGATGCATAAGATGCAACGATCGATGCAGTGCGCAAACACCGACGAGTTAATTGGTATTTGGGCCAAATGGCCCAAATGGAACGGGACGAGTTTTGTGTCATAAAACTCGAGTTTCAGACTGATTAACCCTAACACTTGAGCCGTCAACTCTCTCTCTCCCCTGCGCCGGTTTCTCCCAGTGGCCTAGCAGCCTGCTTCCCGATTGGTGTGCGTGTGTGAACCTCTGGAGGAGTTATCACTCGGTGGCTCTCTGATCTCTGACCTGTTCTCTCTTTCCGCTGCAAAACAGGTAAAAGGTGAGATCTACTTATGTTTCTAATCAAGAGAACCTAGATCTGGCATGTTTAGGATCAAGTAATCTGATGAATTGAATCAGGATTAACACCAGAAGATCCTTCAGTGGTATCAGAGCCATTGGTTCTGGTTCATCTTGTTTAGATTCAAGTTTAGGATTGTTTTCTTGTTTAAGAAGTGTTTTGAATCAATTACTGATAAGAGAAATCACTTGAGCAACAAGGAATTGAAACCTATACACATTTGAAATCGCAAAAATCCAAGCTATATTGATTTGGAAGAATGCGATTTTCATAAAGAAGTATCGGCTGTGATCGCGATGCATCGATCGATGCGATCGCATGATCGGTCGATGCAACCACGAGAGATCGCATTGCATCGATCGATGCAGTGCAAGGATCGATCGTTGCAGTCGCGAGAGATTGACCGCGATCGCATGGATCGTTCAAACGATCGCATGGATCTCGCGAGAATCTCTCGGCCAAACCTGATAACCGTTCGTGCACGCGTGAGAGCATCGATCGATGCAGGATCGATGAACGATCGTTGCAGGATCGATGCTGTGAGCATCGATCGATGCGGTTAGGGTTTAGACTCGGTTTAATTTAATCAAAATTAAACGTCTCGGTTTAATAAACAGATTTAATAATTTTATCATGTCTGGTTAAACCGGGATAAGAAATCCAATGTCGAAAGAATTATTGGATTTAGTGCCTAAACCAGGATTTTCTAATTTGATTTGGTTGGACCAAATAAATTGAGAAAATCCGGTTTAGTAAATAACCGGTTGACAATTGTGGTCGTCGTAGTAATTAATTTTGGTTAGACCAATTTTAATGAACCAGACCGGTTATGTCATTTAATTGGACAATTGGGTTATGTCTTGGACATAGACCAATTCTTGGGCCTCGGGCCAAGAAGTTAAAACAATTGGGCCAATTATTTGAGTCTTTCTTCAGATCAATTTAAAATTTATTTTATAAAGCTATAAAGTCGATTTTAAATTAAAGTTTCCGAAATTTTGAAATTAGAAAGTTTCTTAAAATAGAAGTTTCTGGATTTGCGGGTTTTGGATTTTAAGAAATTTCTAAAGTAGGAAAATTTCCGGTTTTAGAAAGTTTCCAATTTTAGAAAGTTTCCTAAAATAGTAAGGTTTCCTAAAATAGAAAGTTTCCCGAAATAGTAATCTTCTATTTTGGGAATGAAATTTTAATAAACCTACGAACCTCATATAATATCAAGCGTTGGATGTCTTGTCCATTCTATGTCAGCTGTCAAAGCCCATTCAATTGTGTTCATGGCCTTACAGTGTGAGGATGTCTGCTTTTGCGTGGGTAAGACGGTTTGTGATTCATAAATGTCATTGGGAGTCCCAGACATTAATGATTACATGACTGTATAGTCTGGTTTTCTTGACTAGGCCATCGGGAGTCCCGGGCCTTGAGACATCAGAGTGGATTGGGCCTCGGGCCCAGATTCACAACCAAGAGTTATATCACGGATATAATTAGCCGATACAGGGCTTACCGATATAAGCTAAGGTTGGGTGACGGCCAGTGGCCCACTTTAATCTTAGTTATATGTGGATCTTGGAATCATTATATTCTATTGAGGGTAACTTATGTTATTGAATATAATGCGTGATTAATCATATGATATTTAATACGAGATTAATCATATTGAACATATTAACTAAAATCCTTTTATCTTATTTTTCAGTTATGACTAGCACAAACAATCAAAACACTTTCTCGATCCGGTCTGTCCTTGAGATGGACAAGCTGAACGGATCAAATTTCTTGACTTGGTCGCGGAACCTGAGGCTAGTCCTCAGACAGGAGAGAAAGGACTATGTTCTTGAGAGAGCTCTCCCCGTGAGAATCGGGTCCAATGCTTCTCATGCAGTATATGATGCTTGGAATAAGCATTATAATGATGCGGTAGATGTGCGTGGTCTGATATTGGCTACCATGGACTCAGACTTGCGGAAGCAATATGAGAACATGGAGTCGCCAATAGAGATGATCAGCAGCCTGAAATTAAAATTTCAGGAGCAGATAAGAGTGGAGAGATACCAGTTGGTTAAATCTCTCACTAGCTGCAAGCTACCAAATGATCATCCAGTAAGTCCTCATGTCAGTAAAATGATGGGTTACATTGATAACCTGAGGAAACTGGATTATCCAGTTAGCCAAGAGATGGCAACTGAAATCATTCTGCAGTCACTGCCGTCAAGCTATGATAAGTTCAGAAAGAACTATATCAAGAAAGGCTTAACGAAGACGCTGACTGAACTGCATGATATGCTCAAGACAGTTGAGCCAAACGTGAAGAGTACCCTGTACAATCTCATGAATGAGAAGGGTAGGTTTACTAAACCTAATGCTGACAAGGGTGAAGACAAAGTTGTCCAGATTTTGAATCATGGCAAGCGTGTGTCTTCTGAGCCCGAGTCAGATACCTCTTACGTTGGTAAGTGCTGCTACTGTAAGGAGACAGGGCATTGGAAGAGAGATTGCATTAAATTCATGGAAGATGATGAGGAGTTAAAGTCGATGTATGCGACTACTTCCTCAGGTATTCATGTTATTACTTCAAGTTCTACCTTAAAGGTATTGGATACTGGTTGTGGCACTGATATTTGTGATAATATGCAGAGCTTAAGCAACAGTAGAACATTGAAGGAAGGGCAAGTGAAACTACATGTCTGGAAGGAGCTTGGGATGCTGCCTCAGTCGTAGGGTTTTTCACTTATAGATCCCTTTGAGGCTTGTTTTTGTATTAAGTAATTGCTACAATGTACCTGCTTTAAGCAGAGTTGTCTTTCATTTTCTTGTAAGAATTTGAATGTTTTTCATTTTGATAAAAGACAAGTTTTGTTCTTTTGATCTTAATGAAATATTAATTGTAGCACCCTATTCATGGAATGGGTTTTATATCTTAAACCAAAGAGTGCCTAAATGTAACATAAATACCGAATTGGTTTAAATCTGATGAATTAAACCTGATTTTTCTTGGCATAAAGTCTTGGTCACATAGAGTAAGTCGGATTCAGAAATCCCATAGTCTTGGACGTATGGGCTCATTTGATAAAATATCTTATGAGACTTGAATTATGTTTACTAGACCAAAAGGTAAAGGGCCTATCTTAGCCGAGCTAGAGAAAAGCCCAAAGGCTTATTGGACCTGGAACATACTCATGTATGTGGCCCAATGAGGAGTAATGCCAGAGAAAATTTCCTGTACTTCATTGTCTCTACTGATTACTTCAGTGAGTGTGACTGTGTTCATTTGATGAGACACAAGTCGGAATTCTTTGACATGGTCGAAAGAGTTCCAGAATGAAGTATAGGATCTGAATGACAAAAGTGTTAAGACTCTGGATTAAATCACGAGTGAGAATACTTAAGTCATTGATTGTGTGATCATCTTAATGAGTGTGAAATCGTTTCACAGCTCATTTCTCCTGAAAACCTGAAGGTGTTTCTGTGAGAAAGAATCAGATCTTATTAGAAATGATTAAAGATGAGTCACACGAATCTTCCATGATATTATTTAAGAATAACGCTCTAAAATATCTAAGTTTACGCTGAAATAGTTCCACAAATATCAGTTGAAAGACACCACGTTAATGTGGATTGGAATCGATCCAAATTTGTCTTTACTGAGTATTTGTAGTTGTGCTACTTCGCTGGTTGTCCTAGAGAAACTAAGGCTTGTTACTTTTACGTCCAATCTGTTTTCTAAGAAGGGAAGTTATTTTCAAAGAAGAACAGTGGGAGTAAAAGTATAACTCGAAGTTTTCTCAGGGAAACCAAGGCTCGGTATTTTTACGACCATTCTGTTTTCTAAGAAGGAAATTACTTTCCAAAAGAACAGTGGGAGTAAAAAGAATTTTTACGACCATTCTGTTTTCTAAGAAGGGAAGTTACTTTCCAAGAAGAACAGTGGGAGTAAAAGTACAACTCGAAGAAATTCGAGAAATACAGGAGGCTGCTTAACCTATTGAGGGAGAGCAGCGGAAGGATTATACAGATTTCTGTAGAATCTACACCTGTGGAGCCTGAAGTTCGCAGATATGAAAGAATCAGTCACTAATCCGAGAGTGAATTCTCGTCATTAGTTCAGCCTGATGATCATTGAATGTTCGCATGATCTGATGATCATTGAAAGCGACGAATCTGCGAAATCCTAGGAAGCGAAAGTGAGCCCAGACTCCGAAGAAATACATTTTGTGTAAGTTGGCTTCATCGATCCATTCATGGATGGAAGCAAACATATCGGAGTTGGAATCTTCGTTCTGTTGAAGTAGTCAAGGTTTTGACTTGAACAGGAACGAAGCGGAACTGTGTGTTTACTAATAGATTAGTGGGAGCGATATTGCATTTCTCATAGTGTATGTCGATGACATACTGATTCTCGGATATAACGTCCCAACGCTGTAGTCGGTAAAGGACTAGCTTGGGAGTTGGTTTAATGATTGACATGGGTAAAGCCACGTAGTTCTTGGATTTTGGATCTAGAGATAGAGATCCAAAAGAGCTGGTAGGACAAAGTCAGGATTCTTTAATTGACAAAGTCCTACAAGTTTTGAGCAATCCAAGAAGGTTTTATGCCAATGTCACATGGCATTAAGTTAAGCAAGATACAGTATCCTACGATAACTGCTGAGCTTAAATGCATGGATGAGATTCCATATGCGTCGGCAATTGGATCTATCATGTATGCCATGAAACATACTTGTTTGATGTTGCTTTAATGTTAAGCAAGACAAATAAAGACCAGTCAAATCCAGCAAAGAATCAAGTTTCCTAAAGTATGTCCTAAAGTATTTGAGGAATACTAAGGATAAGTTCTTGATTTACGGAGAAAGTAAGGTGCTATAAGTCGATAGAGTCTGAAAGGCAAGTTTCCAATAGACAAAGATGATTTCCGATCACAGTCCGGTTATATCTTGTGTCTATCTGGCGGTGCTAGGCACTGTTGCTGACTCAATGACTTAAGCTGAACATTTCGCAACTTGGGAAGTGGCGAAAAAGGTTGTTTGGAAAGAAGAGTTCGTCACTGAACTTGATGTGATTCCCAGCATAGATGAGACTAGCTGCACATCAGAGGTCCAAACACCTTGAGGATAGGTATAACCTATTCCGTGAGATAAATGACAGAGATGTTAAGTAGATCAGCAAGTTTCAACGAATGAGAACGTTGCTAATCTATTAACGAAGCCACTCCTTAGGCCTAAGCGCGAGTCGCAGACTGTTGCTGTAGGATAAGTGAAATTAAGATAAAGTCTCAATTTCAGTGGGAGTTATTAAAGGGCTTTATTTAGTTATTGGATATGTTCTTGAAATAACATTTTAGATGTTTAATGAAATTATTATTTCAAGATTATTTTAACTGTGATGAAATAATCGTTCCAAAATGATATGAAGCATTTTATAGGTCATCGAAGTAAGTGACTTGATCTTGAGTCATCAAAGTCATTTAGCTTGATCATGAGACCCTATATTTGATAAATGTTTTATATCATCCTGTCCCTAGTCGAAGGTTGTTGAAACTGGAACACCAACAACCGTGTGAGACTGGATTGGTACGTGACTTATGACAAAGTCTCAGTGTGTCATAGATGCGCGGCATCAAAGTCAGTACATAGGTGTATGTTGGGAACATACGACCGGACAAGACCCGCTTATAAGAACTCTTCAGGATATTTATATCTGTGTCATAAGAGATTCTTACTACGACTATAGAGTATAGTCCTTAGACCTGAGTTCACATGCATGTGACTGCCCATGGACTGATGTACTTTGATCATTGTCTAACGCTATCGTTCTGCGATAGTTATAAGGACCTTGTTTGGGTACATTATGAAATGAGTAGTTTACAGTGATGGAACAAGATGGGATTTGTCCCTCCAATATAAATGGAGTGAATATCTCTAGGCCAATCGGAGATTTGAATACTGGAAAATGCATGGCCATGCTCAAACGGACTTTCCCGAGTCGTTTGGATTGTCAGTATCAAATCAGAGTCCGATGAACAAGATTAGGCTTTATAAGGATGACACCAATCTTGCCTTATGACTAATCGAGATATTGTGACAAAAGGATTATGAATACAGAGATTCCAGTACAAGTGGGAGATTGTTGGAATTGTGTCCAGTAATCTCGGTACTGTCTCTAGAAAGTAAGAGTATGTCAATGATCAGACATAAGTCATATAATACTGGGGGTCATGATGGCTTGCTAGAGTCCGCTCATGATCTATAAGTCTTGGACTTATTGCCTTTATTATATGATCCCATATGGGTCACACGCCTCAGCTAACAGGAAAATGTGTAGGAACGGTTTAGCAGAAGTACAGTAAAAGTGCTAGGCATTTACTGTACTTAGAGAGAATAAAAGGTTTAGCCACTGTGCATCGATCGATGCATAAGATGCAACGATCGATGCAGTGCGCAAACACCGACGAGTTAATTGGTATTTGGGCCAAATGGCCCAAATGGAACAGGACGAGTTTTGTGTCATAAAACTCGAGTTTCAGACTGATTAACCCTAACACTTGAGCCGTCAACTCTCTCTCTCCCCTGCGCCGGTTTCTCCCAGTGGCCTAGCAGCCTGCTTCCCGATTGGTGTGCGTGTGTGAACCTCTGGAGGAGTTATCACTCGGTGGCTCTCTGATCTCTGACCTGTTCTCTCTTTCCGCTGCAAAACAGGTAAAAGGTGAGACCTACTTATGTTTCTAATCAAGAGAACCTAGATCTGGCATGTTTAGGATCAAGTAATCTGATGAATTGAATCAGGATTAACACCAGAAGATCCTTCACTATGAATTTACAAAACCATGAAAATACAAAACAATACATTTCGGCCTGTATTTCTCTAATTTTTAACTGCTTACAGTCCAACCCTTAATTTGGAGGCTACATATTATGTGAAGCTCTATTGCTTTGTTAATTTGGAGGCTACATATTATGTTTCCGAAGCTTGCATCTATTAAATCCCCAACATTCGAGCAATACGGAAAATCATAAAATAGACATCATCTAAAACAAAAACAAAAACAAAAACCAAAACCAAAACTTACACTCCAACCCTTAATGTTTTAAAATATACATTAATGATTGACAATTGAAGTATTGCGAAGCTCTATTGCTTAGATAATTTGGAGGCTACATATTATGTTTCCGAAGCTTGCATCTATTATATCCCCAACATTAGAGCAATACGAAAAACCATAAAATAGACATCATCTAAAACAAAAACAAAAACCAAAACCAAAACTTATAGTCCAACCCTTAATGTTTGAAAATATACATTAGGGATTGACAATTTCAGTATTGTGAAGCTCTATTGTTTTGTTAATTTGGAGGCAACCTAGAATCGACTGAACCTTGCATCTATTAAATCTCCATCATTAGTATAGTGCCAAAACAATAACAATAGCCACAGTAAAAACAAAACAAAAAAACAAACAAACACAAAGAATGTAGAAACACGAATAAGATTCGTTAATGAAATAATATTGAAAAAGATCAGAAATAACTTTTCCCCCAACGATGTAACTCATCCGAGACTATGAAGCTGTTGGTGGTGGCCATTGTTATTTATAGATTATTTACTATGTCAAAATGTTTAGAATATTATTGGCATATTCGTTTTATAGTTTAAATTCGGAATATCTTTGATTGATATCGAATATTATTGCAACTGATTTTAGGAACATTTTGAATTTCAATGTACTATCTCGACTTGAGTGATAAGCAAAATATATTTAGATTCATAATCTGTTATGAAAGATATTGAATTATTTAATGCAAAATAAATGTTTTTAATTTGGACGGTTAGATTGAATTACTTAAAATGAACGGCCTAGATTAGAAAACGGGTTTCGGGCTATATCCATTATCCGCTAGATTGGACGGCCTGATTAAAACATCAAGAATGAACGGCAAAGATTTTAAAACAGGATCCGCGCTATATCCGATTAGGATCCGCGTGAAGAAAATATAAATCAGAAACATTCAACGGACGGTCGGATTAGAACACACGCGAATAGACGAACACAATTAGAAAGAAGGATCCGCGAGAAAGCAAAACCCGGCCCGGATCCGCGTCCCTTCGTGACCAAGTATCCAAAAATTCCACTTTTACCCTTATGAAAATATACACTCCCTAACGATTCCAAGGGCAATTTTCGGGAATACAACATCTATGTACCACAGACGGTTTCCTGCTTTTATAATATAGATAAATTTTATTTCTGGAAGTTATAATTCTGATTATTTATATTCTATTAGTTATTCTAGTATTTTTATAATCAAAATATATTAATTTATTTTAACCCATTTTAATTGTCTACATGTTTTATACATTTAAATGAAACAAAATATAAAATCCGCAATTGTAAAAATATTAACTTATTTCATTATATGATTGAATAATATATATTATATTATTTTTTATTTTATTTTTATCAAATTAAAACTATATCGATTCAGTTTTAATATTTTAAATTTTTGTAGAATTTTAAAATTTACATTTTCTAAATTAGAAAATTATTAATCTTACATTTGAATTTTTTCGAAATTTTATTTTTTATTAGTTGAAATATATTCAAAATATAATCATTTATGTTAATGTATGTGTATATATTTACCAATGTTTGTTTTATTATATTGGTGTATTAAATTAATTATTTATATATCATATGATTTAATATTTAGTATAAAATATATTTGTGGATGTCAAAATTTGAAAGTATTAAATATATAATATATTTTAATATTTTGGATAATAAAATATTTGATTTTATATGATTAAATATTAATAAAATAATAACAGAGTAATCTGTCAATTTTCATATCGATAAAAGTATTTTTCAATTTTTAAGAAAATAACTCTAAAAACTTATTTATAGATATAGTTTTTTTATTCTAACTTTATAAATCTTCATTTTATAAATTAAATTTTAATTAATATTAATTTAAGTACTTATTTTATAATATTCACTTTTATAATTTGGAAAACATAAATTTGTGTTGTTTTGTGTACGATTACTATAATTTAGTTTTATATTATATAAAAATAATTGATGTATTAAATTTGTTTTTTTCGGTTTGGTTCTTTACAGATTTGGTTCAGATTCAGATACCAAAAATTATCTTAAAAACTCAAAAATACTCATAAATTCTAAAAATACTCAAAATTATTTGAATCACCCAAAAATCCGTAAAAATGTAGACAATTACCTAAAAACATTCAAAATTGTTCATAAAAATATCCATACTTGAAAAAACTACCCGAACTACAAAAAAATTGAAAGTATCAGAAATTACCCGAAATTAGGTAAGACTTTAGGTTACTTTAAGTATCTGTTTGGGTCCGGTTTAGGTATTATCTGATACCCAAAATTCCTACTTAAGACTTATTCGAGTATTTTTCTAGAACCAATCGGATCAGGATCATGTTTTTTGGGGTCGGGTTTCAAGTTCACTTACAAATGCCCAACCATAATTACTATGTTTTTGACTTATTTTGGTCGTTATATTATAACAAATTATATATTACTAAATAAACGTCAACAATTTAGTCACAAATTACAACATATTTGTTAAATTAGTTAGTCACATTTACTATCTATATTTTCTTTCATCACCTTGTTTCAACTAGTTACACACATTTAGTTTTCATAGTCACAAATTGAGACTAACATTTTTTCATATATTCGTCACAACATTGTTACAACTAAAATAGTCATAATAATGTCATAGTTGTTACAACTAAAATTGTCACAATAATGTCATAGTTGTTATTTCGTCTAATATTGTCATGTTTATGTCACTAATTGTGACAAACTATGGTTACAATTTAGAACGTAACAATATTGTGACAAAACAACTACTAATTCGTGACATTAAAATTTAGTCACAAAGCCGTATCTGATATGTCACACAATAGTGAAGAATAGTTTGTGTCACAATTTTGACACAATATGCTTATTTTTTTGTAGTGGAGCCAAGAAGTGTGAACATTTCATAGCGTAAGAGGGGATGGTTGAGAGAACACTTTTAAGCATAGTGAGTTTCTCCCCGGATGACAGAAATTTCGATGACCAGCTCAAGTCTTTTTGTTTGAATCTGTCAATAAAGAAGAGATCCCTTTTCTTCCTTCCAAAGTGCTTTAGTAAGATTATGTACTTACCAATTCCCCCTTCTTTAAAAATATGTAGGACAGTTTTGACCTTCTTTCTAAGCGCAATAGGAGTTTTCCTAGAGAATGTGATGGACGACTTTTGACAGTTTATTAAATGTCTTGATGCCATTTGGTATTGTCGCATGATACTCTTGAGCGATTCAATGCTTTTAACACTGGAACGGCCAAAGAACATCGTATCATTTACAAACAAAAGATGATTTACTCTAGGGTTGTCTTTAGATACACGGATGCCCTGAAGGTTGCCATCATCCTACACTTTATTGTAAATACTTTATGATTTCTATAATCATAAAACATGCCCGTTTCTGAATAATATAAACAGAAACGGAAGTGTGCCTTTTGTATCTATGGCTTATGATTTTGAATTTGGTTATGGCTCTTCCACGACAAACCCATAATAGTTGTAGGTTTATGTTGGTGGGATGCATGGAATTTTCTGTATTTATGATTAAGGTTGCGAGGGGACTATAGATTTCTATTTATATAGAAACAATTTTGAATTCAGTCCTTCATCAAATTAGAAACTACACAATATATCCACACATTAATTTTCCATAACACTTATGTCCATGGTCTTTATTAGTTACCAAAGTGATCACATAAGTTTTATTTCTTTATATAATGACCTAACAATTAAATATATATGTGTGACCCCAAAAATAATTCTTACAATCTCACAATGGGTCACATATGTATTCTGAAAAATGTGATAGATTTTGTGAGCTCAAAATTGTCATTATATAATATGCATTAACAATCTTGTCCATTAACTATAGAAACATAGGATTATAGTGGTCTTCGTTATAGTAAAAAAATAACTAAACATTTCACGATCACTAAAATCTATATAGTCAAATGACATAAATCAATTATGAAAAGTATGGCATGAAAATCACATGAAAAGTTATCATCACATGTCGATTTTCAATTAGTCATACTTTATTGAGATCCCTTAACTTTACTGTACAAAGAGTACATTATGTCATGCAAGATTTTGTTAGCTATGAACATTATGTCATGCAAGATTTATTTTTTCAAAAAGACTAATATTCATTAAATGAAAGTTGAGGGTATAAAAAAATTTATGAATTAATATTTTGTAATATTGTAGTGTACGTTTTATAGTTATTTAAAAGTTCTATAATACAATTTAATTATTATTAATAGTAAGGACTTTAATGCAAAACTTTAAATCTTTAAAACCTCAAATTTGTGGTTTTCTTTTGGAGACAAACACCTTGAAACCTCAAAAAATGAGGTCTCTTTTGGAGACGCTCTCCCATGGCAGAAACAAAGAAAAAACATGACATCAATACAAATATGAATTAAAGGAATGAGATCCCAAAGCTTCAGATTAACGAAGCCAAGGATCAATGATGTTGTTGGTGTCGCAGGATGTCATGCAAGATTTATTTACATAAACCCTAAAGTCATTAAACATCTAACTCATGAGTTACAAGTGTGAAGGCAAGTGTCAAACATTAGTTTTTTAATATGCTATGTGTAACACATTAGTTCATGACTAAGCCAATAAGTGACACCAATAAACTATTATGTGTACGGGAATCGAACATATATTTACATTATAAGGCCCGCCAAACCCAAAAAAAATATTGCGCCAAAATTACCATAAACCGCCAAATACCCTAACCATTATAACCTCTCTCAAATTCAAAGAGTTTCTCAAATTACTTTTGTCTTCCATTTATTTCTCTCTACATAGAATTTATTGCAAAAAAAAAACCAATGACTAGAAGGCAATACCAATTTCTTTCAAAGATCAACAAGTCGACGACATAATGGAGTTTGAGATTGAAGGTCCTTCGGTCTTGGATGTTTCAAGGGGTCTTTACCGGCAAAACCATCAAACTACTTTTGGTGGTTGAACAAGCTATCTTTATATAATAATGATACATTTGAAGTTTTACCTCTTGCACAGTTCTTACGTTGTATAAAGTTTTGATCTTACGTTGTATAAAAAATTTTCTTATGCTTTTAAAGTTTTTAGTCTTGCACTTTTTATCGATAGGGCCAAAGGATAGAAGGAGAAATATGGGGTTACTTTGGAAACTTCGAGTGGCTGTTGGAATCTGAGGGTCATTGGGTTCAATGGGATAATTTTCATATCCTTGATGGGCCAATGTTTAACCGCTTGACATATAGTTTCTTCTTTCTGTGTCGAATCAGCTCGAGTAGAATCTGGAAAATTTCATTCCCTAAGGACCAGCACTACTTAGACTTGAAGCATATACATGGCGTTTCAAACGACACTATAACTAGAACTTATCCAATCGGTATAGTTTTTGTTTTAAAGTTACAAGTTTTATTATAACCTCTCTAAAATTCAAAGAGTTTCTCAAATCCTTTCCTCTTCCATTTATTTCCCTCTACATAAATTTGATTGGTGTTGTGCTTGGAATTGATGAAATCAGAATAGATCCAGTGGTTCTTGGACAAATGATCGGGAACATTATTTTCGGAGGCGTCTTCATGTAAAATTCCCAATTAGAGATTTGGAGTAAGTATAAATTCCATTTATTTCTTGTAGAATAATCTTAGAATGTCTAAAAGCTGATTTGTAGTAAATATTGGCAGAAACAAGTCATTGGATTTTGTGATCAATGGCGATACTGTTGTTAGGCTGGTGAGGGAAAAGTCTTAATGGGATATTTTCTACTTTTTCCAGTACTTTAATATCGTCAAAACAGTTGTGATATGATGAAATTTCAAACATTTTCTAAATTTGTTCCAGTTACCGTAAAATGTCAAATATATATATATATATATATATATATATATATTCGATTAGGGTTGGTGAGGTTGGAGGTTATTCAACGATTTTGTAAGATACGCTTTGATGCGTATGAAGTTGAAGAGTTGCGTGATTTTGTTCAGAGGTAATTATCTAACACCTTATAATCATATAATATAGATGTTTATGTTTTTTGAGATCTTATATGTGATTACTTTAATATGATTGTTTCCCTTCAGGTACCTTAAGCCTCCTCTATGTTAAGAATGCTGGTGTGGTTTTCTTTAGTATTTTTTTATTTTTTCAACATGGTTTTCTTTAATAATTTAGTGTTTCTTTTCTCATTAAAACATGTTCCATTTTTAAGAACAAATCAATGTATTTCGTTAAGCAACATCAAGGATTATGAACTATCAGTTTCTTATCCTAAGTTTCAGGCTTAATAATTAGAGATTATAAAAGAAAAGCATACATGGTCATTCTCATTTACTTACAATTATAATATATATATATATATATATATTAGCTTAGATATTCGGTTAAGATTATTAGCAAATATAACCAAACTATCTTATATTATTATTACTAAATCAAAAACATACTATATGATACGACAAATTACCGACTTTGTTACTACTATACACGGATCTCAATACTATCAAGACTGATCTATAAACGGTGGACTTGATAAGAAAAGTCCAAAATGAGTAAGTGGATTTAATGGGAAGTTGCAATTGATTTGCATTGATTTAAAATAGTTATCAATTATTTATTTCAAAAAAATATATATATAACATTTCACCTTCTTCTTCTACCTCTTCGCCTCCATTCTCTGGTCTTGAAAGAGATATCCACAAAATGAATCTGGTTATAAAATGCGATTCTCAAAACTCACAATTTCACAAAATTGTTGGCATTAGTTTAAGGGATAGTCGCTGGAATGTTAGAGCGAAGGTTTTGAGGGTGTGGTATTTTACTCCCTACGATACTCCTTTGGAATTAATTTTATCCGATGAAGAGCTATTCTTCTTCTAATTTATTAACACATGTGTCTTTCTTTATAACCCTTTATTTTTTTTGTATAGATAACACCAACAAATCCCAACATTTTATATTGGGGTACTTTTGTAACTTTTGGTTATAATCAATAGAGAAGTCGGATTCTAAGTCGTGGCTTTTGGAAACAACACCCGAAAGTTCCTTTTTCTTTTACAAAAGAAGGTTTCTGGTTTAATTTTTCTGATTTTAGAGTTTTGTTAGGGCCAAAGTATGACAGGGTGTGTCCAACTTTTAAGGATCTTCATATAATTGACGAGACCAAATTCACTCAGAACTTCGATCCTCCAACTTTGGATTACCTCTTGAGCATCAAACCAATCCAAGGAATTAATCATGGGAAGGATTCAGATAAATATTCAATTGGTAAGTGTTGTTTACAGTTCGTTATTATTAGATTAAGAGGAAAAATCTATCATCGGATATTGTAAAATTGTGGTTTTTGTTTTTAGGGGATTAACTTATATTTAAATGAATTTTTTCCTATAGATGTTGTTGGTGCTATAACATGGGTTGGAAAGCTTGAATGAATGGATCACTCTTCAGAGGTATATTTGTATCCATGTATCCGCGCTAAAGTCCAATTCACGCTAAGAGATTTCAAGTTAGTTATTCACATGGTTTAAGTTTCAGAGGTTTATAATCACCTTATTACCATTACTAAATAATGTTGTTGAAATTGAAGGAAGAGGGCTATAGAGTGAGCTGCATATGGCCCAATTGCGGAGGAGTTGTCGTGGTGTTTTCAACAAGTTTCTGACAAGCATTTGTTTGTTTTGCTCCGATTTTTCTGGATCAAAATATTTTCCGGTATGTTGACATATTTTATGTTGACTATCATCGTTTAACTTTGGATGAGTTGGCAATTTAATGGATATGTATGAATTTGTTGAAATTGTCATATTGAAAATCTTATGATCATATAAATTATTAACAACATCTAACATATTTCCCTATTTGATTTTGTGTAGTTACCCTCATCCTCTTCCGAGATGGTACTCAAACGAGCACTAGGCTCTCGATCGCTTCTAACTCTCCTTCAATTTTATTATAAAACTCTTAAGAACTTATGAAGTTTTAAGCTTTAATTTCTTAAAACTATTGTAATAATTGTTAACCGTTTGGTTTCTATTTTAAGGGTTAAATTTGATTTAAAATTTAGTTTATATATAATATTGCAACTTTTACATGTTTATTAGAAGTTGGAAAAAGCGATTATACACATTAAATATTGCAAGTATAGATTAGCTTTGATAATCAGTTAACATTATCAGATAATATAACCAAATTATCGTTTATTATTATTACATACTATATGATACGACTCATACATGAGTACTTTGAGACACGAATAACGACTCGCATAATAATCGTAAAAATAGCGACAAATTAATGACTTTTACTACTATACACAAAGTAGCAAATTAGTCGCCCACATAGTTACTAATTTAAGACTTTTATACGACCCTTCACATCAGACGCAAAGTAGTCGCCAAGTTACCGACTACGCAGCGACTATTGTTTCCGGTCTCGAAAATAATCGGTACTCAGTCGTAAATCGGCGACTAAATTAGCGACAATAATTTTCGGTCGTACATTAGAGACTAATAGACGACCATATGTCTTCAGTCGCATAGTAGTCGCAAACGTGTCTCTAAACAGTCGCAAAATAGTATGGCTACTAGTATAGTCACAAGCTGCAGTCGCAAAAATGTTTTATTCTTGTAGTGACATTAAATATACATGTCTGACCCCAAAAAATAATTCTTACATTTATTTCATAATCCCGAGAGAACCCCATTACAAAGAATGAAAGGTAAAGCGATAGAGCGTCACCTTGTCTAATTCTACGTTGCGGGTAGACTTTTCCTTTAGGAGTGTCATTGATAAGAAAGGAAGATGTTAGTGTCGTAATACATAGCATGATCCAGTTGACATATTTATCATGGAAACCCATTCTCTGTATAGCTACACTGATGAAATCCCATTCCATTCTATCATACGCCTTGTTCATGTCAGTTTTAACTGTCATAGAATAGTGATTCTTTTCAGAAGATGTCTTTAAGTAGTGTAGGACCTCATATGTGTGTAACATATTTCCAGATATAGCTCTTTTGGGGATATATGCTGATTGGTTTTCTGAAATTAGACTTGGGAGGGTTTTATTTAGCATTCAGGTTAGAACCTTAGTTATGATCTTGTAATAGACATTACATAGGGCAATTGGTCTATATTCATTAACTCTTCTTAGACCTTGTATCTTAGGAATCAATCTGATATGAGTCTCGTTTATTGCTTGTGAAAGGATACCAAAACTGAGTAAGTCTTGGATTTCACTGACTATTGCCGAGCCAACAAAAGACCAGTTGGCCTGGAAGAAACTTACTGAGAATCCATTAGAGATATTAGCTTTATCAGCATGGATGGAGAAGGTTGCATGTTTGATTTAATCGCTAGTAGGTTCCATGATCAGCATGTCGATTTCTAGAACAGAAATTAGAGGTTGAATGGCTTGAAGTACTGTTTGTGGATTGGCTTCTCCACTTGAGGTAAATAGATCTTTGAAATACTAAAAAAAAAAATACCTTAGCAATTTGATTGTCCTTGAAAACTGCCACACTTTCTGAATTTTCTTTGAGTGAGAGCTTGTTTATAGATTTCCTTCCCTTAGTGATGGCATGGAAATAACATGTGTTTTTATCTCCTTGCCACAGCCATAACAATCGACTTCTATGCCTCCGAAATGCTTCCTTAGCCTTATGCCTCATTAAGATTGGTATTAATTTCATAGAACAGTGAATCATTGGGATTTGGTGAGGTTGCAGCGTATTCCAGATCCTCGCTGGGAGCTTAAGTTATTTCATTTGCCTTCATGTTCTTTTCCTTACTTCAGTGCACAATGGCTTGGCGAACTAAAAAAATGTGATTGTTAACCGCGAGATCAGGTGCTGAGTTCAATACTGCATCGATAATATCTTTGACTTCTTGATTATCTTTATGACGCCCATCAAATCCAAAGAGTAACTTGCGCTGCGTTTTCTCAGGTTTGAACCTTGGAATCAAAGGTACTCACATCTCCTCATGAGAAAGATCTCAGACCAACTACTGTTTTCGAGAGATCTTTCGATTCGGAACCGAACAACATGAGTACCTCAGACGCCTATCCGAGATAAGAAAGCAGTTGAACGGGAGAATATAAAGATCGCATTCTGACGGGAATAACCGAAAGTCGCTGTGAGAACCTTCCGGTTTTTGGATGCCTCCTTCCTTTTCTATGTCATTAGTTATACTATTGAAATCTCCAGTTATAAACACGGTGAATCTCTTGCATTGGCCAAACTTTTGAGTTGATCCAACCATCTTTCCTTTTTTTTTGTCAGTATCTCCATAAACGAAGGATCCATAGAAGATCTTGGCCCCTACTTCAATGCGAGTATCAATAAGATTGGGATTGCTTCAAGGACTTGGAGTTGAAAGTCACTTTTCCACAAGAGAGCCAAGCCTCCTGCTGCTGAACTAAGAAGTGAGACAAAATTTCAGTTTGACTATATAATACATTTCAATTTATCGAAGACAAACTATTCTTGATTTTTTTTCTCTGAGAGAAAGAATATATCAAGGAAAACTTGACACCAAATTTCCAAAATTCACTCCGCTGTCAAGAGGCTCCCCAACCCTTGACAGTTCCATCTTGCCACTCTTAAGTAAGCGAAGAAGAGGGATCCCAAAAATACTTCCCTGGTTTGGAGATGGCTTGTATGGTCGTGCATCGTGGATTTTCAGTTTGATTAGAAGAACTTGTGACTGCTTGATCTTCTTTTGATGACTGAGAGAGGTTGAGTTTACGCCTAGGGGAATTGATTTTGAGGGTCGGCTTTGAATGTTTTTTTTTTTTTGGAGAATTGGCTGATTCTAGTGCTTTTGGGCTCACTTGGACTATCTTCTTACCCGGTGGGAGACCTGGTTTCCTTTTGAAAGTGGAACTCTCTATGGAGATGATTTTCCTAAGATTAGCGGTGTTAGGAGAGGAGAGGTCCACCAGACCAAGCCTTAACTTTGCAGGGAGTCGATCTGGAGGTTATGCTGAGGGAACCTCTGTGATGGGTTTAGTTTTCTTGGAAAATGAGCTTTTGACCATTTGGATTGCTGATTCTTCTTGTTGATCATTGACCTCATCCTGCTTTTATCTCTCTTGGCGTGCAGAGCTCCCAGAAAGATTAGCACACTGGTATATTGGGCCATTACTTCCCTTAGTTCACCTATAACATCATCAATTTCCTAGTGAGGAAGGTTATGAGTTGCGGCTGGTGATTTGATAGCAGAGGCAGGGCAGGATTGGTTACTAAAGATGGCTAGCCTGGATAGCAAAGGAGGTACCAATGAGTTCTTGAGCTAGCTATTGTCTTTTTCTCGCCAAACCAGCATGTTTGGATACCAGGATCCAGAACCAGCCCTTCTTCTCAAGCTTGAACTTCGCTGGTAGGCAGGAGAGGTTTCCAGGATACAAATCTTTTAAACCCGTATCGCTTTCACGAGTTGTGTTCGGTTCCGACTAAACCGTATATTAGGCATTGACCCGTTTTAGTCTTTTAAATCCTTTAGTCTTTAAATTAATACTTTATCATATTGACAGATTTTCTAAAATATTTTAATGGGATCCCATAATCCGAAACAGAAAATAAATAAAACGTCTTTGGAAACAAACCGTAGCAAATGGCATCCCGAGTCTACTCTAAAGGGGCTACGCGTCCGCTCAGCTATACAAGACCCTGAAAAGAAGAAAAATACTTGGATGAGCAATCTAAGTTAACCCAGTGAGCTGGCTCCCAACTACAAAGACCAAAACCATACCCGACAAACCCAAAATAACAAGCAATAACAATCAATAACATAAACAACATAAGAGAAACAAAAACCAGTTACATGCTACATCCCTACGATACAACACGTAAGAGGTTAAACTAAACACACAAAAAACGATGGAAATCGAGAACAATACAGCACATGCCCTCAGTTAGACTTGATATACATACTAATTTCATCTCTAATGCTTTCTAAACACCATGAGTCTCTAACGCGAACTCGGTCACTTCCTCCGGAACACCTAGCTGCATACAACTTGAACCTCCCAGACTCCTAGACGTAAACACAAAGTACTACGAATAGGAAATTGTTCTATGTCCATCGATATGCAGTGACCCGAGATACTCTTTGATAGTCAAATTTTCCATCGTGCTCGGCCCTAGGACATGACCCATTTACTACGAGCCGGAAACCTACCGACGTCACTCGTGTAGGTTAACGCCCAGCCATAACCACGCCCAAAGAGTACATGAACTGACCGGGTTCTCCCGAGGATCCAATCGAAAAAGAGGTTCTAGAATGCCTCACACACGACTTGTGTGATCTAGAACATATTAAACAATCATTAAGAAACCCAAAGACTTGTATGAACCCTACGTGGAATCATAAAGCCACTACAACACGCAACTAGACTCACTGAGACTCTATAACTCAATACAAGACCGATAAGGTTAACCAACACAACAAAACCCAAACAAAATACTCGTAAATGATCCTGCATGTCATATCACCACTAAACTCAATAAAAAACTCATAACACAACCAACCTAACTGGCCTCACCCATAATAAGTAACCACAACCTAATTAACCGGCTCAACACCGAGATAGGTAACAACAACACAACAATCTTAAAAGTTCAACTAGTAACTCAACCAACAATATTAATATTAAATCTACTATTCAATTTCAATACTTTAGCCCATTTAATTATTTTCTTTCTTTGTTTAATTAATTAACTGGTTAAAAACTGGTTTAACCGATGATTTAAGATTTTAACCAGATTGAACCCGGTTCGATTTCACCTTTGCTACGGATAGTTACGGTGCATTCCGTAGCTAAGTGGATATAAATAAAAAATGGTTTCGCAGGTTTAACCACGGAATCATTTTTATATCGCCAAATAATTCGGTTTTGCGGTTAACCGCGAAATCAATTCATTAAACCGAGAAATTAATTTCGGTTTTCACCAAATGTATTTGGTTTTCCCGGGTTAACCGCGAAATCAATTCGGTTCACCGCCTACTGGTTTACCCGAAACCCTAATACCCTATTCTCTCGCGAACTCTCTCATTTTCCCTTAGCCGTAAAATCTTTCTCTCTCGAACTCTCTCTTCTTCTTCTCTCTCGCGACAATGATTTCCTTCTGAATCTCCATCTCTTCCTTTCTCGATATCTCTATCTTCATCTCCTTCTTTTTCTCTCTTCTATCTTCTCTCTTCTCTCTTCCTCCGTTATCTCCATCTATCGACTATTTGTCGAGTATTTTTCCCAATCTCTCAAACCTAAGTGTCCAATCATCTTCATCAGGACAGCTTATGGCTCAATCGGTAAGATTCATGTCCTCTCTCTCTCTCTTCCTTTCAGTCTCTCATTACGATGTTTCGATTTAGAGTTAAGTTTCAGTCTCGATCCATGTCAAACCCTAGATTTATCTTTCACGGTTTCACTCGCTCTTGTCATGTTTAACCCTAGATTGATCTTTCATAGTTTCACTCTCTCGCTTCATGTCAAACCCTAGATTCATGTCATGCATGTTGATTTCTGTGTCGATTCGTCTGATTTAAGTTATTTCATTCATCTTATGTCTTCACTAACTAACCATCCTTATATATGTTTGCATGCATTCGAATCTGAGTGGTGTGGCTCCAGGAGGAAGGCGTCCCATTAGGCGTAAGACGCAAAGTAAAATTCCTCCTGGAGTGGTGAGATCATCCGCTTCCTCCTGATAAGTCAAGAATTAATCCATATACTAACTGCAAGTGCACAGTAATGTCAATGTAGTACTTAGGGTATCGAATCCACAGAGACTCTAGGTCACGATAGATTTAGAACGATCAAGTTAAAACTAGGAGAAAGCAATATGGGAAATCAGTAAATCAAACAGCAGAAAAGTAAATAGATCGGTTTGTAAACAGAAGACAAAAGCGTCAGGTCAAGGGAGTTCTCAGGAAATCAGGAACACAGGAAATCAATCAATCGGGATCTAATTAAGAACTATTCTAGAACTGGAATCACGAAAATATAAGAAACCAACTTTCGTTGCGAATCCTATCTATGTCTAACAACCTAGCAAACCAAATTTCTTTGCGAATTCTAGAGTTCTAAACAAGCATTAATCTCAGGTTCTTTCGTTCACAATTCCTCTAAACCAAATTTCTTTGCGAGTAGATCAAATTGCTCATCTAGGTTCTTTCTAGCTAATTAACCAACTATCGTTGTGAAAATCAACCTAACATCATAAATCTGGATAGCTACTTCAGATTAAGCATTAAGAACAACCCTAGATGAAGAACTAGCAAGTATGAATCCCTACATATTGATCAACCTATAATTCTATGAAATCCCTAATGAGAATCCCTAAACCTAACAAGTAAACTACTCAGACATAATCATCGAAACAGAAGATATCATGAATAGAATAATGAATATCATAAAACAGAATAAAGAACTAGGGTTCAAAATCAAGTCTCTTTTGAGAACAAGATAGCCCCTTACTCTCTCTGAAAAATACGCTTTAACAAGTGGCTAAAAACCCTAATATATAGTCTAAAACACGTCTGGGGGCCTTTTCGTAAGTCTGGGAAGTTTCTGGGCAAAAACTGTAATTTCTCCAAAATGCAGATTTTTGGGTGCAGAACTGCGTCGACCACTGCATAACTGCGTCGATCGTTGCACTTCGAAAACGCAGCCAGTGAACTCTGTGAAATCTCTAAATAGTGCAGAATTGCTCCAAATGAACCCAAGACGTCCAATTAGGCTCTAGATGTCCTTAAACATGTAAAACACCTAAAAAGACTCCAAAACACATAGAAAGACTCGATAACAAAGATATATACCATGGTTAAAATCCCTAAAATCCATGGTATATTAACTCCCCCACACTTAGCTCTTGCTTGCCCTCAAGCAAGTAAAGAACCAAAGTATAAGAAAAGAGGTTTGAAAACATAGAAACTCATTTCGTCCTAGCAACTATTGCATTCTCTTTCACTTAGTAAACCACTGAAAACTTTCCTACAGAACTCAAGACCACAATATACTTCCCCCACACTTAGCAATTAAGTGCGGTCTCACCTAAGGATTATTGATCAAAGGGCACATGGACTCTTACCTTGTCAGCTCTAGACCACCATACTATCTTTCTCTGGTCCCTTTCTTCTCTTTCCATTCCTTAACAACTGATTTTTCCCCACTGGGTATCATTTTATATTTTTTTATCAGTGTTCTTCCCGTTATGGGGTGTACTTTGGACACATTCCATGAATGCACAGGAGATGATAGTTGTTGCTACCATTCCCAGAGACCACTTCGGAGTTACTAACTCATCCTCAGTTTATTATCTTTTTTTTTACTTTATGGAAGGGGAGAAGGAAACCAAATAGGACAGGTTTACAAGCTGCATCTGAACTAACAAAGGAATCCGACTCGAGGTATTTCAAGCCCTTAGGTGAGAAAATTAAGTCAGTATTAAGATGAAGTCAGTAAAAGGATCCTCTGATACCTGAAGTGATGTGGGTGTTCTCAGTAGGCTGATCCGTGTTTGGGTTTTCTAATAGTCATAGATAATCAGCAAGTCTGTCCAATGATCACTTAGTTTCTGTTCAAGCGAAAAGTTTCCTCGGAAAATCATAGTTTCATACAATTTTGACTCAATAAAACAAATTTGAAAAAAAAAACAATACTGACTCATAAGAAAACAAAAGCGTGCGTCAGTAGCGACCTCCCCCACACTTAAACTTACACTGTCCCCAGTGTAATCAAGCTCAGGATCGGTGAGAAAGAATAATCAAATTGAAAACAGTCCGAAAAGTTGCAGAATATGTACCTGTTGTCGCCATGTGTCAATCGATGCCACAAGGGTGTCGATCGATGCAAGGCGAATATGCGCACGGTTATTGAAATAACCGGTGTCTGAACCGCAATCGAATCGGCTAACCAGAAATCGCAACTGTGTCGACCGATGCTCTCAGTGTGTCGATCGATGCAGCACGATTTTGCTTGTTTCCCTCGGCTCTGAACACACTCAAACAGAAAAAATCAAAACACCAAAATCAATACGAAAAATGAAAAGAAAAACGAACCTACTAGTGGGCTGCCTCCCACTCAGCGCTTGTTTAAATTCAGTAGCTTGAATATGGGAAAAAGATTAGACTCATGGCGGTTTCAACAGAGACTTTCAGTGTCTCTGTGAATATCTCTTCATCCAAGGTGGCGTATAGGCATTATGATCATGAGGTTTTCCAAGGAACGAAGGAAGAGATCCAGGGCGGGAGCGATGCTTGGGTGGGATACTGCGTTTTCCTGCATTCAAAGCAATGCAGTCAGGAGGTTTAAGCTTAGATGATTTGTGCCTTACCTTTGGGAATGAGATGTCTGGAGCTTTCTGCTTATGAGCAGTTGCATGCACTGAAGATGTTAGAGCAGGTTCAAGAGGAACCGCCATCTTCTCTTCTCCAATAGGGACCTCTGGTTCCACCTCAACATTGAAGCTCTGCCCATCAATGGTGGCTCTCTGCTTCATGTCCATCTTGAACTGCAAAGGCTTGTCTCCCAGGTGGAGATCAATCAGTCCATGTCTCACATCTATCACAGCTCTAGCAGTAGCTAAGAATGATCTTCCAAGCAGCAGAGAATCATCAGGTTCAATCTCATACTTCAGCACTACAAAGTCTGTTGGAATTAAGTAGTTTCCAACTCTAACATTAATGTCCTTAAGAACTCCTTCTGGATACTTCTTTGAACGATCAGCTAGGATAAGAGAGATCCTGGTAGGCTAGAATTCCATCTTTCCTAATCTCTTAGCCACAGAGTATGGCATGAGATTCACATCAGCTCCTAAGTCACACAGAGAACGCTTGAATCTGTTCTTAGAGATTGAACAGTCTACCACAAATGCTCTTGGATCTGGAAGCTTCTCTGTAATCTGAATCAGCTTCTTTTCCATCACTTTCATACAGTTAGCCACTTCCAGCTCCTGTTTAGACACTTTAGAAACCTTAGTATATGGCACAGGGGGCTTATAGACTCGTTGTGGGACTGTTGCAGGTTTCTGATCCCGTCTGCGATCTGTGTCGACCGATGCACGATGTGTGTCGATCGACACAAGGCGATTATGTCCAATTTCATCACTCGGATCGGGACTGTGTCGATCGATGCTTGAGCTGTGTCGATCGATGCAAGTCTCAGACAGACATAATTCGTCCAGAAAATCCGAGATTATGCTCTCTTCTTCTCCCAGCAAGTTAATCCCATCTCTTAAGGTCATTCTGCCTTTGTATTGGTCCAGCTGTCTGCTGAACTTGGACATCTAGCTTCTTCACATTTGTGCTCAAGTATTCAAATTTCTCATTCAGATTTTCATGTATAGCATCCAGCTTCCTGTCGAAGTTTACAGCAGTCTTAGCCTGATCCTCTAGCAATTGCTCCATCATTGCTTCCATCTTTCTCTTATAAGCATTAGCAGCGGGAGATGTCTGATAAGAAGATGATCCATAGGTGCTCTGATAAGAATTACCTTGCTGATTACCAAACATGTTTCCTTGGAATCCAGAGCCATTGATGTAGTTCAAATCCCTTTCTTGCTTCTCCAATAACTGCTCCATCCTACTCATCAGCTTATCAAACTGTGTATTTTGAGGAGAAACAGGCTGATATGATGGAGATTCATAATCTCTGGTGAATGAATATGACCCATAGCCTCTGCAGAATGAGTTATTCTGCTGATTTTCCAACATCTGTTTCATCATTCCCATCATCTTACGCGTTGTGTCGATCGATGCAGAGTAGTGTCGATCGATGCAAGCTCGAAGATGTGTCGATCGACACACAGGTCCGTGTCGATAGATGCAAGGCGATTAGGCGTACCTGAAACACAAGAACAGAAAAAGAGAAGAAAAAAAATTAGTAACAAAAAATAAAAACGAAAAACCTAGTCTAAACCCTAAGTTTAAATCTATCGAGGACTCAAAAGAGTCACCGGAAATGGCGCCAAAAACTTGATAGGTCAAGAATCAATCCCTATACTAACTGCAAGTGCACAGTAATGTCAATGTAGTACTTAGGGTATCGAATCCGCAAGGACTCTAGGTCACGATAGATTTAGAACGATCAAGTTAAAACTAGGAGAAAGCAATATGGGAAAGCAGTAAATCAAACAGCAGAAAAGTAAATAGATCGGTTTGTAAACAGAAGGCGAAAGTGTTAGGTCAAAGAAGTTCTCAGGAAATCAGGAACACAGGAAATCAATCAATCGGGATCTAATTAAAAACTATTCTAGAATTGGAATCACGAAAATATATGAAACCAACTTTCGTTGCGAATCCTGTCTAGGTCTAACAACCTAGCAAACCAAATTTCTTCGCGAATTCTAGAGTTCTAAATAAGAACTAATCTCAGGTCCTTTCGTTCACAATTTCTCTAAACCAAATTTCTTTGCGAGTAGATCAAATTTCTCATCTAGGTTCTTTCTAGCTAATTAACCAACCGTCGTTGTGAAAATCAACCTAACATCATAAATCTGGATAACTACTTCAGATTAAGCATTAAGAACAACCCTAGATGAAGAACAAGCAAGTATGAATCCCTACAGATTGATCAACCTATAATTCCATGAAATCCCTAATGAGAATCCCTAAACCTAACAAGTAAACTACTCAGACATAATCATCGAAACAGAAGATATCATGAATAGAATACTGAATATCATAAAACAGAATAAAAGAACTGGGGTTCAAAATCAAGTCTCTTTCGAGAACAAGATCAGCCCCTAACTCTCTCTGAAAAATAAAATAAAGCGTAGCTTAAACAAGTGGCTAAAAACCCTAATATATAGTCTAAAACACGTCTGGGGGCCTTTTTGCAAGTCTGGAAAGTTTCTGGGCAAAAACTATAATTTTTCCAAAATGCAGATTTTTGGGTGCAGAACTGCGTCGACCACTGCATAACTGCGTCGATCGTTGCACTGCAAAAACGCAGCTAGTGAACTCTGTGAAATCTCTAAATAGTGCAGAATCGCTCCAAATGCTCCCAAAACGTCCAATTAGGCTCTAGATGTCCTTAAACCTGTAAAACACCTGAAAAGACTCCAAACACACATAGAAAGACTCGATAACAAAGATATATACCATGGTTAAAATCCCTAAAATCCATGGTATATCACCTCCCCCTCTTGCCACCCACTGCCTAGCTTAGAGGCAGTGATGAGTTCGCCGGAGCGATGCAACATTCCTCACCTCCATCCAGAGAAGATTAACGGCGCCATATGGTAATTCATTCATTGATCTTATGATTTGCATTTATACTTGGGTTTTGCCTGTGAATTGATTGGTATTGGTATCAGTTTTTATGTATCTGTATAGTGTGTCAAGATAGTGTTGTCTGGTTTTTGTATATCTGGTTTCTATTGGTATTGGTGTTAGTATTCATTGTTGTGTGTCTGGTATTAGTATTCATAGTTGTTTGTATGGTTTCTACTGGTATTGATTGTTGTGTGAACTGAACGAAATGCTTTATCTACATAAGTATGCATCATTTCAGACTAGCTTTATGATAAATCATTTGATTGAATATATGTGCAAGGACCTAACTGTGATTGAATTTGTCTAGTAATGTGAATTCTGATATTATTAGAGTTAATACTTTGATGTAATCAATACATTTCTGGTAGTGCTCGGATGCGAAGTTTTTGATGTTTAGATTGTTTTTGCCATGTACGTGCGTTCTTCTGCTTAGATTTCTGATATTACTAGAGTTAATACTTTTCCCATGTACATGCCTTCTCATGCTTAGATTGTTTTTGGATCTAAATTAGCTAATTAATCACTTGTTCTGCTGTGACTAGGATCTGATCTTCAGTTGTGGAGGCGCGTCTATTGCCTTTGTTTTTTTGGTGATAAAATGGGATAATTGCAATGTCGCCTCCATTAATACTTTCGAAGCTCTCTTGATTTCATTTGTCTATGTTTTGGTTTTGGTATGTCTAAATCTGTTTAATCATATGATGCTAAGTCATGTTTATGTATAGCCTGATGTTAGTCTAATATTTCTTATAATCTTTTTTTTATGTTTGCTAATTGTGTTCTACTTTCTTTCACACAGGTTTGCAATAGACGATTATATACGCAAGGACATTGGGCCCTTGGTGGAACATCACTATGGTTCCACAGACGAAGAAGGATGAGTGATGGATCGTATTCGTGGTATGTCTGTCTGTTCTACTGGTCTTTATTTTTACAAATTGTTTACTAATATCTAAATAGCTACTAACAGTTAATTGTCTGTCTTTTTTTTTGGTCAAATGTTTTTTTATATAAAAGCTCAATCTTCAAAAACGGAGTAATTGTTTCCAATTAACATCGTCATCATGGCATAAAGCGAAAAAACAACAACAGAAGAAGCAGAAAAACATAGAACGATAATGGCCACATAGCACTTAAACAAATAAAAGTCTTCGAGCAGTCCTCGGATCTCTTCGACAGTGGAGTTGTTAAGTAAGATGACGCCTTGGATACTGGATCGGACACCCAATATTGGAACAGCAACAAGTGCACAATTTCCAATATCCAGAATGACTACAGAGGCGTATAAACACCTATCAAATGAGCCTTTGATGACACCTCTTGTGACACAACCATTTAGAACAAATAGTGAGCACAAGAGAGTAACGATCTCCATAAAGGAGAAAAGATCCTCATAAAGAGGTAAGTCCTCCTAAAGAGGTAATGTAACAGAATCCTCATAAAGAGGCAAGTTCACGAACTCCTCATAAAGAGGTAAGATGGAACGATCCTCATAAAGAGGTAAAATGAAACGATCCTCATAAAGAGGTAAGGTGAAACAATCCTCATAAAGAGGTAATGGAGAGCTATCTAAGCGTCGAGCAATCACAAAAGACATGTCTCCTAAACTGGAGCGAGTCAAGACTGTAGAGCCAAAGATCCAGGTAATAGACGGACAAAGTGAAGAGATGAAATAATCCGGCGGGTCAGGAGGTTCTGGCGGCGTCGGAGAACAATCGACCAAAATACACCACCAAATCCGGTAAAAGCAACACCCACTATCCATCCCCAAAACTGAAGGAAGGAGATTTCCAGTCCACACCTCAAGCAAATATGGTATCAATTCCTAAGACTCTATGGTTATACGTTCCAAGTTCTCTATGCAGACTCAATCTACCCTAATGCACAAGCAATCACACATAACCAACACATAGTGATAGGTGGACGGATGTGATCTAGAGACGGATGTGGCCCGGAGACATATGAATGGAACCCCGAGACCTGCGAACTCGAACTCCAACCAATCCTGATATGGTTGACCCGCAAACCTAAAGAGCTTACCCTCGTTGACCTGACCGTTAACCCAAAGAGTTGACATGTCGTTGACCTAGAGTTGACCGGTGTTGACCCAAGGTTGGACGACATTGACACCAGGGTTGATCGACGTTGACTCAAGCGTTGACCCAACCATTGACCGCGTTTGCTTTGGCGGTTTCTAATAAAATCTCCAGGTTGTCCTCCAGCGACGACTGGAGGTAATCCTCGAGATTTTGGTGGTTTTCCGGTAACGTCTCTAGCAAACTCCGGCGAATATTCCGGAGAACCCCAACAAGGTGATTAGGCTATGTGTTTAGGGATAATTTTGTTTAAGGTTTCTAAAGAGTGATTAGCGATTTTAGGAGGCATTTAAGGTGTTTTAGGGTTTTCTTGCAATGGAAGCAAGGTAGGAGAAGGGTGGTGGTGGCGGTGGTGGCCGTCGGCGTGAAAGGAGGAGGAGGAGAGGAGAAGTGTTTGGTGTTTTTGGTGTGGATTTTCTGATCAGAAAATGTCTCAATTTATAGTGGAAGGCTCAATTTCATGCATTGCATTGTGGTGACACTTACACCACGAGGTGTCTTCATGCATGGATTTTTCCAATGCAAAGCAACACATCATCACCCATGTGTTCTCATGAGAATTTCCAGAAAATGCATGATTGAAGTGTCCCTTCAATTCAATCAGAAATCACCATCTCATCTTCCAATCCTGATAATTCCTGTTCTATGATTCTTGATTAAATTCGTCGATTTTACAAAAACTCGCAAAATCACCAAAATACGTTTTTCATAGAGTTTTTAATGTTTATTTATTACTTTTTCAGATAAACCCTAATTCTTTTCTTAAAAATTCATCTTGAATATTTTTGTCTTCTAAATAATTCTCAAATCCTTTTGACAATTACTTTGCCCTCCGTTTGGTTTTTTGGCTCCCTTATTGTTTCAAAATTACGAAAATGCTCTCTCCCGTCGATTTCTCCAATCAAGTTTTTCCGTCGATGCTGATGTTGAGACGAGTTACCACACTGTTAGTCAGAACCAGCTGTAGATATTGTTCAGATACGAACTGAAATTGAAAGAGACCATTTCCGATATCTACATCAGTGACACTTGAGGAAGTTTTCCAATGGTCTGAGAGGGGAATGGTATAAGTGACTAAATCCGTTGGTGCTTCAGGTTTGTGACTTTGCAAATAAGGTTCAGAGCAAGCTTCTGGATGAGTGCTAAGGTGTTGAAATGAGGGACAATAACCTTGGAGGCTCTTGGGGGTGGGACAAGGCAACTTCCTTTCTTTTTTCTGCGTAGGATAGTCGGTCGCTCATTGTGAAGAGATTTTTCTTTATGGAGATCGGCCAGCAGAGAGAGTAAATCGATTCTTCACTATGGGGTGAAGAGATTAAATAGATCTTCACCAACAGTGTAAGGGAGTGAAGAGAACGACTTATGGAGGAGTTCTTCACCAAGAGGTGAGAAAGGTTAACAATTGAGAATCAGTGAAGAGAAGAGATTTTTTAGACCACTGCCTCACAAACTGGGATGTTTGCGAAGAAGCTCGTTGCGCAGAGGAGCCACAGCATGTGAAGGGAAGCCATTTCTCAGAATTTCGGCGAGCTAGGAAGCAGAAAAACCATAGTTTCCGGTCACAAAGGTGGATGGAAACCGGATTGGGTGGTTACCAAGGCAGTTATGGTTTAAAATTTTCTATTTTAGGTAAAACAGGGTAGATAATGAAACATGGTACTAGAAACCGGTTAGTTGAACACATTTCTGAAAAATCGTTCTTGGGAGAGAATTAGCTTAAACATTCACTTTGAAAGCGTTTACTTATTTTTTCTCTGTATGTATTGTTCCTATGTAGTTATTGTTCCTCTTCCTTTAGCAATGGTGTTCGTGAATTATAAATTGTTAGATTAAATAGCAAAACCGTTCTATAAAGCTAATATTTGTTGCAAAAAAGGCTCAAAATTCATAGCTTGAGATATCAAGTTTCTGGAAAATATAGATCATTAAACCAAACAAAGATTCAAATTTCATAGTTTGAGATGGTATTTGTGGAGGACTTCAAGAAAAATGGAATATCATAAATGAATCATTCAAAAAAATTAGGTCTTTGGTTTGTTTGTATTTTTACCGTTTTACTTAGTTTTTTTTTTTTTTTGAAAGGATGTAAAATTATATTCAATCAAAACTATCTCTGTATGTCTTCTAGTTTTACTCTGTTTTGAGACGAGTTACATTGTATAAAACAGAAAAAACAGATTTCAAGTTCATTGTGCTCCCGAGAGAGCAAACCATCTCTTGAGACCCTTCAAATAAGTCTTGTCGCCAGCTCTTTGAATTGTATATAATATGTTCCTGAAATTCTTATCAAATAGTTTTGCAAGCTGAGTGGGTTGAATTGGTTGTCGATCTGGTTCCTCATATCTTCGTTAATTACACTCCCTCCATATATGGTATAGAGTTGACTGAAACGCATACCTCACTTGGAACCTTCTGATTTTGTCGAAGTATTAATCTGTCAGTAGCTAAGTCAACTTCTCCCAATCCGTAGCAAAGTTGTTTCCCAACAGTGCACCTGTGACTGCACACCAAACTTCAGCACATACCAAACTGCATATGAAAAGAGATGATTTCTCAATTCCTCTTTCTTTTCACAAAGAACACAACTCGTTATCTGCAGCACATTCCAATTTTTCATTCTATCACCAGTAGTAAGCCGATTGTGCATCACAATCCAAGCCAGAAAAGAGTATTTGGGGGTTGCCTATTGATACCACATCCCCTTATACCTTAATTTTCTCGGGTTGCTTGCTCTGATTTGGTTCCAAGTGTGTTTCGAGATGAACTTTGCAGCATATTTCGCTGTATGTGTCATCCACAAAGATATATCTTCTGCAGGGTTATGCTCTTTTAACACAGACGCTACTGTTGCTGCGCTGATATACCCAGATCGATGAATCCCCGATCCCCGGTAATGTCAAATAGTCTGCCTTTGTCTGACAAGTGATCAGACAAGAAGTAAGTACTCTCACCGTTTTTGACTCTCATGCGATGGAAAGTTTTTGTGCTTTCCCTCTGCTTTACTAACTTTCTCCACAATTATGAGCCTCTATATTGTATCCTTCAAATTTGTTGTTTGCTTTAACCCAGTTAACCCAAAGAGTATCTTGGCCTGAAAGAATTCGCCACAGAAGCTTTAACCAAGTGATTTGGTTAGCCTCGCAAATTGATCTTACCCCTAAACCACCTTCTTATTTTGGCTTGCATACCATACTCCATTTTATCTTGATTTTCTACTATTTACATCAGGACCAGACCACAAAAAGCTGAACAAATCTTTTCTAGCTCGCCAATACATCCACTAGGTAAACGATATGCATAATTCCAGAAATTGATTGTACCAATCATTACCGAGTTGAGTAATTGTAGACGCCCTGCATATGAAAGGAAGTGAGTCTTCCAGGAGCTGATTTACGAGCTTATACGTTCAAGAACAGGCTGATAGTCTGTGCTTGTCATTCTTCTAGTGAGGAGAATGAGACTAAGGTATTTTACGGGCAGGTTGCCCAATCCAAAGGGGTACGTGATTTCATTCCTCGTTTACTCACTCGTTCCATCCATTTATAGCATTGATTCTTCAATGCTAATATGAAGACCTCACCTCTCCGCAAAGACTGTAAGATCTCAACTCGGTCTATCCAAAGATAGAAAGAGTTTTAGGGTTTGCAAATTAGGGATTTTAAAAGAAGAATTTAAGAACACGGTGAGATTTGGGAATTTAGGGTTTTATGCCGGCGTTTTCGAGGTGGAAGCCGGTAGAGAATACTATGAAAGTCGCCGGAGAGATATTTAGGTTAAATTCGCTCTAAAGTCTCTCAGGCTCAAAGTAATAAGAAAAGCGTGAATGTTATTGATTTGTGGAGTTCCCTTTTATAGGGTTACAAGTCGGTTTAACATATAAGGAAAATAGAAGATAAATACGAATATTTCCTAAAATCTCGGCTTTATCTTGATATGGAATATTTCCTTTTACCGACGTACTTGCGCGACGCCTTCGCCCTGACACCTTTCGAACCCTAATGTAAGCCGGCTATCCCGAGTTCGGTTTAACCTAAGTTTTACCGCCTTGGGCTTTATTAATGACCTTCCATTCTGGGCCGACCTAAACTCATGAATAGGCCTTCTTAGGAAAGTGCTAATCTTGACTCCAACAATAAGCCCCCCCCCCCCCCAGTGTGGCAACTTGAATTCAAGTCGGCATTACGAGGAGTTAATTTACGGTTTAAGAAATGATTTTCACAGGCCCATAATTGGCGTCCGGAGAACTCTATTTTTCTCTAGTCCCATGTTCTTCTTGGGCCGATCTGGCTCGGCTCGGAATCGAGCAAATATTTTAGAACCGACGGAGATTTGTCGAAACCGGAATTGATTCTCGGTTTAATTATCGGATAGGTGTGATACACGAAGCTACGTCTAGGTAATGATGTGCCTCGATCTCTGCGCCATCATTTTCACTATAAATAGTCCTCTCTTACTCCCTACTTTCTCATTTCGCTCAAGTGAAGAAGTTTTGAAAGGTAATCTTCTCTCTGTCATATTTATTTTCCGGTTGTCTCTCTGCCGTTGCTCCGCCCTGTGTTCTTAGGATTTTTAGATAAAACATTACTTGTTGCTTGTGTTATTCATCTGTTCTTCCGCAAATCATGTCTCTGATCCGTTGTTCGTCAAGTGAAGACAAAGAAATCGTTTCAGTCTCGTCTGCGGAAGACTCGTCAAGTCGTCGATCTACTTCTTCTGCGTCCACATCTTCGAGCATGTCTTCTGATTTGAGGGACCATCCTGTTCATTTTGATATTGAGGAACTCCGACGTCGTCGCGAAGCATCTCGACAAATCGATGCTGCCTCGAGCTCTGGCCGGGACGATTTGATTATTCCTCAGCTATGAGATTCTGATAACGATGAGGGCGGCATCGATGTTGTCCAAGACGGTTCCGAAGATAACGTTCCTTCCGCATTGCCAATTGACCCTAGCAAAATGTTTAGTAACGTTTTCCGGACCAGATCCAACGCGTCATCGGTCAGATTTATGCTTCAAGACTGCAGAGCGGATCCGAAGATCAAAGTTATCATCCCCTTTCCGCTTGACCGTCCCTGGAGTCCTCCACTGGGATATATGACCCTTTATGAGTCGTATTTTATCAACGCCGACACTGGGGGTTGCCGTTGCTGGTTCCCGCTGCCTGACTTGTTGATCTCGTATTGCCACCGCCGTGAAATTGCCATTTCCCAACTTTCAGCTGTTGCGGTTCGCCATATGGTCGGTCTTTTGGTGCTTGGGGCTGAGGCCGGCATCACTATAACCGTGAATATTTTTGAGGAAATGACGTCGATCAACCGTATGAAGGCTACTAGCCCGGGATGTTTCGCGGTTAAACTCAAAAGTGGCAATCGCATTCTAATAGACGCGCCTAAGAAGATCAACAATTGGCAAAGATCATATTTCTTCGTCGAGCTGTCTTCGTTAGTTGTTCCTGACGAGCATAGGAAACTTATCAGGACGTCTTGGAATACAGACTATGGTAGATATCGTCCCAAATTTGCTATCTTTCGAACGTGATAATTTACTTAATTCCATTTTGTTATTGCAGTGCAACACCCTTTTCTGAAGCCGTATCCCGACAACTACTTCCCTATCCTCGAGCAGATTCAGGCTCTTGGTTTATGCAAGTGGTCGGATCTTACTCGCGAACGCATCAATAAGTCTCTCCCGAGGATCTCTGCAGGTTCGTCTACCGCTTTAAGGTAGTCTTTTTTTGTTGATTATAATTTTTCATCTGTTAATCCAGTTAAGTGGAATACCAAGGCGAAAGTTACACCCGAGCAACTTGTCAAGCCAAAGAGGATGGGCAAAGTTAAGCGAATTGACTCTGTTGACTACTCTAAGGAGATTTCAACCAAGCCTTCTTCTTCCGCCAAGTCGTTGAAAGATAAGGATAAGCTTTTACTCACTCAAGGCGGCAACCAATCTTCTGTAGTTGATGAGAAGTCGGCTGCCCAGGTGGAAAATCTTCTCGATCTTCCGCCTAAGGTTCCTTCGAGGAAAAGGCCTGCAGAGGACAAGCCGGCTCAGGAAAGGTCGGCAAAGAAGGCGTCCCAAACGAGCAAGCCGGCTGAATACACTATTACTGAGGTGGTGGCTTCTGGAGAACCTGCTAAGCAGAAGGATCCGTGGAAACGGTTCTACACGTTTAACGGGACCGTTCCTGATTCGTCCGGTAACCTCTAGCCCTTCGTTTCTAATAAGGAAATTTTTTTGGTGCGACCAAGGTCTGAAGTGAAAGAGGGGGAAGTCCGTCCGTCTATCCATAATTTTGCTTACCAGTATGCAAGCGAGATCCCCTTCATCAACAATCCTCGAGCCTGTTTCGATATGTTGACATGCGTCAGAGGGAACGATTCAGATTGGCCGGGGTTAGAAGAGCTGCCTCATTCAGATGCTATTCTCAAACTGAAACACGCCGAAGCTAACGTAAGTTCCCCTCTGCCTGATCCCTTATTTTATTCAGCCGATTTAACTGAGATTCTTTATCGTTGTTTTTAGCTGATCGCGGCCTCTAATCGTGTGGCTCTGGAGAGTTCCTGGAGCGCGAAGAAGATGGCTGCTGCGGTCACCAAACGGGATAATCTTCTTAAGAAGATCAAGGAAGAGAAGATGGTCTTGGAGGCGAATAATCTGGCCCTCGAAGGTAAGTTGAAGGAGGCTGAGGAGAAGTCGAAGGCTGATCTCCTTAAGTTTCAATTGGAGAGGAAGCAGCTGCATAAGTTTTATCTTGATCTGGTTCAAAAAGAGAGAGAGAGAGAGTTGAAGCCGCTGCCAGGACGAAGGCGCAGTCCCATTTCGACCTTATTCAGCGTTATTTCGGTGATCAAGAGACTGCCGTTGCGATGCAGGTCAAGCAGGCTCAGATTTCTGGGCTTAAAAAGTGTTTGGTGAAACTTAGCGGACAAGGCATGTCGGTTCCTCAAGCCGTCTTGGACAAGATTGCCGCTGATGAGATCGCGGTGAACGCGTAGTTAGATGACATGAATGTCGTAACGAAGGAAGAGCTTACGTTTGTCCTCTCACCAATTCATCATCCTCTCCTTAACCGTTCTCATGACTCTCCTCCTCCTGTCCCGCAGCATGTCGACCAATTCGGAACCAATCGTGGGATAATTCCGGAGGCGGTTCCTGCTGACCTCGTCCAGTCTGTCCGTTCGGAGATCGCGGCTATAGATGGTGTTCCTAAAGTGCATGACCGGGTCGAGAAGGGTGGTACCGAGGAGATTAGTGAGCCTGGGAAGTCATCGGCCGGGGCTGTTTAATATTTTATTTGTATCGGCTTTGTAATTTTTGTAAACTTTTCATCTTTTTGGTTTAATCATAATTTTACATTAAGTTTGCTTTAAGCCTGATAGTGATTTGAATCAGTCTATCTTTATTTTAAAGCTTTTTCCGTCAAACTTAAGTAAATGGCGATTGGAATATGTACTAAGCCGGGCTAATCATGTTTAAAATTATTCTTGATAATTCTTAAACAAGTAGCGACTTTCGTTATGTGACCAAGTCGTGCTACTGTATTCAAACTTGTAGCGACTTTAACTGAGTCGGACTATTATTAAGTCGTACTAATCTTGTATTAAGCTTGTCTTTGACAAATTTAATCAGATAGCGACTTTAACTGAGTCGGACTATTCTTGTTTTAAACTTGTCTTTGACAAATTTAATCAGATAGCGACTTTAACTGAGTCGGACTATTCTTGTTTTAAACTTGTTTTTTGACAAATTTAATCAGATAGCGACTTTAACTAAGTCGGACTATTCATGTTTTAAACTTGTTTTTTGACAAATTTAATCAGATAGCGACTTTACCTGAGTCGGACTATTCTTGTTTTAAACTCGTCATCAAACTTAAACAATTTAGCGACTCTTGCCATAAGGCGGTTTGCGAGACTTACAGATGCTCGGCTTTATTCTAAGGGCGGGAGAATGTGCGAGTCTTTTGTGCTCGACTTATTTGTTATCTCCTACCGCGAAGAATTTGCGGGACGGATCCCGGCTTTTCCTTACCACGATGTGCACCTCGTGCGCAAGGAAGACCATACCCCTAGCCAGGAGGCATGATGCTAATAATGCGAGTCTTTGCTCGTCTTTCCGCGAGTCTTTGCTCGTCTTTCTGCGAGTCTTTGCTCGTCTTTCTGCGAGTCTTTGCTCGTCTTTCTGTGATTCTTTGCTCGTCCTTCTGCGAGTCTTTGCTCGTCTTTCTGCGAGTCTTTGCTCGTCTTTCTGCGAGTCTTTGCTCGTCCTTCTGCGAGTTGCTTAGACTCGTCTTTGGTTTGCGGGTTAGATCCCGGCTATTATTTAAGAATGTTTTAAGTTTAAATAAAAGGACTGACCTGATTTTGGCTTTTCAATGAGCTTTCAGGACGGTGTATATTCTGTGAAATAAAAAATTTATTAGATTTACGACTGTGCCGATGAAGGCTGCCTACGTATCTTCCGAGGAAGAATCAAGTCGCTCGTAGTTCACAATACATTTTTTTTACCTTGCCGCCTTAGAAGGACTCTTTTAGACTCGCCGAATTCCAGGATCGCGGTAAAGCTTTGACTTTCATTGACTCAAGCTCGTAGACTCCCGGCTTGACGACTTTCGTGACTTTGTAGGGTCCTTCCCATTTCGCCCCGAGTTTGCCTGCTCTCCACTCTTTAGTTTTTTCGTAAACTTTGCGGAGGACGTAGTCACCGACTTGAAAGTGTCGCTCCTTGACTTTCTTGTTGTAGTACCGAGCTGCGAGCTGTTGGTAGTTTTGAATTCTGAGTAGGGCTCGATCCCGCTCTTCTTCTAAGGTATCAAGAGCTTGGATTAGCATTTTTTTATTGATCTCGGTATGGTGCGGCATGAGAGACCGGCGAAGAGTGTAAATGTTAGCTTCTGCTGGTACCACTTCTTCTACGCCAAAGGCTAAGCAGAATGGGGTGGCTCCCGTCGCGCTGTGGGGGGTCGTTCTATGCGACCAGAGGACGCCATCTAGCTCGTCAGCCCAAACTCCTTTTTTGCTCTCAAGGTGCTTTTTGATGCCGGCGATGATGGTTTTGTTCGTAGCTTCGGCCTGCCCGTTTCCCTGAGGATACCTTGGTGTCGACTTGCTAAGACGTATATCCCACTTCTTGCAAAACCCTTCGAATATCTTTGAGGTGAATTGCGATCCGTTATCTGTGACGATCTTGTAAGACAACCCAAAACGACATATTATGTATTTCCAAACGAAGTTTTGGACCTGGACATCGTGGATCGCGACGTAAGCTTTGGCCTCTACCCACTTTGTGAAGTAGTCGGTCATCTGAGTAGAAAACGCCTTTGATTGGATAATGGTAATGGTCCAACGGTATCCATCGCCCATCTCATGAATGGGTAAGCCGCGGTTGAAGTTGTAAGCAGTTCCGTAGGCCGATGTATGAATGGTGCATGACGCTGACACTTTTCACACTTGTTGGAATAGGTCTCGCAGTCGGCTATCATGGTTGGCCAATAGTGACTGTTCAACTTGATTTTAAGGGCGAGAGACCTGCCTCCGGAGTGGTTGCCGCATTCTCCAGAGTGTGTTTCTTCGAGGATCGACTCACTTCATCTCCGTGTATGCATCTGAGGAAAATTTTGTTTGCCGAGTATTTGTAGAGGATACCGTTATGGATGGTGTATCGTGCACTTCTGACTTTAAGTCGTCGCGCTGCCCATTTATCTTCCGGAAGCTTTCCTTCAGTTAGATATGCTCTTATTTCATGTCGCCAATCTTCATTGTTGCCTGTTATGAAAGCAATGAGGTCGGTGTTTTTCGCTTGAACGTTAAAGCACATGTCGTCCTCGCCACCCTATTGGATCGTATTGTCGGGTTCTTCTTGATCGCTTTCGGGGGGCGGGATGCTTGGTTCGTGGATTGTTTCTACCGGGATTCGTCGACAGAGATTGGGATTCGATGCCAACGATGCGAGTGCATCTGCCGGGGCATTTTCTTTCCTCGGTATCTGGACGATATCAAAGAATTCGAAGGAACTGGTGAGCTCTAATGCCGTCTTCCGATAAGCCTCCATTCGCTCGTTTTTAGCTTCATAAACTCCATTGATTTGGTTTGCGACAAGCATGGAGTCGCAATGGGCCAACAGATGTCGCACTCCGATTTCTCTGGCTAGCCTGAGGCCAGCTAGTGGAGCTTCATACTCGGCTGTGTTGTTAAATGCAGTGAAGCCCAACTTGAATGATTGTTCTAATATCTCGCCGGTTGGTGATATAAGACGTATCCCTATCCCGGCTCCTTTTTCTGGATGAAGCCCCATCGACGAATAATTTCCAATTCTTGTCTTCTATCTCGGTACCGACATCTAACTCGGGTGATAGTTCAACAAGAAAATCGGCTATTACCTGCGACTTGGCGGTTGTCCTTTTTCGGTATTCGATGTCATACTCGCTTAGCTCTATCGCCCATTTAGCCAGGCGACCAGACTGTCCCGGGCTATGCAAGATCGTCCGAAGGGGCTGGCTGCTTAATACAGCGATTGAATGTGACTGAAAATAGGGTCGTAACTTTCGCGCTGAGATGACGACTGCGAGGGCCAGTTTCTCCATTGCGGGATATCTGGTCTCGGCTCCATTCATCGTCTTGCTTACGTAGAAGATCGGCTTTTGTTCCCCTCGATCTTCCCGAACTAGTACGCCGCTTACTGCTGTTGTTGAGACCGCGATGTATAGTAATAGTGTCTCACCGTTTTCGGGTTTTGACAATATCGGCGGGTTCGACAAGTAGTCCTTGAGCTGAATGAATTCCTCCTGACACTTATCGTCCCACACGAATCTTTTGTTTCCTCGTAGGAGCTCGTAAAACGGAAAACATTTATCCGTTGATCGGGATATAAATCTGTTCAAGGCGGCTATGCGGCCAGTGAGAAGTTGTACCTCTCGTGTGTTCCTGGGAGATGGCAAGTCGATTATGGCTGAGATCTGCTTTGGATTAGCTTATATTCCTCTTTGAGTCACTACGTACCCAAGGAACTCTCCTGATGTTACTCCGAATGTACACTTGGTCGGGTTGAGCTTCATTCCGTACTGGTTAAGGATGTTAAAACATTCCTTTAAATGGCCGACATGTTGAGAGGCAATCAAAGATTTGACCAGCATGCCGTCGATATAAACCTCCATCGTTGTGCCGAGCTGGCCTGCAAACATCCGATTGACCAACCGCCGGTAGGTGGCGCCGGCGTTTTTGAGACCAAAGGGCATAACCTTATAGCAATACATACCGCGTTCAGTGATGAATGCCGTCTTCTCTCTGTCATCTGGGTTCATGAGGATTTGATTATATCCCGATAAGGCGTCCATGAATGATAGTAATTCGTTTCCGGACGTTGCGTCAACAAGTCGATCGATATGTGGCAGCGGGAAGCTATCTTTTGGGCAGGCTTTATTGAGATCTGTGAAATCGACACATACTCTCCACTTCCCGTTTTTCTTTTTTACGACCACCGGGTTGGCCAACCAATCGGGGTATTTGACTTCCTGGATCGAACCGGCTTCAAGTAACTTTTCTACCTCATCGTTGACCGCTTTGGCCCTTTCAGGACCGAGCTTTCGCCTCTTCTGCTTAATTGGTTTATAAGTCGGGTCGACATTGAGCTCGTGGGTTGTGATGGTTGGATTGATGCCTTTCATGTCTTTCATTGTCCACGCAAAAGTTGTAACATTTCGCTGCAGGAAGGCGATCAATCCTTTTTGATGTCTTCTGGTAGTTCTGCACCAATCCCTACGTACTTGCTTGCATCGGAGTCGTCGATGATGACTTGTTGGATTAATTCTTTCTCAGGACCTTTTCTTCCGTGTTCCGTATTGATCATGCACGAAGGCACTCTGATCCTATGCTATCTCGCAAAACACGACCGGCTTGCGCTTTGGCATCCCTTAACCGTCTGAATTCCCTTAGGTGTCGGAAATTTCAGACATTGATGATATGTCGAGGATACCGCCTTCATATTGTATAACCACGGAGTACCGAGGATGACGTTACAGATGGTTGGTTTGTCAATGACGTGAAACCTCACCAATCTGTTAACCCCTCCTGCGTAAACTGGCAACTTAATCGTCCCGATTGTGTATGTTGTCTCGCTTGTGAACCCGGTGAGTGGCTTGGCCTTTTGCTTGATATCCTCTTCCTTAATTTCCATCTTTTTGAGTGTATCCCAGAAAATTAAGTCTATTGAGCTCCCGGTATCGACTAGTATCCGAGATACTTGGCAGCTTCCGATTAATAGCTCCACTACTAGTGGGTCGTTGTGGGGGTAGTGAGTTCCATAGAGATCTTGGTCGGTAAAGGTGACGGGAGGATCATCTGACAGGATCGGCTGAGGCGCCTTTTGCGCGGCTAATGCGAGGCGTTCGTAGACCTTGATTGATCGAACTGAGTCGTTTACGGAGATTATACAGCCCATGATCATGTTGATTCTTCGGACGGTTTTGGGAGTTTCCTCTTCGTCTTCTCCCTCCTCTTCTTCTTCTCGGTTGCGTTTCAAAGCTAAGCTTTTGATACGCCGATATTGTTTTTGTTGCTTGGGAGCCTGTTCATCGACTTTGGATTCCTTTTGCTGCCCCGATTCTTCCTTTTTCAACCTCTCAATGGCTGCCTTGATCTCTTCATCCGAAGTCGGGAATAGAGTGCATTTCTGAGGTTCCGACATTCAGCCGTGTCGTGCGACGTAGCTTGGTGGTACTCGCAGTACTTATCTCCCGTGACGGAAGCTGCTTGTTGTGTTTTCCCCTTTGCTTCTTTGTTTCGCTTATTCCACGGTTTTGATGACCGGGATTTTTCAGTGCTGTCAACAACCATTGTTGTCTTGGCCCCTTTATCGTAATGCTGTCTAGGTTCCCTCTCTTCCTTCTTATCTGCCTGTTTACCGGAACCGAAACTTTTGGCTAGCGCGACCTTTTTCTCTTCTAATTCCACGAATTTGTTTGCTCGGTGGAGTGCGTCTTCAATGGTCAATGGTGTGTTGACGACCAGACGGCATTTGTCAAGGCCGCGATAGTGAATTTATTTGGGGCCTCCGCTCGCGTCATTACTGCTCTGAACCTTTCTACGAAGTCCTTCAAGGTTTCCTTCTTTTCTTGCGTCATGGACATCAACGCGCTTAGCGAAGTGTCCTTACGTACGTAGGCGAAGTGATGCCTTACGAATGCCCATGTGAGGTCGGAGAAACTATCGATTGATTTGGATGGGAGTCGGGAGAACCAGTTCGGTGCGTCTCCTTCCAGAGTTTCGGCGAACAGTTGGCTGAAGCCGATGTCGCGCTCTTTGCTTGATGAAAATCGCGCCTTTGCCGCCATAATTTTGAATGTCGTAAGATGGGTCGCTGGATCCTTCGTGCCGTCGTACATTGGTAATCTGAGTTTTTCCTTCTGCCTGATGTACGTGTTCGTGATGCGCGAGGTGAAGGGTGTCCTCTGAGTTTCTTCGATGATCCGGTCGATTTCGGGTGCAGACCCCTTAACGCCATGGACTTCTCCTTTTAGTTCTTTTAGGGTGTCTCTGAGTTCGGTTAGCAGTTTTTCGACATGGTTACGACTTGCTCCGCGAATAGACGCTCCATGAGTTTTCTCGTGCGACATACTTCGCTCATGGCGATAGTTGTCACGGTGCGAGTCATTCTCATATCGCGACTTTCGTCTGTGATGTATGTCGTGCGTCCGGTGACTAGTGAGCTCATCCTTATCGGGTGAGTACCTCTCATCGTTCCAGTCGTCCTGCCTCCGACTTCCGTTCCGTTTGGGTTCTTCAGACCCTTCCTTCCGATATGAGCTCCGTTCGCGAGTATCCTCTTCGTTGCGTTCTTTGCGCGAGTTGCTTATGGATTCGCTGCTTCGGCTTCGTTCTTGGTGGCTCTCCTCAGATGTATCATAGACTAGTCGTCTGGCGACTTTGTCTTTCACTTTTGGAGGCACCTCTCTCTTGGACTTCCTTGACTGTTGGTCCGAACGGATCTTTGCTTGTTACGTTTGCAATAGATCGATTTTTTCTGAAAACGTTTTGATCAAATCGTTTTGTGATTCGATTGTGGCCATCAAAGTAGCTAAGACTTTGTCTTGCTCGATTTGTGCTGTTGTTTCGTTGAGTGACGGGACATGTTTACCGTCATCTCGAGCTTTCTTCGACTTAGTAGCGTCCTGCGGTTGTTTGCCATCACGCGCCGTATCGTCTTTGTGATCACTTTGGTCGTAATCACTTCCTTCATGATCGCTTAGGTCAACCCTTGGGTTTTCCGGATCGATTTCCTTACGGTTTCATGACATCTCGTTCATAAATTTCTCTTAGAAACCCCCACAGTCAGCGCCAATTGTAAGATCTCTACTCGGTCTATCCAAAGATAGAAAGAGTTTTAGGGTTTGTAAATTAGGGATTCTAAAAGAAGAATTTAAGAACACGGTGAAATTTGGGAATTTAGGGTTTTATGCCGGCGTTTCCGAGGTGGAAGCCGGTAGAGAATACTATGAAAGTCGCCGGAGAGATATTTAGGTTAAATTCGCTCTAAAGTCTCTCAGGCTCAAAGTAATAAGAAAAGCGTGAATGTTATTGATTTGTGGAGTTCCCTTTTATAGGGTTAGAAGTCGGTTTAACATATAAGGAAAATAGAAGATAAATACGAATATTTCCTAAAATCTCGGCTTTATCTTGATATGGAATATTACCTTTTACTGACGTACTTGCGCGACGCCTTCGCCCTCACACCTTTTGAACACTAATGTAAGCAAGCTATCCCGAGTTCGGTTTAACCTAAGTTTTACCGCCTTGGGCTTTATTACCGACCTTCCATTCTGGGCCGACCTAAACTCTTGAATAGGCCTTCTTAGGAAAGTGCTAATATTGACTCCAACAAAGACCATAATGACATCCTCAAAACATAGATGCCTAAGCTGAATTTGCTTACATTGAGGGTGATATCCAATTTTCCTTTCCAATGCCGCTTTGACAATCATACGAGAGAGAGCATTGATCCAGATTACAAATAAGTATGGAGAAAGCAAACAGACTTGTCGGAAGCCTCTTTCACTTGTAAAAATCCTACCAGCACTCTGTTGATTTGGACAGAGAAAGTTGTTGTGGTAGTGCAGAGTTTAATCCACTGAATAAATCATTCTGGGAATTCAGAGCTGTGAAAGTGTTCAGGATAAAAAACCCATTGAATAGAGTCAAAAGTCTTTCGAGATATCGTTCTTCATCGCGCACTTTGAAAATAATGTATCTTTGTGATAATCTTTGACTAGCTTTATCGCTAGTAGAAAATTTCTCCATCAATATCCTGCTTATCTTGCATTACAATATCCGATAATCTTTCCATATGGAGAAGATGGTTTCTGGATTGGGATTAAAAACTAGTATGCAGCTGGAAAGAAACCTGAGAGGGACAATATTAGTATAAGATAGTGGTTTGCATTTTGACTTCAACAAAGGAGGAAAGAGTGTCATACTCTCCTACGGTCAAAAAGATTGTTCCAGCAATTTCTCGTTGATGGTTATACTATGATTGAATATAACCGATTGAGGTATTTGAGGCTCAACCAGTCTAACTTGAGATCTGATAGCTATGACTCTATCAAACATACTGCAAATGATGGAATAACATATTTGACCGAGCAAGAAAGAAATTTTCTTTTGCCAGCTTCTTATACAGATGGTCCTAGATACATGAAGAATAATTATCTGGATGTTATGGCTATATGTAAACACTTTGGATTTTCAGATCTCTTCATAACTTTTACATCCAATCCCAAGTGGCCAAAAATTACAAGATATGTCAAGGAACATAAATTAAGTGCAAATGATAGGCCAGACGTCATTTGCAGAATGTTCAAGATGAAGCTTTAATCTTTGATCAGTGACTTGACGGAAGATGAAATTTTGGGAAAGATTGTCTCTCGTAAGTTATATCTATATTTGTTGAATCAAATAAGAGTATGCTTTCCATGTAGATATTCTTGCATGATAACTAGCAAACAAAATCATAATTTGTAGTACGTCATGGTTGTTTAGAGATTTGCGTGTAGATTCTCAGAACATGTAGTATGTTAACTCGCATGATAATCTCGCATGAAAACTGGAGATGTTAGTCTCGCATGATCTTTAAACAGAGTCAAAACTTAGCATGATAACTCGGAAAAAAGGATTCTCAAAACGTGAAGTATTTAATTGTCGTTTAATGTGTTGTTTAGTTAACGTGTATTATGTAAACACTTTACTAACTCGTTGTTGTTTTTACATTTTTTAAACGCACCAATGTACACCATTGAATTTAAGAATAGGGGTCTACCGCATGCTCACATATTGTTATTCATGCATTCTAAGTGCAAATTCCCTACCATGGACGATATTGATAAAATCATTTATGTTGAGATTTTGGATAAAGACGCAAAACCAGAGCTTTATGAGGTGGTTAAAGATATGATGATTCATGGACCTCTTGGGGCTGCTAATATGAATTCTCCATGTGTGGAGAATGGGAAATATACTAAGTTATACCCTAAGCCATACGCAAATAAAACTTCAGTTAATAAAGAAGGTTTTCCAATTTTAGGCGTGAACAGCCATATCGTTTTGTTGAGAAGAATGGCTTCAAATGTGACAACATATATTTTATTCCCTTCAACAAGGCTATATCCATTCGATACAGTGTTCACATAAATATTGAATGGTGTAACCAATCAGGTTCAATCAAGTACTTATTCAAGTATCTCAACAAAGGACATGATCGTGTTTCTGTTGTTGTAGAGCCACCAACTAATGTTTCAACGAGTAGTGAGGGGGACAACAATCCTCATAGTAAAAAGAAGGAAGAAAACGAGATCAAAGACTACTTTGACTGTCGGTTAGTTGTATCTTTATATAAAAATTTAAGAACTATTACGAAATTTATATGAATCATGAATTATTTTTAAATGTTTTTAAACTTGATTTTGTTAAGTACGTATCTGCTTGTGAAGGTGCATGGAGGATTTCTTCATTTCCTATACATTATAGGTCTACACCAGTGGAGAGACTTGACTTTCATCTTCCTGGAAAGCAGATAGTTGTTTACAAGAGTAATGATAAAGTAGAGTACGTTTCGCAGCGTAAACAAATTTAGAATACAATGATGTTGGCATGGTTTGAGCTGTGTAAGGTCAGTGCTGAGGCGGCTGGAATGTTATATTCTAAGATTACCACAAAATTTACATATAATGCAAGTACCAAGTCCTTTAAAATTAGAGAAAGAGGATATAGCATTGGACGAATACTTTGGGTTCCTAGGAGTTTGGAAGAAGCATATTATTTGAGAGTATTGCTAAATGTCGTGAGAGTGGCAACTTCGTTTGATTATGTCAAGACATACAATGATGTGCTTTATTCTTATTTCAAAGATACATGCTATGCAAGAGGATTATTAGATGATGATCAGGAATACATTAATGATATCATTAGAAGGAGTTTCTATTCTACATCATTATCACTTCGTCGGGTTTTTGTTATGATGCTCATTTCTGGTAGTTTATCTCAGCCAGAGAGAGTTTGGCAACAAACTTGGGAACATCTTTCGGAAGATATTGAGCATAATAGAAGATAGTAATTTAATAGACCAATTATGTATATTTAATACTATTTTGTTTGTATCATATATAGTTGAATATTCAACTGAAAAAAAAATTGTATTTTGCAGATCTCAGTTTGAGTGACGAAGAAAAAAAAGAATATGCTTTACAAGAAATTGAGAAGATCTTGAAAAGCAACGGAAGTTCTCTTTCTATGTATCCGGGTATGCCTCAGCCAAACCAAGATGGTAAAGACAACTCGAATGTCTTGGTACTTGATGAACTCAGCTATGAAAAACTTGAGTTGAAAGCGATTCATGATAGAGATTTTGAGAAGCTAATAGATAAGCAGAAAAATATATATTAGAAGATCACAAGAGCTGTTGTACATAAACGTGGTGGAGACTTTTTGTCTATGGATTTGGTGGTACTAGCAAAACGTTTATGTGGCATAGCTTCTCTACTCTTACTAGGAGGACAAACTGCACATCCGAGGTTTGGAATACCTATAAATTCAGATGAGTTTTCTATGTGCTCATTACACTTGGATCTGATCTTGCTAATTTAGTGAAGCAATCATCACTTATAATATGGGATGAAGCTCCCATGATGAGCAGACATTGTTTTGAATCTTTGGATATAAGTTTGGCGGATATAATGAGAAGTGGGGACGGAAAACCATTTGCTGGGAAATTTGGGGTTTTTGGTGGAGATTTCAGAAAAGTTCTATCGGTGATTCAAGGTGTAACGAGGGCTGAAATTGTGTTGTCTTCTCTTAATGCATCACTCCTTTGGCAGCATCGTAAAGTCTTACATCTCACAAAGAATAAGCGACTCCAGTCAAATGACTTGATTGTTCAAGAAGCTAAGGAGCTAAAGGAATTTTCAAAGTGGATATTAGATGTTGGTGATGGCAAAAGCGCTGAACCTAATGATGGTGATGTTCTAATTGATATTCCAGAGGAGTTTCTGATTACTTATGTTGAAGATCCAATTGAAGCAATATGCAGTAAAGTCTATAGTGATTCAAAATCATTGCAGCTTTAAAGAACCTAAATTCTTTCAAGATCGAGCAATTCTTTTACCTACGAATGAATATGTCAACACCGTAAACGAGAATATGCTAGATCAAATCGAAGATGTAGCTTTGATTTTACTGTGCATCTTAAAATGCTATCTAAAGTGAGATGTATTTTGATTTTGATATTAATGCATTTTATTATTACGCAGGTGAAGAAAGGTTAGACCTAAGTTATGACTCGATTGATCCTTCTGATACAAGTTCAGTTAATAATGAAGCTCTTACTCCTGACTTTCTAAATTTATTAAGAGCATCAGGTTTGCCAAACCATAGTCTACGTCTGAAAGTTGGTTGCCTTTTATGTTGCTGAGGAACACTGATCCTGGTGGGGGATTAATGAATGGAACGAGATTATAAATCACGCAATTGTCTGATTTTATGGTGCAACCTCGGGTTTTAACAGGTAAAATTCAGAATTTAATATTGCATAATTTCATGAACATCTTACTTAAATTTTATTTTTTGAAATATAATCTATAACAGGTAAACGAGTTGGGGATATAGTACTTATTCCTAGATTGCTGATAACACCTACATATAAAAAATTTCCATTCAAAATGAGAAGGAGACAATTGCCTTTATCTGTTGCTTTTGCGATTACGATAAAAAAAAGTCAAGGGCAATCTCTGTCAGAAGTTAGATTGTTCCTACCTAGGCCAGTGTTTTCACATTGCCAGCTATATGTGATTGTATCTAGGGTGACTTCAAAGAAAGAATTGAAGATTTTGATTGTGGATCAAGAAGGAAAGCCACAAAATCAGACAATGAATCTTATCTTCAAAAGTGTTTTTCAGAATCTATAAGCTAATCAAGTGTTTTTAAAATTTTAGAAGGTTTTTTAGTAGACATAATTATTTTGAAGTTTATCATCAGTTCGTACGATACAATAAATATGTTTTAGAATTTAAGTTTGATTTTGTTAACTACTTTTTTCAACTCTAAGTCGATTTATTTATTTTGATCATAGGCACAGATAAATAAAATTTGATTAAGTAAACTCAAATGTATGGAAACAATTTCTGATAGTGATCTAATTACCTAACTAACATTCCCTTTCAATGACCATAAATTTATTTTATTTTTTTCAAAATAAAAAAACATTCCCCTTCAACCTAGCGATCTTCACTTTACTATGTAGTTAATTTGCTTTGGTTTACTAACCTTAATATTATTGGCTGTTTTTGGTTTAAAATCCCTATGCTGGTTGTATAGATACTGCAACCTGTAAAAGTTCATTGATCATATAATTAATGGTATTGTCGAGTTTCTCTAATCATTTTAAAGACAGATGAGACGTAGTGAGGTAAGAGAAGCTTACTGTAGTCATCCAGGAGCTTTGTGCAGCTATTGTAAGATATATGTACCTAAAACATAATTATTAAAAAGAGTTGTCAAAAACATGTCTGTAGAGAAATCTAAACAAGAAAAACTAAAGGGAAGTGATTGCACTTAGCTTTTATATACGATAAAAAGCTTCTAAACAGAGCTGTACAAAATAATAAAGCCCGTTAATTCATTGATCATATAATTATTTGCATTGATGATTGCAGTAAAAAGTGTCCAGTTTCTCTAATCATCTAAAAGACAGCTCAGAGGTGAAAAGATAAGTTGGGCATACCATATTCATCTAGGACCTCTGGGCAGCTGAGTGAAGATCAATATCTAAAACACAATCATTAAAAAGAGTATTCAGAAACATATCTATATTGTAATCTACACTAGAAGAACTAAAGGGAACTGATTGCACTTAACTTTTATAAACGATCAAAAACTTTCAAACAGAGCTGTCCAAGAATAAGAAAGCCACTTAGTTCTATCCTTTTTAAATTTGAAGATATTTTTGTGATTACCTGAAGTAGTAGTAGTAGTAATAATAGTCGAATACTAACTTTTTAATGTCGCAAGAAGTAACATAAATCAGATCATGTATTGGAGATTATTTTGAATAGTATACCTACATAGACATAAACTAGAATGTTCGTTTTTGACATTTTCAAAGTTACATGAAAAATAGAAAATATCAAATTAAACTTATCTTCTATAATAGTTTCCCTATTTCTTTTTCACCGTCTGCCTAATGCTTTTAAACTCTTGTATAAAGAAAAGGAATATACGACAAGCTATTTAAATATCATACAAAATTTCATGAGATTAAATAAAGTTGTAGTACACTGAGAGAGATACGAAGACAAGAGACACACCGGCATCAATAAACTAATTACAAAAAAGTTGACTAACATGATCTTACAACGTATCATATATTTTAGTTATGCAGTCCACTTTGTTATGTCAGCCTCTATAGTTTTGCTACAAAGAACAAATGCCAATTAGTAGATTACTAACCTTCACAGACAAATTAAAGTGTCCAACCTAGAGAAAAATCAAAACTACAATTATAGACAAGGAAATTGAAAGGATGATCTAGAGACAAACACAAGGAGATTATCATTATACGGTTTTTGTTCTTGAAAGTAATATCATATTTCTTTGTTTTATTTTTCATTCAGTTTGAAGTATTAGACTAAGCTAAGTCTGAAAATGTAAGGTTATGTGTTTTTCAGAATAACGAAACGTAATACACACTTTGGTTCTGAAAAACTTGCTTCGTATTAGATTGATCTTATGATCTTACAAGAATACTATGCTCAATCTAATCTCTCAAACTCAATGATCTATACTTGATCACTTGAACTCTCACAAATTCTCTCCTTTAAAACGCTTGCCCTATACACGGCGCAAGCTCTCCTATTTATACAAGATAAGATCGCTAACCTAGTTATCTCAACAAACCCTTAAGAAGATAAACCTTATCTCTTAAGATATCTTTATATAATCCTAACAACCTTAACTACTTTATGATCTAGGAAACTCTTTTAATCTTCATTAAATATTTGTCTCAAATATTCTCCAAGATGCATGTCCAGCTCGCCATATATCTTGGATTGTCCACCTCAGCTCCAACTCTCGCTTAAGTCAATTCACTAAGTCCTCAATCGCACTTCACACGTTGCCCGTCTGTATCACTCCTTGAGCTACTCCTTAACTGATACATGAAGTGACTCAGCTACATCTTCAATCTCCCCCTTTTTGGATTGTGTTTCTCTCAAGTAACTGCAAAGTTATAAGAATACTAGACAAGAGAACAAATCGCATTATGAACACTTGTATTTTTGATTAGATTGCTCACATCATAAATACTTGTATCATGAACACAAACGTGAGTTTCAACAAAAGGGTTTTGCACATCAAAACATAACTGAGATGCCATCATCAGATTACTACAAACCAAACAGAAACAACTCCCCCAGAATCCTAGATTTGTTCCCAAGTGAACCGATTAAAAAGAAACAAAAGCTAACTAAATCGGCTTCACTCCCCCATAATCTTGTGCTCATAACTTAGCCACTATGCTCATCTCCCCCTGCTTGGGAGCACACAATGTTAAAAACATATGGTTAGTCACTAAAGAGCTTATTTTGGAGAGAGATTCTTACCTGGCATGGCTCTGAGAAGACGCTGAATCACCTCTGAGAAGGTCTGAAGTGCTTTGGCAGTGTCTTCAACTGCTTCTCTAGATGCGCGAGGGCTACAGTTTCCAACTGGTACATGAACTGATCCAAGATTCACTATCTCCGGCATTGTTTGAGTCGAGGATCGTGGAGCTGATGCACTGGAGCTGGCTCGAAGTGGTGCATATTTCTTTGGACTAGCCCTGACAACCTCTTTCTTCTTGACAGGCTTAGCCTCCTCCGTTTTGAAGAACGCTTTCCCAGATCGTGAGTCCTTCTTGTAGAAGACTGGAGCAATCACCTTTTCTCCTCTGAGCAAGGTGGTGGCATGTTGAACCTTCATGAGACCAGTGATTATCCTCGGAAATACCAGCCACCGAGACTCGGACTCTTTCACCACTCCCAGAGACAAGATTTGCTTAAAGATCATCTTTCCAACATCAGTTTTGATTCCTCGAGCTATCTTGTAGAGTAGCCTTGCTCTTTTTTCAGACAGATGATGTTTATGAGTAGTTGGGATCCAGTTATAGGCCGTAAGAACACTCAATGCTGCGTAGCAAGGTGGAAGACCGGTGGCAGTGAGCTCTTCCCATCCTTTCTTTCCATCACTGAGAAACATAGCTATTGTTTCCATGCTCTCAGACTCAGCCTCAGTGTCAGCCAGAATCTCTTCATCAGTCAGCTCTTGGAGACCCAAAGATTCGTTAATTGCAGCTGGAGAAAGCTCATACCCGAATCCCCTGAACCAAACTTCCACCTTTTCCACAGAGTTCAATTTTCACACTTAGCAAACCAGTGTAGAACTTCACTGATATGCTCATTGACGTACCCAGCTAGTCCGGTCACAGTTGTTATCAGATTCCCATCCTTAATCAGTTCAAGATATCCCCATTCATCATCTTCTTCCATATCTACCAATCTCTCAGGCAGGATTCCACGAGTTTGAAAAAGTTTGTACCTTTCTTTATCCAAGGATCGAGATATCTTTGGCTTCTTAGCTAGCATTGGTCTCCCAAAAGATGTCTTTACTTTGGAATCTTCTGGTTCTTGCTTCCTGATAGGTGTCAGGTTTTATCCTATATCTAACTGCAAGTGCACAGTTCAGTAGTCGTAGTATATAGGTATTGAATCCACAGGGACTCCGTATTCAATAGCTCAAGAACTGGAAATTAAACTAGGAAGAAAGCAATGTGATTGAATTAAAAGCAATGCAAGAAAGTAAACAGAAAGCAGAGATTGTTGGTTGTGAAAGCAAGTTATTAAAAGCGCTAAGTCTAGGGCGTTCTCAGGAAATCAGACAAGCAGACAGTTCATTCAGCAAGGATCTAATTAAGCACAGTTTTAGAACTCAAAACACAGATATAGAATTAACCAAATTCCTTTGCGATAATTCTCTAAGTCTAAGTGCAGCAAACCAAACTTTCGTTTGCGATAACTAACAGATTAAACTAGCATTAATTCCAAGTTTGATATGTTCACAATTATCCTAAACCAAACTTTCGTTTGCGAGAAGTTTAATTGCTCAACCTAATTAGTTCAGATTCCTAAACCCCACTTCCGTGACGTATTTAGCAACCTAAGATCTAGATTCTAATTGATCAGGTTAGAACTAGCTTTAAGCACAATTAGATTAAAGAACAGATATAGTTATGAATCAGTAACTGAATTTAACAAGTCTAGCAAGTCATGAAATCCTATGTGAGAAACCCTAAACCTAACAAGGAATCTACTCAGACATAGATAATGAAAACATAATCATATGATGAATAAATTGCATAGAAGATAAAGAATAAAAGGGGTTCAAAATCTTCTCCAAATACAGATGAGGTAAAGGTTCAGATCTGCCCCAAAAGCTCTAAAAATCCTCTGCTCATAATTATGAAAGCGTAAGTAAATAAAACACCAAAAACTTAATTATATAGGTCTAATCTCGGCCAGGGGCTTCTTTGTAAATATCAGGAACTTCTGGATCAGAGTGCAATATCTTGACTCTTCATAAACCGCCGAGTTTTGGCCCATCTCGCTGGTGCAACGATCGATGCTAGAGTGCAACGATCGACGCATTCCTCTGTTTCGGACAGTGAACTCTATCTCTCGGCCAGACACTCCAAAAATCTCCAAAAAGTGCCATAATCACCAAGTATGCTCCAAACCTGATTATACCTATAAAAGACTCTAAAAGAACACAAAAGACACTAAAACACACTTATATCATGGTCTAAAACTAGTAAAAACCATGATATATCACTTCCTCTTCTTTGACTGTAGTCGTGTTGCTCTCTTTGCCTGTTTATGGACCGAGATTCTAGTTGCAGACTCGTATCCATCAGATTCTGTTTCTTCATCTGAGATTTCGATGGCCTTTTCCTTCTTTTTGTTCTTTGATTCTTCAACTGTTGTCAAGTCGCTCTTTTTCGACTTCTTTTTGCTCTTCGATTTTGCAGATCTAAAAGGGTTGGTCCTCTTCTCTTTCTTTGAAACAATCTTATGAGTCTTCTGAGCACAGCCCGCTATCGACTCAAGTTCTTCGACAGTTGCTCCGGTTTCGATTCCAGCGGCTCTAACTTCCGTTGAGGTCCTTTCTTGCTCAGTTGCTTCGGTTTCGATTCTATTAGCTCCAACTTCCGTTGATATCCTCTCTTGCTCAGTTGCTTCACGGATTTCAGTCGTAGCTTTGCTTTCGTTGAAGAGGTTCTATTCCTTGTACACGACAATTGCAAGCGGATTGAACTTCTCTTGAGTTGCAATTTGAGTTTATTGAGCTCCCTTCTTGGTTGCATGTTCAATTTGGGACCCGATTTGAGCTGGATTGATCTTCTCGGAGCTCATGGTGGCTTAGTTGAATCGCACTCTTAGTCTCTTCTTAGGGTTTTTCCGAGATAAACAAGAAGTGGGTAATACCTTTTGCCGCGAACATATGACTATTTAATCTCTTATCTTTTGTTTTCTAGCGCCTCTCTGGTTTAGTCTCGGACCGTCCCGGTTTATTTGAAATTGATTTCCTGTACCCATTGGTTTACTGCAACAGACCATATTATTCTTTCACAAGATATAAAGTAGCCTAACACATCGATTCAACCGCATCCACTGCTAATTCTAGAGTTTAAAATGGGAATCCTCACAGATTATGATGATCACTATTTTTCCAAGACTCAACTGGCTTTGAAATAGTGTTTACAAGCTTTTTAGAGTTCTTTTGTACCTTTTTTTTTTTACACAGTGCTTATGCTAGAATGTACTCTCAGCTCTTCTTGATTCATGCATTTTTTCATCTCCATTTTCATGGCTAGCTTTCACACTCCTATTCCTTTATCTTGCCTTGCCAGTTTTCAACCTTTATCTTGTAGGAGAGAGAAAATCCCTTTTTCTGTATTACTTGTTGAGCTAGTTTTTATCACTTGGCTAGCTCAGTCTGATCCTTATTGATCTTTTTGCTCTCTCTTTCTACGAAACTTGTACTGGATTTTGACAAGACGGAATAGCATGCAGCTCTTTTCCACTTCATTGTAAGACTCCAAACTAAATATGAGCTAGATATACATCATGAGTCACTGCATGTACTGGTTCTGCACACTTTCACAAACCGTCATATTTCACAAATACCAAGTGCATTTCTTAAAGTGATAAATCGAGTAAAATCAAGTGGTTTTGTAAGGAAATCAGCCAGTTGAGACTCAGTGACAATGTGTTCTATCATTACCTGTTTTTCCTCCACTAACTCTCGAATGAAGTGGTGCCTTATGTCAATGTGTTTGGTTCTAGAGTGTTGTACTGGATTCTTTGAAATACTTAGGGCACTTTTGTTGTCACAATAAACTAGTAGTACTCCTGAATCCATTCCAAAATCCGCAAACATTTGCTTCATCCATAAGAGTTGAGCACAACAGCTTCCCATTGAGATGTACTCTGCTTCAGCTGTAGATAGAGATACTGAGTTCTGCTTCTTGCTCATCCATGCAATAAGATTATTCACCAAAAAGAAACAACCACCACTTGTGCTCTTCCTGTCATCAACACTCCCAGCCCAGTCAGCATCACAATAACCAACCAGTCTCTTGTTTGATCCTTTCGAGTACCAGATTCCCAAGCCAACCGATCCTTTGACATATTAATGATACGCTTGACAGGTTCTATGTGTGACTGCTTGGGCTTGGCTTGATACCGTGCACACACTCCAACACTAAATGTTAGATCTGGTCTGCTTGCAGTTAGGTAGAACAGACTTCCTATCATTCCTCTGTAAGTTCTGACGTCCACATCCTTTCCTTCATCATCCTTTGCCATCTTGACCGTAGTACTCATGGGTGTTTTTGCTTCCTTGCAATGTTCCATCTTGAACTTAGTGAGAAGATTCTTTGCATAGGTTGTCTGTGATATGAATATACCTTCCCTTGATTGCGTGATCTGTAGTCCGAGGAATTATTTCAACTCACCAACCATGCTCATCTCGAACTCCTTTGTCATACTTGAAACAAACTCATCAACTAGTTTCTGTGAGGTGCTACCAAAGATGATATCATCTACATATATTTGCACCATCACGATCTCCTTGCTTTGCTCGATAATAAACAAGGTCTTGTCTACACTTCCCCTGTTGTAGCCTTGATCCAGCAGAAAACTGGTTAGTCTTTCATACCATGCTCTAGGTGCTTGTTTAAGACCATATAGAGATTTGTTCAACTTGTACACATGCTTAGGATTCAATGCATCTTCAAATCCTTTCGGTTGCTCAACATACACTTCTTCCTGAAGAAAGCCATTAAGAAAGGCACTTTTCACGTCCATCTGGTAGACAATGAAATTCATGATGCAAGCAATTCCTAAAAACAGCCTGATTGATTCAAGTCTTGCGACAGGAGCAAATGTTTCTTCAAAATCCACACCTTCGATTTGAGAGTATCCCTGAGCAACCAGTCTAGCTTTGTTCCTGACCACAACTCCCTCTTCATCAATCTTTTTTTTTTTAAATCCACTTGGTTCCCACGATGTTCCCATGTTCTGGCCTTGGAACTAGTTCTCAGACATCATTACGAACGAATTGCTCCAGCTCTTGTTGCATAGCCACAATCCAAAATTCATCATCGATTGCCTGCACATGAGTTTTAGGTTGAATAGTGGAAACAAAATAGGCGAACCTTACCATTTCTTTGAAGTCAAGTTTGACTCCTCTGGTCTTTCTTTCTTCTTCTTCTTCTCCGATTATGTACTTGGCAGAATGTTTGTGAGGGACATGCAGTTTTTTGCTCATTTTTATTGGCTCTGGGGCTTGTTCTTTGACTTTCTCAGGTGTCTTAACATTTTCTTGAGTTTCATCAGAACTCCTCGAGTCTTTTCTTTCCTCTCCTGCTTCTCCAATAATGTCTTTGGCAGAGTGATTTCTAGGAACTTGTAACTCTTTCTTGGGTTGAGTCACGTTATGCTTCAGATCAGTCTGAGTCAAATGCCTCATCTCTCTAGACATTTCATTCCTTCCCTCATTATCAGAATCTCCCTCATAGTTTTCCTCTTCCCACTGTGTGAATGAGCAGTCATCAAATACAACATTCATTGATTCCATTATGAGACATGTTCTGTTGTTGTACACCCTGAATGCTGTATTATTTCCTGAGTAACCCAGAAATATCCCTTCATCGCTTTTTGAGTCAAACTTCCCTAGATGATCTTTATCATTTAAGATGTAACACTTACATCCAAACACATGGAAATAGCTCAGATTTGGTGTTTTTCCTTTCCACAATTCATACGGTGTTTTTGTGGACCCTTTCCGAACATACACCCTATTGATGATGTAACATGCAGTGTTGATAGATTCAGCCCAGAATCTGGTTGGTATATTATTCCCATGCAGCATTGCTCTTGCCATCTCTTGAAGTATCTTGTTCTTTCTTTCTACCACACCATTCTGTTGTGGTGTTCTTGGTGCTGAGAACTGATGACTTATCCCATGGTTCTCACAAAACATCATCATCGTATCATTTTGGAATTCTCCTCCATGATCACTCCTAATCCGTTTCACACCTCCTCTCTCATTGATTAGCTGAAGGGCCCAGATCCTGAAGCTACTCGCCGTATCTGACTTTTCTCTGATGAACATTACCCATGTAAACCTTGTGTAGTCATCTACCAATACAAAGACATATCTCTTTCCAGCTCCCATTAGATCCATGTGCACCAAGTCAAGGGCTGCCTTGGATTGGATGTCAGGGACCTTCTTGTGTTGCACCTTAACTTTCTTCCCTTGATTGCATGGACCACATATCATCTTGTCACATCCTTTTATGTGAGGAACTCCACGTACCATCTCTTTGTTTACAAGAGTAGTCAGATTTCTAACATTCATATGTCCGAGTCTTTGATGCCACAGATTCAGCTCATCCCTTGCATTAAAACACTTCAAGGTACTTCTCCACATATAGCAATTGTTAGCGGTTCTAACTCCTTGAATGACAATCTCCTGATGTTCATTGATTCCCTTGCACTCAGTGCGTGTAAACATCACCATCAATCCTTCATCACATAACTGGCTGACACTTATGAGATTTACTTTGAGTCCCTGCACCAAATGCACATTCATTAGTTGTGGTGCCTCACTTTCACTGGTTTGTCCTTTTCCCAGAATGTTTCCATGACCTCCATCTCCAAAGGTAACCTTCCCTCCTTTTATTGTCGTGACTTTTTGAAGATTCTTCTGGTTTCCACTCATGTGTCTGGAGCATCCACTGTCAAAATACCATGGAATGGTTTCTTCATGTTCATCCGAGACAAACGCCATATTGCATCTGAATCCAAGGCCAGCTTTTGTCTTCACAGATGTATTCCTTGCTGTTTGATGTAGATCGGATCTCTTGATCCAGAGTTGACTCATGTGGCCATTCCAGTAATACATTCCTTGTCTTCTCAGCCAACTCACTTTTTCCCTGAACCTTATGCAATATGCTTTGATGTGTCTGTGATTTCCACAATACCAGCATCCATTCGTTTTGTTGTGAGAATCTTTGAAATTTTGACTCACAAATCCTCCTGAAACAAAGTTGATTTTTTCAGCTTCCTTCATTCCTTTACCTGTGTATCCGAGACCTCTATACCCTCTTTCAGCTCTTCCTGCACTTAAGATTATGTCTAGTTGTTTACTTCCTATAAGCATGTGAATCTTCTTGTGATACTGAGTTAGTTCTGCTTGCAATTGAGCTGATGTTTCTTTTTCTTCCTTTAACTCTTGTTCGAGTTTATCAGCCTTCACAACAAGATTCAGTTTTTCCCTCATCAATGTCACACTCTCATCACTCAGTCTTTTTACGGTCATGAGTTCAAAATTTAGAGACTCAACAATTGCTTCAAGACGTAACTTCTCTTTAATCAATTCCATATTTTCCTTTCCTATATTGATTAAAGTGTCTCTTACCTCTTCCAGATCTATGTCAGGTTCTGATTCAGATCCTGACTCATCTTCTTCTCTGTCAAACTCAGTGATTCCAAGAAAAGCCACAAAGTTGTTCAATTCATCTTCACTTTCGGTGCTATCTTCATCAGTATCTTCTTCAGGCAATAGAGATTTTTCTTTCCTTTTCCTTTGATCATTTACACACTCCAGTTGAGTATGTCCGAGACCTTGACACCCAAAGCACTTGATTTCTCTCCTCTTGACTGTCGGGCATTCTGTTTGATAATGTCCAAAGCCCTTGCATTCATGACACTGGATTTCAGCACGCCTAGCAGACTTATCTCCTTCGGTTTGTTTTCTGAAGGTGTTTGGTTTCTTTTGAGATGCTCCTTGTCCTTTTTCTATTCTTTTCAAGGCACGATCAAACCTTCTAACCAACAAACTCAGCGGATCTTCTTCATTAATAGCATGTTTGCTTGTTTCACTAACCGCCAGAGCTAAGCTGCGTGGTTTCTTAATGCCTTCTAGTTCCAACTCATGTGCTTGCAACATACCTACTACTTCTCCAAAGGTAAGTTCTTCTGTGTTCTGAGACACGCTTAGAGCTGATTTATATGGCATGTATTTCGCTGGGAGACACCTTAGAAACTTTTTGACAAGTTTCTTGTCCTTGTATTTCTTCCCAAGAGTTGCAGCTTCTTGAGCGAGTGAGCTTAGCTTAGCACTGAAATCTGCAATAGACTCGTGCTCATCCATCTTTTGATTTTCAAACTGTGAGGCAAGAAGATCTTTTCGTGAGTTCTGCACCTTCTGAGTTCCCTCAGAGTGTGTTTGTAGGATGTCCCATGCATCTTTAGCGGTTTCACAGCCTTGGATTAGCTCAAAGGTCTTTTTAGAGACACTGCAATGGATTGCACTCAGTGCCTTGGAGTTGTATTTGGATCTCTTTATTTCTTTTTCAGTCCAACTCTCTTCTGGTTTGGGTGTCTCCACGTCTTTTTCATCTTTGATCATGGGCTCCTTCCAAGGTTTCCACAACTGCCTTCCATGCCAATGGATTGATTCCCCTGATCTGTGACCTCATCCTTGATTTCCAGAACCCATAATTTCCAGCGTCAAGAATGATTCTTGTGCTGTTCAAGAGTTCTTGATAGCCTTCCATCTTTCTCCTCGGGATCTCACCCGAATAGATAGCTACGAGTGGTAGCTCTGATACCAAATAAAAATGTAAGGCTATGTGTTTTTCAGAATAACGAAACGTAATACACACTTTGGTTCTGAAAAACTTGCTTCGTATTAGATTGATCTTATGATCTTACAAGAACACTATGCTCAATCGAATCTCTTGATAGGTGTCAGGTTTTAACCTTATATCTAACTGCAAGTGCACAGTTCAGTAGTTGTAGTATATAGGTATCGAATCCACAGGGACTCCGGTACTCAATAGCTCAAGAACAGGAAATTAAACTAGGAAGAAAGCAATGTGATTGAATTAAAAGCAATGCTAGAAAGTAAACAGAAAGCAGAGATTATTGGTTGTGAAAGCAAGTTATTAAGAGCGCTAAGTCTAGGGCGTTCTCAGGAAATCAGACAAGCAGACAGTTCATTCAATAAGGATCTAATTAAGCACAGTTCTAGAACTCAAAACACAGATATAGAATTAACCAAATTCCTTTGCGATAATTCTCTAAGTCTAAGTGCAGCAAACCAAACTTTCGTTTGCGAGAACTAACAGATTAAACTAGCATTAATTCCAAGTTTGATATGTTCACAATTATCCTAAACCAAACTTTCGTTCGCGAGAAGTTTAATTGCTCAACCTAATTAGTTCAGATTCATAAACCACACTTCCGTGTCGAATTTAACAACCTAAGATCTAGATTCTAATTGATCAGGTTAGAACTAGCTTTAAGCACAATTAGATTGAAGAACATATATAGTTATGAATCCTTAACTGAATTAAACAAGTCTAGCAAGTCACGAAATCCTATGTGAGAAACCCTAAACCTAACAAGGAATCTACTCAGACATAGATAATGAAAACATAATCATATGAAGAATAGATTGCATAGAAGATAAAGAATAAAAGGGGTTCGAAATCTTCTCCAAATACAGATGAAGTAAAGGTTCAGATCAGCCCCAAAAGCTCTAAAAATCCTCTGCTCTTAATTATGAAAACGTTAGTAAATAAAACACCAAAAACTTAATTATATAGGTCTAATCTCGGCCAGGGGCTTCTTTGTAAATATCAGGAACTTCTGGATCAGAGTGCAATATCTTGACTCTTCATAAACCGCCGAGTTTCGGCCCATCTCGCTGGTGCAACGATCGGTGCTAGAGTGCAACGATCGGTGCTAGAGTGCAACGATCAACGCATTTCTCTGTTTCGGACAGTGAACTCTATCTCTCGGCCAAATATTCCAAAAATCTCCAAAAAGTGCCATAATCACCAAATATGCTCCAAACCTGATTATACCTGTAAAAGACTCTAAAAGAACACAAAAAGACACTAAAACACACTTATATCATGGTCTAAAACTAGTAAAAACCATGATATATCATCTCTCAAACTCAATGATCTATACTTGATCACTTGAGCTCTCACAAATTCTCTCCTTTAAAACGCTTGCCCTATACACGGCGCAAGCTCTCCTATTTATACAAGATAGGATCGCTAACCTAGTTAGCTCAACAAACCCTTAAAAAGATAAATCTTATCTCTTAAGATATCTTTATAGAATCCTAACAACCTTAACTACTTTAAGATATAGGAAACTCTTTTAATCTTCATTAAATATTTGTCTCAAATATTTTCCAAGATGCATGTCCAGCTCGCCATATATCTTAGATTGTCCACCTCAGCTCCAACTCTCGCTTAAGTCAATTCACTAAGTCCTCAATCGCACTTCACATGTTTCCCGTCTGTATCACTCATTGAGCTACTCCTTGACTGATACATGAAGTAACTCAGCTACATCTTCAAAGTCCTCCACCATCAAAGTCACCAAACATGGAGATTGGACCTCAATTTTGTAACACTTTTTTGTTTATGCAAACAGTAAAAACAATACAGTTAAAAAGATTACAAAAAAATCATCCTTTTCATTGACAAAAACGAAAAGAAGAAATTGTTCTAGATATGTGCTAGGGATTGAATGGAGACAGATGTTGTGATAAACAAAGTATATGTTGTGTAATATATGCTTATACCAGCAAAGGCAAGGAGTATAAGAGGGGAAAAGAAGCTATGATATTAAATTGTTACATAAACCATATATCACCCAGTAACATTTTAGCATAAATGATCTCTTCCTTTTAAGATGTAGTGAAACCATATCATTAACGTAATTCAGAAAAAGCAGATCATGACATCTAAAATTTGGTTCATACCAACTTGAGAACAACATATATTTTTAGTATATAAATTTGTTAAAACCAGCTCTTAGATTTACACCTCTTCGAAACATTCAGGTCAAAAAATAGTCTACACAAACATAGCAAATCCTAGATAAGAAACAGCAAAAACCTATTATATATTGAAGTTGGATTATTATTTTATGTTTAAGACTAATAAACAAAGCAGTTACCATATAGTTGGCTATTAACGAACATAAGAATAACCTATCCAGCTGATAGAACGGTAAGAATCGGCAAATCCACAGTTCTCAAAAAACCTTCGCTGGAATTAATTGTAACACTGGAAAACAAAAAGAAATAATCTGTTTAGAAATAATTATGCTTCATAGATTTCACAAATCCGCATAGGGTGTTGATAGATCCTGAAATGGTACATTTGATACTTATTCATGTATCTCAAGCAATCCAAGAGTGTCGTGTAGTGTTGAACGGCTCCACTAATCCGACTGTTGTGAATGACTCATCAATTTAAGTTGATGGATCTTTATTGTATGCTTGCCCAGCTAATCCACCATGAACATAAACATAACCATTTTCATCATTGAAGGTTAAGCACCATCCTACATCCAAACCCAACATACTCTTTATCGGTACTCATAAAAATAATTAGAAAATCCCATATTTCAATGTATTACTCCAGTATCATAGCTCAAACCTAAGATCGAAGCAAATAAAATATTATTAACAGAGCTCACATTTTCTTCTACTAATTGTTGATTCCATTATTAGATTTTTTAAAGTTCAGACTTCCTCTTCTGTAGTTTAAACACATAAATTTCATGTAGCTAAAAACAAATTTATAAACACAAAGCAGATTCCAGACACAAAGCTAACAATTACCTGCTCACATCCTTTCTCAATGGCTTTCTAGAACCGGCTCCGTCATGAACAACAGTTTCGTCTATGGAAACATGAACCTAGAAAGATCCAGAAAAAATTATGAACATGTATAGAATCACATTTATATAAAAATCAAACAACGAAATCAATTGATTACCCGAAATCAGCAGCTCATTCTTTTTGCATAAAATGAAAACGAGTTTTTTGGAGGAACCATATCTATTTTCTCTTCCTACCAGATCTATCAAACTTGCTATGAATAATTTTGATCCGACATCAGTGGGAGATAACGAAAACATGAGATAACGATTCTGAGAATGAGATAAATATTACAACAAGATCAATTTGCGGAAGAAAAGGAAAGAAAATCACCGGAATCTCTTACGCCAATTTCCATTGGGTATTTTTATTACTTGTGTTTTCCGTTTTTTATTGTCTGGATGTTTTTAGAATAGAACTGTGTATAGGGCTAATTATTGGGCCCAGTTTATATTTTATTTAAATAGAAGTATTCTGGGCCGTGGGACAGTGGGATTATTAATATGATTGTCAAAGATTCTCTATTACATATAAATATCTTACATATATATAAGAGATTCTGATTATGAACAAAAAGTTGTTATTACTGTTATATAAGTTCTTAAAACAAATATCAAGAGGATCACACGATCCTCTAACCAAAAAAGGATAAAAGTTTAAAACAAATACATGATTTAGAAGATGAAATACGACATCAGATTTTCTTCAGGATATTGCTCAGGTACTGGATTTGGAAAGCTGCAAAATCAGAAAATCATGCATTACTCCAATTGTTATAAAAGCAGAAAAAATAATGCGTTGAAATAGGTTTATGAACACAACCTCTCGAGAAAACGAACAAAATCAAGATTCTGAGTTTGTTTATAGACAATCGTTGAAAGCTCTTCTTCTCCTTTAAGCCAAGTAAAACCTAAGTTCATACAACCAAGAACAAACTTCATAAACCTTGAATACAATGGAGAGATTGCTATACTTCAGATTCATCCGAGAAAATTTCGGAATGGTTCGTTTTTGATCTTGAAGATCCTTAATTAATATGTATGCTTGATCCTTAATTACATTGCGACTACTTTGCTACTATTTTATGACTGAATTAACGACTATTTAGAGACTAATATGAACATGAAGAACAAATTATGGTCAGTTTGGCCATGTTTATACTTATTTTACTTGAGTGATAATTGTTTTTGCAAACAAGCGATATGATTAAATTGATAGAACATATACATAAATTAGTTTTCAACAATCGATGCAAGTAACGACTGTTTTTTTGTAAAATCTTAACTGTAATAAATAATGACTCGACATTATATATAATTACCCAACCAAATAGATTCATCATGTACATACTTACTGCAGCCAAAGAAGCACGCAAACGATATATTAATAAAGAAAAATTACATAAATATAATTTAAACTATGAAAAACCCAAAGGTTGCATTGTCTCTCTATAAATAAACTTTTGTGGGTGCATGAAACGATATCAATCTCTCAAATATTCTACATTATTATTTGTTAAAATTCTTCTTGCTTGTTTCCATCACTAAAATCATAATGGATTACGTTACTAGTGATGTCCTACGAAAAATCCTTCTTGGCGTCATTGATGATGATCAAGGATTACACTATTTTTTCGGGTGAAGGCAACATGCAAGGCGTTGGAAGACGTCTGAGAAAGCTCAGATTTTTATAATTTGATCGATCTTTACTTTATGACATTAACTTACATATTTGGTGCCCACATCCGGTTATACAAAATTTTGTCAACAGATCTCTGAAATACAGAAAAAATATGCTATTATCTTATGAGGTATGTGTCTTTTTGTATATTGTGACTGTTGGGACAAATGGTCTTACATAGATCGAATGGTTAAAGGAGAGGATATGATCAAGAGATCGGCATATAATCGACGGAGACGGGGAAATATGAGTACTCCATGTTCTTGCAGTTTTTCTATGGAGATGGATAAGTTTTTAACCGTGGGTATTTCATCAAGCGCAAATTCGCTCGAATACATGTTAAGATAACTAGGAGAGATAGGCGTGGATGGCTAGACAGACCGCGTGCAATGTTCTTTGATAAGTGAGTAAATGTAGATATCAACGGTCTTTATAGATGTATGTGTGCCTCGATAATAACTTGGATGGCTTCGTGGGACAATGGTTTTAAAGGTACAAACATGTGTGATAAATGCTTTTAGACCATCAAGTCAATATTCTACTTCACAATCATGAGAGATAATTTTGAAATTTGTCTTGAATATCTTCATGAAGATCCTTAGATAATATCTGGTTTGTTATATGTAGTAGACTATGATACATTTTCTTTTTCAAGTATTGTATACATTATCGTCTTAAAGTATTTAATAAAATTAGTTATATTTACATATCTAAAAACAAATTTAACTCTATCAGTTATTGATCTAAGTTAATATAACAATTTTGATTAAGGAAAATTTATAGTTTAAGCCATTAACAACATAGATAAATATCAAATACCAAAAAAAAATGAAAAACAAACATGCTAAAGTAATTAGAGACAGTGGGATTATTAGTCTCATCAAATCGGCCAATCACGCGCAGTCAAGTGAACGTAATCGACGAACTTCCAAACTTCAAATTGTCAATAACACGAATCGCAAAATGGTTGTAGTGGTGATCCAAAATCGTCTCTTTTATTGCACGATCAAAAAAGTAACTGGAAACATAAATATGTTCCAACAGTTCCATAAAACCCTGCAGTATTTCGTAGCCCCTATTCCCAAGGAGATGGTATGTAGTCAACATGTTAAATATGCGATTAACATACTCACGAGTTAGCGTTGGACAGTTGTGAACTCAGCCCCTCTCATCAACAGACAGCGCCATGTTTAACATACTATCAACGACTTTTGCTATTTCACATCCTCTCTCACCGTCATCTGAAATTCGACCCTCCCTTCATGAGGTAAATAGAGGATGAAGAACTCATACATACCTCTCAACTAAATCGCCTCAGGATTTCCCATTTCGTAACACCTTAAGTTGAATGTTCGCACAACATTGGGGAAGATTAGATAATTAGCATATCGGTAGAAGTCTTCTCTCCCAATGTCGTTGAACGCACATAATACTACTATTGCAGCACCATGATCATGAATATTGCTAAATGTGACTTTTTATAGAATAGACGAAGTATCGATGGTGGCATGGAACTCAAATTTTTGTTCTCCATTTCTTCTCCCAAACGTTAAAGATCTTCTGAAATGAGTGAAGGAAGAAAAGTTATGTCGATAAATTATGGTAACTGATATATCATGGTTTTTCTAAGTTTTCAACCATGATATTAGTATTATATATTGAGTCTTTAACCTGGTTTTAAGAGTCTATTGAGTCTTTTACAGGTAAGTTTGCATTTGGAGCAAAGGATGGGATTATAGGACGTTTCTGATGATTTGTGCAACGAGCTGAAGTTGGTGTCTCAACCACGATTGAGTGTCGACCGACACTGACTTGGATGTCGGTCGACACTGAGCGTGACAGAACAACATCCGCGAGTTAGAGACAAGTTTTGAAGATTTGTAGAATTGTCCAGAAGTTTCCCTTAATTCTAAACTGGCCCCAAAATGTGTTTAGAGAGTTTTATTAGGGTTTCAAACTCATTCATTCTTTTATCTTGTTCTTAACTTTGTTCTTGCTTGAGAGATATTGGAGAGGGCTGATTCTTGCTTCTTGTAACATTGAGAGAAGAATTTTGAACCCTTTTTCTTTATCTATTCATTCCTTTGGTTTTCTATTCATGATGTATTGTTTGATTGCTAATATGTGTAAGTAGTAACCTAGTTAGATTTAGGGATTCTCACAAAGGTTTTATGCTTGCTTGATAACTGATTGATTGGATTCACTATCTGTTTGTTCATCACCTAAGTGTTCTTAACACTAAATTCTAGACTGATCACCTAGGGTTTAGATCTTAGATAAATAACAATAGAACGAGAGTGTGAGTTATAATCTGAACCAAACTTAGAGTGAGCAATTTGACTAGATACAAAGAGATTTGGTTTAGGAAAATTGTGAACCGATAGAACCTGTTCTTATTGCTTATTCAGAACTCTAGGATCACAAAGAGATTTGGATCGCTAGGTTGCTAGATATAGAAATAATCTCAGCGAGAGTTGGATTATTTAGCATTGTGTTTCTAGTTCTTGAACATGTGTTTAATCTGTTTCTGGTTAGCTAAGTGTCTAGCATAACATAATTCCCGAGAATTTCCTAAGTCTGACGCCCTTCTCTTATTGAAAACACATTTCTAGTTTATTGCTTTTTTTTTACTGCTTTCTCTGGAATTGATTTAGCTTAACTTGAATACATAAAATCTATCGTGTGACCGTGAGTCCTTGTGGATTCGATACCCTAAGTACTACAATAGCATAACTGTGCACTTGCAGTAGAATATGGAGTAAGACTCTGAGCATATCAGTAACCTTTAATGAAAAATAAAGTAAGTTAACCAAGCACTGTAACCCTTCATTTGCATAATATTTAGCCATGAGTAGTATTGATTTGATGGGGTATCGAAGAGAAATACTCCTTAAATGTCAGCAATTTGTGTACTATTTAGACTCAATTTATATTACAAAGACACATGACATGTAACAACTTGTCTCTCTCTGTTTTGATGTTGTACTCGTGACTACTTATTAGAGTATGCATGTATGATGACATAAATATATTTATTGAGGCACAAACATATTTATTTTCCATAAAAACAAAAGAAAAAATGTAAAATTGTTTCTTATGTTGCGACTTTTAGTCTCATTCTCTAAACGGTTCATTTTCTCCATTAGGTCTTACCGAGTATAATTAAGCTTTTTCTTGTCTAGATTTCATACGAAGAAAGCGAGATTCTCTAAAACGACAATGGATATGCAGATTTTCAGGCGAGTATCTCAGATTAGCGACCGTCTTCCATCTCTTTGGGATTTAATGGTGTTGCACATTCATGTGTGGATGTGTGTTTCTTCAAATGGCGATCCGAATATCTCCATGATCTTGTTATATGAAGAGGTGATCCCATTTCCTCTTCGAGAATTTTATACAATTTCACTACAAGAAAACAGGCTTTTAGCCACCGCATGTTGCGACCGATTTTGCAGTCGCTAAATATAGCGACCAAAATACGACTGTTTTGCTACGTATAAGCGACCGAATATAAATGGTCTCTAATACGTCACTAATTAGCGACCATTAAAATAAGTCGCTAAATATTAGCTACTTAGCGACCGTCTTGTGACCAAAACTGTAGTCGTTATTTTGAAGTCGTGAAATAGTCGCTCAAGAGTCGCTAATATGCGACTAGTTTGCGACTAACACCTTGATTATCAATGTGTTCACACTATATGTTTGGATCTCAAGATTTTGAATATTTATTGAATTTAGGATTGAATAGTATACACATATAAACGTTTAGATGTGTGGGTTATATCGAAGACAATGAAAAAATGAAATCTACTTTGAATGTAGTGTTTAAGAATATATATAAACATTTAAAATAAAAACGAGCGTTCAAGTATTCGGGTTTAGATTGGGTTTTTGGGTTTTTGTGTTTTCTTCATACTTAATATTTAGGGTTATAGTTTAAGGGTTTGTATTTAAGAGTTTTGTGTGGTCTAGATCTTATGTTTTATATGTAGAATCTTTTTGAATCCGGATTCTATATCGTGTTTTGTTTATATTTCGAGATTTAAAATTTTACGGTTTAAGTTTATGGTTTAGGGTTTAGGGTATAAGGGTTTAGGGTTTAATTGTTTTTAAATAATTAAATATGTTAGTATTCATAATTATTTTCTATATCGAGTTTTGGGTTTATGTTTCAAGATTAAATTTTGTAGGGTTTATGATTTAGGGTTTCTGGTTTAGGGTTCTAAGTTCAGGGTTTAGGGTTTTTGTGTAGGGTTTATGGTATAAGGACTTAGGGTTTAGGGTTTTCAAAAAATTAAACATGTTAGTACTCGGATCGGTTTTCTATGTCGGGTTCATGTTAGTTTTGTGATTGTTTTTGTGTTTTCACCAGACTTAATATCTAGGGTTAGTAGTTAAGGTTATGTGTTTATAGTTAAGGGTTTAGAGATAAGGGTTTACGGTTTTATGTTTTGTAAAATCGTTTCAATGTGGGTCGGTTCTATATCGGGTTTATAGATTTTGTGTTTTCAAATTTAGTTATTAGGGTTTGTCATTTACAGTATATGGTTTAGGTTTTGAGGTTTAGAGTTTAGGGTATGATTTTGGGTTTTGGGGTTTAGGGTTTAATAAACTTAATTTATTTGTAATAAAGAGTTTTATAAAATAACTAATTTATTTTAAATCATTAATTATAAAAAAAAACAAAAAATTATTCAGAAATTATTATAACATGAAAATATTTAATTATATATACATAATACACATATAAAAAAAACATAAAAACACTAAACCTATAATTATTTTCCGCCTAATCCTAATTTCCCCCTAAACTAAAAAAATCCGCCAAACCCCTTAACTCTCCCGCCTAATCTAATTTGGGCCAAACCCAAATCGATTTCCCACACTAAAACCATATTATCTTTACGAGCAAATACAACAAAATCCCTAAACCTAATCAGAAACCCCCTTTCTGATTTCCCACTCGCGAAGCATCAATCTCCAAATCCCTAACCGAGAGAATCATCAAATACGTGCATGCAATGGTTGTCCGTCGAAGAGGAAGAGGAGGTGGTGCGAGAGGAGGTGGAAGGACTGGGAGAGGAGGAGGAAATACTGGGAATCACGGCTCAGAGCCAGTTGAATCGCCGTCTTCAAATCGGACTCTCTCCGCTGCTCCAGATGATTCACAGATTGAATCAAGCTCCGTCATCGTCGAAAAGTCCGTGACTTCTGAGCCAGTATACCTTCACGCCGGCGAATCGTGAACCCACCAAGTCTCAGCAAAGTCCGCCGGTTCCGGTATTCCTTCCGACAACTGGTCCGAGTGTGAGAGATTATCCACCTCCACGGTCTCTTTTCCAGACCGCGCAGAGCCACCCTGGAGCATGTCCTGCCTCAGAAAGAAGACCATCTTCCGAGAACGATGATCTGTCGCCTCGACCACGACCGGCGGTGACGCCTCAACCACGAGCTTCTGGGACGGCATGAGCTTCTGGGACGCCTCAACAACAACCTTATGTGACGCCTAAACCACGAATCCCGACTCCAACAAATCAACATCGATCTTCTCCATCTACTCCACACAGTTCTCAAGCGCAAAATTCACACGAGGAAGTTCAAGATGAGGAGGCTTATTCTGGCGAGGACGACGACGCTACATACGAACCATCGCTTCCCGAAGATATGCTCAACCTTCTTAACTCAATGCTTCTCCAGCCAGGCCGTGAGTTATACACGACTATCCTCTCTCCCACTTTGGAGCCTGGAACAACACGGTAAGTTGGTTTAGGTTTGGTATAATTGTGTGTGTTTGAGCTGTGTGTGTGTGAGTTTTGGTATATATTCTGTTTACTTGAGCTCGTATGTGATTTTGAACCTTCTGTTTGAGTGTATAATTGTATGTGTTTGAACCTTTCGTTTGATTAAACTTGTGTGTTGCAATTGAGCTGAAATGGTGTGTGAACCTTCTGCGAGCGTGAATTGTGTGTGTGTACTTATTGTTTGTCTTATGTCTGCTTATGTGTATGTGTATGATGTTTGTCTTCTGAGCTCGTATACTTATTATGGTCTAGGTTGTTTGTACATTTATGATATGAGACAATACTTGTGCATAAATGTTTCTAAGCAGTACTTATTGCGATTGAGCTGTTATGATTCTATTTATTACGATTGCTTCATATTTTTAATGTCTTTGTATGTTTGGAAAGGACAAATCCAAGTTGACCAGGAAGATCACTAAGGTGTTTACAAACAAGTTTGATGGGTTGTATTATAGTTGCGGATGTGTTGAACAGCCAAGAAGACACCGATACTTTCTGGAATTCGCGGTAATCTGTTGTAGCCTCTATTTCTACGTTTGGTTGTTTCTTATAATCACTAACATACATGATCATCTCTTGTTTTGCAGAAGGAACACACTTGAAATCCGGACCTTACTGATGTTGTACAATCAAAATTCGAGGAGATTTGTCAGAGGCGTATGAAGGACATAGTCTCCAAGGCAGCAAGCAGTAGAGTTCAACCGACGTGGATTATTGATGACATGTGGAAAGTGATGTGTGAGTATTGGGACACACAAGAAGCCAAGGCAAAGAGTGCGGCTGCATCAGCATGTCGTCTGTCTGACCGTAAAGAAAAAGGTCCTCACAAGCATGTAGCAGGCCACAAGTCACTCTTACAAGTTGAACAAGAGATGGTAAGTCTTATTTTGCATTGTTAACTAATTGTTTCTGTCTTTAACATTTGATTCTGACATTAACCTTTACTTCTGTCATTTCAGGAAGTTGAATTGGGAAGACCACCTACTTTCAGTGAAGTATTCTTAAGGACTCATACGAGGAATGATGGGACGTTTGTCGATTTTCAGGCGAAGGAAGTAGCTGAGACTTATATGAAGAAAAGAGCAGCTAAGTTGGTAGAACTTGAGATCGACGATTGTGCTGACGGTACATCCCGTAATCCGCAGCTAACACTGGTTGAGGATAACGCCATATTTCTGGAGGTAATGTTGATTATGACTTGCCTTATTTCATTAGCATAACAGCTTGATTTTGATTGTGATTTTGAGCTTTTGATGAATGTTCTGGGGGGTTTTTTTCAGTCTACTATCACAAACGACAGAAGAGACATCTATGGGATAGGAAGCCTCAGCGCTTACATAAATGGGAAGAGAAACTACGCAGGAAGCTCCTCTTCTTTAACTGGTCTGCAACAACAGCTCGAGGAAGCTAACCGCAAGATAGCAGAACAACAGCAGCTTGCAGGTGAGTAGCAAGCAGAGATCAAGAGTTTGGCACTCATGAAGCAGTACCTGAGCACGGACCCTAACTACCTCGCCTTCCTAGCCGCATGATATATCATGGTTTTTATAGGTTTTCAACCATGATATAGTTGTATATATTGAGTCTTTAACCTGGTTTTTCGAGTCTATTGAGTCTTCTAAAGGTAGGCTTTGTTTAGAGCAAAAGAAGGAACTATAGGACATTTCTGGTGATTTTTGCAACGAGCTGAAGTTGGTGTCTCGGCCACGACTGGATGTCGACCGATACTAACTTTGATGTTGGTCGACACTGAGAGCGACAAAGAAGTTATACGCGAGTTGAAGACATACCCAGAAGTTTCCCATATTTACAAGAAGGCCCAAATCGTATTTTAGACTATTAATTAGGTTTTTCAGCCACTGTTTAGGCTAAGCTTTATTCAATCAGAGATTAGGAAATTTTGGGGTTGGTCTTGTACTCGAGAGAGACTTGATTTCGAACCCCTGTTCTTACTCTTTGATTTATATGATTTCTACTTTGATTATGTCTCTTGTCATGATTGCCATATCTGAGTAGTTTTCTTGTTAGATTTAGGGATTCTCATTAGGGATTTCATGGAATTGTAGATTGATTGATTAATTGGATTCAAAACATCAAGTTCTTCATCTAGGTTGTTCTTAAAGCATAATCTTAATTAGCTACTTAGATTATTGATATCAGATCTGTTAGCACAGCGAGAGTTGGTTAATAGATTAGAAAAGAACCTAGCTGAGCAAATAACCTATTCGCAAAGAGATTTGGCTTAGGAAATTTGTGAACGAAAGAACCTGAATTTAATGCATGTTTAAAACTCTAGAATTCGCAACGATAGTTGGCTTTCTAGGGTGTTAGACATAGTTAGTATTCACAGCGAGAGTTGGTTTGCTATATTTCTGTGATTCTAGTTCTAGAACATTGATATTTGAATCATGTTGATTGATTGATTTGTGTTCCTGATTTCCTGAGAACTTCCCTAAGTTTAGCACTTTCATTCATTGATCACACTTCGTTTGCTACTTGCTTGTTTACTGTTTTCATCTGTCTTTCTTAGCTTAATTCGAATACATATAATCTATCATGTGAAACTAGAGTCTATGTGGATTTGATACCCTTTATACTACGATTGTCACTTATGTGCACTTGCAGTTAGAATAGGGATAATTCTTGACCTATCATGTTTTTGGCGTCGTTGTCGGGGACTCTTTGAGTTCGCCGATAGATTTTGTACTAGAATTCAGTCTAAGTATTTTATTTTCTTGTTTACTGACTCTTTTTCGTTTCTCTTTGTTCCTGCAGAGAAGAACGACCGAGAGCACTTAGTGTCAATCGACATCAACTCAGCGTCGGTCGACACCCTTCACCGATTCAGTCTGGTTTCTAGCAGAAATTTTCAAGGATGATGAATCAATTGATTTTGATTCAAGATGCAGAAGGTGTTCTGAGAGACCAACAGAATAACCCATACAATGATCAAGGGCAAAGGATTGATGCCCAAGGGCGTGTAATACATGAATCTGAGCAGCCTCAAGATGAGAGGTAGATGGTCAATCATGGAGCTAATGGACATCCACCTAATTCTCCTGCTGCTGAGAGAACTCTTGCTGACTACAACCGACCCGATGTGTTTTATGCTAATAAATCAGAAATTGTACCTCCTCCTTTAGAGAGGTATGACTTTGAGGTCAAGACTGTCTACTTTTCCATTCTGAGGGAGCATCTCTTCCATGGTCTCCCACAAGAGCAACCCATGGACCACATTGAGGATTTTGAAGCCTTCATCACCGGTATGAAGCACAATGGAGTAAGTTATGACTTCCTATATCTCAAGCTTTTCCCATATTCTCTCGCTGGAGAGGTTGCAGCTTGGCTTAAGCAACTTCCACCTGGGAAGTTAACCACTTGGGATGCAGTGAAAGGAAAGTTCTTAAGGCACTTTTATGATGATGCTCGCTCTGATCAGCTCAGACAGGACCTTCTGACATTCACTCAAGGACCTACAGAGCCTCTTAAAACTGCTTGGGTGAGATTTAAGATGAACCAACGAGATTGTCCTCATCATGGATTCTCTGAAGTTCAGCTGCTGGGCATTTTCTTCAGAGGTATAGATCTCTGGTACCAGTCTGCGTTGGATGCTGCTAGCAATGGCAACTTCAACACAAAGACTCCTGCGCAGGCCAGGATACTGATTGAGAACTTGGTGAGCAACAATAGTGCTAAGAATGATGATCTGGAGAAGCAAAAATCTGGTGGGAAAGCTGATAGCTCACAGATAGCTGAGATGAGGAACAAGATTGACTCTGTCCACAGCATTTTTCTTGGGGAAAAGCAGCCTCATGAAGCATCTGAGACTGGAGAGTGTGCACAAGAGACTGTGAATTACATTGGAGGAACTGGATTTCAAAAATATGGCACTCAGAAGCCTTTCCAGCAGCAGAGCCTATGAAGCTTCTTCTTATCAGACACCTCCTGTTACTAATGCTCATGAGAGTAGATTAGAAGCTATGATGTAGCAGTTACTTGAGGGGCAGACAAAGAACACTGTGGATTTCAACAAGAAGCTTAATGTTGTGTATGAAGATCTAAATGGGAAGTTTGAGTCCTTGAACACTCATATGAGGCAGATGGATAGACAAGTGGATCTGATTTCAAGTTATGTCAAACAGAAGAATGCTCATGTCAACGCCATCTCAGTTCAGGTTGAAGATAGGCTGGATCAAGGATCAGAATTTGGAATTAAGGCTGTGGAAATCGTAGAAAACAGTGATGAATCCGAGCTTGCAGACTCCGTGTCGGTCGACACACCTTATCAGTGTCGGTCGACACCCACTGAAACACACGAGTTCGAGAGTTTCGACGGACCGAAATCGACCAAGATCGACATTGATCTTTTGGTAAAATCCCTCGGTGTCGATCGACACCCTCTTTGTGTCGGTCGACACATAGTTCTGAAGGCAATTTTGAGTTCTCATGACGAACAGAAATCGACCATGCCCGACATTGAAGGGTCGACATCTCTTAGTGTCGACCGACACCACTTCTGCGTCGGTCGACTCTACGGTCGGGCAGACCCAATTTCGTCCAAATCTTATGTTTTTGCTCAAGAGAAGGTCTATAAACCTCCTATACCGTTCCCCAGAGTTCCCATGAGGTCTAAACATGAACAGAATGTGGTCAAGTGCATGGTGGTGATGGATAAGGAGCTGAATGAAACTCCACCAGCTGATGCTTCACGAGTTCATCCTTGTGTGTTGAGATATGCAAAGAAGATGATCTCCACTGATGGTCATTTGAAAGAAGATGTTCAGATTGGTGGAACTACAGTGTCTGATAGTGGAGAAAAGAAGATGATGGTTCCTCAGGAATCTACTCTCACATCTTCAGAGCCTGCAACTGCTCATAAGCAGAAAGCTCCAAACATCACACCTAGGCCACATCTGACCAAGCCTAGGTACGCATTCTCTGGCCTTAAGTATACTAACTCTGATGATGATTTTGCAGGGAATAAGGTCAGGAAAATGTTCCACCTGACCTTGCTGTCATTCCCAAGTTCCTCGGTCAGTCTCACGCACACAATGCATATACGCCACCATGGATGAGGAGAATTTTGCTAAGGCACGCTCTGCCTTTGGGGAAACCACCTGATATCTGACCATCTGCCACAGTCGAGCTAACGACAAAAAAGAAGCGCTGAGTGTGAGGCAACCCACTGTTGGGTCAGTTTTTCTTTTCTTTTTGATTTTTGGTTTTGTTTCTTTGATTTTTCTAGTTTTTGGTGTTTCAGAACGTGATGAACAGGTTTACAGACAGCAGTGTTGGTCGACACCCCTTAGTGTCGGTCGGCACCAAACTCGAAAACACGGACCATACTTGTGTCGCTCGACACTGGCTGTGTGTCAGTCGACACTGACCACGCTAGCAGGTAAGGTTTCTGATTTTCCGAATTTTCGCTGATTTATACCTTCTTCTCCCAAACCCAAGCTGCAATAACACTGGGGATAGTGTTGTTTAAGTGTGGGGGAGGTAGTTACTGACCACCGTTTGCTTTCTTTTCTTAGGGTCAGTCCTATGTTTTCAAATTGTTTTATTGAGTCAAAATTTGTTTGAAACTATGATTTTTCGAGGAAATTTTTTGCTGGAACAGGAACTAAGTGACCATTGGACAGACTTGCAGCAGCTCTATGACTGTTAGAAAACCCAAACTGATCAACTTACCAAGGACACCCATATCTAACCAGGTATTCAGAGGATCCATCACTAACTTCACCTCTAATCCTGACTTTATTTTCTCACTTAGGGGCTTGGTATCTCTGGATTGGATTCCTCCGATGTACTTGACACAGCCTATAATCTTGTCTGATTATGGTTTCTGATTTTCCCCTCCCTTGAAAGTTAAAAAAAAAGAGATGAACTGCGGATAAGCTAGTAGCTTCGAAGTGGTCACGGGAGTGGTAGAGACCCCTATTACCTCATGTGCATCCATGGAAACATGTCCAAAGTTACACCCCGAATAAAAAGGGAAGAGCACTGATAGAAAAAATAAAATGATACCCAGTGGGGAAAAATCAGTTGCTAAGAGAGAAAGGGAAAATAACGGAACCAGAAACTGACAGTTTGGTGGTCAAGTACTGACTGAGTTGAGTCCATGTGTCCTCTGATCGATAATCCCTTTGTGAGACTGCACCTAATTGTATACAGAGGTTAGTGTGGTGAACTTGAATATCCTAATCTGATTGTGGAGTTTACTTGGGACAGTTGCTAAGTGTGGGGGGAAGTACATTGTTGTCTTGATCTCTGCAGGAATGTTTTCAGTGGATTACTAAGTGAATGTGAATGCGATGTTCCTAAGATGAAATAAGTTTCTGTGTGTTTCAAACCTCTTTCTTATGCTTTGGTTCTTTACTTGCTTGAGGGCAAGCAAGAGCTAAGTGTGGGGGAGTTGATATATCATGGTTTTATAGGTTTTCAACCATGATATAGTTGTATATATTGATTCTTTAACCTGGTTTTTCGATTCTATTGAGTCTTCTACAGGTAGGATTGTGTTTGGAGCAAAAGAAGGAATTATAGGACTTTCTGGTGATTTGTGCAACGAGCTGAAGTTGGTGTCTCGGCCACGACTGGATGTCGACCGACAGTAACCTTGATGTCGGTCGACACTGAGAGCGACAAAGAATTTATACGCGAGTTGAAGACATGTTTTGAAGAAAAATGCAATATTTACCCAGAAGTTTTCCATATTTACAAGAAGGCCCAAATCGTGTTTTAGACTATTAATTAGGTTTTTCAGCCATTGTTTAGGCTAAGCTTTATTCAACCAGAGATTAGGAGATTTTGGGGCTGGTCTTGTACTCGAGAGAGACTTGATTTCGAAACATGTTCTTACTCTTTGATTTATATGATTTCTACTTTGATTATGTCTCTTGTCATGATTGCCATGTCTGAGTAGTTTTCTTGTTAGATTTAGGGATTTCATGGAATTGTAGATTGATTGATTAATTGGATTCCAAACATCTAGTTCTTCATCTAGGTTGTTCTTAAAGCATAATCTTAATTAGCTACTTAGATTATTGATATCAGATCTGTTAGCGCAGCGAGAGTTGGTTAATAGATTAAAAAGAACCTAGTTGAGCAAATAACCTATTCGCAAAGAGATTTGGCTTAGGAAATTTGTAAATGAAAGAACCTGAATTAAATGCATGTTTAGAACTCTAGGATTCGCAACGAGAGATGGCTTTCTAGGGTGTTAGACATAGTTAATATTCACAGTGAGAGTTGGTTTGCTATATTTCTGTGATTCTAGTTCTAGAACATTGATATCTGAATCATGTTGATTGATTGATTTGTGTTCCTGATTTTCTGAGAACTTCCCTAAGTCTAGCACTTTCGTTCATTGATCACACATCGTTTGCTACTTTCTTGTTTATTGTTTTCATCTGTCTTGCTTAGCATAATTCGAATACATATAATATATCGTGTGAAACTAGAGGCTATGTGGATTTGATACCCTTTATACTACGATTGTCACTTCTGTGCACTTGCACTAAGAATAGGGATAATTCTTTACCTATCACCGCACAATCTGATGATCCCGCCAATGACACTGAAATTAGGTCTTTGTTTCAATGAACTTGAAAAACTTGGCAGTTAGTTGTGTTAATGTTCCTGTGTTTTTGGTTAGCTCAATCTGTTTTGGAGCTTGTTTGGTTTGAACATGTTAAACTATGTGTTTTTTAGCTTGTTTGGTTTAAACTTAATATCTTATGTGTTTTGGATGTAAATACTTTGGAATATGAAATCAAGTTTGTAATGTTTGTATAGCAATTTGTAGATTACCAAATTTGTAATTATGAAATCAATCTAAATCGAAACTAAGAAACCAAAAATGGAAAACCAAATTGTTAAACCGAGACTATAACGTGTCGCTAATCAGCCGCTAATGCAGTCGCTAAAAGTTGTGACTAAATAGCGATTACAAATAAAACGTCGCAAAACGGTCACTTTAAAGTTGCTAATTGGTCGCAACATTCAGTGTCTGTTTAACGACTGTTTAGCAACGCCAAATTTGCAGTCGCAGAGTAGTCGCTAAATAGCAAACACTTTGAGACCGATTAATTTAGCGACGATCACTTTAGCGACTATGTATTTTGGTCGCAAATCCGTCGCAACCGAGTGTTTAGCGACGCTTTACCGACAATTTTCGTAGTCGCGAAATCAATGTTTTCTTGTATTGTTTTGGTTTTTGATTGTCATTTGTTTTTTTAACTAGGAGAATAACTATTTCAATTTAGGGTATTCAGATCGAGGTAACTGTGCACACTCATGATTTCAAACTATTATGATATTCACTTTGGCTCGAGAGTTATAGGTTTCCATTAAAGATGCTCAAGTCGTGGTTGCAACATATTTTATTTCTTTGACTCATCACAAATTTAATCTCATATTCGAATCAAAGACATCGTTATGTTTTACTTACAATTATCTCCTGCGAGGTCATTTCATGGTTTTCCATCGATTCCTGATATATAGGATGGGTTGGTTAATGATCCTTATCCTTGAGGTATTTTGCACAAAATATTTTATTGGGGCTTCGGATTATAATGATATCCAAGTTATTTGGATTTGTTGTACACTAAATGATATATTTCCTTTATAGATGTCCTTGGTGTTGTAACACATGTGTAAAAGCTTGAGTATTGTTGGGCAGGATCTAAGTTAAAGTTTACTATTTGTGATACAAGGTGATATATTCTTTGTCTTTTGTTTTGAATTTTTTTTGTTATATTAGAATCTGATAATTCCTTTAATAAATTTATATCATATATAGGCTTTGGAGTATACATTGTGTGTTAGTTTGGAGAAATGCAAAAAATTGGCCAAAAGGTTTAGGTACGATGCAAATAAGCATGTCTTCGTAATTCTCAGATGCTTCTTCGTCAAATGACAGTCATATAAGATGTAAAAAGTCTTATTCTATATAGATGAGAATAATTGCATTGGGTAGTAATTAAGTTTGTTCGTAATTGTTCATATATTTGGCTATACTTGGCTAAAAGAACAAAAAGGCTTTCAACGATCATGTATGACTAGTATGAGAATTTTGACTAGGTTGAATTCATCAACCGATTGTGTTAATATTCTTTGATCATAGGTTTTTGTTTTTTTAGGTTTCCCAAACCAAGACCAAAGGAATAAGACCCATAAAAAAATCTGATGCCGCGTATCTATTAACTAATTCGTCTATCTCAAATAGTTGGTTAATCAAAACTTTATCTTTTTTATCGTGGATCAAGTGATCTTCTAAATATGAACTTGATGTTGGTCCTTTAATTTGATGTTTTTACTTTCCGATTTTTAAGGAACTAATGTATGTTTGTTTTCTGATCTCAATGCAAACTATATTTGGTATGTTAGTATAGCGTCCATCTCTATATATTCGACCAAGTAATTAAAAACGTTTGTAATTATATTAATAATGCATATCATATATATACAATACTTAATAAAAATTCGGTAAATGTTAATTAATTATATTAAATATTTTGGAAATTTCTACTTAGCTTTAGAAAATATTAGCTTTGATATTCATTTAAAACATATGAAAATTAGCAAATATAACCAAAATATCTTAGATTACTATTACTAAATAAAAAAATACTATAGGATATGACTCATATCAGACTATTTTGCGACCCGCCTAAAGAGTCCCACATTCGTAAACTTAGCGATAAATTTGCGATGTTTTTACGACCAGCCCGTGAGTCGCAAATTAGTCGCCCAATTAGGGACCAATTTGCGACTTTTTAACGACCCTTCCAAATAATCACACAGTAGTCGTCAAACTAGCGACTACTTGACGACTGATGTTTCCAGTCTCGACTACAGTCGTTACTTAATTGTAATTTGGCGAATAATATACGACCATATATTAGGAGTCTCAATACAGTCGCAAGCTTGACATTCCTTCAGTTGTACTTTGCAGAAGATTATAGAAGCATCTACAAACAAACAAGACTTATTTATGTCTAATGAGTGAGCTAATTGATGATAAATTAAATCGTAACTTCTTGATTTTTGAGTTTAGTTATGGTTGTTTTGTATTGTTTAAGTTATTTTTTTTTTACTTGATTTGAAAATAGTGAACATGCATACAAAAGAAACAAAATGCTCATTTTTAGGGAGACGAAGGTAGAAAATCATGAGAAATAAATTTTGTTTTATTAGGAGATAAAGTCTTTTACTGAAAGTTGGAACGATCTCAAGTAATATATATAAAGAATATGAGTTAATATATTCATTTCCTATTGATTTTGTGTTAGATTTCAAATAATTTAATATAGTATCAGAGCCCGATCCAAGATATCCAATCTAATCAATAATCAATCCAACCCAAATATTGGTCTATCGATTCTTGCCCAAATATTACGAGATTTATCTTGAAGGTTGTATGAGAAAATAAAGTCGCACATCGGATACCGGAAAGGATCTCAAGTGGTATTTAAGGGCTATGAGCTAATCCATTCAGTTCCAATTGATTTTGAATTAATAATTGGAAACCCATATAATTTAATATGTTTCACCATTTCAAAAATCCAAAAGACTTGTTTATAAAAACCTTCTCACATGAAAGAAAAAATAAAATCAGAAGTGACACCAATTTTTTGAAAAAATAATGATATGCATAAATGACATTAATTAAAACCTTCAATTAGTCACAGTAATATATATATATATATATATATATATATATATATATATCAAAAGAAAAAACACTATTTGTAAAATTAAAAAAATGCGATAAACATAAGAATTATAAGAAAGATTTGCATTGAACTAAGGTTGAGACAAGAAATGTAAGAAGTTATTCAACTTATGCACTCAACTTCATTTTGCACTCAATTTTGGGATAAAGATAGTGAGGAAAAGAATATAGATTAAACAAATTCAAGAACATTGATAATAAATAAATCGGGTGAGAAATATCGATCAATTCTGTATAACAATACATAAGTATGGTTTAATATGAATGAGAAGATTTAAGAAATTAAAGTGGCATATATAAGTTGCAAAAGTAATAAGTGAAATATATATATATATATAATTTAAAAGAAACATTCTTTTATTTTAAAGGGTAATGATTTATAAGCAATTAGACTAAATATGAAAGTTGAGATGATATGCAAAATAACAAAACACCTACTTAATTATTTTATTAAAATACATATTTATTTTTATTTATATTTTACTTTATTTATTTTTAAATAGTTATATTCGAAATTAAGTATTATATCAAATATAATAAATTTTATTTAAAATATTTTTATCAGTCATTATTTTGTGATACTAAATAAAAAAACTTGGCAGTCTAGTGGGAGAATTTACAAGTAAACCATAGAGTCATGAGTTATATGCTTTTTTAATTTTTTATGGGAAAAACTTGTCTATTATGAAAATAGTGAAATTACTAGAATGTTTGTTTTTTTATATAACCGTAGGATTCCAAAGGCTTTCTAGACACAAAGACTAATCCCACGAGACCCATAGAAATCCTGGTTTTCTTGTCATTAAAGGCATCTACGAGTGGCCAAGTGAGAAAATATAAAGCAACATCATGTTAAAATAGATATTTGTGTGGCAAAAGTACCCTTATAAGCATTTGATAGAAAAATATATTGTATAATTGTCATTACCTTTTTTTACATCAGCAAAAAAAATAAGAGATGGAACTTATTGGATCAGAGATTTAGTGTATTTGGAGGGTTTTAGATTTGATGGAATTTTTAATGGATTTTGATGATTTTTGTGGATGATTTTGGTAAGATTATGAGAATTTTAGAGAAGATTTTAGGATATTTGATTTTTTTAAATATTAATAATTATTTAACATGATATATAATATTTGTTAGTCTAAAAAAATATTGAAATGAGAAGATGATACTGAATATTTTTAAATATTGATTTTTTGTTAATATTTCTTTTTTCTTTCATTTTAAAAAATTTTGATTTTTTTTTAAGATTGAAACTAAAAAGGGAAAAAGGTTAATTTTAGAAAAACCTTGAAATACCATTATAAGAGGTAATAGTGTATTCATTAAATTTTTAAATATAAATTATCTATTAAATCCCTTCAAATCATATTTGATAGATTTTATTGTTGAAATCCTTAATTTCCAATAAGCTGGTATTTTAGATAATTTATACAAATGATTAAGCCAATAAACTAAGATTTTAAAGAATTTGTAGAGATGTCAAATCTAATAAGGGAAATTAGGTCTCATATCTAAAAACACACACACAAATTAAGAAAATAAAAAAATACTTTTGAGGGTATGTAAAAATGACTTTTTAATCCATCATCTTTACTTTATTTTCTGACATTTCCCTCTCTTACTGTTTACTTTTTTTGTTTTTTTTTATTTATTCCACAATCTCTTTCTTTCTTTTTGTAACTTTATATGTTTCACTTTTCACAGGTTAAAGACCGCTCTTTACCAGACTTTTTTCATTGAATTCTTTTTATTTTCTCTTAACTTAATATACAGATGTAGTACACTATCTTTAATATCTATTGTTAAATTGTCGTATACTTCTAAAGATATGTTGAAGTTAATTTTATATAAATAGTTAACTATATACGTTATAAAATTGTAGTTGACTATTGATAGGTCAAGAATTATCCTTATTCTAACTGTAAGTGCACAGTGATGCAGATGTAGTACTTAGGGTATCGAATCCACAAGGACTCCGGTCACACGATAGATTATGAGTAATTCGGATTAAGCTAAGCGAAGCAGATTGTAAAGCAGTAAACAAAATACAAGTAAACAGATCAAGCGAGGTGGATGTAAGCAATCAAACGAAGGCGTTAGGTTTCGAAAATTTCTCAGGATATCAGGAAATCAGATTAACAAACAGTCAAGATTCCATCTATGGGGCGTTCTTGAACTAGAATCACAGAAGTAAAACTAACCAGCTTTCGCTGCGATAGTTATCTATATCTAACAACCTAGCAGACCAACTTTCGTTGCGAATCCTAGAGTTCTAGACATGCATTAATTCCAAGTTCGTTTGTTCACAACTTCTCTAAACCAAAATTCTTTGCGAATAGATAAGTTGCTCACCTAAATCCTTTCTAGTTAATTAACAAAATGTCGTTGTGTAAATCAACCTAATATCAATAATCTAAGTGGCCAGTTCAGATTAAGCGTTAAGACCGATTTAGATGAAGAACTAGATGATAGATCCTAATCAATCAGTTATTCTAACATTCCTTCAAATCCCTAACCTAACAAGAGATCTACTCAGACAGAGCAATCATAACAGAAAACATAGTTAAAATAGATATCATAGAAGAATCAAAGGAATAATAACAGGGGTTCGAAAACAAGTCTCTTTCGAGAACAAAACCAGCCCCAAAATCTCCTAATCTCTCTTCAAGAAAAGCTTAAAATAAAGCTTAAGTAAAGTGTAGCCTAACAAGTGGCTGTAAAACCTAATTATAATACTAATCACGTTTTGGGGCTTCTTTGTAATTATCAGGAACTTCTGGGCCAAATTGCAATTTCCAAATCTTCATTAAAACTCGCCGAGAGTGTCTGGTCACGCGTTGCATCGATCGATGCCAAATGTGTGTCGATCGATGCATTCGTCTGTTTTGGGCAGTGAACTCTATCTCTCGGATCAAATCACCAAAATGCTCCAAAAAGCTCCATAATCTCCAGTTCTGCTCCAAACATGCATATAACTAATAACACCTGTAAAAGACTCTAAAGAAACACCAAAAGACTCTAAAACATACTTATATCATGGTCTAAAACCGGTAAAAACCATGATATATCAACTCCCCCACACTTAGCCTTTGCTTGCCCTCAAGCAAAACAGACAACTAAAACATGGTGAAGAGGTTTGAAAACTTTCAGAAACTCTTTTCATCCTAGAAGCAACAACACTCAGATTCCCCTTAGTAAGCCACTAAAAGAATCACCTGCAAGACATCAAGACCAACATATACTTCCCCCACACTTAGCAACTGTCCTAAGTAAACTCCACAATCACATTCAAGCATTCAAATTCACCCTACTGACTTCTTAAGTATTTAAGTGCAGTCTCACCTAAGGATTATCGATCAAAGGGCACATGGATTCTTACTATGTCAGCTTTAGACCACCATACTATCTTTTTCTAGTTCCTTTCTTCTCTTTTCCATTCCTTAGCAACTGATTTTTCCCCACTGGGTATAATTTTTTTTTTTATCAGTGCTCTTCCCGTTATGGGGTGTACTTTGGACACATTCCATGGATACACAGGAGGTAATAGTGGTAGCTACCACTCCCACGACCACTTCGGAGCTACTAGCTCATCCTCAGTTTATTATTCTCTTTTTTTTTTTACTTTAGAGAAGGGGAGAAGGGAACCATACTCGGACAGGTTTACAAGCTGTGTCAGAACTAACACAGGAGTCCGACTCAAGGTATACCAAGCCCTTAGGTGAGAAAATTAAGTCAAATTTACAAGGGTGAAGTCAGTAAAGGATCCTCTGATACCTGAAGTGATGTGGGTGTCCTCAGTAGGTTGATCTGTGTTGGGGTTTTCTAATAGTCATAGATTGATCCTGCAACTTCATCCCAATGGTTACTTAAGTTCTTGCAAGTGCTGTTAACTTCTCAAAAATTCATTGTTTCTTACTTAAACCATTTTGACTCAATAAAACAAAAGTTTTGAAAAACAGGACTGACTCTAAGAAAACAGAAAGATATAAGTCAGTACCACCTCCCCCACACTTGAAACACACTGTCCCCAGTAGTGTCAAGCTAGGATTGGTAAAAGAAAAAAAAATGTTAATGGGTTGAGTCAATGTTCGGTCGGATTTTTACCTCTGTCGCACTTGCATCGATCGTTGTGCATAAATTCGACGATCGTTGCAAGGTGACTACGATATTGTGTCGATCGTTTCTCAGGTCCGCAACGATCGCTGCAATGTGATTTCGTGTTGTGGCGATCGCCACACAAGACCGTGTCGATCGTTGCATTGCGATTCGTCGGATCAGTCAGCAGTTAGCAGGTTAGTCCGTGAGAAAATCTCAAATTTCAAACCTGAAAGCTGGAAAACATCGCAGACAAGCAAAATCAAAGCAACATATAGTCTAAAAGCAAACATATCATCCCATAAGTATCAAAGAGAAAAATCAAAAGAAAAGTGCAAAAGAAAAAGTGAAAAAGAAAATACAGAACCGATGTCTGAAAATGGCACTCTGATCTCGCTCTCATCATCATTCCCATCCAAGGGATCAGTACCGCTCGAGAGAACAGGAGTCGGAGAGCGATGTCTTTGTCGACTGGCAGAAGGGACGAGCTAATGAATTTGTGGCTGTCTCCTGCAAGTGCAGCCACACATCCACTCCCAGATGCTCTTTGGTATACCATCCTGACGCTCCCTCTACTCTGTCTCAGACATCTCACTAAATGGTACATATGGAGCTGGATAAGGACCGATGTATGCTGTAGCAGAAGCAGGCTCGGGCGCAGGAGTAGAAGCAAAACTCTGAGCAGATGGTCCCGATGCAGAAGAAGAAGAAGCACCCAGAGGGTTAACCATCGTAGGAACGCCGTATCTCAAGTTCCTAGGAGGCTCAAAGCGCAAGGCCTCCAAGGAATCAATTCTAGTAAGTTCAGTAGCAGGAAGCTTCACACACCACTCATCTGACTCTGCATCATGATAGACCCAAAGCATCTCTTCTTTTATCCAAGTAGTGCTCTTCAAATGACCATAGTCCATCCACATCCTCTTGGTGTTGCACTCTCTCCCAGAAGCAGGGATCCTGAAATGCTGGAAAATGGGAGTACGTAAACTCCCTAGAGACTCATTCTTCTTTCCAGAGAATGGCTTAGTATTCAGCTCGCACAAATGGTCTGCAAAGACTGCTCCCAAATTCAGCTGGGGAGATGGGTCTAGCAATGGTGTCTCCTCGAACAAGTGACACACTCCAGTGTATATCAACTGCAACTCCAGCTTCCTTTGCTTGTTTACCTCAGACTTGCAGAGGAGAGTGTATCCCAAAATGCGCCCAGCATATCGTAGGACTGGATGGCGCAATTGTATCTGCTTCGTATGGCGTGAGTTATACACTTCACTTCCAATGTGATCCCAAAAAAACTGACAACTCTCGGTGTCCCACTCCTTAACTAGAGAGCAATGAGTGGCCTGATAATAAAAGCCATAAATCCTGTAGAGATCACGAATGCTAATCTGATACCTGGATCCGTCGCACATGAATGTGAATGTGCCCTCTCGAGCTTTCCTGAGAACATGATCAGTGTAGTAGACACTACAAGTGGACAACAGCAGTCGCACAAAGTCAGGATAGAGATCATAGCTCCTCATCGGCATAGTTCCTAGCCCTATCTGTCTCGTAACCTCTAGCACCTCACTAGCAATCCCAAGCATCTGACAGGTCTGGTAGTCTGCAAATCGCGTGGGTTTGAGAGTCATGTCATGCCACGCGTTGTAGAACAGTGTGTCATAATCGTCCCAAGTCTCAGAAATTGGCCTGTCTAAACATGCAGCACTCTCAGTCACTGTCTGAGCATCCTCCGTCCATACTCTAGTCACAGGAATCTTTTCCTGCTCTGCTTTAGGCCAAGGAGAACGCATTGTGCCAATCTCGCCAGTGTAAGGGGCATGTATAGGAGATGTGCGTACGAACCAGTCGGCAGGTGGTTCAGGATTAGCAGGCACATTCCGTTTCTTCCTCGGTGCCATCTGAAATCAAAGACACAAGAAACAACTTGCATTTAATCCAAAGCTCTAAGATCATCAAATTCAAGCACATAAGCACATATCATCTCAATCAACCATCAGTAGCAGTTAAATTCGCCATATAATTTGTCCTAAATCAGACATCAGAAAGACTTGTCATTGAATCAAAAAATTCTCCAAAACCTTTCTAAATCTGTCAATGCATGCACCATGGTAGTACCAAATCGTCACTAATAAGCCAAATCGAGCATCAATCTCATCCTAGGAGCAACAAATCATGATAATGTTCAGATTTTTCTACCTTTGGCCAAAATGAAATTAGTGAGATTCGGGACACATACCTCAAAACTGGTTGAAATGGATGATAGAAATGGATAGAGGGGAGAAAATCGAGTGGATTAGGCACTTGAATCGTTAAAAACGAGTGAGAAATGAGGGAGATCGAGCAAAAGGGAATTTAGGGTTCTTAGGGAAAATCGCGAAATGGAGAAGAAAGAAAGAGAAGGGTTCTCAGGTACTTACCTTGCGCGTGTTTGCAACGACCGTTGCCTAGTATGTGACGATCGTTGCGTACCTTTGATTTTGATTTGAACTGGGTGTGTCGATCGCTGCACAAGGCAGTGACGATCGTCACACTGCGCCTTTAGTCTCTCGTACATTTCTCATGCGACGATCGCTGCACAGGGCAATGATGATCGTCACAAGGCGATTTTACCTCTTCGTCAAATCTCCTTGCATCGATCGTCACACGAAGTGCAACGATCGAAGCAAGTATTCAGACTCGAATTCTGCAGAGAAACAAAAACAAAAACAAAAACAAAACATAAAATCCTAAGAAAAACACTAATATATATATGTACAAACCAAAAACTGGGTTGCCTCCCACTTAGCGCTTGTTTTAAGTCATTAGCTTGACTGATGGTAGGAGATCAAACTCATGGGCTTTCAACAGAGACTTGGAATGTCTTTGTGAATGCCTCTTCATCCATGGCGGTGTGTAAGAGGTAGCAGCATGAGAACGTCCAAGGAATGAGGGAATCGTTGCAAGGTCAGGTGGAACATTTCGTTTCCTGACTCTTCGCTTTTGTGGCCGCCTGATGTTTGGAGCTTTCTGGTTATGAGCAGTTGTAGGCTCTGAAGATGTTAGAGTAGATTCCTGAGGAACCACCATCTTCTTTTCTCCACTATCAGACACTGTAGTTCCAAAAATCTGAAATTCATCTTTCAAATGACCATCAGTGGAGATCATCTTCTTCGCATATCTCAACACACAAGGATGTGTTGGGATTATGTCCTGAAATCACACTTGTACTCACTCCTGATAGTAGTTGTGAATCGAGATCAATCGTTTGTATAATACTGGTGATTGTAATGCTTTGCTAGAAGCCTCTTGTAATCTGTAAGTTGTAGACTTACTGCCAGTATTATATGATCCTATAGGGTCACACACCTAAGCAATCTGGAAGCTAAAATATGGGAATGATCATTTGATAATGATCAAGTTGATGTGTATTGGATACACATTGACATAGAGTTTTAAGATGTATGTGTCGATCGATACATGAGTGTGTCGATCGATGCAGGCTTTTCGAGAAGTTGTGTCGATCGACACAGTAAGTGTGTCGATCGATGCATATCGTGTTTTGACATAAACGAGTCGGGCTTCACCGACGGTTTTGTGATGTCAATTCCAGGTCGATATATAAAGGTTTATATGGTCGACCTGAACCTTAGCCGTCACTGTAATTCTCAGAGAGAAAAGCAGAGACATCAAAAACTCATTCCCTGAATCCGGCACTAGCATCCCGGCGTTCTAGGTTGTGTGAGTGTGTGCCTGGTAGAGGCGAAGCACTTGATTCGCTAGATCTCGTCACCATTCCATTCCGCTGCCAGATCTGAGGTAAGAACGAGGTTGGTAATTTCAATATAACAAACCCTAGATCATAGGAGATCAACAGTGGTATCAGAGCATGGTAGGGTTTAGTCTATTGAATCTGAGGCATTTAAATCGAATACTGATGGATTTGATTAGTTAATTGCCTGTTAAATCGTGTTTTATGGAAATTTATCTCGGATTGAAGTTTCTGTTGAAAACGACGAACTGCTGTTGTCGCACTGTGTCGATCGACACTAAGCTTGTGTCGGTCGACACACCGCGAAACGCATAATAAGATTTTAGTGTTTGTCGCATAGTGTCGATCGACACAAAGCGTGTGTCGGTCGACACAGAGCGAAAACGCGTAAATAATTTAGGGTTTGTCGCATGGTGTCGATCGACACTAAGCTTGTGTCGGTCGACACATCGCGAAAACTCGTAAAAGATATTAGGGCTTTCGCACAGCATCGATCGACGCACTGGGTGTATCGGTCGATACATGGCGAAAATACGAAAGATTTGAAATCGCACTGTGTCGATCGACACACTGGATGTATCGGTCGACACAGACTGTGCGAATGGATAGATCGGTTCAATTGGATTGAACTGATTATCTTGCATGGTTATGTCGGTTTAATTCAAAATCCCTAATACTCTGCTGTGTCGATCGACACAAGTTTAATGTCGATCGACACAAACTTTGCGATTGGTTGAATCGGTTCAATTGGATTGAACTGGTCATCATGCTTGGTTAAGGTGGTTAAGATCAGTTTGATTGGATAAGTCGGTTCAATTGGATTGGACCGATTATCGCGATTAGTTAAAACTGGTTGAATCGGTTCGATTAGATGAACTGGTTAAATTGGATTTGACCGGTTATCTTGGATGATCTGAAAGGTTGCATATCAAGAGTCGACCAAGTGTGTCAGTCGACGCATATGGTGACGATGTGAACCGTAATCATTTGGTTTTGAACTAAATGATCATGAAACCGAACCGAATGACCTAACCCACTGAAATTAGAACGATTAAAACTTAATTGAAATTATTAAAAGTTAAAAATGTTCTAAACCTGTTTAATACACATTGGATGTGTGTTAAATCGAAGTTTAGTTATTCAATATGGTCAACTGTCAAGACTCGTTTCGTTGTTGGATAGTCTTGCCAAGAGCTTGGTATCCACAATTACATGAGTAAGGCAGGTAGTAGTGTTGATGGTCTTGCAGTGCTTGACATCAACTATTGCATGACCTAAGAGATTGAATTACTAATCTTATAAAGTTCTATTTCCTCAACTAAATATCAAGTGATCTTGATGTCTTGCCCGATCTTGTCTACTGTCAAGACTCGTTTCGTTGTTGGATAGCCTTGGAGTCCTTGGTGTCCACAGCTACATGAGTAAGGCAGGTGATCATTGATAGACTTGCAGTGCGACTGTCAATGATCACGAGACTGAAGAGATTGGTTTACTTGACTGGGCCATCAGAAGTTCTGGGCCCAGAGACATCAGAGTGGATAAGACGTGGATTGTCTCATCTGCGACCAAGAATTGTACTGGGTACAATTAGCAACGATTTGCTTACCTAGATAACTGAAGTTTGGGTGATGGCGAGTCGTCCACTCAAGTTTTGGTAATCTGAGGATCTTGGTTCATTGTATTCATCTGAGGAAACATAGTTTTGAATACAATGCGTGTTTTCTTATTGGATAAGATTCCTCATTTCCTGAAATCATAACTAAAATTTTCTTTGATTAAATTTTCCAGCCTATAGCTAAAACTACCTTCTCGTTACGACCCGTCCTTGAGAAGGACAAGTTAAATGGGTCAAATTTCCTGGATTGGTATCGCAATTTGAGATTAATCCTCAAGCAGGAGAGTAAGGACTATGTCCTTGAGAAAGCTCTTCCAGAAAGGCTTGGGGCCAATCGCTCGAATGCAGTATATAATGCTTGGAATAAGCATTATATTGATGTGGTAGATGTGCGTGATCTGATGTTGGCTACCATGAACTCGGACTTGAAGAGTCAATACGAGAACATGGAGTCACCAATAGAGATGATCACCAGCCTGAAACTGAAGTTTCAGGATCTGGCACGAGTTGAGAGATTCCAGATGGTGAAGTCTCTCACTGGGTGCAGACTACCAGAGGATGTTCCAGTGAGTCCTCATGTCATTAAAATGATGGGTTACGTTGATAACCTGGGGAAACTGGATTGTCCTGTCAGCTTAGAGTTGGCAACTGACATCATTCTGCAGTCACTGCCGTCAAGTTATGATAAGTTCATTAAGAATTATATCAAGAAAGGCTTGACGAAGACGTTGACTGAGCTGCATGGCATGCTCAAGACAGCAGAGCAAAGCATCAAGAAGGGTAAAAGATTTGAGAAATCTTATGTTGACAAGGGTAGAGGCAGGGCCGTCCAGATTTGGAATCAGGATAAGCCTGTGTCATCTTATAAGCCCAAGTCCGGCCCATCTGGTGTTAGAAAGTGCTTCTACTGTAATGAGTATGGGCATTGGAAGAGAGATTGCATTAAATTCTTGGAAGATTCACAAGAGATGAAGAAGATGTATGGTACTTCTTCTTCAGGTATTGTGTTATTATTTCAAGTTCTACGTAAGTATTGGATACTGGTTGTGGTACTGATATTTTGGAAATATGCAGGGCCTAAGCAACAGTAGAACGTTGAAGAAAGGACAAGTGGAACTGCGTGCCTAGTATGGAGCAATGGTTGCTGCATAAGCCGTAGAGATTATGCACTTGTAGGAGCCTTTCAAGCTTGGTTTTTGAATTAAGTAATTGCTACTATATACCTGCTTTAAGCAGAAATGTCTTTCATTTTCTTGTAAGAATTTGAATATTTTTCATTCTGATAAAAGACAAGTTTTGCTCTTTTGATCTTAATGAAATATCATATAGTAGCACCCCTTTTGAAAGGGTTTTGTATCTTAAACCAACATACGCTTAAACATAACATAAATATAAAATGATTCAAGTCTGATGACTTGAACTCGATTTTTCCTTAGCATAGTCAAATTGACCAAATAGAACGCAGCGGATTCAGAAGTTCCATAGTTATGGGCTTCAGGTTCATTTGATTGTAAATCGATTGAGACATGAATTCTGCTTGCTGGGCCAAATGGCTAAGGATTCTTTAGCAGAGCTAAAGAAACGGGCCAGAGGCTCGTTGGGTCTTACACATATTGATGTATGCGGCCCGATGAGCATTAGTGCCAAAGGAAAACTTCAATACTTCATTGACTTATTGATGACTTCAATAAGTATGACTGTGTTCATTTGATGAAACACGAATCAGAATCCTTTGGAATGATCAAAGGAGTTTTAGAATGAAGTATAGAACCGATTTGACAGAAGTATTGATATCCTCGATTAGATCGCGGAGGAAAATACTTGAGTCAAGAATTGAGTGATCATCTAAGTGAGTGTGAAGCCATATCACAGCTCTTTTCTCCCAGAAAACCTGAATGGTGTTTCTGAGAGAATGAATCGGATCTTATTGAATATGCTCCGATTAATGATGAGTCACATGAATCTTCCATTATTCTTTTAAAATACGCTCCAAAATGAACATGTTTACGCTAAATAAGTTTTCTATCAAAATCAGTGAAAAACACCACATTGAATGTGGACTGGGTGATTTCCAAATATGTTTTTCTGATTAATTGGGATTGCAAGGTTTGTGTAAGGCAGTTGTCAACAAACAAACTTGAACCCAAATCTGATAAGTGCTGCTTCGCTGGTTGTCCTAAGGAAACCGAGGCTTAGTACTTTTGCAACCAATCCGAGAACAAAGTTTTGTTGTTCGGAACTCTGTTTTTCCAAGAAGAACAGTGGGAGTAAAAGTACAGCTCGAAGAAATTCGAGAAACACAGGAGGCTGTTCAACCTGTTGAGGGAGAGCAGCGGTTAGATCTACAGAGTGCTGTAGGATCTACACCTGTGGAGCCTGAAATTCGCAGATCCGAAAGGATCCATCACTAAATCGAGGGTGATTCCTCGTGACCCATTGTCTTGATCCGTTGATCATTGAAAAGTGATGCACATGCGAAATTCAAAGAAGCGATGGTGAGCCCCAACTCCGAAAAATTGGCTAGTTATGCATGTTAGCTTCACCGGTTGAAGCAAGCATCTTGGAGTGGGAATCTATGTTCTGTTAAAACGGTCAAAGGCTTTGACTCGATCAGGAACGAATAGAAACAGTGCATTTACAAGTAAACTAGTGGGAGCGTAATTGCAATTCTCAAACTGTATGTTAAGAACGTACTTAATCTCATAAACGACGTTCCGACGCTAAAGTCTTGCCAAGATTTGGGTCGGAAGTCAAATTTAACGATAGACATGGGAGAAGTCGCGTGAGTTCTTGGAATATGGATCCATTGAGATGGATCAGAAGAGCTAATTGGATCGTGTCAGAACCATTATGGTTATAAGGTACTGGATAGTTCCAATATGCATGATTCCAAGAATGGCTTCACACCAAAGGTCTTATGGCAATGATCTTAGCAAGATGAAGTGTCTTGGACACTGGCTGAGCTAGTGTCTATGAGTGATATTCCTTTTGCTCATGCAATAGAATCCATCATGAATGCCATATTTGCGCTCGTCTAAATGAAGCTAACGCATAAAACATGACGAGCAGATACCAATTTGTTCCAGTAAGAGTCACTGGACAGTTGTAAGGAATATCCCCAAATGTTTGAAAAAACACTAAGGATAGGTTCTTGTACAACTGAGAAAAGACGAATCAGTTGTCAACTGAGTAGTTAGACGGACAAAGATGACTCCCGGTTTTCACCTGGTTATGTTATTTTGCTTGTGTAACGGTACTGTCTGTTGGAAAGGTTTCCAAGCAGAGGACCATAGAATAGTACTTATTAAAGAATAGCGGTGTGGTTTGTTGGAATGGTTCCAAGCAAGAACACCGCAGCATCTCTCACAACCTAAGCACGAGTTGAACATTGTTGATGTAGGTGCTAGACATCTGAAGACTTGGTCTTGATTCTAGTGGGAGTTGGTTTAGTTATGATGTTCAGATAGATATGATATGGTCATGTTTATGAAAAACTGACATCAACATTATTTGACTATTGGATAATTAAATAATGGTCCCAAAATAAGTGTGTGTCATATTATAGGCCATCAAGTTGAGGACTTGATCATGAAACCCTATAAGTAACAAATGACATAAATTATGATGTGTCCCTAGTCGAGGTTGTTAAAGTGGGACAATAACAACCGCGAGAGACTAGCTTGTGAGGTGACTGTTGACTAAGTTTCATGGAGTCAATGATATGAGTATCACAGTCAGTCACATAGATATATGTTGGTGAACATATGATCGGACGTGACCCGCTAATGAGAAGTCTCCAGGATAGTTATATCTGTGTCTTGAGAGGTTCTCATTACGACTATTGAGTATAGTCCTTAGACCTGAGTTCATCATGCTTTCTTGCATGTGAATTGGTGCACCTTGACCTTGTCAAACGTCGATCCGTAACTGGCGGCTATAAAGGCACTGCTCAGGTGTATCATGAAGTGTGTAAAGGAACAGGGATGGAACAAGATGGGATTTGTCCCTCCTGAATAACGGGAGATAAATATCTCAGGGCCTATCGAAGATTTTATGCTTAGAAAATGTGTGGCCGCACTCAAACGAACTGTAGTTCAGTTGTTTGTTTTGTTCAGCATAGATCAGGAGTTCGATAAACATGATATTGGCTTAATAAGAATAACACTAATCTTGTCTTATGCCAAATCGAGATATAGAGACAAAAGGATTGTAGGAATTGATGATTCCAGTACAAGTGGGAGATTGTTGGGATTATGTCCTGAAATCACACTTGTACTCACTCCTGATAGTAGTTGTGAATCGAGATCAATCGTTTGTATAATACTGGTGATTGTAATGCTTTGCTAGAAGCCACTTGTAATCTGTAAGTTGTAGACTTACTGCCAGTATTATATGATCCTATAGGGTCACACACCTAAGCAATCTGGAAGCTAAAATATGGGAATGATCATTTGATAATGATCAAGTGGATGTGTATTGGATACACATTGACATAGAGTTTTAAGATGTATGTGTCGATCGATACATGAGTGTGTCGATCGATGCAGGCTTTTCGAGAAGGTGTGTCGATCGACACAGTAAGTGTGTCGATCGATGCATATCGGGTTTTGACATAAACGAGTCGGGCTTCACCGACGGTTTTGTGATGTCAATTCCAGGTCGATATATAAAGGTTTATATGGTCGACCTGAACCTTAGCCGTCACTGTAATTCTCAGAGAGAAAAGCAAAGACATCAAAAACTCATTCCCTGAATCCGACACTAGCATCCCGGCGTTCCAGGTTGTGTGAGTGTGTGCCTGGTAGAGGCGAAGCACTTGATTCGCTAGATCTCGTTCACCATTCCATTCCGCTGCCAGATCTGAGGTAAGAACGAGGTTGGTAATTTCAATATAACAAACCCTAGATCATAGGAGATCAACAGGATGAACTCGCGAAGCTTCAGCTGGTGGAGTTTCATCCTGCTCCTTATCCATCACCACCATGCACTTGACCACATTCTGCTCACGTTTAGACCTTTTCGGAACTCTTGGGAATGGTATTGGAGGTTTGCAGACCCTTTCCTCAACAATTCCACGAGAAACAAGTGAGGTTGATTCTTCACGATATGCAACGATCGACTCACTTGGTGCAACGATCGATGCAAGTAGTTCATCTCGAGTTCCAGCTTCAGTCTCGGGTTTTTCAGCTTCTTCCACGAGTTCAGTGATATATCATGGTTTTTACTAGTTTTAGACCATGATATAAGTGTGTTTTAGTGTCTCTTTGTGTTCTTTTAGAGTCTTTTACATGTATAATCAGGTTTGGAGCGTACTTGGTGATTATGGCACTTTTTGGAGATTTTTGGAGTGTTTGGCCGAGAAATAGAGTTCACTGTCCGAAACAGATGAATGCGTCGATCGTTGCACTCTAGCATCGATCGTTGCACCAGCAAGATGGGCCAAAACTCGGCGGTTTATGAAGAGTCAAGATATTGCACTCTGATCCAGAAGTTCCTGATATTTACAAAGAAGCCCCTGGCCGAGATTAGACCTATATAATTAAGTTTTTGGTGTTTTATTTACTTACGCTTTCATAATTAAGAGCAGAGGATTTTTAGAGCTTTTGGGGCTGATCTGAACCTTTACTTCATCTGTATTTGGAGAAGATTTCGAACCCCTTTTATTCTTTATCTTCTATGCAATTTACTCATCATATGATTATGTTTTCACTATCTATGTCTGAGTAGATTCCTTGTTAGGTTTAGGGTTTCTCACATAGGATTTCATGACTTGCTAGACTTGTTTAATTCAGTTAAGGATTCATAACTATATCTGTTCTTCAATCTAATTGTGCTTAAAGCTAGTTCTAACCTGATCAATTAGAATCTAGATCTTAGGTTGCTAAATACGTCACGGAAGTGGGGTTTAGGAATATGAACTGATTAGGTTGAGCAATTAAACTTCTCGCAAACTAAAGTTTGGTTTAGGATAATTGTGAACATATCAAACTTGGGATTAATGCTAGTTTAATCTGTTAGTTCTCGCAAACGAAAGTTTGGTTTGCTGCACTTAGACTTTGAGAATTATCGCAAAGGAATTTGGTTAATTCTATATCTGTGTTTTGAGTTCTAGAACTGTGCTTAATTAGATCCTTACTGAGTGAACTGTCTGCTTGTCTGATTTCCTGAGAACGCCCTAGACTTAGCGCTCTTAATAACTTGCTTTCACAACCAACAATCTCTGCTTTCTTTTTACTTTCTTGCATTGCTTTTAATTCAATCACATTGCTTTCTTCCTAGTTTAATTTCCTGTTCTTGAGCTATTGAATACGGAGTCCCTGTGGATTCGATACCTATATACTACGACTACTGAACTGTGCACTTGCAGTTAGAATAGGGTTAAAACCTGAGCCTATCATTCAGCAGTCTTAAACTCAAATTTCTCTCCTCGGCTTGGTCCATTATCAATCTGAATTGACCAAGGTCTGATGTGGGTGTCCATGACACTAAAAGGATGTCGATCGACACTGATGGATTTTACCACAAGATCAATGTCAATCTCGGTCGAGTCTGGTCCGTCAAAACTCTCAAACTCAGGGATTTCAATCTTGGATTCTTCTCTGTTTTCCCCGATTTCCAAAGCCTTAACTACGAAATATGATCTCTGATCCAGCCTATGTTCATCCTGAACTGAGATGGCGTTGACATGAGCATGTTGGGCATTCTTCCCTTTGACAGAACTCGAAATTTGATCCACTTGTGTATCCAGCAGCCTCATATGAGTGTTCAAGGACTCAAACTTTCCTTTCAAATCAGTGTACAAGGTATCAAGCTTCGAGTTGAAAGACACAGTGGTTTGTTGTTGTCCCTCAAGAAACTGCTCCATCATGGCTTCCAATCTGCTCTTATGTGTAGGTGCAGGAGGTGTTTGGTGAGATGAATAACCATAATCTCTCGATCTCGGAGCATAACTAGAACCTTGTCTCTGCTGATTTCAATATGTCTGTCCATGATAATCAGCTCCAGCTATATAATTCACCTTTGCAAACTCTTCAGCTTCTGTATCAGCTTGGATTTGTCTCTTCCCAAGTAGGATGCTGTGGATAGAATCAATTTTGTGTCTCATCTCAGCTATCTGCCCCACCAGTGCGTAAGGTATGATGGGGTTTCCTTCCCCATCCAGTTTCTGACCCTTTGCGTTGCATACATGACCCTCTTGGTCCCGTAAAATGCCGTCCTCACCGCGCATCAGAATCACAGGCTCCATAGAGAGAAACCTGCTAAGTGCTCAAGCTCTCGGTATCAATGGTTACGCCTGGTGTCAATCGATGCAAGAGAAGCGTCGATCGATGCAGGCTCGAAGATGTGACGATCGACACACAAGACCGTGTCGATCGATGCAGGGCGATTCCTGCAACACCAAAGAAACAAGAACGTGAGTAAGCAGAAAAATAAAAATAAAATAAAATAATGCTTAGTCTAAATCCTAATACTAAATCTATCGGCGAACTCAAAGAGTCCCCGGCAACGGCGCCAAAAACTTGATAGGTCAAGAATTATACCTATTCTAACTGCAAGTGCAAAGTGATGCAAATGTAGAACTTAGGGTATCGAATCCACAAGGACTCCGGTCACACGATAGATTATGAGTAATTCAGATTAGGCTAAGCGAAGCAGATTGTAAAGAAGTAAACAAAATAGCAAGTAAACAGATCAAACGAGGTAGATGTAAGCAATCAAACGAAGGCGTTAGGTTTCGAAAATTTCTCAGGATATCAGGAAATCAGATTAACAAACAGTCAGGATTCAATCTATGGGGCGTTCTTGAACTAGAATGACAGAAGTAAAACTAACCAGCTTTCGCTGCGATAGTTATCTATATCTAACAACCTAGCAGACCAACTTTCGTTGCGAATCCTAGATTTCTAGACATGCATTAATTCCAAGTTCGTTTGTTCACAACTTCTCTAAACCAAATTTCTTTGCGAATAGATAAGTTGCTCACCTAAATCCTTTCTAGTTAATTAACCAAATGTCGTTGTGTAAATCAACCTAATATCAATAATCTAAGTGGTCAGTTAAGATTAAGCGTTAAGAACGATTTAGTTGAAGAACTAGATGATAGATCCTAATCAATCAGTTATTCTAACATTCCTTCAAATCCCTAACTTAACAAGAGATCTACTCAGACATAGCAATCATAACGGAAAACATAGTCAAAATATATATCATAGAATAATCAAAGGAATAAGAACAGGGGTTCGAAATCAAGTCTCTTTCGAGAACAAAACCAGCCCCAAAATCTCCTAATCTCTCTTCAAGAAAAGCTTAGAATAAAACTTAAGTAAAGCGTAGCCTAACAAGTGGCTGTAAAACCTAATTATAATGCTAATCACGTTTTGGGGCTTCTTTGTAATTATCAGGAACTTCTGGGCCAAGTTGCAATTTCCAAATCTTCATTAAAACTCGCCGAGAGTGTATGGTCACGCGTTGCATCGATCGTTGCCAAATGTGTGTCGATCGATGCATTCGTCTGTTTTGGGCAGTGAACTCTATCTCTCAGATCAAATCACCAAAATGCTCTAAAAAGCTCCATAATCTCCACTTCTGCTCCAAACGTGCATATATCTAATAACACGTGTAAAAGACTCTAAATAAACACCAAAAGACTCTAAAACATACTTATATCATGGTCTAAAACCGGTAAAAACCATGATATATCAACTACCTTAGCAAAATATTCCAATATAAATTATAAAATAGTTGTCTATGTACATATATTATTCGAATATATCATCATAATTAAGATCGAATGTCAAACATATCCAATTATTTTTCCAACAATTTAACCATGTGAAATAGTCATATCATTTTAAAGAGATGATGTAACTTATCTTATCTAAATAGATAACTATGTACGTTATAAAATAATAGTGGCTATCTTATCAAAGTATTTCAATTAAATTATAAAATAATTGAAAAAGTAGTTGACTATGTACATCCAATATTCGAATACATCATCGAATATAATTAAGATTGAATGCCAAACATATCCAGCTATTTTTTCAACAATTTATCCGCATGAAATAGATATATACTTTTAAAGATGATGTAATATATCTTATCTAAATAGTTAACTATGTATATTTTAAAATAGTAGTTGACTATATACATCAAATATTCGAAATAGTCGTATACTTTAAAACTATGATGTAATTTATCTTATCGAAATAGTTAACTATGTACGTTGTAAAATAGTAGTCAGCTATTTTATTAAAGTATTCCAATGTAAATTATAAAATATTTGAAAAAAATAGTTGGCTATGTATATTCAATATTCTAATACATCATCGAGTATAATTAAGATTGGATATCAAATATACTCAATTACTTTTCCAACAATTTATCAACGTGAAATAATCATATACTTTGAATGAGATGATGTAATTTATCTTATTTAAAAAGTTAACTATGTACGTTATAAAATAGTTGTTGACTATCTTATCAAAGTATTTTAATGTATATTATAAAATAGTTGAAAAAGTAGTTGGTATGTACATCCAATATTTGAATACAATATAAAGTAGACAACTACTCTGGTCAAAACAGACAAAAATAGTTGCCTCTTTCCATCGGTACTTTATATTCAAAAAAAAAAGTATTTTGGCAGGTTAGAAAAGATGTAATTTATCTTATCTAAATAGTTAACTATGTATGTTATAAAATAGTAGTTGACCTTCTTATTAAAGTATTCTAATGTAAATAATAAAATAGTTGAAAAGTAGTTGGCTATGTACATTTAATATTCGAAATAGTCGTATACTTTTAAAGATATGGTATAACTTATCTCATCTAAATAGTTAACTATTTACGTTATAAAATAGTAGTTAGCTATCTTATCAAATTTAGTATCAAATACTTATTGTATTTCCTACAAAAAATTTTAAACTCTTCAACAATGAAATTGATCTTGAAAAAATTACAATGTAGTATTGAAGTGTAAAGGATTTATATGATGTTTAACATATTTATTTTAATCCCTACAGATTTATTTACATGTAATGACATGGTAAAGAGTAATTATATATATATATATATTGTAGATTTATTTTAGAGAGTCCAAAAATATTTTATCTATTTTTATTAAAAACAAAATAATTATTAAGAATGAGGTTTGAAATTTAATAAATGAGTTTCAAAATAAATGTCTTTGGTAACCAAGAGATATCATTATGATTAAAATGAGTTTCAAAAACTTAAATAAAAAACGAAAATATTTTTAAAAATGTGTTTTAAAAATTAAATAAAAACAAGATATTATTCTTATTTAAATCCACCCATAAATTTAGGGTAGTGGCCTTAACAATTATCCAAAATTAGAAGATTATATTTTGAATTAAGTAAATAAAATATTTAAAATTTTGATAAACAGAATAAAAATGTTTAGTTAATTGAGAAAACTCCACATTAAAGTTATAAAAAACAAATTTTATTTAAATTTGTAGTTTTAGTTCTTAGTGTTTAATCTTTCATTTTTATTACAATTTTTAGTTTTAATTTAAAAATTTTCATTTTTGATTTTAGATTTGAAGTTTAGATTTTTAACTTAATTTTAGTTTTAAATAGTTATTTTTCAATTTTCAATTTTTATTTTTGATTTTAATTTTTTTATTTTAATTTTAAAATTTTAAATTTTAATTTTAAATTTTAAATTTTAAATTTTAAATTTTCGATTTTTGATTTTATTTTTATTTTCTTTTCATCATTAATTTTGAAATTTTTGAATTTTTAGTTTAATTTTAAAGAAAAAGAAAATTCTTTAGTAACTTAGTCATAATACTTAATTAAATTGGTAATTTAGTTTTTGCACAATATAATAATACTTTAGTAATTTTTAGTGATTGATAATAAGTTAATAATTCTACAAAAGATTAATACTATCTTCAGCAATTTTGTTGTTGTTAATATTACCAAAACTCCCTCTCTTTATTGTCTATTTTTGTATGATCTTTTTTTTTTGCATCTACCCATTTTTCATTTATTTTTATTTTTAGATATTATCCTATAATTTTTTCGTTCTAGCTGAGTTTTTAAACAAAAGGTATAAATAGATTGGACAATTTTATCTAGATCCGACAATTTGACCAAGAACCAATCCAAAATTTTTGGATCAGGTCGGATCTGGATTTGGTAAATGAACATGCTGATTATAACGATTGAAAATCCGCGATATAAGTTTGGATTTAGGTTTTATTCGTAGATATTTTGGGTATCCGTTAAAATTTAAGTATTATACTAAATACAGGTTAGAACCTTTCAGTCAAAGCAGAAAAGATTTGATAAAACTTGATATAACTTCTATGATTCGATAAAACTTGAAAAAAACTTATAAATTATATATTTTCAGATATTTTTTAGGTATTTTTTCGCGTGTACTTATGTGATCCTCATAAATAATTATTATGGTTCTTTGCTTTATTGTACACACTTTATTAAATCATGTTTTTTTATCTTATTTACCAAATTAATTTGAGGTCATTAAATTTATTTATTCAATATATGTATATAGTAATAAGCGTATAATATTTAGTAAATCACGTAATTATTATGATTTCTTAGTCTATAATATGTTAGAATCAAGTTTTTTTTTAAATAATTATTATTAGCATAATTCATCTGTATCAATATTTAAAAATTTTACACTTAGTATTAATAATAATTATAAATTCATGTATAAAATTGTTTTATATATTACAAATACTTTTTTTAAATCATAAAATTAAATAACAAATATATTATAGAAATTATCTAATATTTTTTAAATATTTTATTACTCAGATTATGTATGTCTACTATATATGAAAATTTTATTTAAATAAATATAATAATTGTTTATATATTAAATTATTAACAGTTTATTTTATATTTTTCAAATTTAATATTAATAATAACTATAAAAATTATAATATAAATTATTTATTTATAACAAGAACTAGTATAATTAATCCACACCATATGCTTACAAAAATTGAATTATCATTATATTTAACTATTTATCTAAACTTTATATTAAAAAATATAATGTATTATATATTTTTCAAATTTAATATTGAAGATAACTCTATAAATTATTATATAAAATCATGTTTATCTATAACGAAAATATCTAGTAGTATTTTAAAATCAAGTAACAAAAATATATAGTAAAAATTATCTGAAAAAATTGTTAACTTTGAATTTTCCCGCTAAACAAAATTACACATAGTTTTACAGGAGTTTGTAGTTGTACGAAGTTTCTTAATAGTTTTACTTTGCCTGTTTTCAATATATTCAGTTTTACTGGAACATTAAATTTGATTTTATAGTTTTACAGATTATTTTACACAATTGATATACAAATCTAGTATCTATACGTAATAATATGTAACATTCCTCAACTTATGAAAATGCATCCTCCTAACGTGTCCATTGGACGAAAAATGTTCTTGAGAGTATATGAACATTGTTGGTGATTTCCAATCTGTGTAAAACTATGTTGATTGATTTTCATTCGACATATATAACCCATTGTCTTACACATAAAATGTGATCCTACAAGTTAAAATCTCTTATAGCTATATGTTTATTATTTTCTCTAATGATGTTCATTATACTTACGATAATCACTTAGTTTTACACAGTTTTACACAGTATCACCAGAGTATTGACATAGAAAACTCAATGCAGGGGTTCACCAAATAAAAAACACAAAGTTATACAGAGTGAAACAAAAGTACATTACATAACCAAATCTTACACACAAAATCACTCACAATCAGTGTTTGAGTCATCCCCAAATAACAGCCTTGATAGTCTACCCCTTTTATTCTGTGTCCTTCGCCGTCTCCCTCCTTCTCCAGCTGATGGAAATCTATGTATTCTCTTCCGACCCCTCGTTTTCTTGTAATCCGGAGGTAGGATTTTCATCTCTTTGATGTAACTCGGGACGTTCCATGCCGAAATATCAGGGACAGCATATATGGACCTATAATAAGCCAATGCCCACATCTCCGTCAAATAGTATTTCGAAATCAAATCAACGATTCTTAATATGTTAGCACTTGCACGAGCTCTATCGCTCTTTTTGTATATTCTGTATGCTGCTAGCGCATGTAGACAAGTGTACATCTGAATATTGAAGAAACCACAGGAGCAAGTTTTCGATTCCAAGTTCACCAAATAAACCTTTTCATCAATATCATCGACTTCGTACTCGAGCTCGAAAGTGTTTACCTCCCTCACAGTTAATGTCTTAGCAATTGCCCAATTTTGATGCACGAAGATCTGGACCAAAGGCACGAGATTGTCTTTAGCATCTCCTGCTACGGCCTCTTTCCTATGCTTGTTAAACCAATCCGAAAATTTGCAAATGATAGTATCAAGCAGTGGCATTAAGGAGTACCTCCTCACATCAATAAAAGTCTTGTTCAGACATTCCGCAGAGTTACTCGTGTCCACGTTGTATCGTTTACCTGGAAAAAAACATCTAACCCATTTTTCCTTGACGGTAGTTTCCTCCACATACTTCGCGGCTGAAGGATATCTCCTCTTAAATGTCTCGTAACGAGACCAACCTATCTCCTGAAACCTATCATCGACTACTGTTTTGTTTACATTACCAGCATGTGATTTCACGTTTTGGGATAAATGCCATAAACAGTACCCATGGTGAGCTAGTGGAAACACGTTTGCTATTGCATTGATGAGGCTTTGATTTCTATCACTCACAAATACCAATTCGGACGAGTCACCTATAACGCTTTTCAACTTCTCGAAAAACCATGTCCAACTAGGTGTATTCTCACCATCAAGAACACTGAACGCTATGGGATAAATGTGACGATTAGGATCCTGAAAAATGGCGAAAACTAGTACACCACCATATCCGGTCTTGAGGAAAGTTGCATCAACAATTATCACTTTCCTCATGCATGCAAACCCTTCAATGCTAACTCCCAAAGCTATGAATAGATACTTGAATTTGTTTTCCACATCCACTTCCACAGCAGTTACCGTTCCAGGATTAACGTGTTCTAACACGTACAGATAACGATACAACATCTTGTAGCTATCTTCCGGGCTACCACGCAAATCACAAACTGCTTGAATTTTCCCTCTTAACGCCGTAGAGTAAGATATGTCTACGCCATATTTTCGCCTGACTAGATCAATTATGGTTCTAGGCTTTGGAGTTTCGAAGTTCCCAGGATATTCCTCACTCAAATACGATGCAACTAGCTGTGATGAGCCTTTCATACAATCAGCGCTTCCAGTTTGATCAACACGGTTGCATGTGTGCATATTCGTGTACGTTCTAATAGAGAACATATCCGAGTTCGGGATCCTTGCTGCTCGTAGACCCCATTTACATCTCTCAATAGAACATTTAACTACCCACCGCATTGTATCAGACTGTTGCGTAACATACTCAAAAGAATTTTTAAATGCCAAACTCTCTACAAACTCTATAACCGCCTTCTTATCTCGGAATTCTTGACGCACAGTCAACCCGAAACCGTCTTCCCATGGCGCGACAAACTGACTACTTTCAACAACAGGTGGTACCTCACGAGATTCATCATGCCTACCAGACGTATCATCCTCTTTCACCTGCTCTTCCTCTCTCACTTGCTCTTCCTCTCTCACTTGTTCTTCCTCTCTCACTTGCTCTTCCTCTCTCACTTGTTCTTCCTCTCTCACTTGCTCTTCCTCTCTCACTTGTTCTTCTTGACTTGCTTGACCGTTTTCAACAAACAACGGCACAACATTATCTCATATTTCTCCGTTTTCAACAAAAAATGTCAAGGCATTAGGTCCTACTTCTCTGATTTCATCATGTTCATAGTTTAAACCAGCAGAGCTTTTCCCCGCTCTCGACTGTTGCGTGGGCAGCTCCAGTCCAGTCACGACCTCCACACACAAAAGACTTCTACGGTTCTCTTTATCAACGGTCATTAGATAACCACAAAGATCTTCGTCATCAGAAATACTCATATGTTCCTCACAACCAACCACCAACGGAATGTAACACAGTTCCAATCTAACCTTATTCTCATCTAACGCATGCTTCTTGTAAAGCCTATGGATTACCATCTCCAAAGTTATCTCCTCTTTTAACACTAGGCTACACATGCGCCCCTGATATTTATAATGGATGCACACACTCTCACTCATTCTATCCTGCCAAAACAAAAGCAAAAAACTCAGTACTTATAGTTGTACAAAGTTTGTTATCAGTTTTACAGAAGTTGTCCTCAGTTATACCAGTTTTACTAGTTATACCAGTTTTACTAGTTATACCAGTTTTACGAGTTATCGGTTAAACATACATCGGTTATACTAGTTGTCCCCAGTTCTACAACAACATGAACACAAATTTGAATCGATTTCAAGATCATCCAATTACAACAACAATATACTCAATTCGTAGTCTAAATCAACCAAGAATCAATGGCTAAACAACAATGTAGCAACTCATCAGCTGAATCTACCAAAAAACAATCCAAATCATCCCAAACGGATCCCAAACCCATTCAAATTGAGCTGAATGCAGATCGAGAGGGAGTCACATGAAGGATGTTTTGGTTGTTAATCCTGATTCAATTCACAGATTCAACAGTTCCTAAACATGCGGATCTAGGTTCTCTTGATTAGAAACAATTAAGATCTCACCTTTTACCTGTTTATGCAGCGGAAAGAGAGAACAGGTCAGAGATCAGAGAGCCACCGAGTGATAACTCCTCCAGAGGTTCACACACGCACACCAAGCAGGAAGAGAGGCTGCTAGACCAAGGGAGAGGAGGCGCAGGAAGAGAGAGAGTTCGCGGCTGGGGGGCTAGGGTTGGAGAGAAAAAGATTTGGGTTTTAGTTTATAAAACCCTTCTCTTTCCCTTTTGAGCTTTTGGGCCCAAATACCAATCTGATTAAATCCCTTGGATTTAATCAGACCCATTAATCTCTCTCTAAGTACGACAAATGCCTGGCACTTTTACCGTACTTCTGCTAAGCCGTTCCTACACATTTTCCTGTTAGCTTAGGCGTGTGACCCATATGGGATCATATAATAAAAGCAATAAGTCCAAGACTTACAGATCATGAGCGGACTCTAGCAAGCCATCATGACCCCCAGTATTATATGACTTATGTCTGATCATTGACATACTCTTACTTTCTAGAGACAGTACCGAGATTACTGGACACAATTCCAACAATCTCCCACCTGTACTGGAATCTCTGTATTCATAATCCTTTTGTCACAATATCTCGATTATGAAGGAATGTTTAGATGAATCCTGATTCAATTCTCTGATTCAGATTATCCTAAACATGCGGATCTAGGTTCTCTTGATTAGAAACAATTGTTGATCTCACCTTATACCTGTTTATGCAGCGGAAAGGGATGGTATGGTCAGAGATCAGAGAGCCACCGAGGGATAACTCCTCCAGAGGTTCACACACGCACACCAAGCAGGAAGAGAGGCTGCTAGACCGAGCTGAGGAGGCGTCGCAGGAGAGAGAGAGTTGGCGGCTGGCTAGGGTTAATTGCCTGAACTCGTCTCAAGTTTTATTTATAAAACTTGTTCAGTTCCGTTTGGGCCTTTGGCCCAAATACCAATTAACTCGACGGCGTTCTCGCACTGTGTCGATCGACACGCCTTGTGCATCGATCGACACACAGTGGCTAAACCCATTTATTCTCTCTAAGTACAGTAAATGCCTAGCACTTTTACCGTACTTCTGTTAAACCGTTCCTACACATTTTCCTGCTAGCTTAGGCGTGTGACCCATATGGGATCATATAATAAAGGCAATAAGTCCAAGACTTATAGATCATGAGCGGACTCTAGCAAGCCATCATGACCCCCAGTATTATATGACTTATGTCTGATCATTGACATACTCTTACTTTCTAGAGACAGTACCGAGATTACTGGACACAATTCCAACAATCTCCCACTTGTACTGGAATCTCTGTATTCATAATCCTTTTGTCTCAATATCTCGATTAGTCATAAGGCAAGATTAGTGTCATCCTTATAAATCCTAATCTTGTTCATCGGACTCTGATTCGATACTGACAATCCAAACGACTCGGGACAGTCCGTTTGAGCATGGCCATGCATTTTCCAGTATTCAAATCTCCGATTGGCCTAGAGATATTCACTCCATTTATATTGGAGGGACAAATTCCGTCTTGTTCCATCACTGTATACTACTCATTTCATAATGTACCCAAACAAGGTCCTTATAACTATCGCAGAACGACAGCGTTAGACAATGATCAAAGTGCATTAGTCCATGTGCAGTCACATGCATGCGAACTCAGGTCTAAGGACTATACTCTATAGTCGTAGTAAGAATCTCTTATGACACAGATATAAATATCCTGAAGAGTTCTTATAAGCGGGTCTTGTCCGGTCGTATGTTCCCCAACATACACCTATGTACTGACTTTGATGCCGCGCATCTATGACACACTGAGACTTTGTCATAAGTCACATACCAATTCAGTCTCACACGGTTGTTGGTGTTCCAATTTCAACAACCTTCGACTAGGGACATAATGATATAAGTCATTTATCAAATATAGGGTCTCATGATCAAGCTAAATGACTTTGATAACTCAAGATCAAGTCATTTACTTCGATGACCTATAAAATGGTTTATATCACTTTGGAACGATTATTTCATCACAGTTAAAATAATCTTGAAATAATAATTTCATTAAACATCTTAAATGTTATTTCAAGAACATATCCAATAACTAAATAAAGCCCTTTAATAACTCCCACTGAAATTAAGACTACATCTTAATTTCACTTATCCTACAGCAACAGTCCGCGACTCGTGCTTAGGCCTAAGGAGTGGCTTCGTTAATAGATTAGCAACGTTCTCATTCGTTGAAACTTGCTGATCTACTTAACATCTCTGTCATTTATCTCACGGAATAGGTTATACCTATCCTCAAGGTGTTTGGACCTCTGATGTGCAGCTAGTCTCATCTATGCTGGAAATCACATCAAGTTCAGTGACGAACTCTTCTTTCCAAACAACCTCTTTCGCCACTTCCCAAGCTGCGAAATGTTCAGCTTAAGTCATGGAGTCAGCAACAGTGCCTTGCACCGCCAGATAGACACAAGATATAACCGGACTGTGATCGGAAATCATCTTTGTCTATTGGAAACTTGCCTTTCAGACTCTACCGACTTGTAGCACCTCACTTTCTCCGTAAATCAAGAACTTATCCTAAGTATTTCTCAAATACTTTAGGACATTCTTTACGGCAATCCAGTGATTCTTTGCTGGATTTGACTGGTCTTTACTTGTCTTGCTTAACATTAAAGCAACATCAAACAAGTACGTTTCATGGCATACATGATAGATCCAATTGCCGACGCATATGGAATCTTATCCATGCATTTAAGCTCAGCAGTTATCGTAGGACACTGTGTCTTGCTTAACGTAATGCCATGTGACATTGGCATAAAACCCTTCTTGGAATGCTGAAAACGTGTAGGACTTTGTCGGGATAAGAATCCTGACTTTGTCCTACCAGCTCTTTCGGATCTCTATCTTTAGATCCAAAATCCAAAAACATACGTGGCTTTACCCATGTCAATCATTAGAACCAACTCCCAAGCCAGTCCTTAACCGACTGCAGCATTGGGACGTCTTTTCCGAGAATCAGTATGTCATCGACATACAATATGAGAAATGCAATATCGCTCCCACCAATCTATTAGTAAACGCACAGTTCCAATTCGTTCCTGTTCAAGTCAAAACCTTGACTACTTCAACAGAACGAAGATTCCAACTCCGATATGTTTGCTTCCATCCATGAATGGATCGATGAAGCTAACTTACATAAAATGTAATTTTTCGGAGAGTTCGGGTTCACTATCGCTTCTTTGAATTTCGCAGATTCGTCGCTTTCAATGATCATCAGATCATGCGAACTTTCAATGATTATCAGGTTCAACTAATGACGAGAAATCACTCTCGGATTAGTAACTGATTCATTCATATCTGCGAACTTCAGGCTCCACAGGTGTAGATTCTACAGGAATCTGTAAATCCATCCGTTGCTCTCCCTCAACAGGTTGAGCAGCCTCCTGTATGTCTCGAATTTCTTCGAGTTATACTTTTACTCCCACTGTTCTTCTTGGAAAGTAACTTCCCTTCTTAGAAAACAGAATGGACGTAAAAGTAACAAGCCTTAGTTTCCCTAGGACAACCAGCGAAGTAGCTCAACTACAAATATTCAGTAAAGACGAATTTGGATCGATTCCAATCCACATTTACGTGGTGTCTTTCAACTGATATTGGTGGAACCTTTTCAGCGTAAACTTAGATATTTCTAGAGCGTTATTCTTAAATAATATCATGGAAGATTCATGTGACTCATCTTTAATCATTTCTAATAAGATCTGATTCTTTCTCACAGAAAAACCTTCAGGTTTTCAGGAGAAATGAGCTGTGAACCGATTTCACACTCATTCAGATGATCACACAATCAATGACTTAAGTATTCTCACTCGTGATTTAATCCAGAGTCTTAATACTTTTGTCATTCAGATCCTATACTTCATTCTGGAACTCTTTCGACCATGTCAAAGAATTCCGACTTGTGTCTCATCAAATGAACACAGTCACACTCACTGAAGTAATCAGTAGAGACAATGAAGTACAGGAGATTTTCTCTGGCATTACTGCTCATTGGGCCACATACATGAGTATGTTCCAGGTCCAATAAGCCTTTGGGCCTTTCTCTAGCTCGGCTAAGATAGGCCCTTTACCTTTTGGTCTAGTAAACAGAATTCAAGTCTCATAAGATATTTTATCAAATGAGCCCAACAGTCCATGACTATGGGATTTCTGAATCCGACTTACTCTATGTGACCAAGACTTTATGCCAAGAAAAATCAGGTTTAATTCATCAGATTTAAACCAATTCGGTATTTATGTTACATTTAGGCACTCTTTGGTTTAAGATATAAAACCCATTCCATGAATAGGGTGCTACAATTAATATTTCATTAAGATCAAAAGAACAAAACTTGTCTTTTATCAAAATGAAAAACATTCAAATTCTTACAAGAAAATGAAAGACAACTCTGCTTAAAGCAGGTACATTGTAGCAATTACTTAATACAAAACCAAGCCTCAAAGGGATCTATGAGTGAAAAACCCTACGGCTGAGGCAGCATCCCAAGCTCCTTCCAGACATGTAGTTTCACTTGCCCTTCCTTCAACGTTCTACTGTTGCTTAGGCTCTGCATATTATCACAAATATCAGTGCCACAACCAGTATCCAATACCTTTAAGGTAGAACTTGAAGTAATAACATGAATACCTGAGGAAGTAGTCTCATACATCAACTTCAACTCCTCATCATCTTCCATGAATTTAATGCAATTTCTCTTCCAATGCCCTGTCTCCTTACAGTAGCAGCACTTACCAACGTAAGAGGTATCTGACTCGGGCTCAGAAGACACACGCTTGCCATGATTCAAAATCTGGACAACTTTGTCTTCACCCTTGTCAGCATTAGGTTTAGTAAACCTACCCTTCTCATTCATGAGATTGTACAGGGTACTCTTCACGTTTGGCTCAACTGTCTTGAGCATATCATGCAGTTCAGTCAGCGTCTTCGTTAAGCCTTTCTTGATATAGTTCCTTCTGAACTTATCATAGCTTGACGGCAGTGACTGCAGAATGATCTCAGTTGCCAATTCTTGGCTAACTGGATAATCCAGTTTCCTCAGGTTATCAATGTAACCCATCATTTTACTGACATGAGGACTCACTGGATGATCATTTGGTAGCTTGCAGCTAGTGAGAGACTTAACCAACTGGTATCTCTCCACTCTTACCTGCTCCTGAAATTTCAATTTCAGGCTGCTGATCATCTCTATTGGCGACTCCATGTTCTCATATTGCTTCCGCAAATCTGAGTCCATGGTAGCCAACATCAGACCACGCACATCTACCGCATCATTATAATGCTTATTCCAAGCATCATATACTGCATGGGAGGCATTGGACCCGATCCTCACGGGGAGAGCTCTCTCAAGAACTTAGTCCTTTCTCTCCTGTCTGAGGACTAGCCTCAGGTTCCGCGACCAAGTCAAGAAATTTGATCCGTTCAGCTTGTCCATCTTAAGGACAGACCGGATCGAGAAAGTGTTTTGATTGTTTGTGCTAGTCATAACTGAAAATTAAGATAAAAGGATTTTAGTTAATATGTTCAATATGATTAATCTCGTATTAAATTTAATATGATTAATCACGCATTATATTCAATAACATAAGTTACCCTCAATAGAATATAATGATTCCAAGATCCACATATAACTAAGATTAAAGTGGGCCACTGGCCGTCACCAAACCTCAGCTTATATCGGTAAGCCCTATGTCGGCTAATTATATCCGTGATATAACTCTTGGTTGTGAATCTGGGCCCGAGGCCCAATCCACTCTGATGTCTCAAGGCCCGGGACTCCCGATGGCCTAGTCAAGAAAACCAGACTATACAGTCATGTAATCATTAATGTCTGGGACTCCCAATGACATTTATGAATCACAAACCGTCTTATCCACGCAAAAGTAGACACCCTCACACTGTAAGGCCATGAATACAATTGAATGGGCTTCGACAGCTGACATAGACTGGGCAAGACATCCAACGCTTGATATTATTTGAGGTTCGTAGGTTTATTAAAATTTCATTCCCAAAATAGAAGATTACTATTTCGGGAAACTTTCTATTTTTGGAAACCTACTATTTTAGGAAACTTTCTAAAATTGGAAACTTTCTAAAACCGGAAACTTTCTAACTTTAGAAATTTCTTTAAAATCCAAAACCCGCAAATCTAGAAACTTCTATTTTAAGAACCTTTCTAATTTCAAAATTTCGGAAACTTTAATTTAAAATCGACTTTATAATTTTATAAAATAAATTTTAAATTAATCTGAAGAAAGACTCAAATAATTGGCCCAATTGTTTTAACTTCTTGGCCCGAGGCCCAAGAATTGGTCCATGTCCAAGACATGACCCAATTGTCCAATTAAATGACATAACCGGTCTGGTTCATTAAAATTGGTCTTAACCAAAATTAATTACTACGATGACCACAATTGTCAACCGGTTATTTACTAAACCGGATTTTCTCAATTTATTTGGTCCAACCAAATCAAATTAGAAAATCCTGGTTTAGGCACTAAATCCAATAATTATTTCGACATTGGATTTCTTATCCCGGTTTAACCAGAACTTAATAAATTTATTAAGTCTGTTTATTAAACCGTGATGGTTTAAGTTTTAATTAAATTAAACCGAGCAAAAACCCTAACCGCATCGATCGACGCTCTCAGCATCGATCCTGCATCGATCGTGCATCGATCCTGCATCGATCGATGCTCTCACGCGTGCACGAACGGTTAACAGATTTGGCCGAGAGATTCTCGCGAGATCCATGCGATCGTTTGATCGATCCATGCGATCGTGGTCAATCTCTCACGGTTGCAACGATCGATCCATGCATTGCATCGATCGATGCAATGCGATCTCAGTCGATGCAAAAAATCAGTTTAGGTCGTATACCAAATCAATATAGCTTGGTCATGCGATTTTTTCAACTGTTTGTTTAGGATTCAATTCTTGTTTCTTAAGTGTTTTAATCTTATCAGTAGATTGATTCAAAAACACCTCTTTAAACAATCCTAAACATGAATCTAAACAAGAAAAACCAGAACCAATAGCTCTGATACCACTGAAGGAATGTTTAGATGAATCCTGATTCAATTCTCTGATTCAGATTATCCTAAACATGCGGATCTAGGTTCTCTTGATTAGAAACAATTGTTGATCTCACCTTATACCTGTTTATGCAGCGGAAAGGGATGGTATGGTCAGAGATCAGAGAGCCACCGAGGGATAACTCCTCCAGAGGTTCACACACGCACACCAAGCAGGAAGAGAGGCTGCTAGACCGAGCTGAGGAGGCGTCGCAGGAGAGAGAGAGTTGGCGGCTGGCTAGGGTTAATTGCCTGAACTCGTCTCAAGTTTTATTTATAAAACTTGTTCAGTTCCGTTTGGGCCTTTGGCCCAAATACCAATTAACTCGACGGCGTTCTCGCACTGTGTCGATCGACACGCCTTGTGCATCGATCGACACACAGTGGCTAAACCCATTTATTCTCTCTAAGTACAGTAAATGCCTAGCACTTTTACCGTACTTCTGTTAAACCGTTCCTACACATTTTCCTGCTAGCTTAGGCGTGTGACCCATATGGGATCATATAATAAAGGCAATAAGTCCAAGACTTATAGATCATGAGCGGACTCTAGCAAGCCATCATGACCCCCAGTATTATATGACTTATGTCTGATCATTGACATACTCTTACTTTCTAGAGACAGTACCGAGATTACTGGACACAATTCCAACAGATTAGTCATAAGGCAAGATTGGTGTCATCCTTATAAAGCCTAATCTTGTTCATCGGACTCTGATTCGATACTGACAATCCAAACGACTCGGGACAGTCCGTTTGAGCATGGCCATGCATTTTCCAGTATTCAAATCTTCGATTGGCCTAGAGATATTCACTCCATTTATATTGGAGGGACAAATCCCGTCTTGTTCCATCACTGTATACTACTCATTTCATAATGTACCCAAACAAGGTCCTTATAACTATCGCAGAACGACAGCGTTAGACAATGATCAAAGTGCATTAGTCCATGTGCAGTCACATGCATGCGAACTCAGGTCTAAGGACTATACTCTATAGTCGTAGTGAGAATCTCTTATGACACAGATATAAATATCCTGAAGAGTTCTCATAATCGGGTCTTGTCCGGTCGTATGTTCCCAACATACACCTATGTATTGACTTTGATGCCGCGCATCTATGACACACTGAGACTTTGTCATAAGTCACATACCAATCCAGTCTCTCACGGTTGTTGGTGTTCCAATTTCAACAACCTTCGACTAGGGACAGGATGATATAATCCATCTATCAAATATAGGGTCTCATGATCAAGCTAAATGACTTTGATGACTCAAGATCAAGTCACTTACTTCGATGACCTATAAAATGGTTTATATCACTTTGGAACGATTATTTCATCACAGTTAAAATAATCTTGAAATAATAATTTCATTAAACATAAGAATGTTTTACAAGAACATATCAAATAACTAAATAAAAGCCCTCAAACTCCCACTCAAATTTAGATTACATTTCAATGTCTCTAATGCCTACAGCTTCAGTCAGAAACTCGAGCTTAGGCCTTGGGAGTGGCTTTGTCAACGGATCAGCGACGTTATCATCTGTCTGAACTCGGCTGATCTTGACTTCCTTTCTATTAATGATGTCACGTATCAAGTGAAATCTTCTTAGAACATGCTTGGATTTCTGGTGTGATCTTGGTTCCTTTGCCTGAGCAATAGCACCATTGTTATCACAAAATAGTGCCAGAGGCTCAGCCGCATCTGGTATCACACCTAGTTCAATAATGAACTTTCGTATCCAAACAGCTTCCTTCGCTGCTTCTGAGGCGGCGATATATTCAGCTTCTGTAGTGGAATCAGCAACGGTGTCTTGCTTGGAGCTTCTCCAACTGATTGCACCGCCATTCAGACAAAAGATATAACCGGACTGTGATCGGAAATCATCTTGGTCTGTCTGGAAACTTGCGTCCGTGAATCCACTGACTTTAAGCACATCACTTCCACCGTACACCAAGAACTTATCCTTAGTATGTCTTAGATACTTCAAGATATTCTTTACGGCAATCCAATGGTTTTCACCTGGATTTGACTGGTATCTACTCGTCATGCTCAATGCATAAGAAACATCAGGACGAGTACAGATCATGGCATACATGACAGATCCTATTGCAGATGCATAAGGAATATTCTTCATGCGCTCAAGCTCAGCAGCCGTCGTAGGGCTCTGCTTCTTGCTTAGCGTTGTGCCATGTACCATTGGCGTGAAGCCCTTCTTGGAATCTTTCATGCTGAATCTTTGTAGGACTTTGTCAATGTAAGAATCTTGACACAAGCCTATCAGCCTTCTAGATCTATCCCGGTAGATCCTGATTCCAAGAATGTATGCGGCTTCACCCATGTCTTTCATGGAAAAACAACTTCCAAGCCAGTCCTTTACGGACTTCAGCATTGGAATGTCGTTTCCGAGAAGCAGTATGTCATCGACATACAGAATAAGAAATACTATCTTGCTCCCACTAGTTTTCTTATACACGCATTGTTCTTCTTCGTTTCTGATGAAGTCAAATTGCTTGATCGCTTCATCAAAACGAAGATTCCAGCTCCTCGATGCTTGCTTCAATCCATAAATGGATTTATGAAGCTTGCATACTTTTCCAGCATTCTTTGGATCTATGTAACCGTCAGGTTGCGTCATATACACATCCTCTTCCAGAATTCCATTCAGGAAGGCGGTTTTCACGTCCATCTGCCAAATTTCATAATCATGAAAAGCTGCAGTTGCTAGTAGAATCCGAATAGATTTCATCATAGCCACTGGTGAATAGGTTTCATCGTAATCCACACCGTGAACTTGTCTGAAACCTTTTGCCACCAACCTGGCTTTATAAATCTGGACATTTCCATCCACGTCAATCTTCTTCTTGAAGATCCATTTGCACTCGATGGCTTTTACACCAGCGGGTAAGTCAACCAACGAAAACACTTGGTTGACCGACATGGAGTCCATTTCGGAATCAGTGGCCTTGCGCCACTTCGAGGAATCTGGGCCCATCATGGCTTGATTGAAGTTCGATGGTTCATCACCATCAATGATCAGAAGATCATGACAGTTAGTCACGAGGAATCCTTGATATCTCTCGGGTTCGTGACGGATCCTCCCGGATCTTCGAACTTCAGGTACTACAGGTTCAGGCTCTACAATTTCTTGTAGGTCCTCCTGCTGCTCTTCCTCATTAGGTTGAGCAGTATCCTGTTCATCTTGAATTTCTTCAAGCAGTACCTTACTCCCACTGTCTTTCTTAGAGAGAAACTCCCTCTCAAGAAAGTTACAATCCCGGGCAACAAAGATCTTGTTCTCGGAACGTAGATAGAAGTAATAAGCCTTGGTTTCCTTCGGATAACCAATGAAGTAGCATTTATCAGACTTTGGTGTAAGCTTGTCTGAGATTAATCTCTTGACATAGGCTTCACAACCCCAAATTCTCAGATAAGACAGCACTGGAGCCACTCCAGTCCATAATTCATATGGTGTCTTTGCTACTGCTTTCGATGGCGCTCTATTTAGAGTGAACACTGCTGTTAGCAGAGCATATCCCCAAAGGGATATTGGAAGGTCTGTGTGACTCATCATAGATCGAACCATATCCAATAAGGTCCGATTTCTCCTCTCAGACACACCATTCCATTGAGGTGTTCTGGGAGGAGTGAGTTGGGATACGATCCCACACTCTCTTAGATGATCACTGAATTCTTGGCTTAAGTATTCTCCTCCTCGGTCGGACCGAAGAGCCTTAATGCTTTTGCCAAGTTGGTTCTGTACTTCATTTTGGAATTCTCTGAACTTCTCAAAAGATTCAGACTTATGTTTCATTAAATAAACATATCCATACCTACTGAAATCATCAGTGAAGGTAATGAAGTACTGATAGTTTCCTCTTGCATTTGTGGACATTGGGCCACACACGTCAGTGTGTATCAGGCCCAATAAGTCACTGGCCCTCTCGTTAGGTTTATTAAAGGGGGCCCGTGTCATTTTGCCCATCATGCAGGATTCGCATTTCTCACATGACTCAAAGTCAAATGAGCCAAGAAGTCCATTCGAATGGAGCCTCTTGATGCGTTTCTCGCTGATGTGCCCTAAACGACAATGCCATAGAAACGTTCGGTTCTCCTCATTAGGTTTGAACCGTTTGGTATTAATGTTATAAATTGGCGCGGATTGATCGAGTATGTAAAGCCCATTCGTAAGAGGGGCAGAACCATAGAACAAATTGTTGCGATTGAAGGAACATAATTTATTCTTAACTGAAAAATCATAACCTTCCAAATCCAACAAAGAAATTGAAATAATATTTCTGCTTATAGCAGGTACAAAATAACAATTATTGAGTTCTAAAATCAATCCCGAAGGTAAAGACAACAAGTATGTGCCTACAGCTAGTGCTGGAACTTTCGCTCCATTCCCAACTCGTAGCTCCACTTGTCCTTGCTTCAGCCTTCTACTGTTGCTGAGTGCCTGCATATTAGTACAAATATGAGCCCCACAACCAGTATCCATAACCCATGAGGTATTATCAGAAGTAGTCGTATTAACTTCTATAACAAAAATACCTGTCGAAGAAGTCTCGAGAGTCTTCTTCTTCAATTCCTTTAGACCTTCTTGGAATTTCTTACATTCTCTCCTCCAATGCCCTGGTTCTTTACAGAACCTGCATATGTCAGTTGGCCCAGCCTTGGACTTGGGCTTGGGCTTTGGCGTGTCCTTGTCCGCGACTTGGACAGCCTTGGCCTTTCCCTTATCCTTAGCAGAGGATTTCTTAAACCCCTTGCCCTTTTGCACCATAAGCACATTGGGGTCCTTGGCGGTTTTCCTCAAGTTGGGCTCTGCAGTCTTGAGCATTCCGTGAAGCTCAGGCAATGTCTTACTCAAGCCATGCATGTTAAAGTTCAGAATGAACTGATCATAGCTTGCAGGTAATGACTGCAGAATGATGTCGCAGGCAAGTTCCTGGCTGATAGGGCAGTCGAGTTTCTGAAGATGATCGAGATAACCCATCATCTTCAAGACATGAGGACTCACTGCCGCATTTGCAGCCAACTTACAGTCTAAGAGGTTCTTAACAGTCTGAAACCTCTCAGTCCTTGCTTGCTCCTGAAAAAGCGATTTCAGGCTTGCCATTATCTCAATTGGTGACAATACACTCTCGAACTGCATTTGCAGCTCAGCAGTCATTGTCGCCAACATAAGGCAATACACATCATTTTCATCTGACGAATGCTTTTCCCAAGCATTATGCAGAGTCCTGGCGGCATTGTTAGCAGGCCTCTCGGGGAGAGGATCACGAAGGACATAATCCTTCTTCTCCTGCTTGAGGACCAGCCTCAAGTTCCTTGACCACGTCAGGAAGTTCGTTCCAGTCAGATTCTCCTTCTCGAGAACAGACCGGATTGAAAATGTGTTTTGTGTGCTTGTAGTAGTCATAGCTGAAATATATAAGATAAAAGGTTATTAGTTAATATGTTCAATATGATTAATCTTATATTATACTTAATATGATCAATCATGCATTATATTCAATAACCTAAGTTACCCTCAATAGAATATAATGATTCCAAGATCCACATATAACTAAGATCAAAGTGGGCCACTGGCCGTCACCCAACCTTAGCTTATATTGGTAAGCCCTAAGTCGGCTAATTATATCCGTGATATAACTCTTGGTTGTGAATCTGGGCCCGAGGCCCAATTCACTCTGATGTCTCAAGGCCCGGGACTCCCGATGGCCTAGTCTAGAAAACCAGACTATACAGTCATGTAATCATTAATGTCTGGGACTCCCAATGACATTTATGAATCACAAACCGTCTTATCCACGCAAAAGTAGACACCCTCACACTGTAAGGCCATGAATACAATTGAATGGGCTTCGACAGCTGACATAGCCTGGACAAGACATCCAACGCTTGATATTATTTGAGGTTCGTAGGTTTATTAAAATTTCATTCCCAAAATGGAAGATTACTATTTCGGGAAACTTTCTATTTTTTGAAACCTACTATTTTTGGAAACTTTCTAAAATTGGAAACTTTCTAAAAACGGAAACTTTCTAACTTTAGAAATTTCTTTAAAATCCAAAACCCGCAAATCTAGAAACTTCTATTTTAAGAAACTTTCTAATTTCAAAATTTCGGAAACTTTAATTTAAAATCGACTTTATAATTTTATAAAATAAATTTTAAATTAATCTGAAGAAAGACTCAAATAATTGGCCCAATTGTTTTAACTTCTTGGCCCGAGGCCCAAGAATTGGTCCATGTCCAAGACATGACCCAATTGTCCAATTAAATGACATAACCGGTCTGGTTCATTAAAATTGGTCTAACCAAATTTTAATTACTACGATGACCACAATTGTCAACCGGTTATTTACTAAACCGGATTTTCTCAATTTATTTGGTCCAACCAAATCAAATTAGAAAATCCTGGTTTAGGCACAAAATCCAATATTTCGACTTTGGATTTCTTATCCCGGTTTAACCAGAACTTAATAAAATTATTAAATCTGTTTATTAAACCGTGACGATTAAGTTTTAAAATCTTAAACCGAACCTTAAACCGAACCATCTCGAACCGACCATCTAGGTCACGGCCGCAAGCATCACCGCGAGTGGATGATCGAGACAGCCGCGATCCTCTCGATCGGGACGTGACGCGGGACGGGACGAGACGCGGCGTGAGCTGGACTCGATCGGATCGATCCATGCCATCGATCCGTGATCAACGCATGCGATCGGCTCACCGATCGGTTCATCACTCACCGCGAGCATCAAGCGATCGGCATGATCACGCGATCGGTTCACGACCGGCCCGTGCATCAAGCGATCCACTCGGCTCTCTCTCGGACGTGCGATCCAACCGGCCAAGCCGATCGGTTCAACATTCGGCCGATCACAAAAACGAGTCATATAGCTCGGTTTTGCGATTTCAAATATGTTTAGGTTTCAATTCCTTGTTGCTTAAGTGATTTCTCTTATCAGTAGTTGATTCAAAACACTTTTAAACAAGAAAAACAATCCTAAACGAGATTCTAAACAAGAAAAACCAGAACCAATAGCTCTGATACCACTGAAGGATGTTTTGGTTGTTAATCCTGATTCAATTCACAGATTCAACAGTTCCTAAACATGCGGATCTAGGTTCTCTTGATTAGAAACAATTAAGATCTCACCTTTTACATGTTTATGCAGCGGAAAGAGAGAACAGGTCAGAGATCAGAGAGCCACCGAGTGATAACTCCTCCAGAGGTTCACACACGCACACCAAGCAGGAAGAGAGGCTGCTAGACCAAGGGAGAGGAGGTGCAGGAAGAGAGAGAGTTCGCGGCTGGGGGGCTAGGGTTGGAGAGAAAAAGATTTGGGTTTTAGTTTATAAAACCCTTCTCTTTCCCTTTTGGGCTTTTGGGCCCAAATACCAATCTGATTAAATCCCTTGGATTTAATCAGACCCATTAATCTCTCTCTAAGTACGACAAATGCCTGGCACTTTTACCGTACTTCTGCTAAGCCGTTCCTACACATTTTCCTGTTAGCTTAGGCGTGTGACCCATATGGGATCATATAATAAAAGCAATAAGTCCAAGACTTACAGATCATGAGCGGACTCTAGCAAGCCATCATGACCCCCAGTATTATATGACTTATGTCTGATCATTGACATACTCTTACTTTCTAGAGACAGTACCGAGATTACTGGACACAATTCCAACATCACAAACCTCGGTGGGTTGACGGAGCACGACGGAGGCGGCGATTGGCAATCGGAGACGCGACGGCGCCGGCAAAACCAGTTCAGATAAACGGAGGGGATCCCAGAGGGGAAGCCTGGGATTCTATTTTTTTTTTCCAGAAAACCAAATCCCGATCCAATTCTCTTAAACCCAGTTCCAACCCAATCCAATCATAACCAATTTCGGAACCAATTCCCTCATTCCAATTTCTGATTTCTAAACAATCAATTTCATAGTAAACCAAGGACAAAAGCGTCAAACCACATTTCATTAAAATGGGAAGGGTATGAGAGATTAGTTGGGGGTAGTGTAAATTTTTTCTAGAGCCATAAGGCTACACGAGAAGTTGTCCCGTCGAACATTCTTATGAGGAAGAAGAAGAAAAAATTACTATTTTGTCCTTCATTAAACAAAAACATAAAACGAGTCAAAATCTGAAATATGGGCCTCGAACTCGCGCTGAATGGACCAAATATAAGACCTCATGCCACCAGACCAAACTAACTTTTCGGTAATATCTTACAATGTCTATTATATAAGCGTTAAATATATATAAATGCCCTAAAATTCCGCCCCACGTAATTTTCGATTAATCTCCGATTTTCTCATTAGGCGCTAGGCCCAACCCGACCGCCCGACTAGCGCCTAGCTATTTTTAGAACATAGGGAAAAACAATAAACTTTTGCTTTGAGCTCTAATAAGGAAAGACCAAATCGGACTCGAATCATAATAAGATAACACCTTTGGACTTTGTTTATAAATTACAGTAAACCATTGACGCGTTTCGGTATTTTCGAAGAAACATCACATTTTTTGCTCTCTAACGTAACTCTCTCTCTAGTCTCCACTACATAAAACCTCTTCATCTCCTCTTTTCTCAAGATAGATCTTTTACATCTTTCTCTCTCTACTTCTTGTCTTAATCTCAAAGTACGAAACTATGGCCTCAAAATCCATCGTCGTTTTCCTTCTCCTCGCTCTCATAGCTTCCTCCGCCATAGCTCAGGCTCCGGGACCATCTCCGACAAGATCCCCTCTTCCAGCCACTCCTTCAATTTCTCAGCCTCCGAGAACCGCCGCACCAACTCCTTCACGGGCTAGCAGCACTCCTCCGCCGTCCATCACTCCCACGGCAGCTCCTACTTCCCCCCCGGTTGGTTCACCGACCTCCACCGTCGCTTCACCGCCCGCTCCTCCGACATCTCTTTCCCCCGATGGAGCTCCTGGCGCAAATGCTCCTTCTGGCCCGACCGGATCTACTCCTGCTAATGACAACAGCGCCGCTGCACTCTCTGCCGGATCCTTTGCGGGATTCGTATTCGTCACAGCTTTGTTGCTGTAATTTGGTGTTTTGAGATAGTTTTTCTTTTTTGTGGTCAAAGATAGTTTTTCTTAAGGATTTTTTTTGTTCGTTTTTGTTTGTTTGTGTTGGTTTATGTATTAAGAATTCGAGAGTTTAGCGATGGACGATAGATATTCGATCTGATGTTTTTAATAGTTTGAGATTTATTTGTTGTTTTATGATGATTTTTAGTAGAACACCTTGTGATTGTATCGTTTTTTATTATTACTTATGGCTTCATTATTTTCTTCACACATTTATCTTGGTTTGATTTTTAGTATCTTTCATTTGGATGCATAATGAAGATAATAGCCATGGTTATATTGTATCGAATTCGAAATTGGTGGAATCTGAACTTTGATTTATTCTTTTGTTGTAAAAAGTTGAGTAGTGATGACTGATGAGGTCAGCAACGTGTACGTGGCTAGAGACACGTGTCGTGGTTTCTCTAAACGGTGAATTTGTCGTTTATCGGTAGTGGCAATAACAGCTGGTTGGTCTCTTGTCTTGTTCTCTCTAATTTTTACTCCCCCTGTTTCACAATAAGTGTCATTCTGACATTTTTCACACAAATTAAGAAACGCATTAAATTTTCTATTATACCCCTAATAAATAATTTGACTTTTGGTATCTTTATTATTCAATGGTTAATATTGAGGTTAAAGTAGGTAATCTATATTAAAAGTTGCATTGAAAATCTAAAACGACACTTATTTTGAAACGAGAAAACAACTCTTAAACGACACTTATTGTGAAACAGAGGGAGTAACTCTTAATTTCGTTAATATATTAAAAAAAAGAAAAAAGTGAAAAAAGAAAACGAAGATTAATTGCGTTTTAAATTTGGAACTGAAAAAAAATGGACTCAAAAGTCTTTGGTTGTTGACCAAAAAAAAAAAAGTCTTTGGTTTGGTCAGAAAGGTAGAGCAGAGTAGGTGTCACGTGGACACAGCTGTTATAAGCTTTTTCTACGGTTCTATTGGCTCAGCCATATGTCTAGACATTTGGATATTTGGTTATGTTCCGAGTAAAAATCAATCGAGTCTGAGTACTTTGGTTCCATAGATTTAAGTCTAATGGTTATTTTATAATTTTTAGTTTGATTCCAGTTCGGTTTTGTCAATTTCGGTTCGATTTATTTCTATAATTTTAAAAACGTAAAATATCTGAAATTTTCGATTTTTACTTTCTGGATATTTTAGAACCGAAATAATTTTTTTATACGAAATTAACAAAAAATATCCGTAATAAAAAAAAATATCTGGAACTTTGTTAATTCAACAAGTCATTAACAAAAAAAAAAACAAAAAGTCTATAATTTTATGTCAGTTACATAAAATAAACATAAATTCAATGGTTATAACAATATTTTCATATGATTTTTATGTTGATGTCGAAACTATAGACAATCTTCTTATTAGGTTTTATATAAATTCGGTTCTTCGGTTTTTTATTTTGGTTCTCAGGTCGATTCTAGTTCGTACCCGATACACATATTTCCTCAACTCATAATCCAATGAATAATATAGAAAAAACCAACTAAAAATTTTCGATTCTGGTAATCGGTTCTTTGATTTCGGTTTTTTAGTTTTAGTTTTTATGCCCACACCTATCAATCATGTAGGCTTCTACGTATTATATTAATTGTTTTTTTCAATAGTTGTATTAAAAATGACCATTACAAGGTCTTAACCAGAGTTAGAGGGTTACAAAACGTTTAAGGCACATGATCTTTACCAAAAAACAACCTCAAGACTAAACCATCTTAGCCAAAAACCAACACAGTCTAACCAATAGAAACATCAAGCAGAGGAGAGGCGTCTCTCACCAGCGAAGAACTCTGCGAGCCAAGAGGGGTGGCCAATCGTTAAGTAAAAACGAAAGCGATCATCAAGAGTTACTGAGCTCGCAATGAGAGAGGCTCCTCTATTTGAAGAAACACTTTCCACTATTAGCTTATAATCCGGAACAAGCTTAAGAAGAACAAGGATCTCAGCCGAGTAGAAACTAAAGGAAGGCCATGCTTCAGGTCTCAAAACCGAGTTTAACAGGTCCTGAGACCTGAAGAATTGTAATAAGATGACAAATTCAGGTAAGAAAAATTGTAATAAGTTGACAAAAAAAAAAGAATTATAACAAAATGTTTTTATAAGTGAATAATAAAAAGGATAAAAGAACAGAGTGAAATCCATTTCCTGACGAAAATACCATCATTTTCAGTTATAACAGTAATCGAGAAAATAGTATCTTAGTTTTAGGTAGGCTTGAGGTTTCTTCCTTTGGATCCAAAAGAAAAAAAAAATGAAAGAGTAAAAAAAGTAGATGAAATTGTTCTTTTCAACAAGCTCGAAAGCATCGCATCCTAAATAGCTATGAATCTGATTCTACTATGATGATTTATTCCCTCCTCAATTTTACAACCCAACCAAACAAATGATGATTAATGTGACGTTACACCAAAATACTAGAGTTAAAACTGGGAGTTCGTCCTACAGATTTCTTTCTCTGGCGTGCATCCCAAGACAGCCGCCGCAACAGTTTTGAAGATGGGCATCCTCCTTCGATGTGCTTCCATCAAGCTCACCTTCTGAGAAGCCTTGCTTCCTCCTCTCTCTTGGGTTGCGTTTCAAGTTTTCCTGAAAAACCGTTCTCATACTTTTTTTCAACTACGTCGAGATCTATTTTGTTGGCACTATATCTCTGACGTGACTCTTCATGGCGTTTGTGACGTTAACAATGGTTGACCATCTGCTTTAACTTCACTCTCCGACGGAACTGCCAGATCGGAGCTTGTCTCAGCCCCTCTTTTTGTTGATACTTTCTCCGGCGCAGCCTAACCTTCCCTACCTTCCAAAACCGCCAGATTCACCGGACCTCGTCTCCTCAAAGGGGAAATTGTCCAATTTCATCTGTCACACCCGTCACTCGCCACCACTCCAAAGCTTTCCTCTCACCCGCCTCAATCTCTCAAGTCTCGAGATATATTCTCAATATTTGTTTGTTTCTTGTCGGTGATATGCTGCTAGACTTAATATCCTCTCGGGATGTTCTCGAAGATCGCTATTTCCACTGTTTGGGATGCGTTTCCGCTACCTCCTCCCCTTGGAGAGAAGCAACTTGATCGGGGAAGGGTGCATTGTTTGTGGGCATATCTGCCTAACCAGGAGGAGTTAACCTGCAACTCAACCTGTTCCAGAAACTTAACTCACCAAGAATCATCACGAAGTAGAAGTGCTTCAATAGCCTTTCACATGAGGAATTTATGCAAGTTAAAAAACATAATACTTCCAAAGAACCCGCTAGAGACCAACTGCCACTTATTGGAGAGCTCATAATGGACCAGGATGAATCAGGCAACAAAGTAACTTGTTGTAGAATCTTGACTCATCAGGGAATCTAAGAGAGTTGTAATAAAGCCAATAGCATCTCGGATGGAGAAGTTACTCAAGTTCTAAACAATGGTTTTTGGACTTTCCTTATTTGGAATCTCACGGGTTTGCTGTACTTCAAATCTATACTTGGAAGACAGCAGGGGCATTGAAACATCTCTGTGGGTCAAAGGTTATACTCTTTTTCCCTTGTAAGGTTTTATCCCACTTGATTTTCTTTGTAAGGTTTTTGATGAGGTAATCTGAGGCCCGATCCATTACACATAATGCACGGCCCGTTCAACCCAAGTTACCACACGACCATGATGCCTTATTTTCTTATTTCTGTGTCTTATTTCCTGTAAGGCCTATGGCCCATGTCTTTATTTTCTAAGGGGTTTTCGCAGACTGGGCTATAAAGCCTTGTATTCTTTTATTATGTAAGTTACCTTTAATGAAAGAAAAAACCCTAAAGTCTCTTGTTCTTTTATGGCGTGAGTCTCAAGCTTCATTTGGTTTCCCCGTAGCTGCTCCAGCCAAAACATTTTCTTGTTCGAGTTCATCTCAGCTTCGATCCATCACTTGCATCAGCAGAGAACGACTTTAGTCCAGCTGCTTGTGCCCCATCTCTCTATCTCGTTCGTGGTCCAAAGGTGAGCGACTTCAATCCATACTTTGCACCTCTGTCTGGTTCGTTGTGAGCTTCAAATCCTTGGAGAATACATCACACCATCTATCGAATTTTCCTCCATCCAAAGCCATCAGCTCCCTTCTTCACCAACGGATCTCCGTCCATTTTGTTGGCCCATGTTAACACTCTAGTTGAAGCTCATTCAATCATTAGATTACCCTCTGTCAGGGGACAAGATCCCTCCGAAAAAGTTATGACCGAGAAGCCTCTTCCATCCATGGTCCAAGCTTCACAAATTGCTCAATATGAGGTTTGTGAACTTTCTTTGAACATTCATTTACTTGGTTATAGGACATTTATGCCTGTTTTTAACCAATTGCTATGACTGTATGTAAATTCTTTACCTCTTTATGAGGATCTTTTCCCTTTTTATTAGGACTATCTACCTCAGTATGAGGTCTCTTTTTTTGGGAATGTCCTGAAATCTATTGTACTTACTCTAAGTGAAAGTTGTATTGCCGAGATGAGATAGTCATATAATACTGGGCAATCATAATGCTTTGCTAGAAGCCACTTATGATCAATGAGTTTAGAACTCGTTGTTAGTATTATATGATCCTGCAGGGTCACACACCTAAGCAAATTGGATATAAAATATGAGGTTGATCATTAATGTAATGATCTGGTGAGTGCATATTTGATATGCATTCAATAACAAGTTTCTGAGGCAGTGTCGATTGACACAACATGTGTATCGATCGACACAGATCGCAGACCAAAATAGCGATTTTGGTTTATGACTTAATTAACTTCGGTTTGATCCCTGGTTAATCAGGTCGTGATAGAAGTCGACATATATAAGATATATGGACGACTTTTACACATATTAGACCTAATTCACAGCTACTAAAGAGAAACTGAAAACCCTCTGAGAGATCGGATCTCTAACGGCATTAGCATCCCGTCTGTTCCAGTTTGTGTGCGTGTGGATACCAGTAGAGGCACAACACTTGAGGCGCTATCGATCTCGAATCCCTGTTTACCTTCCGCTACAAATCATCCAGGTATATTCGAGTTCTGGGAATGTAGATTCGACTCTAAGAATGAATCCTAGATCCTAAGCTTGGAATTTACCCTAGGGTTGACTAATATGATTAGAAACTGCCTAGAAATTCCTTCAGTGGTATCAGAGCCTTAGGTTTCTAGTCGAATCGTTTTCTGCGTTTTCGCCCTATGTCGATCGATGCTTTGAGCATGTGACGATCAAGACAACCGTAAATCAGTCTCAAAATTTCATTGTGTCGATTGACACAAAAAGTGTTGCATCGATCTACACAAGGTGAAAGTCGCATTGTGTCGATCGACTCAAGTGTTGCATCGTTCGACACAAGGTGATGCGACTGGTTCTATTGGATTGAATTGGTCATTGCGATTGGTTGAGCTGGTTAGACCGGTTGATTGCGATTGGTTTGATTTGGTTGGTAACGATCGATGCTAATGTAGCATCGATCGATGCTGACCGGTTATCAAAGCCGGATCAATTGGATTGATCGGTTATCGCAAATGGTTCTGGTATGATGCATCGATCGATGCTAATGTAGCGACGATCAACACAGAATTAAGTTGTTCGATTATTGAACCTGCAATTACAGAACCAAACCAAGATTAAACCCCTTCTTAGAATGGTTAAAGCTTAATTAGATTAGATGTTTTATAAGTTCTAAGCCTTCAAGGATGCATATATGATATGCGTTAGACTATCAGTTACGTTCCTCAACTAAATATCAAGCATGTTTAGATGTCTTTCCAATCTTGTCAACTGTCAAGACTTGTTTCATTGTGCGAAAGACTTGCAGTGCAAGATGTCCACAATTACATGAGTAAGACATGAGGTAATCGTGTTGATGGACTTGCAGTGCAAGACATCAATAATTACATGACCCAAAAGATTGGTTTACTTGAATGGGCCATCAAAATCGTTTTAGGCCCAGAGACATCAGGTGGATTGGACATGAGATGTCAGTCCACAACCAAGAGTTATATTGGATATAACTAGCAAAGAGTTGCTTACCTAGATAGCTAAAATTTGGGTGATAGCCAGTGGCTCACTCAAGTTTCAGTGAAGTATGAGTCTTGGATCATTATATTCATTTGAGGAAACATTGTCTTGAATATAATGCGAGTTTTCTTAATAAGTTAAGATTTCTCTATTCTTGAACATCATAACTGATCCTTTTTCCTCTCTTTCATTCAGCTATGTCTAACCCCACTCACAACTCTTTTTCCCTACGATCCGTCCTTGAGAAGGACAAGTTAAATGGATCGAACTTTCTTGAATGGTATCGGAACTTGAGAATTGTTCTCAAACAGGAGAAAAGGGACTATGTCCTAGAAAATGTTCTCCCTGAAAAACCGAGGGCCAATGCCGCACATGCAGAAAGGAATGCTTGGGATAAGCATTCTAATTATGTGGTCGATGTGAATTGTCTCATGTTGGCTACCATGAACTCGGATTTGCAGAAGCAATTCGAGAACGTGGAGTCGCCAATGGAGATGATCACTAGCCTGAAAAGTATGTTTCAGGAGCAGACACGAACAGAGAGATACCAAACGGTTAAGTCTCTCATTGAATGCAAGCTACCAAAGGACGGTCCAGTCAGTCCTCATGTCATAAAGATGATGGGTTATATTGATAACCTGGGGAAACTGGTTTGTCCCATTAGCCAAGAGTTGGCTACTGACATCATCCTACAGTCACTGACGTCAAGCTATGATCAATTTGTTATGAACTATAACATGAACAACTTGACAAAGACGTTGACTGAACTGCATGCTCAAAACAGTTGAGCCTAATATCAGGAAGGGCACTCCAAATGTACTTATGGTACAAGGGGGGTAATAAGTTTAAGAAACTTGACAAGGACAAGGGAAAGGCCAAGGCCGTCCAGATTGTGAATCAGGATAAGCCTATGCCTTCACCCAAACCCAAGCCCGGCCCATCTGAGACTGATCAGTGCCATTACTGTAAAGATCTTGGGCATTGGAAGAGAAACTGCGACAAATTCTTGGAAGAGAAAAATAAGAAGAAGAATACTTTCGAGACTTCATCTTCAGATATTTATGTTATAGAAGTAAATGTTACTACTTCTAGTTCTACTTCTTGGGTATTGGATACCGGCTGTGGCGCTCATATTTGTACAAATATACAGGGCATAAGCAACAGTAGGACTTTGGAGAAAGGACAAGTGGACCTACGCGTGGGAAATGGAGCAAGAGTTTCTGCATTAGCTGTTGGAACATTTCATTTGTCTTTACCTTCAGGCTTGGTTTTAGAACTCAATAATTGCTACTATGTACCTGCTATAAGCAGAAATATTATTTCTATTCCTTGTTTGGATATGGAAGGATATTAGTTTTCAATTAAGAATAAATGTTGTTCTTTTGATTACAATGATATATTTTATGGTAGCAGTCCATTAGAGAATGGACTTTATGTTTTAAACCAATCTGTGCCGGTCTATAACATAAACACAAAACGGTTCAAGTCCAATGACTCGAACCCTACTTTTCTCTGGCACTGTCGTTCGGGCCATATAAATGAGAAACGGATTCAGAAGCTCCATAGTGATGGGCTCATTTGATTATGAATCATGTGAGAAATGCGAATCTTGTTTATTGGGTAAAATGACTAAGACCCCTTTCAACAAACAAAATGAAAGGGCCAGTGATTTATTGGGCCTTATACGGATGTGTGTGGCCCAAGGAGCACAAATGCTAGAGGGAACTTTCAGTACTTCATTACTGTTACTGATGACTTCAGCAGGTATGACTATGTCTATTGATAGGTCTAGTTTTAATCCCTATACTAACTGCAAGTGCACAACAATATCAATGTAGTATATAGGGTTATCGAATCCACAGGGACACCAGTATTCAATAGATTCAGAACGAAAGAGATTAATACTAGGAAGAAAGCAAATTGTTGTAAAGTAAATAGCAAGGCGAGAAAGTAAATCAGTAGCAGGAAATTGTTGTGAAAGCAATAAACTAAAAGCGCTAAGTCTAGGGAATTCTCAGGAAATCAGACAAGCATACAAGTTAATCAGTCAGGATCAAATTAAACTCAGTTCTAGAACTCAAATCACGGAATTAGAATTAACCAAATCTTTTTGCGAAAATCCTCTAAGTCTAAGTGCAGTAATCCAAATCTCTTTGCAATTACTAACAGATTAAACCAGCATTAATTTCAAGTTCGATATGTTCACAATTAAAATAAGCCAAATCTCTTTGCGAATAATTTAATTGCTCAACCTAAATAGTTCAGATTCTAAACCACACTCTCGTGTCGTATTTAGCAACCTAAGATCTAGATTCTAATTGATCAGGTTAGAACTAGCATTAAGCACAATTTAGTTTGAAGAACATTCTAATAATGTGAATCCTTAACTGAATTAAACAAGTCTAGCAAGTCATAAAATCCTTAATGAGAAACCCTAAACTTAACTATGAATCTCCTCAGACATGATTAATGAAACAGAAATCATAGAATAAATAGATTGCATATAAGAATTTAAATAGATAAAAGGGTTCTAAATCTTCTCCAAAATAGATGAAGTACAAGATTAGATCAGCCCCAAAAGCTCTAAAAATCTCTTAGCTCTAAGTATGAAAGCGTATCTAAAATAAAAGCCAAAATCCTAAATATATAGGCATAATCTCGGCTGGGGCTTCTGTGTAAATACTGGAACTTTTCTGGGCTTTTCTGCAAATTTTCACATCTTCATTAACCGCCGTATTTCGGCCCATCTCGCTAGTGTGTCGATCGACACCATATGTGTGTCGATCGATGCATGATAATCAAATCGGACAGTGAGTTTAAACTCTCGGCCAAAATGCTCCAAAATCCCAAAATACTCCAAAATACTCCAAAATCTCCACATTAGCTCCAAACCTGATTAAACCTGTAAAAGACTCTAAAAGAACACAAAAGACACTAAAAACACAACTATATCATGGCTTAAAACCGGTAAAAACCATGATATATCAACTCCCCCACACTTAGTCTTTGCTTGCCCTCAAGCAAAACAGAGAACTAAAATGCAGTGAAGAGGTTTGAAAACTCTTCATAAACTCTTTTCATCCTAGAAGCAGTAACACTCAGATTCCCCTTAGTAATCCACATGAAAGAATCAACCTGCAGACATCAAGACCAACATGTACTTCCCCCACACTTAGCAACTGTCCTAAGTAAACTCCACAATCACATTCACGCATTCAAATTCTCTCTACTGACTTCTGCAAGTATTTAAGTGCGGTCTCACCTAAGGAATATCGATCAATGGCACATGGACTCTTACCTTGTCAGCTCTAGACCACCAAACTATCTTTCTCTAGTCCCTTTCTTCTCTTTTCCCTTCCTTAACAACTGATTTTTCCCATTGGGTATCATTTTTTTTTTATCAGTGTTCTTCCCGTTTTGGGGTGTACTTTGGACACATTCCATGGATTGCACAGGAGGTAATAGGGGTCTCTACCACTCCCGTGACCACTTCGGAGTTACTAACTCATCCTCAGTTTATTATTCTTTTTTTTTACTTTATGGAATGGGAGAAGGGAACTAAATAGGACATGTTTACAGGCTGTGTCAGAACTTAACAAAGGAATCCGACACAAAGTATTTCAAGCCCTTAGGTGAGAAATCTAAGTCAGTATTAATGGTGAAGTCAGTAAAAGATCCTCTGATACCTGAAGTGATGTGGGTGTTCTCAGTAGGTTGATCTGTGTCTGGGTTTTCTAATAGTCAGAGATCATATGCAGCTTTATCTCAATGGTTACTTAAGTTCCTGCAAGTGCTTACTAAACTTCTCAAGAAATCATTGTTTCTTACTTAAACAAATTTTGACTCAATAAAACAAAAATTTTGAAATTTTTTTTTAAATGACTAAGAAAACAAAAGAAAGAAGTTTGTAGAACCTCCCCCACACTTAAGACACACTGTCCCCAGTAGTGTCAAGCGAAGGATTGGCAAAATGAAAATAAAAATTTGTTTATGGAATGGTTAAGTTCTCTCGGGTTTTTATCTCTGTCGCGTCAGGCATCGATCGTTGCACTAAGTGCAATGCGATTTCTTTCGTGTTGTGACGATCGACACAATGGTGTGTCGATCGACGCACTGCGTACATCGGATCAGTCATCAAGTTAGCAGGTTAGTCCGTCGGTTTTTGTCAATTTCGAATCCTGCAAGCTAAAAACACTAAAAACAGAGTAAAACCGAAGCAACACATGTATCAAATCAAGCATAACCATCCAAACATAGTAGCAAAATAAAGAAAAAGTGCAAGAGAAAAGAAAAAGAAAATCAGAGTACAGAACCGATAATCAAGATATGACAGCTACGCTCACTCGCTCTCATCATCAATCCCACCATATCTCTCAGTGCTGGAGTCCTCAGGAGAACGCTGTCGACGACGTCTGTCAGGTACGGGCTGATGAATCTGTGGCTGTCTCCTGCAGCTGCAAGTGCGCATGAAGTTCCAAACAGCTCGTAGAATACCATCTGATCTCTCTCTCTCCACTCGGCCTCATAATATGCACCATAAGGCATCGTAGGCTCGGGAAAGAGTCCCATATCTTCGACGGGGGCAGGCGCAGGCGCAGGGGCAGCAGAAGTCGAAGCTCGTGTGGAAGGCTCTCCCAGCGGATGAGCCATAGAAGGAATCCCACGCTGCTCAGTCTCAGGAGGCTGAAATCTCAGAGCCTCCAATGTATCAATCCGTGTCCACCTAGCAGCAGGAAGCTCTATACCACACTTCCCAGTGGTCGGGTCCTGATAAACCCAAATGCGCCCCTCCTTGAGCCAGGTAGCGCTCTGCAAGTGGCTGAAGTCCAGGAACTCCTTTGCTGTATCACACTCTGTGCCCTGTAGAGGAATCCCGCAATGCATAAAAATGGGAGTAAGCAAACTCCCTACCGTCTCAGTACTGACTCCATCAAAAGGCTTCGTCTGCAGATCACACAAATGCAAAGCGAAGACAGCTCCCAAGTTGAGACCCCTAGTAGGATCTCTCACACCAGACTCTGCAAACTGGTCTCTCAGCCCCATAAACAGCATCTCCATCTCATACTTGCGCATCTTGTTGGACTCAATACTTGCATAGCAAGCTCCAACACAAGATACGCGAGACATATCTCAGCACAGGATGCCTCATCATCTTCACCGGTGTGGTCCTGGAGTTGTATCGACCACTGCCAATACACTCCCAGAATGATCGAGCCTCATCTGGATCCCACTCAAGTGGCATGGCAATGCGCCTCGGCTCAGTACTGAACCCGTAGATCCTGCAGAGATCTAGTAGAGGAATCCGATACCTGACTCCCCAACTCATGAAGGTAAAGATACCTCCTGTAGCGCTCCTGCTATCGGGATCTGGGTAAACCACTCTGCAAGTGGCTAGCAACTGTCTGACCAGCTCAGGATAGAGATCATAAGGGCGCATTGACATTGTCCCTAGACCAATGCCTCTGCACACAGCAAGTACCTGCTCATCAATCCCCAGACTCTTGCAGGTAGAGTAGTCATCGAACTTGGTTGGCTTGATGGTCATCCCACACCAACCACTGTAGAGAAGTGAATCATGCTCATCCCACTGGTTAAGCAGTGGTCGCTCTGTGAAGTCTGCAGTCTTGAGGAACGTGCGAATGTCCTCTGGCCACTGTCTGGCTGTAGGGATCTCCGTCGTGTCTGCTCGGGGCCAAGGCAGTGCTACTGCTGGACCCACTCTAACGTACGGCTAAGGCTGAGAGTCTCTATGAAACCACTCTGGTGGTGGAATGTGAAGGATTATTAGTGTTTCCAAGGTTCAATTTCCAAATTGCAACCTAACACAAATCCTTAAACAGATCTAGGTTCTTGGCAAAACGAATCATAAAACAAACCTGATCTTTACCTTTGCAGCGGAAATTGGTGGTAATGGTAAGATCAGATTAGAGCTGATAAGAATCGGCTCCTCCTCGAGTATCTACACTCTTACAAGCAAGGGACGGCTGCTAGACCAAAGAGATGGATGAATCAGAGAGAGAGATTGAGAGAGAGAGATCACGCCAGAGAAGAAAAAAATCGCAGGAGAGTTCATTCCTTTAGGGCTTTCTGATTCTCTTATATCTCATTAATGGGCCCAAGTCATTAGACTAATGGCTCATTAATCTTTTGGGCCCAAAACACAAATCAGACAAAAAGCCTGTATTTTGTCTGGCCCAAAACTCTGATCCAATACAGTAAATGCCATTGCATCTTACCGTATTATTTCCATTTAACTTTCCCGTTAGCTATGGTGTGTGACCCTTCGGGATCATACAATACTGGTAATAAGTCCTAAACTTATAGATCATGAGCGGACTCTAGCAAGCCATCATGATCACCCAGTATTTATGACTTATGTCTGATCTCGACACTTATCATACTTTCTAGAGATAGTACGGTAGATTTCAGGACATTCCCAACAATCTCCCACTTGTACTGGAATTCTACAAAGGACATTCCCAACAATCTTCCGATTGTACTGGAATCCTACATTCCCTAATCCTTTTGTCTCAATATCTCGATCTGGCATAAGGCAAGATGCTTGTCATCCTTATATAGCCAGACCATGTTTATCGGACCAGATTTGATACTGACTATTCAAACGACTTGGGCAAGTCCGTTTGGGAATGGCCATTCTCTTACCAGCTATCAAATCTCCGATTGGCCTAGAGATATTACCTCCGTTAAACGGCAGGGACAAATCCCATCTTGTTCCATCACTATGAACTACACATTTCATAATACACCCAACCAAGGTCCTTATAGCTCCCAGTTACGAAACAGCGTTAGACAATGATCAAAGCGCATTACTCCATGTGCAGCCACATGCATGCGAACTCAGGTCTAAGGACTATACTCTATAGTCTTATATGAGAACTTCTTATGACACAGATATTAATATCTTGCAGAGTTCTCATTAGCGGGCCATGTCCGGTCATATGCTCCCCTACATATACCTATGTGTCGACTTTGATGCCGCGCATCTATGACCCATCGAAACTTGGTCATAAGTCTCAACACAATCTAGTCTCAACAGGTTGTTGTTGTTCCAATTTCAACAACCTTCGACTATGGACATTTTGATTTATGTCACTTCGTTAAATATGGGGTTTCAGGATCAAGTCTACTCATGTACTTCGATGGCCCATATATAATGACATGAATCATTTTGGAACGATTATTTATATCACAGTTAAAATAATCCAGAAATCATTAGATTTCACAAACATAAAATGTTATGTTTACATGAACCATTCAAAATAACTAAGTAAAGCCCTTTACAAACTCCCACTGAAATTAAGACTACATCTTAATTTTACTCATCCTACAGCTACAGTCCGCGACTCGTGCTTAGGCATAAGGAGTGACTTTGTTAATAGATTAGCAACATTCTCATTCGATGAAACTTGCTTATCTACTTAACACCTCTGTCATTTATCTCAAGGAATAGGTTATACATATCCTCAAGGTGTTTGGACCTCTGATGCTGTGAATCACATCAAGTTCAGTGATGAACTCTTCTTTCCAAACAACTTCTTTCGCCGCTTTGCAAGCTGCGAAATGTTCAGCTTAAGTCATGGAGTCAGCTACAGTGCCTTGCACCGCCAGATAGACACAAGATATAGCCGGACTGTGACCAGGAATTATCTTTGTCTATTGGAAACTTGCCTTTCAGACTCTATCGACTTGTAGCACCTCACTTTCTCCGTAAATCAAGAACTTATCCTTAGTATTCCTCAAATACTTCAGAATATTCTTTACGGCAATCCAGTGATTCTTTGCTGGATTTGACTGGTCTTTACTTGTCTTGCTTAGCATTAAAGCAACATCAAAACAAGTATGTGTCATGGCATACATGATAGATCCAATTGCCGTCGCATATGGAATCCTATCCATGCATTCAAGCTCAGCAGATATCGCAGGACACTGTATCTTGCTTAATGAATTGCCATGTGACATTGGCATAAAGCCCTTCTTGGATTGCTGATTACGTGTAGGACTTTGTCAATTTAAGAATCCTGACTTTGTCCTACCAGCTCTTTTGGATCTCTATCTTTAGATCCAAAATCCAAGAACTACGTGGCTTTACCCATGTCAATTCCCATGTCAATTCATAAAACCAACTCCCAAACCAGTCCTTTACGGACTGCAGCATTGGGACGTTATTTCCGAGAATCAGTATGTCATTGACATACACTATGAGAAATGCGATATTGCTCCCACTTATCTTTTAGTAAACGCACAGTTCTACTTCGTTCCTGTTCAAGTCAAAACCTTGACTACTCTAACAGAACAAAGATTCCAACTCCGATGTGTTTGCTTCCATCCATGAATGGATCAATGAAGCTAACTTACGTACAGTATAACTTTTCGGAGTCTGGGCTCACTTTCGCTTCTTTGAATTTCGCAGATTCGTCGCTTTCAATGATCATCAGATAATGCGAACTTTCAATGACCATCAGGTTCAACTAATGACGAGAAATCACTCTCGGATTAGTGACTGATTCATTCATATCTGCGAACTTCAGGCTCTACAGGTGTAGATTCTACAGAAATCTGTAAATCCATCCGTTGCTCTGCAGCCTCCTGTAGTTCTCGAATTTCTTCGAGTTATACTTTTACTCCCACTGTTCTTCTTGGAAAGTAACTTCCCTTCTTAGAAAACAGAATGGACGTAAAAGTAACAAGCCTTGGTTTCCTTAGGACAACCAGCGAAGTAGCACAACTACAAATACTCAGTAAAGACGAATTTGGATCGATTCCAATCCACATTTACGTGGTGTCTTTCAACTGATATTGGTGGAACTATTTCAGCGTAAACTTAGATATTTCTAGAGCGTTATTCTTAGAGAATATCATGGAAGATTCGTGTGACTCATCTTTAATCATTTCTAATAAGATCTGATTCATTCTCACAGAAACACCTCTAGGTTTTCAGGAGAAGTGAGCTGTGAAACGACTTCACACTCATTCAGATGATCACACAATCAATGACTTAAGTATTCTCACTCGTGATCTAATCCAGAGTCTTAATACTTCTGTCATTCAGATTCTATACTTCATTCTGGAACTCTTTCGACCATGTCAAAGAATTCCGACTTGTGTCTCATCAGATGAACACAGTCACACTCACTGAAGTAATCAGTAGAGACAATGAAGTACAGGAAATTTTCTCTGGCATTACTGCTCATCGGACCACATACATGAGTATGTTCAATCTCCAATAAGCCTTTGGGCCTTTCTCTAGCTCGGCTAAGATGGGCCCTTCGTCTTTTGGTCAATAAGCAGAATTCAAGTCTCATAAGATATCCATTCAAATGAGCCCAAAAGTCCATAACTATGGGGTTTCTGAATCTGACTTACTCTATTTGACCAAAATATTTATGCCAAGAAAAATCAGGTTTAATTCATCAGATTTAAACCAATTGCGGTATTTATGTTATATTTTAGGCACTCTATGGTTTAAGATATAAAACCTATTCCTTGAATAGGGTGCTACAATTAACATTTCATTAAGATCAAAAGAACAAAACTTGTCTTTTATCAAAACGAAAAACATTCAAATTCTTACAAGAAAATGAAAGACAACTCTGCTTAAAGCAGGTACATTGTAGCAATTACTTAATAAAACCAAGCCTCAAAGGCATCTACAAGTGAAAACCCTACGGCTGAGGCAGCATCCCAAGCTCCTTCCAGACACGCAGTTCCACTTGCCCTTCCTTCAACGTTCTACTGTTGCTCAGGCTCTGCATATTATAACAAATATCAGTGCCACAACCAGTAATCAATACCTATAAGGTATAACTTGAAGTAATAACATGAATACCTGAGGAAGTAGTCTCATACATCAACTTTAACTCCTCATAATCTTCCATGAATTTAATGCAATCTCTCTTCCAATGCCCAGTCTCTTTACAGTAGCAGCACTTACCAACGTAAGAGGTATCTGACTCGGGCTCAGAAGACACACGCTTGCCATGATTCAAAATCTGGACAACTTTGTCTTCACCCTTGTCAGCATTAGGTTTAGTAAACCTAACCTTCTCGTTCATGAGATTGTACAGGGTACTCTTCACGTTTGGCTCAACTGTCTTGAGCATGTCATGCAGTTCAGTCAACGTCTTCGTTAAGCCTTTCTTGATATAGTCCCTTACAAACTTATCATAGCTTGACGGCAGTGACTGCAGAATGATATCAGTTGCCAATTCTTGGCTAACTGGATAATCCAGTTTCCTCAGGTTATCAACGTAACCCATCATTTTACTGATATGAGGACTTACTGGATGATCATTTGGTAGCTTGCAGCTAGTGAGAGATTTAACCAACTGGTATCTCTCCACTCTAACCTGCTCCTGAAATTTCAATTTCAGGCTGCTGATCATCTCTATTGGCGACTCCATGTTCTCATATTGCTTCTGCAACTCTGAGTCCATGGTAGCCAATATCAGACCACGCACATCTACCGCATCATTATAATGCTTATTCCAAGCATTATATACTGCATGAGAGGCATTGGACCCGATCCTCACGGGGAGAGCTCTTTCAAGGACATAGTCCTTTCTCTCCTGCCTGAGAACTAGTCTCAGGTTCCGCGACCAAGTCAAGAAATTTGATCCGTTCAGTTTGTCCATCTCAAGGACATACCGGATCGAGAAAGTGTTTTGATTGTTTGTGCTCGTCATAGCTGAAATTTAGAGATAAATAGAGTTTTAGTTATTAAGTTCATAAAAGAGTAATCTTAACAACTTATAAGAAAACTCGCATTGTATTCAAAATTTCTTTGTTTAACCTCATATGAATACAATGATTCCGAGACCCATGTTTAGCTAAATCCAAAGTGGGCCACTGGCCGTCACCCAGAATTAGCTTTACTTGGTAAGCATACACACAGCTAGTTATAACCAATAACTCTCGGTTGTGAATTGGACCCGAGGCCCAAATTCACCAGATGTCTCAAGGCCCGGGACTCCCGATGGCCCAGTCAAGGAAACCAATCTCTTACAGCCAAATAATCACTAAAATCTGGGACTCCCAATGAAATTAGTGACTATATACTACTTTACTTACGCGAAAACAGACACCTCACACTGTAAGCCATATCTGTAATCAAATAAGCGTTAAGTAGCTGACAAGATTGGGCAAGACATCCAAGCTTGATATTGTTTTTGAGGATTTTTAAGTTTTATTTCCAAAAATAGAAGATTACTATTTTGGGAAACTTTCTTATTTTAGAAACTTTCTAAATTTAGTAACTTACTAAAAATAGAAATTTCTAATTTAATATTTTATAAATATTTTCAGGTTGGGTCACAAATTATAGGCCCAATTCTTGGCCCAAGACCATAGAATTCCAGCTGGCCCAATAATTTGACATAACCGATCCGGTTTATTAATTCTGGTCCAAGACCAAATTAACTATCAAAACCATCGGTTATTTACTAAACCAGACCAGCTCTAAATTATTTGGTCCAACCAAATCAAACTTAGACCAGCCTTTGGTTTAGGTTAAAATTCAATTTTATGAATTTAAATCCGGTTTAACCAGAAATAAAATTATTTCTGGCAAACCGCGATTTGGGTTAACCGCTTGAACCACCAATTAAATTGGATCGGTTCAGTTAAATCCAAAACCGGGAAGAAACACCTAGTGTTTTAGCCAATTTGATTTAACTTGCGGTTTTGGGCTTTAAACACACAATTAACCGCCAATTAAATGGACCGGTTAAAACGGTGTGGTTTTGGGCAACGAACCGCGAAGCTCGGTTTAACCGACTTACTATTCGCGGGACGTAAAATTTTAACGGGCCAAACGATCAGATCCATGATCTAACCTTAGGCCCATTACGCATGATCCGTCCCACGGCCTCACGATCGATTGATCGATCTTGGCAACGCAGCGTCACACGCGATCATTAATTATCGATCAACATATTATTATTCGGCCATCGATAATTAATGAGCCGCAATACTTTGCAACATATTAACAACGAGCGTATTCGATTAAGGTTTCAATTATTAAATGAGGAACATCATGATTCCAATCATCAAATCATACAAGCACATGGTCGGCACACGCTCGGCACACGCAACTCTTTAGGGTTTAAGTTATTAAAGAAAAGGAGCCGCGGACGATCATCATTCAATTATTAACATTGACATCATTCACTTTCATGATTCAATACAATAACTTAATAACTTAATCGCTTAAAACCACTGAACCTCTTTTGTCTCATTAACAATTCAAAATACGAATCCATTAATGAATCAGACAATAACCGATTCCATTAACAAGCAGCCGATAATGGTTTATTGTTTCTTAATCAATTTTTCTTTCAAATTCAATTCTAAACCATTAAACAATCATATGATCCAATTTCACAAGAAACCTAATGCCTAGGCTCTGATACCACTGAAGGATTATTAGTGTTTCCAAGGTTCAATTTACAAATTGCAACCTAACACAAATCCTTAAACAGATCTAGGTTCTTGGCAAAACGAATCATAAAACAAACCTGATCTTTACCTTTGCAGCGGAAATTGGTGGTAATGGTAAGATCAGATTAGAGCTGATAAGAATCGGCTCCTCCTCGAGTATCTACACTCTTACAAGCAAGGGACGGCTGCTAGACCAAAGAGATGGATGAATCAGAGAGAGAGATTGAGAGAGAGAGATCACGCCAGAGAAGAAAAAAATCGCAGGAGAGTTCATTCCTTTAGGGCTTTCTGATTCTCTTATATCTCATTAATGGGCCCAAGTCATTAGACTAATGGCTCATTAATCTTTTGGGCCCAAAACACAAATCAGACAAAAAGCCTGTATTTTGTCTGGCCCAAAACTCTGATCCAATACAGTAAATGCCATTGCATCTTACCGTATTATTTCCATTTAACTTTCCCGTTAGCTATGGTGTGTGACCCTTCGGGATCATACAATACTGGTAATAAGTCCTAAACTTATAGATCATGAGCGGACTCTAGCAAGCCATCATGATCACCCAGTATTTATGACTTATGTCTGATCTCGACACTTATCATACTTTCTAGAGATAGTACGGTAGATTTCAGGACATTCCCAACAGAATGTACTGCCGTGTGGCTGTTGATGTTGTTGCTCGTTTCTTGCGGGGTTTTCTGCGAGATGTCATCTGCATAAGAAAGAAAAAGATTTAAACAATTAGTCTCGGCAGACTCTCTGTGAAATCGCGAAGCAACGACCGTTGCACCTAAGACATCGATCGTTGCAAGGCGATTTCATTTATCGAACATTTCCCAAAATCGCAAAGCAACGACCGTTGCATAAAAGCAACGACCGTTGCATAAAAGCAACGACCGTTGCATAAAAGCAACGACCGTTGCAAGGCGATTTCGCCGCAAACAATCAACAAAATCATTCCAAATTCGTGCCACATTATCGCAAATCGGTCTAGAATCATCACCATCACCCTAAAATCAGTCTAATCATGCATGCAAGCATCAATTTCAGTTCAAAATTCTCAAACCCTAAAACCCTAAAATTGAATCCGAAAATCGAAAAATAGAGGTACATTACCTTGGATTCTTGAGATATGAGCTATAGAAACGGATTTAGAGTGTAAAATAGGAAGTATTAGCGTTTGAATCGAAGAAAATGATGAAGAATTGCGATTTTTGGGTGTGAAGTTCTCGGTGTACGGACGGCGGAAATGAGGAAGAAAAGAGAAGAGAAGGGTTTAAGGCAACTTACCTCGGTCGTGGGTGCAACGATTGTTGCTTAAGGGTAACGAGCGATGCTGGTCAAATCGAAATCGATTTCCGGTTTAGCGCATACCTTAATTTTTGCAATTGAACCAATTGCAACGACCGTTACTTAGCAGCAACGATCGTCACAATGCGATTACCCCTCTTCGTCAAATCTGCTTGCAACGACCGGTGCACAAGTGCATCGATCGTCACACATCTCCAGACTCGAGTTTTGTATCTGAAACTTAAAAACCAATAAAAACGTGAAATCCTAAGAAAAACACCAAAAATGAAAAGGAAAAACAACTAAACCTAACAGTGGGTTGCCTCCCACTCAGCGCTTGTTTAAGGTCATTAGCTTGACCGGACGAACAAGATCAGTTTGTTGAAGGTCCTGACAGAGACTTTGGTTGCCTCTGTGCAAGCCTCCTCATCCATGGTGGAGAATAAGCTGTATCAGAATGATCATGTTCAAGAAAAGAAGGAGTAAACCGCTCTCCAGGATCCAAAACCGTAGTGTGACTTGAGTGCTCATCATCTCCATCTATAATGGTGAAGGTCTGCCCATCTATCAGTGGTTTGCGCAGCTTGTCCATCTCAAAATGCAGCGGCTCATCTCCCAGATGGAGGTCTATTAGACTATGTCTAACATCTATCACTGCTCCCGCTGTAGCTAAAAATGGTCTTCCCAGTAGTAATGCATCATCAGGATCACAATCATATTTCAGCACCAAGAAGTCTGTTGGCACTAAATAGTCTCAAACTCTCACCGGGATGTCCTCAAGGAGTCCTTCTGGAACTCGTATAGACTGATCAGCTAGGACAAGAGAGGTCCTAGTAGGAGAAAAATCTAGCATACCCAGCTTCTCTGCCACAGAGTATGGCATGAGACTTCCAGCAGCTCCCAAATCACATAGAGAGCGCTTAAAACTATCCTCGAAGATAGAACAGCTTAGCACAAAAATCCCAGGATCAGGCAGCTTCTTAGGGATCTTGTTTAACATCACACAACTTATCTGCGGAGGGACTATAATCACCCAATCTCTCAGCTCTTCATCTAAAGGCAGCATCCTGTTCAGGTATCTCTGCACACATGGGTGATAAGGTGGATCATCAGAAGATGGAATTTCTTCCAATTCTTCACCAATCTCCTCTAGCTTTTTAAGCTCCTCAATCTCCTGCTTAATCACTTCAGATACTGAAGGATATAGTTTGGTTGACTGTGCATAAATCTCCTCCTGAGTGATCTCTGACACTCCAGGGAATAAGCGGGCAAGCTCTAAATTAGCATCAAAATTGTTACCATCTGTCGAGTCTGTCTGTTCATGACTTGCATCGACCGACATTAGATGTGTGTCGATCGATGCAACACTGTTTTCACAGTTTTCACCCGAGAGATTTTCTCCAAAATCCGAGATTTCTTCTTCTTTCACCAATTCAGCTGTACTTAGCTTCATTCCTTCACATAGGTGAGATCCAGCATCAATGTACACAGACCATGCCTTAATATGAGTCTCTGCTACTCCTTTTCCCTTCATAGAGCTGGAAATCTGATTCACCTGAGTATCCAACTGCTTCTTATGAGTGTTCAGGGACTCAAACTTCCCATTGAGGTCCTCATAGACAGCATCCAACTTCTTATTGCAGTCCACAATACTCTTGGTCTGACTCTCCATTAGCTGTTCCATCATTGCTTCCATTCTACTCTCATGAGCTGTAGGTGCAGGAGGAGTCTGATAAGATGAAGATCCATAAGTTCTCTGAGCGCCTTGTCCAAAGGGCTTCTGAAAACCACTAGTTTGTCCAAAATAGTTCTGATTGCCTGTGAAGGCACTCTTTTGTCCTCCATTGAAGAATCTTTTTCCCTGCTGATTACCAAATCTGTTACCTTGGAAACCAGATCCTCCAATATAATTCACATCTTCTTCCTGAGTGTCTTCCTCAGTCTGAATTACCTCAACATCTTGAGAAAAATGGACATCCTTCTTATTAGCCAGGAGATTACAGATTGTGTCCATCCTAGATCTCAATTCAGCCATCTCTGAATTCTCTACACTTCCACCAGATTTCTTCCTCCTCTCATCCATAGTCTTGCAACTGTTGCTGCTCACTAAGTTCTTAATAAACTGCTTAGCTTGTGCAGGAGTCCTGGTGTTGAAGTTTGCATTACTGGAGTTATCCAGCGCAGACTGATATGGCAGATCTATGCCTCTGAAGAAAATACCAAGCAACTGGACTTCAGTGAATCCATGGTGTGGGCAGTCACGCTGGTACTTCTTGAATCTCATCCAGGCAGCTTTTAGAGGCTCCACAGCTCCTTGGGAAAATGTGAGAATGTCCTGTCTGGACTGATCTGAACGCGCATCATCATAGAAATGACGCATGAACTCACTCTTCAGGGCTGCCCAAGTATCAAACTGCCCAGGTGGCAGTTGCTTCAGCCATGCACCAGTGTCTCCAGCGAGACTGTGCGGAAAGAGCTTAAGGAACAAATAATCCTGGCAAACTCCATCATACTTCATGCCAGTGACTATGTCCTCAAACGAATCAATATGATCCATAGGCTGCTCTGTGGGGTGACCATGGAATGCATTCTGTCTCATCAGCGAGTAGTAGATGGTCTTGATCTCAAAATCATTCCTCTCAAAGCCAGGAATCACCAAAGCTGACCGGTTTGCATGAAACTCATCCGGTCTGTTGTAGTCAGCTAAGGTCCTCTCACGGACAACCATCTCTCTACCTTGGGCCTGTCCTTGACCCTGGTTCTGCTCCTGTTGCGGTGGCTCAGGAGGATCAGGGATGACATTCCCTTCAGCATCAACCCTTTGCTAAGCAGCATTGTATGGGTTGTTATCTTGGCCCCTCAGGGTACCTTGAGCATCGCGCACTAGAATCAGCCTCTGTACTACCATTCTCGCTCTTCTTTCTCTTCTGTTAGTCCTCTCTAGACGTCCAAGTTCTTCAAGATCGAGATTGATTGGGTTCGAGTTCGGATTACTTCGAGTTTCATGCTTCTGCATAAACTGTCTGTAATCGTCAAGCAACGTTCGATGCTAACAGTGCAACGATCGATTCAATCTCAAATCGCTTAGTGACGATCGACACAAGAGGTGCAACGATCGACGCAAGGTGAAATCGGTACCTGCGACAGAGAGAAAACAGAGAAGAAATCAGTAAAATAAAATAAAAAACGAAAACAAAAACAAAAAAAGAAATTCCTAGTAAAAACCCTAAGTTCGGTCCTATCGAAGACTCTAAGAGTCCCCGGCAACGGCGTCAAAAACTTGATAGGTCTAGTTTTAATCCCTATACTAACTGCAAGTTCACAACAATATCAATGTAGTATATAGGGTTATCGAATCCACATGAACTCCAGTATTCAATAGATTCAGAACGAAATAGATTAATACTAGGAAGAAAGCAAATTGTTGTAAAGTAAATAGCAAGGCGAGAAAGTAAATCAGTAGCAGGAAATTGTTGTGAAAGCAATAAACTAAAAGCGCTAAGTCTAGGGAATTCTCAGGAAATCAGACAAGCAGACAAGTTAATCAGTCAGGATCAAATTAAACTCAGTTCTAGAACTCAAATCACAGAATTAGAATTAACCAAATCTCTTTGCGAAAATCCTCTAAGTCTAAGTGCAGTAATCCAAATCTCTTTGCAATTACTAACAGATTAAACCAGCATTAATTTCAAGTTCGATATGTTCACAATTAAACTAAGCCAAATCTCTTTGCGAATAATTTAATTGCCCAACCTAAATAGTTCAGATTCTAAACCACACTCTCGTGTCGTATTTAGCAACCTAAGATCTAGATTCTAATTGATCAGGTTAGAACTAGCATTAAACACAATTTAGTTTGAAGAACATTCTAATCATGTGAATCCTTAACTGAATTAAACAAGTCTAGCAAGTCATAAAATCCTTAATGAGAAACCCTAAACTTAACTATGAATCTACTCAGACATGATTAATGAAACAAAAATCATAGAATAGATAGATTGCATATAAGAATTTAAATAGATAAAGGGGTTCGAAATCTTCTCCAAAATAGATGAAGTACATGATTAGATCAGCCCCAAAAGCTATAAAAATCTCTTAGCTCTAAGTATGAAAGCGTATCTAAAATAAAAGACAAAATCCTAAATATATAGGCATAATCTCGGCTGGGACTTCTGTGTAAATACTGGAACTTTTCTGGGCTTTTCTGCAAATCTTCACATCTTCATTAACCGCCGTATTTCGGCCCATCTCGCTAGTGTGTCGATCGATGCATGATAATAAAATCGGACAGTGAGTTTAAACTCTCGGCCAAAATGCTCCAAAATCCCAAAATACTCCAAAATCTCCACATTAGCTCCAAACCTGATTAAACCTGTAAAAGACTCTAAAAGAACACAAAAGACACTAAAAACACAACTATATCATGACATAAAACCGGTAAAAACCATGATATATCATCTATCTACTGAGACACAAGTCGGAATCTTTTGAAAAGTTCAAAGAGTTCCAGAATGAAGTACATAATCAACTTGGCAAAATTATTAAAGCTCTTCGATCAGATCATGGAGGCGAATACTTAAGTCAAGAATTCAGTGATCATCTAAGAGATTGTGGAATTGTTTCACAACTTACTCCTCCTGGAACGCCCCAATGGAATGGAGTTTCCGAAAGGAGGAATAGGACTTTATTAGATATGGTTCGATCAATGATGAGTCACACATCTCTTCTATTATCCTTCTGGGGATACACTCTAGAAACGTCTGGTTTACACTAAATAGGTTCCATCAAAATCATTTGCAAAGACACCACATGAGATGTGGACTGGAAATGTTCCAAGCTTGTCTTTCCTGAAGATTTGGGGTTGTGAGGCTTATGTTAAGCGGTTAATCACTGATAAGCTCGAACCCAAATCTGATAAATGCTACTTCGTTGGTTATCCTAAGGAAACCAAGTCTTAATACTTTTACAACCAATCCGAGAACAAAGTGTTTGTTGCTCGGAACTGCGTCTTTCTTGAAAGAGAGTTTCTTTCCAAGAAGAACAGTGGGAGTAAAGTACAACTCGAAGAAGTTCGAGAACCACATGGGACTGCTCAACCCATTGTGGAAGAGAATCACTTGGATCTACAAAGAGTTGTAGAAACTACACCTGTGGAGCCTGAAGTTCGCAGATCCGAAAGGGTCCGTCACAAACCCGAGAGATATGGATTTCTCGTAACCAATTTTCATGATCTATTGATCATTGACAGTGACGAGCCTGCGAATTTTGAAGAAGCGATGATGAGCCCTGACTCTGAAAAGTGGCTGAAAGCCGCTGAATCCGAAATGGGATCCATGTCACAGAACCAAGTATGAACTTTGGTTTATTTACCCGATGGTGCAAGACCCATTGAGTGTAAATGGATTTTTCAAGAAGAAAATTGATGTGGATGGAAATATTCAGATATATAAAGCAAGACTGGTGGCAAAAGGTTTCAAACAAATTCATGGTATTGACTATGAAGAAACCTATTCCCCCGTCGCTATGCTTAAGTCCATTCGGATTCTCATAGCAACAGCCGCTCATTATGATTATGAGATCTGGCAGATGGATGTGAAAACAGCTTTCCTTAATGGAATTCTGGAAGAGGATGTGTATATGACACAACTTGAAGGTTTCATCGATCCTAATGCTGCTAGGAAGGTATGCAAGCTTCACCGATCCATTTATGGATTGAAGCAAGCATCTCGGAGTTGGAATCTTCGTTTTGATGAAGCAGTCAAAAAGTTTGACTTCATCAGGAACGAAGAGGAACCGTGTGTTTACAAGAAGACTAGTGAGAGCGCAGTTGCATTTCTCGTACTGTATGTAGATGACATACTACTTCTCGGAAATGAAATTCCGTTGCTTCAGTCTGTTAAGACTTGGCTCGGAAGTTGTTTTTCAATGAAAGACAATGGAGAAGCCGCGTACATTCTTGGAATAAGAATCTATAGAGATAGACTCAACAAGCTAATTGGATTGTGTCAAGATACTTATATTGATAAGGTCTTACACATGTTTAGTATGCATGATTCCAAGAAAGGCTTCATACCAATGTATCATGGCATTACTCTTAGCAAGAAGCAGTGTCCTTCGACACATGCTGAGCGAAAGCGCATGCGTAGGATTCCTTATGCTTCTGCTGTAGAATCCATCATGTATGCCATGCTCTGCACTCGTCCAGATGTTGCTTGTGCTTTAAGCATGACGAGTAGATACCAATCTGATCTAGGTGAAAGTCACTGGACAACTGTCAAGAACATCCTCAAGTATTTGAGAAATACTAAGGATAAGTTTTTGGTGTACGGAGGAAGTGATGAGCTTGTAGTGAGTGGTTATACAGACGCAAGTTTTCAGGCAGACAAAGACGATTTCCGATCTCAATCTGGTTACGTCTTTTGTCTAAACGGCGGTGCGATTAGTTGGAAGAGTTCCAAGCAGAGCACCGTAGCAGATTCCACTACCGAAGCTGAGTACCTCGCTGTTTCTGAAGCGGCGAAGGAGGCTGTTTGGATAAAGAAGTTCATCACTGAACTTGGTGTGGTTCCTAGCATTTCTGAGCCAGTGGCTCTGTATTGTGATAACAATGGAGCCATTGCGCAAGCAAAGGAACCTAGGTCACACCAGAAATCCAAACACATAGAGAGGAGGTATCACCTTATCCGTGATATCATTGATAGAGGAGACGTGAAGATCAGCAGAGTTCCGACGGATGAGAACGTCGCTGATCCTCTGACTAAGCCTCTCCCACGGCCTAAGCATGAGAGTCATACTACTTCTATAGGTATTATTTTTCTTAAGATGTGATCTTGATTCTAGTGGGAGTTGTCTTTTGCTTTTAGTTACGTTATGGTGTTCATGTAGACATATTTTGGATATGTTGTTTTAATGAAATTTGTTTCAGAATTATTTAATCATGTTAGTAAATAACAGTCCCAAAGTAATTTATGACATTTTATAGGTCATCAAGTATGTGACTTGATCATGAGACCCTATAAGTGAAAGATGACATAAATTATGAAGGTCCCTAGTCAAGGTTATTAAAATGGGACATTAATAACCGTGTGAGACTAGTATGTGAGTTGACTGATGACTAAGTTTCATGGAGTCATTTAATAAGAGTATTAAAGTCAATCACATTGATATATGTTAGAGGACATAGTATCGGATTTGACCCGCTAATGAGAACTCTACAAGATAGTTATATGAGTGTCATAGGAGTTTCTCATTACGACTATAGAGTATAGTCCTTAGACCTGAGTTCATCATGTTTTCTTGCATATGGATTGGTCCGTTTTGACTTTGTCAAACGTCAGCCGTAACTGGTGACTATAAAGACACTGATTGGGCGTATCATGAAGTGTGAAAGGGACATGGATGGAACAAGATGGGATTCGTACCTCCTATATAACAGGAGATAAATATCTCAGGGCCTATCGAAGATTTGATACTGGAAATGCGTGGCTGCGCTCAAACGAGGTGAATGTCAGTCATTTGTTTTATCAGTTTAAATCGAAAAGAATAAGGATGACACTGTTCTTGGCTGATGCCAGATCGAGATATAGAGGCGAAGGGATTATAGGAATAGAAGATTCCAGTACAAGTGGGAGATTGTTGGGAATGTCCTGAAATCTATTGTACTTACTCTAAGTAAAAGTTGTATTGCCGAGATGAGACAGTCATATAATACTGGGCAATCATATTGCTTTGCTAGAAGCCACTTATGATCAATGAGTTTAGAACTCGTTGTTAGTATTATATGATCCTGCAGGGTCACACACCTAAGCAAATTGGATATAGAATATGAGGTTGATCATTAATGTAATGATCTGGTGAGTGCATATTTGATATGCATTCAATAACAAGTTTCTGAGGAAGTGTCGATCGACACAACATGTGTATCGATCGACACAGATCGCAGACCAAAATAGCGATTTTGGTTTATGACTTGATTAAATTCGGTTTGATCCCTGGTTAATCAGGTCGTGATAGAAGTCGACATATATAAGATATATGGACGACTTTTACACAGATTAGACCTAATTCACAGCCACTAAAGAGAAACTGAAAACCCTCTGAGAGATCGGATCTTTAATGGCACTAGCATCCCGTCTGTTCCAGTTTGTGTGGGTGTGGATACCAGTAGAGGCGCAGCACTTGAGGCGCTATCGATCTCGAATCCCTGTTTACCTTCCGCTGCAAATCATCCAGGTATATTCGAGTTCTGGGAATATAGATTCGACTCTAAGCATGAATCCTAGATCCTAGGCTTGGAATTTACCCTAGGGTTGACTAATATGATTAGAAACTGCCTAGAAATTCCTTCATCTTTACCTTTTTATGAGGATGTTACTCAAAATATCATTTTTGTATATGTGCCATTTTCTGTTCTACTGGGTTTATCACCATATGAATCAGGGTTACACTCCAAATATTTTTCAGATGTTTTCCCTTTTACTAATCTTGGATCCTTTGCATCAGATTCGGTTAAGTGGCTGAGATTTTTCTCAAAGTTTCCAGACTCATCAAAGCGATGCTTCGTCATCTTAGTAGCCATATCTTCTGCTGCTTCTTATGCCCTTGTTTCTGCAACTTTTTCGGGTAAGGAATCACTAAGGGTGTAACTGGTAACCACAATTGAGAACAAAAATATTAAGGAATGCTACATTCTCGGCTATTCCTAAAATTTTATACCATTTACAAAGAATATTTATTACATATGGGACCCACATAATTCCTCTTCATTCCTTAGTTTACGAGTAACTATAGAACAAATATATTCTATATCAAATTTATCAAGGAACAAAAAGGAAAATTAGTTCTATGTTATTCCATATAATTCCTTTCATTCTTTTTCCCTATAATTCCTATTATTCCTAAAGTGGTTACCAATTACACCCTAAGTATGTTTCTTATTTCCCAAGACCACATTCTGTTGAGCACTTTCGACGTTTTCAACTCAAATTGTTTCAATGTTATGTATGTATCTACCCTTTATATTTTATATCTTCTGCTTTGCATTTGGATTCGGCGTTTTGAACATTTGCTCTTTTGATGGAGAGTAAGAATTTGTATAAAAGTTTAAGTTGACAAAACTGAAATGTAGTTACATAGTTTTAAAAATACATAACAATGTTATGTGTAAAACAACACTATTCGGAAATAAATAAAATAATAATTTATCGTCTCTCGTATCTATTAATACTAGTCCAACACAAATCCATTGTAATATCCTGTCCATGTTTTTAAGGTTTTATGCAAGAAAATAGTATAAATGAATTTCCTATGAGTTTTCTCAATGTAACTTAGAGTTGTTTTTTTTTCCTCAGATTTTATGAATTGTTGATCCGAAAATCGATACTAAAGATTTATAATTTGGAATGAGAAAACTTGTCAAAAGGATAGCACATCAAAGATTAAACGATGCTTCAAAGAACTATCTAAAATGAATCTAGGTTTCATAATTATCATGTATTAATGAAAGAAGATTACAAAATGTGTCTTAAGAGAGAGTCTAACAGTGAGCTCGTAGAGCTGTTTTGTCTAGAAAATGTTTAAAAAGAAGGTCCTTAATCTAAAGTAAATGAACTCCTTTTATTGCCTCTTTGTTGAGCTCTCCATCCCTTAAATCTTGTAATGCACCTGTTGGAACGATCTCCGTGATCTCAAGACGGTTGAGCTTATCTCGGAGTGGTTAGTTTTGACTAAATAAGCTCGACGGTTGACCTTACTGTCGGGCATGTCTTCTCCAATAGGTAGGCGTTTTCAAACCAATAGGGAAAGTATAATATGTACTTCGGTTTGGGCCACATTGATGTCCTTAATGTCGATATATTTGAGTGATAAGGCTTTTTGGCCTAATCGAGCCTAATTCCGGTGTGGATTTTGGTACCAAAAATTACCCTCCAGCCCATTAATGATTTTATAGAGCCCATTAATGCTTTTTGGCCTTATCGAGCCTAATCCCTTGCAAGGTTTTATCCCACTGGATTTTCTTTGCAAGGTTTTTAAAGAGGTAATCTGAGGACCTATCCATTATACAGAATGCACGGCCAGCTTAACTCAAGTTTTCACACGACCATGAGGACTTATTTTCCTTATTTATGTGTCTTTTTTCCTGGCCTAAGGCCCATGTCTTTATTTTCTAAGGGGTTTTCGCAGACTAGGCTATAAACCTTGTATTCTTTTATTTTGTAAGTCACGTTTAATGCAATCAAAACCCTAGAGTCTCTTGTTCTTTTATGGCGTGAGTCTCCAGCTTCATGTGGTTTCCCCTTAGCTGCTCCAGCCAAACATTTTTCTTGTTCGAGTTCATCTCAGCTTCGATCCATCACTTGCATCAGCAGAGAGGGACTTTAGTCCAGCTGCTTGTGCCCCATATTTTTATCTCGGTCGTGGTCCAAAGGAGAACGACTTCAAGCAAGACTTTGCACCTCTGTCCGGTTCGTTGTGAGCTTCAAATCCTTGGAGCATACATCACACCATCTATCGAATATTCCGCCATCCAAAGCCATAAGCTCCCATATTCAACGACGGATCTCCGTCCATTTGGTTGGCCCATGTAAACACTCTAGTTGAAACTCATCCAATCATTAGATTATCCTCCGTCAGGGGACCAGATCCCTCTGAAAAAATTATGACCGAGAAGCCTCTTTCATAGATGGTCCAAGCTTCACAAATTGCTCAATATCAGGTTTATAAGCTTTATTTGAACATTCATCTACTTGGTTATAGGACATTTAGGCCTGTTTTTAACCAATTGCTATGACTGTATGTGAACTCTTTACCTCATTATGAGGATCTTTTACCTCTTTCTGAGGACTATCTACCTCAGTATGACACTAGTAAAAATATATCGTATAGCCACGTTTTTGTCACGACCAAATCGTGGCTAATTTCTAATTAGTCACGATTTAGTCACGATTATTCTCGTGACAAAATATCGTGGCTAAATCGTGTCAAAAACGTGGCAATTAGTCACGTTATAGTCACGAAACAAAACGTGACTACTAATAGCCACGTTTTGTCACGAATTAATCGTGGCAAACCTAGCCACGAAAGATTACGTGGCTAAATCGTGTCTATTTAGTCACGATTTAGACACGTTTTTTTCGTGGCTATGATTTGTCAAATCAAATTATTAATAGCTTTAGTCAAATCAAACTTTATTCAGACATTCAGACCGTGTATCAGAGCGAATATATTCGAATTTTAAGCCACATTTTAAATCGTGACAAAAATCGTGTCTATATATAACCACGTTTATAAACCGTGTATAAAACGTGGCTATTTTTAATAGCCACGATAAAAAAACGTGTCTAAAACGTGGCTATTATTGAATAGCCACAATAAAAACCGTGGCTAAAACGTGGCTAATAATTTGCCCATAAAAACAACCGAACTCAAGCTATGTTTTCATAACAAATAATCACAAACTTCAAAAACAAGCGAACTCACGCTTTATATATCAAACACTATCTTTCTAGTTTTTCTTTCTTTAGACAAAATGTCCCACTATTTTTATTCAAGAACGTGGATGGATCGACATTTAGATCCTAACACAAATTCTGCTACGAGAGAGTTTTTGGGAGGGATTCGAGCATTTATTCAGTTTGCTTGTAATCAAGCATCGTACCACGAGCGAAACACTCTATTGTGTCCTTGTTCCCGATGTAAAAACCGAAAACAGCGTGATGCAAGAACTGTTTTTAATCATCTAAAAAGAGTTGGGTTCAAGGAAAATTACTATGTTTGGTCAAGCCATGGCGAACATTATGCTGATGTTGGTGAATCTTCCGGAACAAGTAATTTCAATACCAAAGAATCTACTTGGGAAGAACAAGCTACGTATAATCAATTTCCCCCGGATACATACGAGAATTTGCCATACGCAAATATAGCAGCAGATGAAGAGCCAGCACCAAATTTTATGGAAGCAACATATGAAGAGCCATATCATGACAGTGTTTTTCGAGCTTTTGAAGCCGCGAATCAACCTCTTTACGACGGATGCGTTGAAGGAATTTCTCAACTATATGTGGCTTCACGTATGATGAAGGCGTGTGTGGATGAGATGTCACAGACTATGAAAAATGTTCTGCCGAAGCCCAATAAAGCACCAGCATCTTATTACGAGGCCAAGAAGCTGACAAAATCTCTCGGGCTTCCTGTTATTAAGATCGATGTATGCGAGGACAATTGCATGCTCTTTTGGAAGGAAGATCAAGATCTCTTGGTGTGTCGGTTTTGTACGAAGTACCGATACTATCCGAACAATGGGATGGGTAAAAATCGACCAAAACAAAGGATGTTCTATATGCCAATTACGGAGCGGTTGAAGCGTTTATACCAGTTAGAGAAGACTGCTTCACATATGCGATGGCACGCTGAACATTTATCACCAGAAGGAGAAATGCATCACCCTTCAGATGGAGCAGCGTGGAAGCATTTTAATGAGGTATATCCTAATTTTGCCGCTGAAAGTCGAAATATCTATCTATGCCTATCTACAGATGGATTTAATCCCATTGGTATGAATGGTGAGGCACACTCTGTTTGGCCTGTGATCGTGACTCCGTACAACTTACCTCCCGGTATGTGTATGAAAAGGGAGTTTTTCTTTCTGTCAGTACTAGTTCCTGGGCCAAAACACCCGAAGAAAAGTCTAGAAATTTATCTACAGCCGTTGATCGAGGAATTAAAAACTTTATGGAGTGACGGGGTGGAAGCATATGATGTATCGAGGAAACAAAAATTCACGATGCGAGCTGCGTTGATGTGGACAATCAGCGACTTTCCAGCGTATGGCATGCTATCTGGTTGGATGACACATGGGCGTTTAGCATGTCCATATTGTCTAGATGAGACGAAGTCGTTCTGGTTACAACATGGGAGGAAACATAGTTGGTTCGATTGCCACAGGATGTTTTTGCCTCACAACCATCCTTATCGGCGAAATGTTCAAGCGTTTCGACGGGGCCAGACAATACAAGACGTGCCTCCACCTTGGTTAACTGGGGAAGAAATTCTATACGAAAGAATAAACAACATTGGGGGATTGTCAAAAACCGTTGATTGTGGAGGAAACGGGCACGAGAAGCCAACCCGCACTATATCCGGCTATGGGAAAGATCATAATTGGGTGAAGAAAAGTATCTTTTGGGAGTTGCCGTATTGGGAAAATCATCTTCTCCGACACAACCTCGACTTCATGCACGTTGAGAAGAATTTTTTTGACAATCTCATCAACACGGTGTTAAATGTTCCAGGAAAGACGAAAGACAATGCTAAATCGAGAATGGATCTCCCAACCTTATGTAGAAGACAATCTTTACACATTAATTAAGATGGAACGCTTCCTGTGCCGATTTTTAGATTGTCTAATGAAGGAAAAAGACAATTCCTTGAATGGCTGAAGGATGATATCAAATTTCCGGACGGGTATGCTTCTAAATTTAGTCGTTGCGTTGACGAAACTAATTTTAAGCTTTCAGGACTGAAAAGTCACGATTGTCACGTCATAATGCAACGACTTCTTCCATTTGCCTTTCGCGAGCTTCTACCCAAAACCGTTCACACAGCAATATCAGGTGATTAGATTCATATAGTTTACTATTTTAAAAATAATATTTACATATTTATAACTACTAACTATTATTATTGTAGATATTGCACTTTTTTTCAGGGATATTTCAGCAAAGATGCTACATGAGAAAGATGTTGCTATTCTGAAAGAAAATATCGCAGTGAAGCTTTGTAATTTGGAGAAGATATTTCCGCCATCGTTCTTTGATGTCATGGAACACCTTCCCGTGCACCTCCCGGATGAAGCTGCTTTAGGTGGTCCTGTCCAATATAGGTGGATGTATCCGTTCGAAAGATACATGTACCATCTCAAGAGGAAAGTGAAAAACAAAGCACGCATTGGAGGATCTATTGTTGCACAATGTTTGAACGAGGAAATCTCAAATGCATCTTCTAACTACTTTGGAAATCCGGAAGTTGTTGATGAAGCTGCACTTCCTGGAGAAATTCGATTTATATATTCTTATCCAGAAGTGCCGAACATGTTTTACCATGAAGGTAGAGTTAGTGGAAAGGCCGAGAATAAATGGTTATCAGATGATGACTACACCGTGCCCCAAACGTTTATGTTGCTTAATTGTGAAGCATTTGAGCCATATGAAAGGTAATATTCTATTTTTAATATAAATATTGAACTTAAATGTTAACTTATTTAATATTGGATGCAGGATCTTTGAAGAGACCATGATGGAAGAAAACCCAAATATTACCACTAATGATCTACAAATAGCAAAAGACCAGTATTATGCAGAATGGGTCAAAAAATATGTGAGTTAAAATTAAAATATATATTGTTATATATATCATTTATTTACAACTTAATAATTTCGATATTCAATATGCAGATTAATCAAGCTAGCAAATCATTCCGCTTTCATTTGTGGATGTTGAATTTTGTACAAGGTCCTCGACGTAATTATACAACTTGGCCAATATATTTTTCACGGGGATACTGCTTCCACACACATAAACATGGGCAAAATAAGAAAACCCAACATTACGGCGTTTATGTTCGAGGAACCACCGAGACGGATTATTACGGTCTGATTGAAGATATAATCATGATTCAATATGATGGTGCTGTTGGGCTTAAGGCCATGATTTTCAAGTGTCGTTGGTTTGACACAACACTAGGTCGTGGAATGCGCAAACATCCATCTGGAATCGTAGATGTTTCTCCGCGAGGTCGGTACGCAAAATACGATCCTTTTATACTATCCGGTAATTGTGATCAAGTCTGCTTTATTCCTTATCCGCGTGTTTGCCGCACATCTGCAACCGATTGGTGGGCTTGTACGAAAGTTATGCCTCGAGGAGTCCGTGAAACATCTGAAGTTGCCCTAATTGCGTTACAAGACGATACACAGAACCAATTTGTGGCACCGAGTGAATTGCTTCGAATTGAATCACATGTTGTAGAAGATGATTCTGATTTCGATTTGTTACCTGTGTGTCCTCCCAACGATGAATATGTATCGGAAGACGAATTAGAAGATTCGTGTGATGACTCCGATTCCGATTCCGATTCCGATGATGATTCTACTTAATTTTATGTATTGTGATATATGTATTGTTATATGTATGAAAACTATGCATTTATGAAATATCTTTTTAATATATATATTGTGAAATGTGTATTTTTAAATCTGATTTTTAGTTTATTAGTTTATTAACTGTTTTTAATCTAATATTCATTTTATAAATTAATTTATTAACTGTTTTTTCTAGAAATAATTTATTTTAGATTTTTAGATTTTTAGAATTATAGATTTATATATAGATTTTTAGATTTATATAAAGATTTTTAGATCTATAAAATGATTTTTTTTTTAATTTCGAAATTATGTATTTAAAAATAGATTTTTTAAATTATTAGATGTTATTAGTATAAATTTTTTTATATAATCCATTAATAGTTTAATTAAAACCCATTAATTTTGGCTCCAAAACCCAAATTATTTTGGCTCCAAATCCAAATAAATTAGGCACCGAAACCCACCAATTTTGCCTCCAAAACCCAAATAATTCGGCCCATTCGATTTGTAAGTGTAAACACTTAGGATATTTTTTGTTTCTTTTCATTCTCATACGATCTCTCTCTCTCTTCTCTCGTCTCTCTCTCTCGTCTCTCGTATCTCTCTCGTCTCGTCTCTTCCTCTTCGTCGCGTTCCTCCGCCTCCGACAGCCGTCGTCACCATGGCAACGACAACGAACACCTACGACCGCAGTCGTCAACGACCAGACGACTTAGATCTCCCAAGTTTGTATCGTTCTTTAACTTTTCCGATTGCATGTCTGGGATCGATTGGGTTTTCTTATTTCATTCGCGATTTTAGGGTTTAGTTTTAGGGTTTCTGTTTGTTTCTTCCTCTAGTTGTTTCGGTTGAATGTCTGGTCTTACGATTTGGGTTTCGATTTCCATTCACGTTTCGATTGGGTTAGGATTTCTACACTTGATAGGATTACAAATGTGTATCTGTTCTGCTATGGTTAGGATCAATTCTGTTGTGCATTCACTTAATAGGATTACTAGGATTATCTGTTCTGCCTTTGCTTATTATCTTTGTCTTGCTTATGTGTTTTGATTATCTATTTTGCTTAGTTAAGAATTTTCTGATAAGTTGTTAGTATCTCCATTGTCTGTCTGATGCATTCTCTTGTGCTTTGCTTTGATTTATGTTTCAGGTTCGGTGTAGACCCATCTGTCCACGCATTTATCAGAACAACGTGGCAGGCATACTACATGGGACCATGGTCAAGCTGGAAGTTTGTTCCAGATGAGAGACGTGATAAGTGGTGGCACACTTTCATAGTAAGGTTTCTTTCCCTTTATCTAATCATCGTGTAATGTGTACATCATTCTTTTCTATACCTTTACTGATACCTTTATTGTTTTTTTGTAGCAAAATTACTATTGGGAAGATAAGCATCATGAGGAGGTCTACTTCAGGTGGAAGCTTCGCACACATACTACAATATGTCAGCGAATCAGCAAGAAGAAGAGGGAGGGAAAGAAACCAAAATATATAAATGCAGAGGATTGGGCCTTCCTGTTAGAGAATTGGGGAACAGAGGGAGCAATAAAAAAGAGCAAGTCAGCTGCTAAATCTCGAACCTCTGCACCGACTGGCAAACAGATGCACAAGCACATTGCAGGTCCAGTCAACTTCTTGCAGATCGAGCATGGTATGGTAAGTAGATCCATCTTTTTTCCTTCAACACATTATACTTTATTTATTACTTTACATTAGATAGATACTAATAATTTGTTTCTGTGTAGATGGTCGAGTCTGGTTTGACTGAAAAACCTCCTTACACAGAGCTTGTGAAGAAGACTCACATACGCAAAGATGGGACCTATGTTGATGAACGAGCCAAGGAGCTTGTCGAAGAAGTAGAGCAGGCTGTTGCTGAGTTGCTCCCTGATGATGGATCTCCCAATGGCGTCAGCCAAACTGGATCAACAGCTACACACCGCATCTTACTAGACCAGGAGTATATCAAGGTAACAATATTGATATAGTTTGGTTTTGTTTGTTGTTATTACCCTTTAGATGTCTGTTTTATTAAGCTTAGTTATTTACTAATGGCTTGACTTGTTTTTATCTATGTTCAGCGTGGTCAGTCAACCAAAGGCCGAATATATGGTATTGGGAGTTTTCAGCTCAGAGATTTGAATCCAACTGAGTCTGTCGCAACATCCCTGAAGCGCAATCTGGACATGGAGATGCGCATATCCGGGTTGGAGGCGAGTAATGAAGCAATCAAAGAGGATATGATGGATTTGAAGAAAAAGAGCTCAAGGAAGGGATGGCTGCAACAAATACTTCCCTCAGTATGATTCGACAGCATCTTGGTGTCACTCCTGCAACTAACAAACAGGCAACTACTGCTCAAGCTCCTGCATCAAACCAACAGGCTCCTCCTGCTCAAGCTCCTGATGCTGCTGATCAGCCTACTGCTATTGCTCCAGGTCCTCCTGCTCCTACTCAATCTTCCCTTGCTCCTGCTCAAGCTCTTCTTGCTCATGGTAAAGCTCAACATGCACCTGCTAAAGCTCCTCGATCTTCCAAATCAGGTAATCACTCACATGCTAAATTGAGTCAAGCTCAACAAACTGATTTGGATAGGTGGTGCAGCCAACTTCTCTAGACTTCAGTTTGTGTGAACATGGTGGATGTTTGTCTTAGTTGTATGTGTGTATGTTTTGTTGTGTTTTGTGTTTGCAATGCTCAAACAATGAATTCCAAACATTTGTATTTTGTTTTGGTGGTTTGTAATATTTGGAAGATTCAATGTGTGTATATTTTTGTGCAAACATTTTATTTCGATTATCAAATTTTTTTTTTAAATGACTTGAAATCAGCCACGTTTAAAACTTGACTAAACGTGACAAATTAACATTAAGCCACGAAATTTTTCGTGACACAAAACGTGTTTAAGTCACGAAAAGAAGTGTGACATAATCGTGGCAAACTATAACCATGATATAAACCGTGACAAAAAACGTGACTAATTTTTGTCACGAAATATTCGTGACAAAACGTGGCTAATCTTGTCACGAATATTTCGTGACAAAAACGTGGTTTTTTTGTCACGATTTAGACACGATAAAATATAGTCACGATTGTATAGCCACGTTTTTTTTTTGTGACTAAACGTGGCTAAAACCGAATATAGCCACGAAAAAATAGCCATAGCCACGAAAAAAACGTGGCTATACGATATATTTTTACTAGTGTGAGGTCTCTTTACCTATTTATTAGGATGTTACTCAAAATATCGTTTTTGTGTATGTGCCGTTTGATGTTCTACTGGTTTTATCAACGTATGAATCAGGGCTACACTCCAAATATTTTATAGATTTTTTTTCCGTTTTAACAAACTTGGATCCTTTTCATCATATTCGGTTAAGTGGCTGAGATTTTCCTCAAAGTTTCCTGACTCATTAAAGCGAGGCTTCATCATCTCATAGCCGTATCTCCTGCTGCTTCTTATGCACTTGTTTCTGCATCTTGTTCGGGTAAGGAATCACCAAGTGTGTTTCTTCTTTCCCAAGACTACATTCTGTTGAGCACTTTCGACGTTTTCAACTCAGATTGTTTCAATGTTATGTATGTATCTATCCTTTATATTGATATCTTCTGCTTTGCGTTTGTATTCGGCATTTTGAACATTTTCTCTTTTGATGGAGAGTAAGAGAAAGTTTAAGTTGACAAAACTGAAATATACTCTAAATTACATAGTTTAAAAAATACATAACAACGTTATATGTAAAACAACACTACTCAGAAATAAATCGTCTCTCATATCTATTAATAGCAGTCCAACACAAATCCATTATAATATCCTAAGTCCATGTATTTAAGGTTTTATGTAAAAAAAATAGTATAAATATATATCCTATGAGTTTTTCAATGTACCCTAGAGTTGTTGTTTTTCTCAGATTTGATGATTAGTAGATCCGGAAATCTATACTACAAATTGATAATTTGGAATAAGGAAATTGGTCGAACGAATAGCACATGAAAGATCAAATGATGCTTCGAGAACTATCTAAAATGAATATAGGTTTCATAATTATCTTTTATTGATGAAAGAAGATTACAAAATGCATCTTAAGAGACAGTCTAACAGTGAGCTCGTAGAACTGTTTTTGTGTAGAGAATGTTTAAAAAGAAGGTCCTTAATCTAAAGTAATCGAAATCCTTTTATGGCCTCTTTGTCGAGCTCGCCATCCTATAAATCTCTTAATGCGCCTGTTGGAACAATCTTCGTGATCTTCAGACGGTTGAGTTGATCTCATACTTGTTAGTTTTGACTTAATAAGCTCGACGGTTTACCTTATTGTCGAACTCGTTTTCTTCAATAGGTAGCCGTTTTCAAATCGATAGGTCAAAGATCGGAAGCACTTCGTTTTGGGCACACTAATGTCCTTAATGTCAACATATTTGAGTGATAAGGATTTTCGGCCTTATCGGGCCAAATCTAAGTGTGGATTTTGGTACCAAAAATTACCCTCCAGCCCATTAATTATTTTATAGATAATTATTAATTGGCGGGAAATGTGAACAGTCTATCTGATGAGGACATCAAGCCATCATCATCCAAGCAAACTAGAGGAGGGCTCACCAAGCCGGTACATACCCTTGGAGAGAAGCAGCTTGATCGGACCTAGAACATAGGTGCACATTTTGGGGGCATATCGACCTAACAAGGAGGAGTTAACCTACAACTCAACCTGTTCTAGAAACTTAAATCACAAAGGAATCATAACGAAGAGGAAGTGCTTCAATAGCCTTTCGCATGAAGAATTTATGCACATTACAAGAAAATAGCGTTTTTGTGACTGCACTTTTAGTCAGAGAATAGTCATTAATTGCGGTTTTACGACTAATTTACGACTTAATATGGTTGTTGTAAATCCATAGTCGCAAAATCGCATAGTCGTATTAATAGTCGGTAAGTTACGACTATTTTTGCGACTAACATAGGTAATCGTTAAATAGATGTAGCGTTGTATGAAGATATGGACTAATTTACGACCACGATAGCGACTATTGTGTGACTAAATAGGGAGTCCGGATGCGGACAAAGAATGTTGTCATCAAATAGTCGTTAAACTAGGTGACCACTGGGCGATTAATATGTGACCGTATAATAGAGTCATGAAGTAGTTGTAAATATTAGCCACTATGTAGCGTCTGGATAACACCCATTTTAACTACTATCCAACGACTAATCTGAACATCCGTATACGATTATGGTTATGATCTCGCCACGAAGTAGTCATAGACTTTTTTTTGGGTCAAAGAATTAGTCGTAGACTATGGTGACATTTTGGCGACTCTTCAGAGACAATTGTACGGCTGTTTAATGACTGATCTAACGACTATGCAGCGATTACGCGGGACATCCAAATACGATACATTGATGACTATTACGTATGCGTGAAAATAAGGATTTTGTATTATTCCATTTGTCAAATTTACGATTTGGTTATTGGTGATACTACAATTTGAATGATACAAGAAATGTAAAAGACATTTGCTTAATGAAAACATAGATACCTTTAATATTTTTTGTGTAGCATATATACACAAACGATTATCTACATATGCAAACTCCAATATTAAGGAGTTTCGAAATAATACAAAAAATATTAGTTCGGTAGGGACAAGGATAAGTAACTTACTCAGCAGATGGAGTTTAGTTGTACCTCTTGGTGGATGACCGTCTTTGTTGGCTGCTGTCCTATGAGTCTGTAGGAAGTCAATAAACTGCGGATCACTTTTCCGCATATACTGTTCTACCAAGGAAAGGTACTCGATCTTTTCCTTCTGCTCATTCGCAACTCGGGCGTGATTTGCTTCACAAGCAGCCTGCTCTTTGATTTTCTGTTGAGCTTCCTTCAGTTGCCCATTGCATGGCCACAAACCCTGAAGAGTCTTCCGGATGCTTTAGCTTCCCCTCAAAAGAGACTCTTTGAGGCTTTCAACTCCCTAAGAATTTTCGCGATTATCCGTCTCAGTGGCCAGTTACAGTTAAAGAAAGTCCGCGAAACACAATTAAATAAAGAACATGACATGACTTTATAAATGTTAATTTTGAAAAATATTACTTTACCTCAAGAAAGATGTTGTCATATTCATCTAGTGAGAGCTCCCGATGTCTCGAAGCAGCACCGTTCGAAACTTCTGAAGTCTCTATATCGATTTAACAACTTCTCGTCTACGATCTTTTCAAAAGTTGCAGCGATTTTCTCTGCCTTCCGATCAACATATGTAACATCTGCCTTTGTATGTGTCCTGATGAATACCTCGATAATATTAACCGATCTTCCAAATTCCTCGTCCTGCAGTGTTATACCTCAGACAAGGTTTATTACAGATATTTCTAGTTGTATGCTGTGACAAACATAAATAACATATATATAAATAAAGCTACTTGCCATTTCAAGCCTGATTTCTAGGTGCGACTTGGGCCCTGAGAAATGGACGTGACGACCGAGACCTTCACTGTCAGAATTACGACAAATTGAATGGGTCGTACTTTTATCAATTGCTTCTTTACTATCCCAATTGTCCGTCATGGTTTTCCAGAGAGTCTCGCCGAGCCACTTAGGTCGCTCTCGACTAGTCATCGCATTGCTAACCATGTCTTTTAACCGTCGTTGACAGATCTCCTCGAAACACTGTTGAACTGTCCCTGTTATCAAGTGATCCCAATGGTGGTTTTTCTAAAAAACATACAGAATAAGCATAACACTAGTGAAAACAAAACATGCAAGGTATGTATGAAAGGTATATAAGAGAAAACTGTCCATCGAACTCGATTAACATCCTAACCATCAGTGACTCGAACTCATCAGACCATCATAACTCATAAGAAAACCAACAATCCGATTCGTAAGCAAACTAGACGGTTAAAAACACTTCACTGCAAAACGCATAAGACAATAACAAAAAAACCCATACAGAGAATATCAACAGTTGAAGAAACAGTATATGACAATAGCCATACCAAGTCGTGTTTGGCATCGGTGAGGGGAAGAGTACGGTGATAAAAGTTTCCCTGTCTGGCACCCGAAGCAGAGCATTCAGATCCCCAGTGTGTCCTCTTCGAGGTCCGGCAAAACTGGAACAGATTCGTCGAGGAAGTTGTGACCTTCGGAAGATGGAAGACTCTGAGCTTGAGATTGGTGAACTGGTGACGGTGGGGCGTCCTCAACAAGATTCTGGTTGTTATGGTCTGCTTCTGACACGGGCGACGCATCAACTTCAGGTTGATTAGTAGTCGAGTTCCTGGAAAAGTTGTGCTGGAGGTGGATAGTTCCGTACATGGGGTACTGTTGCTGTTGTTTGGGGGATAGCTGGATCTTTTTCTTGACGTTGAGTGGACTGAGTTGGATGAATAACGGCATTCAGAGTGAATGTGTATTGTTGCAGTAGAGGGCTCGGTGTTTTTTCATATAGTATGATTTAGTACTAATAATATAATATAGTTTTGTTATATTTTACCTGTTTGTGGTAGGTATACCGGTTTCAAAGCTAATCTACACTTTCAATATTTAAAGTGTATAATCACCTTTTCCAACTTCTAATAAACATGTATAAGTTGAAATATTAGATATTAACTAAAATTTAAATCGAAGTTAATTAACCTTTAAAATAGAAACCAAACGCTTAGGAATTTTACACTGGTTTCAAGGAATCAAAAATTGAAAGGTCATAACTTCTTAATAGTTATAGAATAAGAGTGAAAGAGAGTTAGATGCGATCGAGAGTCTGGTGCTGGTTTGAGTACCATGTCGAAAGAGGATTAGGGTAACTACACGAAATCAAAGAGGGAAATATGTTAGATGTTGTTAATACTTTATATGATAATAAGATTTTCAATACGACAATTTCAAAAAATTCATACCTATCCATCAAATTGTTCAACTCATCCAAAGTTACACGATGATAGTCAATTGAAGAAGGCCCTTCTGTTCTCTAAGCCAAGTAACCCCTAGGTAAAAAACAATAATATACATTCTCATAATTTTTTTTTCTATATTAATGTGTTTCTCATATTTTCTTGAAAACATGTCAACATACCGCAAAATCTCTTGATCCAGAATAATCGGAGCAAAACAAACAAATACTTGTCTGGAACTTGTTTAAAACGCCTGGACGATTCCTCAGCAGGTGGTCCATATGCAACGCATTCTATAGCCCTCTTCCTTCAATTTCAACAACATTATTTAGTAATTTTTAATTATAAGGTGATTAGAAAATTTCAAAACTTAAACAATGTGAATAACTTACTCGGCATCTCTTAGAGTGAATTGGACTTTAGCGTGTGTACGTGAATAAGAATAGACCTCTGAAGAGTGATCTTTCCATTCAAGCTCTCCAACCTATGTTATAGCACCAACAACATCTATAGTAAAAAATCATTTAAATATAAGTTAATCCCTTAAAAGCAACAACCACAATTCTACAATATTCGATGATAGATTTTTCCTCTTAATCTAATAATAATGTACGGTAAACAGCACTTACCAATTGCATATTTATCTGAAACCGTCCCATCTTTAATTCCTTGGATTGGTTTGATGCTCAAGAGGTCATCCAAAGTTGGAGGATCAATGTTCTCAGTGATATTTGTCTCGTCAGTTATATGAATATCCTTATAAGTTGGACATACTCTGTCATACTTTGGCCCTAACGAAACCCCAAAATCAGAAAATTAAACCAGAAACCTTCTTTCTGTAAAAGAAAAAGGAACTTCCGGGCGTTTTTTCCCAAAGCTAAGGCTTGAATCGACTTCCCTGTTGATTATAACCAAAGGTTACAAAAGGAAGTATCCAAATAAAAACATATGAATTTATGGGTGCTATGTATACCAAAAAAAAATGAAAGGGGTAAAATTAATTCCAAGGAATGAATAAAAGTAGAAGAAGAATACTATTTCATAGGATAAAATTACCTCCAAGGGAGCATCATAGTGAGTAAAACACTATGCCCTCAAAACCTTCGCTCTAACATTCCAACGATTATCCCTCAAAGTAATATCAGAAATTTTGTGAAATTGTGAGTTTTCAGAATCGCATGATATAAGCGGATTCATTTTGTCGATATCTCTTTTAATATCAGCGAATGATAGCAAAGAGGTAGAAGAGGAAAGTGAAGAGTTTTTAGGTTTATTGAAATAAATACCGGTGACTATTTTACCTCGAAATCCAACAGTTGCAACTTTCCATTAAAGTCCCTTACTCGTTTTGAACTTTTCTCGAATATTTACCAATTCCAGATAAAATAAATCAATTTTGATACTAATGAGAGCCGTGTGTTTTTGTTTTAGTAATAATAATATAAGATAGTTTGGTAATGTTTGCTAATAATTTATTTACTGAATATTCTAATATTTTTAGAGAAGAAATAAAATCTGGTGTCTAGAGAAGAAAACGTTTATGGCATCATACATGCATACTCTATTTTCTAGTGTCGAGCGTCGAATCAAAACAGAGAGAGAGAGAGAGAGGAGCTGTTACACACCGCATGTGTCTTTTTAATATAAATAGAGCCTAATAGTACACAAACTGACACTGATGGGTGTTTCTCTTCGAGACCCCCATCCAATCAACACTAATCATGGTTAAATATCATGCAAAGGAGAGTTACAATGTTTGGTTTAATTGATCTGTTTTTCATTAAAGGTGGCCATCAATTATCGAGTTAATCATGCCACCACTTCAACCGTTTCCATAGTCCCACCAAGCCAACCAAGTATTTATCAAATGGCTTTATAGATGTATGTGTGCTCTGATAATGACTCGGTTGACTTGGTGGGACTATGGTTTCAAAGGTACAAACATGTGCGATACATGCTTTTGGACCCTTGAGTCACTATTCTTCTTCAGAATCATGAGAGACAATTTCGGAATTTGGCCTCTTATCTTTATTAAGATCTTTATTAATGTACAGTTTGTTAAATGTAGTAGATTATGTAACGCTAGACTTTTCAAATAATGAAAAACGAAGAAAGTTATAAAACTACTGAAATTAGTTATATTTACAAAGCGACAATGGGAATATTAATCTAATCGAAATGGTTGAAGTGGTGGCATGACTCAAGTCGATAATTGATGACCACCTTTAATGAAAAACAGAGCAATTTAACCAAACATCGTAACTCTTATTTGGATGATATTTAACCATGATTAGTGTTGATTTGATCGGGGTCTCAAAGAGAAACACTCCATAAGTGCCAGCAGTTTGTGTACTATTAGGCTTTGTTTATATTAAGAAGACACGTGCAGCGTGTAACAGCTCGTCTCTCTCTCTCTCTCTCTCTCTCTCTCTCTCTCTCTCTCTCTCTCTCTCTCTCTCTCTCTCTCTCTCTCTCTCTCTCTCTCTCTCTCTCTCTCTCTCTCTCTCTCTGTTTTGCTTCGGCGCTCGAGACTAATTATTAGAGTATGCATGTATGATGACAAACTTTTTCTACTCTAGATTGCACTAGATTTTATTTCTTTAACTCTGCACAAATTTAAGCTCATATCTAAACCAAATACATCGTTCTCAGATGCTTCTTTGTCAAACAAAAGTCAGGTAAGATGTATAAAGTCATCTTATATATAGAATAGAATGATTGCATTGGGTAGTAATTAATTTTGTTCGTTATTGTTTATATATATTAGGCTATACTTGGATAAAAGGACAAGAAATGCTTTCAATGATCATGTACTTTCGGATTTTAAGAAACTATATAATGTATTTTTTTTTCTGATCTCAATATAATCTATATTTGATTAACGTACTTTGGAAAGAAAATGTTGGTAAAGAAGAATTAATTATATTAAAGATTTATTTCACCAAAAAACTATATTAATTTTTTTGGATATTTACATCTAGTTTAAGAAAATATTAGAATATCCAGTCGATAAATTATTAGAAAACATAACCAAAGTATCTTATATTATTATTACTAAAAAAAAAAAAAACGGATCTCATTACTCTCAAGATTGATTTATAGACGCTGGAATTGATAAATATTCTAGAAAAGCCCAAAACGAGTAAGTGGATTTTAATGGAAAGTTGCAATTGTTGCGTATCGAGTTAAATACTTACCCGGTATTTATTTCAATAAACATAAAGAACTCTTCACTTTCTTCTTTTACCTCTTCACTATCATTCTATGATATTCAAAGAGATATCCACAAAATGAATCCCCTTATAACATGCGATTCTGAAAACTCACAATTTTACAAAAATTGCTGATATTATTTCGAGGGAAACTCGCTGGAATGTTAGAGCGAAGGTTTTGAGGGCGTGGTGTTTTAATCACTATGATACTCCCTTGGAATTAATTTTATCCGATGAAGAGGTATTCTTCTTCTACTTAATTTTATCCCTTGAAATTAATTTTACCCCTTTCATTTTTTTCTTGTATACAAAACACCCATAAATCCGTACGTTTTTTTATTTGTGTACTTCCTTTTGTAAACTTTGGTTATAATCAACAGGAAAGTTGGATTCAAGCCTTGGGTTTTGGAAACAACGCCCGGAAGTTCCTTTTTCTTTTACAGAAAGAAGGTTTCTGGTTTAATTTTTCTGACTTTGGGGTTTCGTTAGGGCCAAAGTATGACAGAGTATGTCCAACTTATAAGGATATTTATATAACTGAAGAGGCAAATATCACTGAGAACTTCGATTATCCAACTTTGGATGACCTCTTGAGCATCAAACCAATTCAAGGAATTAATGATGGGATAGTTTCAGATAAATATGCAATTGGTAAGTGTTGTTTACAATTTGTTATTATTAGATTAAGAGAAAAAATCGATCATCGGATATTGTAGAATTGTGGTTGTTGTTTTATAGGGATTAACTTATATTTAAATGATTTTTTTCCTATAGGTGTTGTTGGTGCTATAATATGGGTTGGAGAGCTTGAATGGAAAGATCACTCTTCAGAGGTCTATTTGTATTCACGTACATGCTCTAAAGTCCAATTCACGCTAAGAGATTTCGAGTAAGTTATTCACATGGTTTAAGTTTCAGAGTTTTATAATCACATTATAAACCTTACTAAATAATGTTGTTGGAAATGATGAAAGATGGCTATAGAATGCGTTGCACATGACCCAATTGCTAAGGAATTGTCTAGGCGTTTTGAACAAGTTCTTGTTCAAGCATTTGTTTGTTTTGCTCCGATTTTTATGGATCAAAATTTGATATGTTTTCAAGAAAATATGAGGAAGAAATTAATATAGAACAAAATTATGAGAATATATATACATTTTTGTTTAGGGATTACATGGCTTAGAGGAATAGAAGGGCCTTCTTCAATTGACTATCATCGTTTAACTTTGGATGAGTTGAACAATTTGATAGATAGGTATGAATTTTTTGAAATTGTCATAATGAAAATTTTATGATCATATAAATTATTAAGAATATCTAACATATTTCCCTCTTTGATTTTGTGTAGTTACCCTAATCCTCTTCCTACATGGTACTCAAACGAGCACCAGGCTCTCGATCGTTTCTAACTCTCCTTCACTCTTATTCTATAACTATAAAGAACTTATGAAGTTTTAAGTTTTGATTCCTTAAAACCAGTGTAAACATTGCTAAGCGTTTGGTTTCTATTTTAAGGGTTAACTTCGATTTAAAATTTAGTTAATAAATAATATTGCAACTTATACATATTTATTAGAAGTTGGAAAAAGCGATTATACACTTTAAATATTGCAAGTATAGATTAACTTTGAAACTGATATGCTCTAGAAGTTTTAATCCCTATACTAACTGCAGGTGCACAATGATGTAGCTGTAGTACTTAGCGTATCGGATCCACAGGGACTCCGGTCAACGATAGATTATAGAACAGTCAAGATTAAACTAGGTGAAAGTAGTGAGAAAGCAGTAAATCAAGCAAGCGGAAATTAAATCAAGCGAGTTTGTGAGCAAGGAAGCGAAGGCGTTAAGTCTAGGGAGTTCTCAGAAAATCAGGAACACATGCAATCAATCAAGCGGGATCTAATTAGGAACTGTTCTAGAACTCAAACACAGATATAGAATTAACCAACTGTCGTTGCGAGAACTCTCTAAGTCTAAGTGCATCAATCCAAATTTCTTTGCAATTACTAACAGATTAAACTAGCTTTAAGATCGAGTTCGATACGTTCACAATTCAATTAAACCAAATTCCTTTGCGAGTAATTCAATTGCTCATCTAGGTTCTTTCTAGCTAATTAACCAACTGTCGTTGCAGCAATCAACCTAACATCAATAATCTAAGTGGCCAGTTCAGATTAAGCATTAAGAACAATCCTAGACAAAGAACTAGAAAGTATGAATCCCTAACAGATTGATTAACCTATAATTCCATGAAATTCCTAATGAGAATCCCTAAACCTAACAGGTAATCTACTCAGACATGTTCATCGAAACAGAAGACATCATGAATAGAAAACCAAATATTATAAAACAGAATAAAGAACTGGGGTTCGAAATCAAGTCTCTTTCGAGAACAAGATCAGCCCCTAAAACTCTCTCTGAATAAAATAAAGCGTAAGTAAAGCGTAGCCTAAACAATGGCTTAAAAACCCTAATATAATGGTCTAAAGTCGGTTGGGGCTTCTTTGTAATTATGGGAAACTTCTGGGCTTTGTTGCAATTTCCATATTCTTCTCATTAATCGCCGAGAATTTGTCTGCGTCGACTTTGTGTCAATCGATGCACAAGATGTGTCGATCGACACAGGTCTGTGAATTCGACAGTGAAGTTCATCTCTCGGGTCAACACTCCAAAATGCTCCATATTGTCCAATTCTGCTCCAAACGTGTCTAGACCTGTAAACATACTAAAAAGACTCCAAAACATAACAATATACTCGATAAATAAGACATATACCATGGTTAAAAACCCTAAAATCCATGGTATATCAACTCCCCCACACTTTTCTCTTGCTTTCCCTCAAGCAAGTAAAGAACCAAAGTATAAGAAAAGAGGTTTGAAAACACAGAACTCATTTCGTCCTAGGATTTTTCGCATTCACATTTACTTAGTAAACCACTGAAAACTTTCCTACAAAACTCAAGACCACAATATACTTCCCCCACACTTAGAAACTGTCCTGAGTAAACTCCACAATCACATTCACGCATTCAAATTCACCCTACTGACTTCTATAAGCAATTAAGTGCGGTCTCACCTAAGGATTATCGATCAAATGGCACATGGACGCTTACCTTGTCAGCTCTATACCACCATACTATCTTTCTCTGGTCCCTTTCTTCTCTTTCCCTTCCTTAACAACTGATTTTTCCCCACTGAGTATCATTTTATTTTATTTTTATCAGTGTTCTTCCCGTTATGGGGTGTACTTTGGACACATTCCATGGATGCACAGGAGGTAATAGTTGTAGCTACCACTCCCAGAGACCACTTCGGAGTTACTAACTCATCCTCAGTTTATTACTCTTTTTTTTTTTTTACTTTATGGAAGGGGAGAAGGGAACCAAATATGACAGGTTTACAGGCTGTGTCAGAACTAACAAAGGAATCCGACTCAAGGTATTCCAAGCCCTTAGGTGAGAAAATTAAGTCAGTATTAAGGTGAAGTCAGTAAAAAGATCCTCTAATACCTGAAGTGATATGGGTGTTCTCAGTAGGCTGATCCGTGTTGGGTTTTCTAACAGTCATAGAGGCTCTGCAAGTCTGTCCAATGGTCACTTAGTTCCTGTTCAAGCGAAAAGTTTCCTCGGAAAATCATAGTTTCATACAATTTTGACTCAATAAAACAAATTTGAAAAAAAACAAGAATGACTCATAAGAAAACAAAAGCGTGCGTCAGTAGCGACCTCCCCCACATTTAAACTACACTGTCCCCAGTGTAATCAAGTTCAGGATCGTTGAGAAAGAATAATCAAATTGAAAACAGTCCGAAAAGTTGCAGAATACGTACCTGTTGTCGCCCTATGTCGATCGATGCCACAAGGGTGTCGATCGATGCAAGGCGAATATGCGCACGGTTATTGAAATAACCGGTGTCTGAACCGCAATCGAATCAGCCAACCAAAAATGGCAACTGTGTCGACCGATGCACTCAGTGTATCGATCGATGCAGTACGATTTTGCTTGTTTCCCTCGGCTCTGAACACACTTAAACAGAAAAATCAAAACACCAAAACTAAAAACGAAAAATGAAAACAAAACGAACCTAACAGTGGGTTGCCTCCCACTCAGCGCTTGTTTAAAGTCAGTAGCTTGACTATGGGAAAAAGATTAGACTCATGGCGGTTTCAACTGAGACTTTGAGTGTCTCTGTGAATATCTCTTCATCCAAGGAGGTGTGTTGATATATCATGGTTTTTACCCATTTTAGACCATGATATAGATGTGTTTTTAGTGTCTTTTGTCTTTGTTTAGAGTCTTTTACAGGTATAATCAGGTTGGGAGCTGAATTGGAGATAATGGAGCATTTTGGAGATTTTTGGAGTGTTTGACCGAGAGATAGAGTTCACTGTCCGAAACAGAGAAGGGTGTCGATCGTTGCACTCTAGCAACGATCGATGCACCAGCGAGATGGGCCGAAACTCGGCGGTTTAGAAGAATCAAGTTATTGCACTTTGATCCAGAAGTTCCTGATATTTACAAAGAAGCCCTTGGCCGAGATTATGCCTATATAATAGAGTTTTTAGTGTTTTTATTAGAGACGCTTTATGCTTTTTACAACACACTTTGATAATTAAGAGCAGAGGATTTTAGAGCTTTTTGGGGCTGATCTGAACCTGTTACATCATCTGTATTTGGAGAAGATTTCGAACCCCTTTTACTCTTATTCTTTTATGCAATTTATTCATTCTATGATTATGTTTTCATTATCTATGTCTGAGTAGATTCCTAGTTAGGTTTAGGGTTTCTCACATAGGATTTCATGACTTTCTAGACTTGTTCAAATTCAGTTAAGGATTCATAACTATATCTGTTCTTCAATTTAATTGTGCTTAAAGCTAGTTCTAACCTGATCAATTAGAATCTAGATCTTAGGTTGCTAAATACGTCACGGAAGTGGGGTTTAGGAATCTGAACTAATTAAATTGGGCAATTAAACTTTGCGCAAACGGAAGTTTGGTTTAGGATAATTGTGAACATATCAAACTTGGACTTATTGCTAGTTTAATCTGTTAGTTCTCGCAAACGAAAGTTTGGTTTGCTGCACTTAGACTTAGAGAATTATCGCAAAGGAATTTGGTTAATTCTATATCTGTGTTTTGAGTTCTAGAACTGTTCTTAATTAGATCCTTGCTGAATGAACTGTCTGCTTGTCTGATTTCCTGAGAATACCCTAGGCTTGACGCTTTTAATTACTTGCTTCACAACCGTTAATCTCTGCTACTGATTTACTTTCTCGCACCGTAATTTATTCCATTCACTATTTGCTTATTTCTAGTATTTATTCCTATAGTTTGATTCTCTTGAGACCAAGTGTCCCTGTGGATTCGATAACCCTATATACTACTTTGACATTGTTGTTCACTTGCAGTTTAGTATAGTGAAAACTTAGAACCTATCAAGTTTTTGGCGCCGTTGCCGGGGACTCTTTGAGTCTTCGATAGGACCGAACTTAGGGTTTTTACTAGAAATTTTTCTTTTTGTTTTTGTTCTTTTTCGTTTTTATTTTTGATTTTGCTGAACTTTTTCTCTGTTTCTTTCTGTCGCAGGTACGAATTTCGCCTTGCGTCGATCGTTGCATCCCTTGCATCGATCGTCACTAGGCGATTCTGAGATTGAATCGATCGTTGCACTGATAGCATCGATCGTTGCTGGACGATTACAGACAGTTTATGCCAACGCAGAAAACTCGAAGTAATCCGAACTCGAGCTTGCTTAATCTCGGACTAGAGGAACTTGGACGTCTAGAAAGGACTAACAGAAGAGAAAAGAGAGAGAGAATGGTACGAGAACGTTTGATCTTGATACCAGATGATGAGGGTACCCTGAGGGATCCGGAGAACAATCCTTACAATGCTGCTGGGCAAAGGGTTGATGCTGAAGGGAATGTCATCCCTGACCCTCCTGAGGAGCTGCAACAGGAACAAAACCAGGGTCAAAGACGAGCCCAAGGTAGAGAGATGGTGGTTCATGAGAGGACACTAGCTGATTACAACAGACCTGATGAGTTTCATGCAAACCGAGCAGCTCTAGTGCTTCCTACTTTTGAGAGGAATGATTTTGAGGTAAAAACCATCTACTACCAGCTGATGAGACAGATTGCTTTTCATGGTCTTCAAACAGAGCAGCCTATGGATCACATTGACAAGTTTGAGGACATAGTCACTGGCATGAAGTATGAAGGAGTATGCCCGGACTATCTGTTCCTTAAGCTATTTCCGCACAGTCTTGCTGGAGACGCTAGTGCATGGCTGAGACAACTGGCACCTGGTCAGTATACTACTTGGACAGCCTTAAAGAGTGAGTTCCTGCGTCACTTTTATGATGATGCACGCTCGGATCAGTCCAGACAGGACATACTCACCTTTTCCCAAGGAACTGTGGAGCCCTTGAAGACTGCCTGGATGAGATTTAAGCAGTATCAGCGTGACTGTCCACACCATGGATTCACAGAAGTACAGCTGATTGGTATCTTTTTCAGAGGCATAGATCTCCCTTATCAGACTGCGCTGGATAATTCCAGTAATGCTAATTTCAACACCAGGACTCCTACACAGGCTAAGCAGTTGATAGAGAACCTGATTGGCAGCAACAGTTGCAAAACAATGGATGAAAGGAGGAAGAAATCCGGTGGAACTGTAGAGAATTCTGATATAGCTAATATAAGATCCAGATTGGACAGTCTACAATCTCCTAACAAGTAAGAAAGCTGTCCACTTTGCACAAGATGTAGAGGTGATTCAGGCTGAGGAGGAAACTCAGGAAGAAGATGTGAATTTCATAGGAGGTTCTGGTTTCCAAGGTAATAGATTTGGTAATCAACAGGGGAACAGATTCTCCAATGGTGGACAGACTGGTGGTTTTCAGAAGACCTATGGACAAGGTAATCAGAGAACATATGGGTCTACATCCTATCAGACTCCTCCTGCACCTACAGCCCATGAGAGCAAAATGGAGGCTATGATGGAACAACTGATAGAGAGTCAAACCAAGCTTTCTGTGGACAACAATAAGAAGCTGGACGCTGTCTATCAAGACCTCAATGGGAAGTTTGAGTCACTGAGCACTCACATGAAGCAGTTGGACACTCAGGTGAACCAGATGTCCAGCTCAATGAAGGGAAAAGGAGTTGCAGAGACTCATATTAAGGTCTGGTCTGTACTCATTAATGATGGATCTTATCTAGGGGAGAAATTTGAGCTAAGTACAGCTGAGTTGGTGACTGAGGCAGAATTTTCGGATTTCTGTGAAAAACTCTCGGGTAGAAACTGCAGTGATGCAAAGATCGACACACAGCTGGCATCGATCGATGCAAGTCGTGAACGAGCAGAAGATCCGTGGGATGAAAGTGAGATTGATGCAGAACTAGCCCGCCTGTTCCCTGATGTGTCTGAGATCACTCAAGAGGATGTTTATGCACAAGCCATTAGGCAATATCCCAAAGTATCTGAAGTGATTAAACAAGAGATTGGAGAGCTTAAAAGGCTAGAAGAGAGTGGTGAAGACTTGGAAGAAATTCCACCTTCTGATGATCCACCTTATCATCCATGTGTTCAGAGATATTTGAACAAGATGTTGCCTTTAGATGAGGAGCTGAGAGAATGGGTGATAATAGTTCCTCAGCATATTAGTGATGTTCTGCTAACTAAGGTCCCGAAGAAGCTACCTGATCCTGGAGTCTTTGTGCTAGATTGTTCTATCTTTGAGGATAGCTTTAGGCGTTCTCTGTGTGATTTAGGAGCTGCTGGAAGCATAATGCCTTACTCTGTGGCAGAGAAGCTGGGAATGTTGGATTTTACTCCTACTAGGACTTCTCTTATCTTAGCTGATCAGTCCATACGAGTTCCTGAAGGACTCCTTATGGACATTCCGGTGAGAGTTGGGAACTACATAGTTCCAACGGATTTCCTTGTGCTGAAATATGACTGTAATCCGGATGAAGCTTTATTGCTTGGGAGACCATTCTTGGCTACAGCAGGAGCTGTGATTGATGTTAGACAGAGTCTAATAGACCTCCACCTGGGAGATGAACCGCTGCGGTATGAGATGGAGAAGCTGCGAAAGCCACTAATAGATGGACAGACTTTCATAATCATGGAAGCAGATGATGAGCAGCCAGATGAGACTGCAATACTAGATCCTGGAGCGCATTTTACTCCATCTTTTCTTGGCCATGAGCATTCCGCAACAACCTACTCACCACCTTGGATGAGGAGACTTGAACAGAGACAGAAAAAGTCTCTGTCAGGACCTCCTGGTACTTGAAAATTCCAATCCGTCCGGTCAAGCTATTGACCTTAAACAAGCGCTGGGTGGGAGGCAACCCACCATTAGGTACTAGTGTTTTTCTTTTTCATTTTTGGTGTTTTTGTTAGGATTTTACGTTTGTTTTTGTTTCTGGTGAGTTTATGTTTGCAGGTCTCGGTTAAATCGCATTGCAGCGATCGTTGCGGTCCTGAGCAACGATCGACCATACACGAAAATCGCCAAGTAACGGTCGATGCACTTAGTGCATCGGTCGATGCCTGTGCGACAGAGGTAACCCGACAGACATAACTTCATTTTTTCAAATTTTTCTTTCTTTTTACCAATCCTTCGCTGGACACTACTGGGGACAGTGTGTCTTAAGTGTGGGGGAGGTGCTACTGACTTACATCTTTCTGTTTTCTTAAGAGTCAGTCCGTTTTTCAAAAATTTTTGTTTTATTGAGTCAAAATTGTTTAAGTAAGAAACTATGATTTTCTGAGAAGATTTACAAGACTTGCAGGAACTTAAGTAACCATTGGGATGAAGTTGCAGGATCTATCTATGACTATTAGAAAACCCCATCACAGATCAACCTACTGGGAACACCCACATCACTTCAGGTATCAGAGGATCCTTTTACTGACTTCAACCTTAATACTGACTTAGATTTCTCACCTAAGGGCTTGGTATGCTTTATGTCGGATTCCCTGTTAGTTCTGACACAGCCTGTAAACCTGTCCTATTTAGTCCCCTTCTCCCCTTCTATAAAGTAAAAAAAAAATAATAATAAACTGAGGATGAGTTAGTAACTCCGAAGTGGTCATGAGAATGGTAGCAAACACTATTTTCTCTCATGTGATCCATGGAATGTGTCCAAAGTACACCCCATAACGGGAAGAACACTGATAAAAAAAATAAAATGATACCCAATGGGGAAAAATCAGTTGTTAAAGAAGGGAAAGAGAAGAAAGGGACTAGAGAAAGATAGTATGGTGGTCTAGAGCTGATAAGGTAAGAACCATGTGCCTTTAGATCGATACTCCTTAGGTGAGACCGCACTTAAATACTTGCAGAAGTCAGTAGGGAGAATTTGAATGCTTGAATGTGATTGTGGAGTTTACCTAGGACAGTTGCTAAGTGTGGGGGAAGTACATGTTGGTCTTGATATCCTGTGATTGATTCTTTCAGTGGTTTACTAAGGGGAATCTGAGTATTGTAGCTTCGAGGATGAAATGAGTTTCTGAAGAGTTTTCAAACCTCTTCACCATGTTTTAGTTCTCTGTTTCGCTTGAGGGCAAGCAAAGGCTAAGTGTGGGGGAGTTGATATATCATGGTTTTTACCCATTTTAGACCATGATATAGATGTGTTTTTAGTGTCTTTTGTCTTTGTTTAGAGTCTTTTACAGGTATAATCAGGTTGGGAGCTGAATTGGAGATAATGGAGCATTTTGGAGATTTTTGGAGTGTTTGACCGAGAGATAGAGTTCACTGTCCGAAACAGAGAAGGGTGTCGATCGTTGCACTCTAGCAACGATCGATGCACCAGCGAGATGGGCCGAAACTCGGCGGTTTAGAAGAATCAAGTTATTGCACTTTGATCCAGAAGTTCCTGATATTTACAAAGAAGCCCTTGGCCGAGATTATGCCTATATAATAGAGTTTTTAGTGTTTTTATTAGAGACGCTTTATACTTTTTACAACACACTTTGATAATTAAGAGCAGAGGATTTTAGAGCTTTTTGGGGCTGATCTGAACCTGTTACATCATCTGTATTTGGAGAAGATTTCGAACCCCTTTTACTCTTATTCTTTTATGCAATTTATTCATTCTATGATTATGTTTTCATTATCTATGTCTGAGTAGATTCCTAGTTAGGTTTAGGGTTTCTCACATAGGATTTCATGACTTGCTAGACTTGTTCAAATTCAGTTAAGGATTCATAACTATATCTGTTCTTCAATTTAATTGTGCTTAAAGCTAGTTCTAACCTGATCATTTAGAATCTAGATCTTAGGTTGCTAAATACGTCACGGAAGTGGGGTTTAGGAATCTGAACTAATTAAATTGGGAAATTAAACTTTGCGCAAACGGAAGTTTGGTTTAGGATAATTGTGAACATATCAAACTTGGACTTATTGCTAGTTTAATCTGTTAGTTCTCGCAAACGAAAGTTTGGTTTGCTGCACTTAGACTTAGAGAATTATCGCAAAGGAATTTGGTTAATTCTATATCTGTGTTTTGAGTTCTAGAACTGTTCTTAATTAGATCCTTGCTAATGAACTGTCTGCTTGTCTGATTTCCTGAGAATACCCTAGGCTTGACGCTTTTAATTACTTGCTTCACAACCGTTAATCTCTGCTACTGATTTACTTTCTCGCACCGCAATTTATTCCATTCACTATTTGCTTATTTCTAGTATTTATTCCTATAGTTTGATTCTCTTGAGACCAAGTGTCCCTGTGGATTCGATAACCCTATATACTACTTTGACATTGCTGTTCACTTGCAGTTTAGTATAGGGAAAACTTAGAACCTATCATGTGTATGCTGTCGGATCATGAGGCTTCCCAAGGAAAGAGTAAACAGAATCAGGGCGGGAGCAAAGCTTGGGTGGGATGCTGTGTTTTTCTGCATTCAAAACAATGTGGTCAGGAGGTTTAAGCTTAGGTGATTTATATCTTACCTTTGGTGCAGATCTGATGTTTGGAGCTTTCTGCTTATGAGCAGTTGCAGGCTCTGAAGATGTTAGAGCAGGTTTAAGAGGAACCGCCATCTTCTTCTCTCCACTATCAGATACTGTAGTTCCACCAATATGAACATCTTCTTTCAAATGACTATCAGCGAATATCATCTTCTTTGTATCTCTCAACACACAAGGATGAACTCGCGAAGCTTCAGCTGCTGGAGTTTCATTCATCTCCTTATCTATATCTATTACTTTCATGCAGTTAGCCACTTCTAGCTCCTGTTTATATTGTTTAGGGACCTTAGGATATGGCACAAATGGCTTATAGACTCGTTCCAAGATTGTTGCAGGTTTCTGGTCTCGTCTGCGATCTGTATCGATCGATGCATAGGGTGTGTTGATCGACACAAGGCGATTATGTTCAATTTCATCAGACGGATCGGGGTTGCATCGATCGACATCGAGAGTGTGTCGATCGACACATGTCTCAGACAGACTATATTCATCCAGAAAATCCGAGATTATGCTCTCTTCTTCTCCCAGCAAGTCAATCCCATCTCTTAAGGTCACAGCTTTGATGGATTTGTACTGTTCAGCTTTCCCAACTTCATTTTGCCTTTGTATTGCTCCAGCTGTCTGCTGAACTTGGACATCTAGCTTCTTCACATGTGTGCTCAAGTATTCAAACTTCCCATTCAGATTTTCATGTATATCACTGTTGGATCCCGATGGATCTAGGGTTTGTTATATTGAAATTTAGAACCAACCTCGTTCTTACCTTTGGCAGCGGAAGAAGATGGTGAACGAGATCAGTGGAGCAACGCAACGCTTTGCCTCTACCAGATACACACGCACGCTCGCTGGAAACGGGATGCTAGTGCCGGATCAATGGGGATCGATGGTGTCTCGTGTGTCAAGTCTTTCTGTCAAGAAAACTAGACGGCTCATTTGTTTAGGTCGAACTAAACACGTTTTTATTCGACCAAAACGTGCTTAACGGGCCAGACTCAATTAAGCCATAACCCGAAAAGCCTGTTCGGAAAATCCGAACTGTGTCGACCGACACACAAGCTGTGTCGATCGACACAACACCATTATATCGATTCTTATGTGTATTTCAATACACATAACATGATCATTGCCACAATGATCATTCCCATGTCGTAGCTTCCAGTTCGCTTAGGTGTGTGACCCTATAGGATCATATAATACTGGCAGTAAGTCCACGACCTACAGATTGCAAGAGGCTTCTAGCAAAGCATTGCAAACGCCCAGTATTATACGAATGTCAGATCTCGACACACAACTATCACAGGAGTGAGTACAGGTGTGATTTCAGGACACTATCCCAACAATCTCCCACTTGTACTGGAATCATCAATTCCTATAATCCTTTTGTCTCTATATCTCGATTTGGCATAAGGCAAGATTTGTGTCATCCTTATTAAGCCAATATCGTGTTTATCGAACTCCTGATCTCATACTGAACATTACAAACAACTGAACTACAGTTCGTTTGAGTGCGGCCACACATTTTCTCAGTATTCAATCTTCGATAGGCCCTGAGATATTTATCTCCCGTTATACAGGAGGGACAAATTCCATCTTGTTCCATCCCTGTTTCAACGCACACTTCATGATAAACTTGAACAGTGTCGTTATAGCCGCCAGTTACGGATCGACGTTTGACAAAGTCAAAATGTACCAATTCATATGCAAGAAAGCATGATGAACTCAGGTCTTAGGACTATACTCTATAGTCGTAATGAGAACCTCTTATGACACAGATATTACTATCTTGTAGACTTCTCATTAGCGGGTCATGTCCGATCATATGTCCACTGACATATATCTATGTGACTGACTGCGATAATCATATCATTGGCTCCATGAAACTTAGCCAACAGTCACCTCACAATCTAGTCTCTAACGGTTGTCAGTGTCCCGATTCTACAACCTTGACTAGGGACAAAATAATTTATTAACTTATAGGGTTTCATGATCAAGTTCTCAACTTGATGACCTATAATATGTCATAAACTTATTTTGGGACCATTATTTAGATCACAATAAATAATGCTGAAATCAAATTTCATTAAACACTTCTAAAAGAATGTTTACAAGGGCGTCTTATTATAACTAAAACAAAATCCAAAACTCTCACTAGAATCAAGATTACATCTTAAGATCTCTAATGCCTACAGCAGTCGTATGACTCTCATGCTTAGGCCATGGGAGTGACTTGGTTAGAGGATCAGCGACATTCTCGTTTGTCGGAACTCGGCTGATCTTCACATCACCTCTATTGACAATATCACGGATCAGATGATATTTCCTCTCAACGTGTTTGGACTTCTGGTGTGACCTGGGTTCTTTCGCCTGAGCAATGGCTCCATTGTTATCGCAGAACAAAGCCACTGGCTCCAAGATACTAGGAACCACACCAAGTTCAGTCATGAACTTCTTGATCCAAACAGCTTCCTTTGCCGCTTCTGAAGCAGCAACATATTCAGCTTCCGTTGTGGAGTCAGCTACGGTATTCTGCTTAGAGCTCTTCCAGCTCACCGCACCGCCATTTCGACAGAAGACATATCCAGACTGTGATCGGAAATCGTCTCTGTCTGTCTGAAAACTCGCATCGGTGAATCCATTCACCACAAGCTCATTACTTCCTCCATACACAAGGAATTTATCCTTAGTATGTCTCAAATACTTGAGAATATTCTTGACAGCTGTCCAGTGAACTTCACCTGGATCAGATTGGTATCTACTCGTCATGCTTAACGCGTAAGCTACATCTGGACGAGTGCAGAGCATGGCATACATAATAGATCCTATTGCAGAAGCATAAGGAATTCTATTCATGCGTTCTCGCTCAGCAGGTGTCGCCGGACACTGCTTCTTGCAGAGACTCTTGCCATGAGACATTGGTATGAAGCCCTTCTTGGAATCGTGCATCCTGAATCTGTGCAACACCTTATCAATATAAGTGTCCTGGCACAATCCAATCAGCTTGTTAGTTCTATCTCTGTAGATTCTGATTCCAAGAATGTACGCTGGTTCTCCCATGTCTTTCATGGAAAAACAACTTCCGAGCCAAGTCTTAACAGACTGAAGCAACGGAATGTCATTACCGAGGAGGAGTATGTCATCGACATACAGTACAAGAAATGCAATTTTGCTCCCACTTGTCTTCTTGTATACACATGATTCTTCTTCGTTCTTGATGAAACCGAATTGTTTTACTGCTTCATCAAAACGAAGATTCCAACTCCGTGATGCTTGCTTCAATCCATAAATGGATTTATGAAGCTTGCATACCTTCTTAGCGTTTTTAGGATCGACAAAACCTTCAGGTTGTGTCATGTACACATCCTCTTCCAGAATACCATTCAGGAATGCGGTTTTGACATCCATCTGCCAAATCTCATAATCATAATGAGCAGCAATCGCTAGAAGAATCCGAATAGATTTAAGTATAGCTACTGGGGAATAGGTTTCATCATAGTCAATACCATGAATTTGTTTGAAACCTTTAGCCACCAACCTTGCTTTGTAAATCTGTACATTGCCATCCACGTCAATCTTCTTCTTGAAGATCCATTTACACTCAATGGCTTTTACACCATTAGGTAAATCGACCAAGGACCATACTTGGTTTTCTGACATGGATGTCATTTCGGATTTAGAGGCTCCAAGCCACTTTTCGGAGTCTGGGCCCATCATTGCTTTCGCAAAGGTCGCTGGTTCGTCACCTTCAATGATCATCAGATCATTTGAATTGGTTACGAGAAATCCATAGTATCTCTCGGGTTCGTGACGGATCCTTCCGGATCTGCGAACTTCAGGCTCCACAGGCGCTGGTTCCACAGAACTTTGTGGATCCAACTGCTGCTCTTCCTCAGCAGGTTGAGCAGTATCCTGTGCATCTGGAATTTCTTCAAGATGTACTTTACTCCCACTGTTTTTCTTAGAGAGAAACTCCCTCTCAAGAAAAGAACAGTCCCGAGCAACGAATACTTTGTTCTCAGATTGGTTGTAAAAGTAGTATGCCTTGGTTTCCTTAGGATAACCAACGAAGTAGCATTTATCTGATTTGGGTGAAAGCTTGTCAGAGATTAAACGTTTGACATAAGCCTCACAACCCCAAATCCTCAGGAAAGACAGACTAGGAACATTCCCAGTCCACAGTTCATGTGGTGTCTTTTCCACTGATTTAGATGGCACCCTATTTAGTGTAAACGCAGACGTTTCTAGAGCGTATCCCCAAAAGGATAATGGAAGATTAGAATGACTCATCATAGACCGAACCATGTCCAACAAGGTTCGATTCCTCCTCTCTGACACTCCATTCCATTGGGGTGTTCCAGGAGGAGTGAGTTGTGAAACAATTCCACACTCGCTCAGATAGTCGCTGAATTCTTGGCTTAAGTATTCTCCTCCGCGATCCGATCGCAGAACTTTGATACTTTTGCCAAGTTGATTCTGTACTTCATTCTTGAATTCCTTGAATTTATCAAAGGATTCTGACTTGTGTCTCATCAAATAGACATAGCCATACCTACTGAAATCATCAGTAAAGGTAATGAAGTATTTGACATTTCCTCTGGCAGCAGTACTCATTGGCCCACATACATCAGTATGAACAAGGCCCAATAAATCACTGGCCCTTTCATTTGTTTTGTTGAAAGGGGCTCTAGCCATTTTGCCCACCAAACAAGACTCGCATTTCTCACATGATTCAAAATCAAATGAGCCCAGAAGCCCATTTCGATGGAGCCTCTGGATGCGTTTCTCATTGATATGGCCCAAACGACAATGCCATAAGAAAGTCGGGTTTTCGTCATTGAACTTAAACCTCTTTGTATTTATGTTAAAGACAGGCATTTCTTGGTTTAATATATATAACCCATTATCTAATGGGGCGCTAGTAGGGATGTTAAAGTGGGTATTTGCCCAAATGGGTACCCAAAACCCAAGAAAAAATTCAAACCCAAAACCCTACTATTCTAGCAGAAAAAGAAAAGGGTTTAAAATGGGCAGGTACCCATTGTTTATGGGTTCACAATGGGTTCATTTAATTGGGTTTTGGGTACCCATAGGTTTTTAAATTACATCAATGATCATAATTTTTTATAAGTAACCATTTATTAAATTATATCAATGATCTTATTTTTCTTTAAAAAAACCTTAAAATTCTATTTTCCCGCCAAAATATAAACTTTTATTTTCACGCAAAAACGTAAACTCTCATTTTCCTGCCAAAAACGTAAAATCCAGTTTTTCCGTCAAAAACGTAAAATTATGTTTTCCACTAAAAACGTAAAATTCTATTTTCCCGCAAAAAACGTAAAATCCCGTTTTCCCGCCAAAAACGTAAAATCCCGTTTTTCTGCCAAAAACGTAAAATCACGTTTTCCCGCCAAAAACGTAAAATCATGTTTTTCCGCCAAAAACGTAAAATCCCGTTTTCCCGCCAAAAACGTAAAAGAACAAACTTTATTCTTAACAGCAAAATCAAAACCTTCCAAATCCAAAACGGAAACTGAAATTATGTTTCTGCTAATCGCAGGTACATAGTAGCAATTATTCAAAATTAAAACCATGCCCGAAGGTAAAGACAACTCGTAGGTGCCTACGGCCAGTGCAGCAACCTTAGCTCCATTCCCGACTCGTAGCTCTACTTGTCCTTTCTTCAGCGTCCTACTGTTTCTTAGTGCCTGCACATCAGTACAAATATGAGCACCGCAGCCGGTATCCAATACCCACGAAGTAGGACTAGAAGACATAAAATTAAGTTCGATAACATAAATACCTGAGTCAGACGCATCATACGTCTTCTTCAGCTTCTTGTAATCTTCCATGAACTTCTTGCAGTCTTTCTTCCAATGCCCCAACTGCTTGCAGTAGTTGCACTTATCCTCAGGAGAAGGCCCGGATTTGGGCTTCGGCTTGGGCTTGTCCTGACTTTCAGCCTGGACAACCTGGGCCTTACCCCTACCCTTCTTAGGTTTCTTAAACCTTTTACCCCCTTGTACCATCAGGACATTGGGAGTAGCCTTCTTGAGATTCGGTTCTGCTGTCTTCAGCATACCGTGCAACTCAGTCAATGTGTTAGTCATGTTTTGCATATTGTAGTTCATGATGAACTGATCAAAACATGACGGCAAAGACTGCAGAATCATGTCAGTGGCCAGCTCCTGGCTAATGGCACAGTCCAGTTTCCCCAGGTTATCAATGTAACCCATCATTTTAAGGACATGAGGACTTACTGGACTGTCCTTAGCCAGCTTGCAATCCATGAGAGATTTAACCGTCTGGTATCTCTCTGTGCGAGCTTGCTCCTGAAACAAAGCTTTCAGGCTGTTAATCATCTCAATGGGTGACAATACGTTCTCATATTGCTTCTGCAGCTCAGAGTTCATGGTCACCAGCATTAGACAAGTAACATCTTTGACATCCGCTGAATGCTTATCCCAAGCATTCTTTTCTGTCTGCGGAGCATTGGAACGTGGCCTCTCGGTGAGAACTCTTTCAAGGACATATTCCTTGTTCTCTTGCCTGAGAACTATTCTCAGGTTCCGATACCATTCCAAGAAATTAGATCCATTTAACTTGTCCTTCCCAAGGACGGATCTTAGTGAGAAAGTGTTGATGTGATTTGAGACAGACATAGCTGTAATTCAAAAAGAGGTAAATTTTAGTTATAAAGCACAAGAAATGAGAATTCTTATCTAATAAGAAAACTCCCATTGTATTCAAACTATGTTTCCTCATATGAATACAATGTGCCAAGATCCTCAGATTACTAAAATTCGAGTGGGCGACTCGCCGTTACTCAAGCTTTAGTTATCTAGGTAAGCAAATCATTGCTAATTGTACTCAGTACAACTCTTGGTCGTGAATGAGACAAACTATGTCCAATCCACTCTGATGTCTCTGGGCCCAGAACTTCTGCCAGCCCAGTCAAGTATAACCAATCTTTTATATGTCTTGTGATCACTGACAGTTGCACTGCAATTCTGTCATTGACCACCTGCCTTACCCATGTTGCAGTGGATATCAAGGACTCCAAGATATCCAATAAACGACACGAGTCTTGACAGTAGACAAGATCGGGCAAGACATCAAGATCACTTGATATTTAGTTGAGGAAAAGAACTAATCTTATCTTGATTTATATTCACTATATATATCAAAAATAATAACTTTTAATTAAAACATTTAGTTTTATTAAGTTTAGATTCATCTAATACTTTTAGGATTAAATTATTCTGGTTCATGCAAATTTGTGGTCAAACCAACAAGTCTGCGAACGTTGTGTCGATCGACGCCAACCATTGGTATCGATCGATGCAACTGGTTTTAAACCGATCTTCGATAACCGGTCAAACCGGATCGAATTTACTCAACCGATTCAATTCAATTGAACCAGTTCGGTTTAATGGTCCATGTCGATCGTCACACACTGTGTGTCGATCGATATGACCAAACCAGAATCAATTTGGTTAATAAAATTAACCGAGCTAGATAACCAGTTCAATCCAATTGAACCGATCTATCTATTCGTATTGCCTGTGTCGACCGACACACCCAGTGTATCGATCGACGCAGCACGATTACGGGTACTCGATCTCATATCGAAACCCTTAAGATTATTTGCGGATTTTCGCTTTGTATCGACCGACACACGCTTTGTGTCGATCGATACTGTGCGACAAACCCTAAATTTTATTCGCGAGTTTTCGCTCTGTGTCGACCGACACACGCTTTGTGTCGATCGACACCCTGCGACAAACCCTAAAATTTTATATTTGCGCCGCGGCGTGTCGACCGACACACGCTTTGTGTCGATCGACACAGTGCGTTTTCATCAATTCTTCGTCTTTTCAACAGGAACAAAACCGAGAATATAATATGAAAACACGATTTGAACATGCAAAAATCAATTCAACAACATCAGGATTCGAATTATTTTGCAACAAATTCAATAGCTAAACCCTAAGCATGTTCTGATACCACTGTTGGATCCCGATGGATCTAGGGTTTGTTATATTGAAATTTAGAACCAACCTCGTTCTTACCTTTGGCAGCGGAAGAAGATGGTGAACGAGATCAGTGGAGCAACGCAACGCTTTGCCTCTACCAGATACACACGCACGCTCGCTGGAAACGGGATGCTAGTGTCGGATCAATGGGGATCGATGGTGTCTGGTGTGTCAAGTCTTTCTGTCAAGAAAACTAGACGGCTCATTTGTTTAGGTCGAACTAAACACGTTTTTATTCGACCAAAACATGCTTAACGGGCCAGACTCAATTAAGCCATAACCGAAAAGCCTGTTCGGAAAATCCGAACTGTGTCGACCGACACACAAGCTGTGTCGATCGACACAACACCATTATATCGATTCTTATGTGTATTTCAATACACATAACATGATCATTGCCACAATGATCATTCCCATGTCGTAGCTTCCAGTTCGCTTAGGTGTGTGACCCTATAGGATCATATAATACTGGCAGTAAGTCCACGACCTACAGATTGCAAGAGGCTTCTAGCAAAGCATTGCAAACGCCCAGTATTATACGAATGTCAGATCTCGACACACAACTATCACAGGAGTGAGTACAGGTGTGATTTCAGGACACTATCCCAACATATCATCCAACTTCCTGTCGAAGTTTACGGCAGTTTAACCTGATCCTCTAGCAACCGCTCCATCATGGATTCGATCTTGCTCTTATAAGCATCCGCAGCAGGAGGTGTCTGATAAGAAGATGATCCATAGGCTCTCTGATAAGAATAACCCTGCTGATTACCAAACCTGTTTCTTTGGAATCCAGAGCCACTGATGTAGTTCAAATCTTCTTCTTGCTTTTCCAATAACTGCTCCATCATGCTCATCAGCTTATCAGACTGTGTATTTTGAGGAGAAACAGGCTGATATGATGGAGATTCATAATTTCTGGTGAATGAATAGGACCCATAGTCTCTGCAGAATGAGTCATTCTGCTGATTTTCCAACATCCGTTCCATCATTCCCATCATCTCACGCACTGTGTCGATCGATGCAGAGAAGTGTCGATCGATGCAAGCTCGAAAATGTGTCGATCGACACACAGGTACGTGTCGATCGATGCAAGGCGATTAGGCGTACCTGAAATGCAAGAACAGAAAAAGAGAAGAAAAAAATTAGTAACAAAAAATAAAAACGAAAAACCTAGTCTAAGACCCAAGTTCAAATCTATCGAGGACTCAAAAGAGTCCCCGGCAACGGCGCCAAAAACTTTATATGCTCTAGAAGTTTTAATCCCTATACTAACTGCAAGTGCACAGTGATGTAGTTGTAGTACTTAGGGTATCGAATCCACAGGGACTCCGGTCAACGATAGATTATAGAACAGTCAAGATTAAACTAGGTGAAAGTAGTGAGAAAGCAGTAAATCAAGAAAGCGGAAAGTAAATCAAGCGAGTTTGTGAGCAAGGAAGCGAAGGCGTTAAGTATAGGGAGTTCTCAGGAAATCAGAAACACATGCAATCAATCAAGCGGGATCTAATTAGGAACTGTTCTAGAACTCAAACACAGATATATAATTAACCAACTGTCGTTGCGAGAATTCTCTAAGTCTAAGTGCAGCAATCCAAATTCCTTTGCAATTACTAACAGATTAAACTAGCTTTAAGATCGAGTTCGATACGTTCACAATTCAATTAAACCAAATTCCTTTGCGAGTAATTCAATTGCTCATATAGGTTATTTCTAGCTAATTAACCAACTGTCGTTGCATCAATCAACCTAACATCAATAATCTAAGTGGCCAGTTCAGATTAAGCATTAAGAACAATCCTAGACGAAGAACTAGAAAGTATGAATCCCTAACAGATTGATTAATCTATAATTCCATGAAATCCCTAATGAGAATCCCTAAACCTAACATGTAATCTACTCAAACATGTTCATCGAAACATAAGACATCATGAATAGAAAACCAAATATTATAAAACAGAATAAAGAACTGGGGTTCGAAATCAAGTCTCTTTCGAGAACAAGATCAGCCCCTAAAACTCTCTCTTAATAAAATAAAGCGTAAGTAAAGCGTAGCCTAAACAATGGCTTAAAAACCCTAATATAATGGTCTAAAGTCGGTTGGGACTTCTTTGTAATTATGAGAAACTTCTGGGCTTTGTTGCAATTTCCATATTCTTCTCATTAATCGCTGAGAATTTGTCTGCGTTGACCTTGTGTCGATCGATGCACAAGATGTGTCGATCGACACAGGTCTTTGAATTCGACAGTGAAGTTCATCTCTCGGGCCAACACTCCAAAATGCTCCATATTGTCCAATTCTGCTCCAAACGTGTCTAGACCTGTAAACATACTAAAAAGACTCCATTCCGAAGTTTTTGACCATTCCGAAGTTTTCGATGCTCGGATGTTCGATTAATTCCACAGAATGATCCATCTCATGCCTGGTTTGGAGGTTGAGGCGAGAGCCACTAATGTGTCGGCTGGTGCGTTTTCTCCTTGAGGAATTCAGCTTAGTTTGAAGATTTTGAGCGGCTTTACCAGGTCCAGGACAATCTTTAGGTACGCTTTCATCTCTTGTCTTGTAATCTCTGCTGTACTGGCTTGCGACCAGTTAAGAATCGTAAAACGCTTGTATCTTTTGAATTTTGAGAGGTGGACTAACCTCTATCCGGCGATTAGAGCTTCATATTCTACTTCGTTGTTCGATGCATGAAAATCTAATCAGAAGGATTTTTCCAAAATTTCTGCGGTTGGTGAAGTTAGACGAATTCCCACCCCAGAACCTTGTTTTGACGAGGAGCCGTCCATGTGGAGTAACCAGTCCGAGTCTTCTGCCGGTTCTTCCGCCCCTTCATGTGGTAACTCGACCAAGAAATCTGCGAGCACTTGTGATTTTGCGCATGTTCTAGATCGATATTCGATATCAAACTCACTGAGCTCTGTCGCCCATTTCGCTAGTATCCTAGATTGACTTGGACTATGAATTGTTGTCCGCAACAAGAAAGTTTTCAGAACTACGATTGGGTGGGGTTGGAAGTATGACCTTAATTTCCTAGCTAACATTACAAATGGGAGTGCTAACTTCTCGATTTTAAGTTAGCGAGTTTCCGCGTCTGTTAGTGTTTGGTTGACGTAGAAATCGGCTTATGTTCTCCCCAATTTTCTCTGATAAGTACTCCGCTTAATGCGGTAGTCGATATGACAGTGTACAAGAACAATGGTTCTCCTTCCACTGGTTTCGCGAGTACTGGATGATTCTATAGATACTTCTTCAACTGTTGGAAAGCTTCTTCGCATTTCTATTAGCAATCAAACGTCTTTTTGCCCCTCAAAGTGTCGTACGGTGATGCGGTCATCAGAACCAGATCAAACCAGGCGCTCACTGACTCAATCGCTAACTCAACCACTACGTCAAGCAGCGCAAGGAGGCCAAGAGAAGTCAAGGCCACAATGAGTTCCGATCCAACAAAAGGCATAGGATTGATTATACATCCAACAATCAATCTTAAGAAGACATATGACCCAGGAGGAATCATAACACATGGAGAAGAGATTATGGAGCCAAGAAGATCCAACAAGGCGTATGAGCTTATCTTAGCTCAAGTGGAGACCAAGGTCAAGACATCTAGCTCAGCTCATCATCAGCATGCCACTAAGAAGAGTCATCCCCAAAATATGACACAAGAAGAAGATACAGAAAAGGAGCTAACCATATGTAGCATCACAGCTAGCTCAGGAAGTAGCATCTGCACTAGCTCAGCAGACTTGCCATATATGGAAGCATTCACATTTGGAAGGTCAATTCAGCACCAAACGTTTACCTATCAAAACTACAGTGTATTGAGCTCCTTTCCATCAAGTCCAGACGTCCCCAGCTGCACAAAACCACACAAGATTCTCCATAACTTCAACAAGTCATACTTACCATTTTTGGAGAAGAAAGAGATCAAACACCAACGGCTTCTTTCCAAGAATGCAAGCTGCGAGTTATTTGTCAATCAAGCTGTTCCAAGGATCCTCACTTATCCCTTAAAGCCATCAAGATACAAGGAAATCATCAAGAGCTTGGATTCTTGCCATTTTCAGCCTAACGGCTAGTTTTTCATTAAGTTTGCGATTTCCTTCTAGTTCAAGGTCAATATGACCGTTTGTAAAGAGCCTATAAAGGCATAGCTTAGCTCATTGTATTATTCACCTTTCAACCTTTCAATCAAAGTATTATTCAGTTTCTTCAAAGAGTTTCTTTGTTAAGATCTTTTGTCTTAGGATTCATTTGAGTGATTCAATTGTTTCCAAGGAATTATTGGATTAGGTTTGCTTGTGTGACTCAAGCAGAAATAGTTCACCACCGATTGAGAGAGTCAATCAAACCCACCGGTTGAGAGAGTCAATCATTTCATTCATCCATTCCATCCATCTCGGTCAAGTAAGAGAGCTTTTAAGCTAGTGCTTGTCCTCCATCAATCCATCGCTCAAGCTTCCGCTCCCGGGGCTGCATCATCTGGTATCAGAGCATCACTTTGATTCCAGGGCTGCATCATCTGGTATCAGAGCCGAAAGGTTCCTAATCAGGTGTATCTATCTTTTATCCTTTCGGTTTTCATTGCATTTAGGTTCTTAATTTTCTGTTTCATTTCATCTTAAATCAAAAACCCAAAAAAAAAAAAAAAATTGTTTGTTTCATCATATTGCTTAGTTTATAGTTTCTGATTTTTGTTTCAATCCTTAAAGAAAAAGCCATAAAAATCTTTTGTTTTGCATTTGATTCATCTATATCATTCTTGCTTTGTTTTGCATCTTAAATAAAAAAAAAAGTTTGTTTTGTGTTCTTGTTTTTGTTTTATAAAACCAGAAAAAGTTTTAAAAATAAAGATGAGAAGTTTTGTTATTTGATTCGATTTCTTAAACAAAAAAAAGAGTGTTATTTCCATATTTGTTCTTGTGTAATTTCGAAAAAAAAAAGAAGTTTTACATTAAGTTTTTGTGTGACAGAAATCTGTTTTCCTTTTTTTACTCTTGCATCCAATTCAAAATTCAAAAAAAAAAGTAAAGGTTCCTTATTAGTTTTTGTGAAAGAAATTTGCTTCCATATTTGCATCAAAATCGTGCCTAACATTGTGCAACTAACTAAAAAAAGGTTAGAGAACCCATTGATACTCTTCTAGTTTGAATTGTTTCAGGAACTAAGTCAAATATGGGAGAAGGAGCATCTAATGATCAGATCACCAAGAATCATCTTCTTGAAGTCTTGAGAGGCATGAGTGAGCATCTGACCCAGCTAGAACAGTCCCATCCTACCCAACAACAAGAAGAGAATGTACTTGGGAATGCACCAGGAGCTACTTATGTGGAGCCTAAACCACCAGACCAACCTTGGATAAAAAGAACGACAAAGTCACATCCACCAAGGACTGCCCAACGAAAATCAGGGAGTGACTCAAGCCGTGCAACGTTCCAAGCCACCTACAAGTCAAAAGTCAGGTTAATTTGGGATGATGGATATTATTATTATGGACCTGAATTCTTTGTATATCCAGGAGGTAAAGCAAGCTATATAGATTGGGAAAGCAACATGGAAGAGTACTTTAACTACTATTGTGTTCCTGATGAAGAGCGACTCCATATAGTACTTGGACAACTCACCAAAGAGGCTCTAAGATGGTGGAACAAGGAAGAGTATGAGAGATGGTACTACAAGGAGCCAAAGATTAGAACATGGGATGACTTAAAGTTGAGCATGTGGGAGAAGTATTGTTCACAGAACAAAACTACTTATCCACCGAAGAGATCATCAACTCCTAAACTTGTGCAAGATGCCAATAGCTCTCAAACAAAGTATCAAGGTAATTTCTCTGTCTCTAAGAATACATTAGAACTAATGTGTTGTAAGTGTAAGAGCAGGGATCATGTTGCTAAGGACTGTCCAAGAAAGAGGACCACAACATCAAATGGTGAAAAGCTAGTACCACAAGAGGCCAAAGGAGGAGAAAAGCAACCAGCAGCCTCTAAACCATTTAATGAGTTTCCCACCTTCAGATTTGAACCAGTAGAACACACTCACGAAATCCTGAAGGATAAGAAAGAGCAGAAGCAGATCCACAAAGCTTCACCCAATGCAACCGGATCCAGCTTTGATGCCTCACTCAAGCTCCTAGACATGCCAACACAAGGTAAGTGTTCTAACCTTGTAAATTCCAAAGAGCCAACCTGTTATAGGTGCCATAAAAGAGGGCATTTTGCTGCAAATTGTCCATCTAAGAAGTTGTTCAAAGATATAACATCAGAGTTGAAATTGGAAGTAACTAACACAAATGATAATTTTGTGCAATCTGATATTTTAAGTTCCAATTCAAGACTCATGCACTTGTCTTTGCCAAAGAGTTTTGATCCAGGAATAAGACAAGAAGAAGAGCACACAAGTCAAAAGGACATCAACCGTGAGGTGCAAGCAAACAAGGTGAATTCTGAACTTAAAGTGAATAAACTTGTTTGTCAAGCCACTGTTATTATGCACTTGTCTCTGGACCAAAAGGTTCATGAAAGTTTAGGTGCCAAAGAAGAAGTGGAGCAACACCAATGTCATGATACACAAGCAAGTAAAGGACAAGAGTACATTCAAGGTACCATCATGGCTGTTGTACCAAGACATGAGCGAGACAAGGTAAGTCAATATCTTACTCAAAATGTTCATACTGATTCCAAGGATATGATAATGCATTTGTCTTGTCCAAAAGAACTTGAGAAATGTATAGGTCTTGAAGTCAAATTTCGGGCAGAATCATCAATACAAAGGAATCAAGATGAGAAAGATCATGGAGCTTCAACCAATGATGAACTAGAGCCTAAAACATCTAGTAGTATATGCACCAGGAGAGATGCGACTCTGAACCAGCTTTTCACATCCGTAATGGTAAGTTCCAACCTTGTGCAACCTGTTTTTAAAGTCTCAAACTCAGATATAATCCACTTGCTCTTTTCCTTAAGAGTTGACTTAGGTACAGGTCTGATAAAGATCAAGAAGCCAAAGGCAGAAGGAGTCTTGCAAGAGAGACCAAAACCGAGCCATGTTTCCACACATGAGCCACCAACAAATCAAAGGCTTGACGTATATCATGCTTCAACCAAACATGAGGTTATTTCTGAACTTGGAATGAGTATTCTTGATTATCAATCCACTGGTATGATGCACTTGTTTCTTGAGTCAAGTGTTGAGACAGGGATTAGATCTAAAGATAAGGCCAAATGGGAGATCAAGTAAAATCCACCCGACCAAAGCAAGCACACTACATCCCATGGTGACTGCCTTAAGAGAGCTATGGTCATCTCTAGAGTAAAGGAGAGTCGCAGCCAAGTAGCTCAAGAGCACAAAGAACGGACCATGTTACAAATTGCTAGCACCATCTCTGTGAGTTTAAGTATTTCTAGACTTATTATAGCAAATCCAAACACCGATATGATGCACTTGCTCTTAAGCATTGTTTCAGGTACAAGTACTACAAAGGAAGAACTGAGCAGGAAAGAGCATGAGAAACTCAAAGTTAGTAGGGAAGATCAAAGACCAGAGAAACATGTTTTGTTGGTCAGGAAAGAAGATGAACATCTAATGATCACTAGCTCACAAACTGACAGTGTAAGTACAAGTATCATACAATCTGTTTTTACTACTCCAAGAATAGATATGATGCACTTGTTCTTTCCAATGAGCATCTCTACAGGTATAAAGCACAAGGAGGAAGAGAATGTGAAGAAAAGCTCAGAATCAGTCCTTACACCAAGTGTTCAGACTGATCAAGGCATGAGAGAAAAGGAGAACATCAAGGAGAAACCTCCGGATCAGATAAAGAACATTCAACATGTTCTTCAAGTAAGCCATAACTTAACCAGCTTTGTTTCACTTACTCTTAAGTGTGTGCTACTGAAATTACTGCAACTAAAAGAAATTAAAGCTTACACAGATGTAATTCCTTGTGTAAAAACACCATTTATCAAGGAAATTGTTTCATCTTATCATAAGAAGCCCATAATCCACTTGTTTCTTGGCCAAGGTGATGAGATATTTGCAGGTCTTAAGGAGAGCAGGAGAAAGATCAGCAAAGGAAACATCACACCAGCTCAAAGAAGTGGAGCAGTGCTATCCTAATTTCTCAAAGAAGAGCCACCGGATGATCCACAACTCAACCGGAATCAAAATGATTCCCAAGGTAATCTTCTAAACCCTCATTCACTTCACTGGACTAACTTGACTTATCTATGTGCAGGTTATCAAGTTTTGAGGTCAAAACTTCTTGAAGAGGGAGGGTATGATGCGGTCATCAGAACCAGATCAAACCAGGCGCTCACTGACTCAATCGCTAACTCAACCACTACGTCAAGCAGCGCAAGGAGGCCAAGAGAAGTCAAGGCCACAATGAGTTCCGATCCAACAAAAGGCATAGGATTGATTATACATCCAACAATCAATCTTAAGAAGACATATGACCCAGGAGGAATCATAACACATGGAGAAGAGATTATGGAGCCAAGAAGATCCAACAAGGCGTATGAGCTTATCTTAGCTCAAGTGGAGACCAAGGTCAAGACATCTAGCTCAGCTCATCATCAGCATGCCACTAAGAAGAGTCATCCCCAAAATATGACACAAGAAGAAGATACAGAAAAGGAGCTAACCATATGTAGCATCACAGCTAGCTCAGGAAGTAGCATCTGCACTAGCTCAGCAGACTTGCCATATATGGAAGCATTCACATTTGGAAGGTCAATTCAGCACCAAACGTTTACCTATCAAAACAACAGTGTATTGAGCTCCTTTCCATCAAGTCCAGACGTCCCCAACTGCACAAAACCACACAAGATTCTCCATAACTTCAACAAGTCATACTTACCATTTTTGGAGAAGAAAGAGATCAAACACCAACGGCTTCTTTCCAAGAATGCAAGCTGCGAGTTATTTGTCAATCAACCTGTTCCAAGGATCCTCACTTATCCCTTAAAGCCATCCACATACAAGGAAATCATCAAGAGCTTGGATTCTTGCCATTTTCAGCCTAACGGCTAGTTTTTCATTAAGTTTGCGATTTCCTTCTAGTTCAAGGTCAATATGACCGTTTGTAAAGAGCCTATAAAGGCATAGCTTAGCTCATTGTATTATTCACCTTTCAACCTTTCAATCAAAGTATTATTCAGTTTCTTCAAAGAGTTTCTTTGTTAAGATCTTTTGTCTTAGGATTCATTTGAGTGATTCAATTGTTTCCAAGGAATTATTGGATTAGGTTTGCTTGTGTGACTCAAGCAGAACTAGTTCACCACCGATTGAGAGAGTCAATCAAACCCACCGGTTGAGAGAGTCAATCATTTCATTCATCCATTCCATCCATCTCGGTCAAGTAAGAGAGCTTTTAAGCCAATGCTTGTCCTCCATCAATCCATCGCTCAAGCTTCCGCTCCCGGGGCTGCATCATACGGTGTTGATCGCGAGATAAATATGTTTAGTGCCGCTATGCATCCCGTCAGTCGTTGGACTTCGCGTTTTGTTGTCGGCGAAAACATCTGAATCCGGCTCTAATTCTTTTAGACTGCTTCGATGCTGCGGTGGGTGGCGAGGTATCCGAGAACCTCTTCAGACTCTACTCCAAATCTGCATTTGGCCGGGTTGAGTTTCATGTTATGCTTATACAGTTGTTCGAAACACACCCGCAAATGTTCCACGTGATCTTTTTCTTCCAGAAATTTGACCAGCATGTCGTCTATGTATACTTCCATAGTCCTTCCGAGTTTTTCAGCGAACATCTTATTCACTAGAGTTGATACATTGGCCCAGCGTTCTTTAAGCCGAAGGGCATAACCTTGTAGCAGTAGATCCCTCTCTATCTGTGATAAATGCTGTTTTGTCTCGATCGTCCGGGTTCATCATGATATGATTGTAGCCCGAAAAGACATCCATGAAAGTCAATAGTTTGTTTCCAGCCGTTGCTTCCACTAGCATGTTGATATGCCGAAGCGGGAAACTGTCTTTGGGGCACGGCTTGTTCATGTCCGTGAAGTCGACGCAGACACTCCGTTTTCCATTCTTCTTATTTACTACCACATGATTCGCGATCCAGTCTGGATACTTGACTTCGATGATTTAGCCGACTTTCAGTAATCGCTCAACTTCGTCGTTGACTACTTTGGCTCGCTCGGATCCTAGCTTCCTTCTCTTTTGTCTTACGGATTTTATAGTTGGATACAAGTTCAGATCGTGACACGCGATGTATATACTGATCCCTGGCATGTCCTCCGCGGACTAAGCGAAGCAGTTCACGTTTTCTCAAAGACACAAGACTATGTCCTTTTTGACTGAGTCGTTAAGGTTCGATCCTACGTCTACACATCGTTTTGGATGGTTATTGTCTATGAAGATTGATTCCACGGGTTCGCAAGGCTCGTCGTTTTCTTCTACCTCTTGGTCCTTCTCGGTTCTTTTCGGTTTTTCTGCAACTCCTTGATCAGCTTTCTTCCGCTGTCGCTTCGCCTTTTGAGGGACTTCGATTGTCGGTCTCCTGAGTTTGTGTTCGGTCATGAAACAATATCAGGATTGTACTCCTCCAAGGGAACAGAAATCTCAGAAGTAAACACACAGACTAGAGACCGAAGGATATCTTTATTAATAAATCCAATCAGAAACGGATTACAAAGAGCAAAAAGGCTTAAAACTTAAGAAATTCTAAGTCTATATGCTCGGGTTTTTCCAGATCGCTACATCGTAGGAAGTCTCTCTTCTTATATAGTCGCGGCAAGTCGGCTTCGAAGATTTTCTTCCGCAAGATTTTCGGAAAATCTTCCTGTTATCGACATCTTCCATTTCCGTTGAGATTTACTTTTTCAGATCGGATTTTCAGATCAGAACTTTTCTTTTCTTCTCATTTTTATGATTATCATCCAGCGGCTTAACTTAATTTGTCGAATGCGCCGAAAATGGAAGATCCGAGTCCGTTTGAGCGTAGAATTCTTGATTCGGCCCAAAGCCTCGGAAATACAAGTCTTGTGGGTTATAACCAAGCTCGTATCTCGCATAAGTTTATTTGGAAATTCTGGTCAACGGCTTGGAACATGTAAGTTGTTGTTCCGAAGATGGATTGCGGTTAGTTACGCGTCCGGAGAGGAATACATCGGCAAATGTTCGAGCGTTCGATATAAGCAGAATATCCATTCGGAAAGTTTTAGAAGTATGTTCAGCTTGGAAGTTTCCAAGGAATGCATTCAGCTCGGAACTTCTGAGGGAATGGATTGTGCTAGAAAAACAAGAAAGGATATGTTCGGATCCGAGCTGGTTCATGTCTATCTGTAGGTTCTGTTGGACGGATGTTTATGCCTATTCATAGGTTCTGTTGAGTGATGTGTTTGTCCGATTGATCCATTCGGATGTTTGATCATATGGTTCTATTCATTTCGTATAATAAGTTATCCATACGAAGAGTTTTGTATAAAATATCATGTACATTAAACGTTATTGATACGATACATTACGTATAAATTAACGTTAACCATACGAAGCTCCGCTCATACAAAGTATGGTGAACGTCCGTGTCCGATAACTTGCTCATGCTTTCGGCTATTTATTTCGTCGACCCAACATGTGCTTGAACTTTTGTTCTAGGGAATCTGAATATGTTTTGGAAACCTCATAACGAATGTCTGGGTACACATTGTAGCATCTTCGCTCATGTTTAGGTTATGTGGTTGGTTGTGCATGTTCTTGTTTGATTGTTTCACCACTAAGCAGTTCAACTCCCACATCACTGGTCACACTTTTGCACCACCAGTGTCCGTAGCCAAAAAGTCTACAGGACCCATTGGTCATTAAATCACATACACACATCTGGTTGCCTTAAATTACCAGAACAACCGGAATAACCATATCATCATGTGGTGCATGGCCCTAGGATGCAATCTCGTCTCTCAGTGCCCTTTCACACTGGTGGGTTGTCAAATAGTCTGATCGGGGGGTGTTACAAAGGTGTTATCAAAAATGGTTCTGCCATGTTCATAATGGGACTCTCTCAATGTGTTATCAAGTCTAATGTATCGCAAAAGGAAGTTAGGAAATCAGCCAACTCCTCTTTTTAGGTAGATGAAAATAAGATTTACACTTGTTCTGCAGATGATTTATGCATCTTAACACTTACACTGGACGACCAATCCACATGAGAGGAGGAAGGAGTAGGGGCCGTCGGTTCAGAGAGAGTGTGATCATGATGGTCCTGAATATGAACGGAACCATGACCCATTTTATAACTTTGATACAAAAGTGGAATTAGAATTCTCTGCGGATATAGAATGAGATAAACGACATATGAGTCAAGGTTAATGAGTCGGAGTCAGAGGAATTTTATGATGAGGGACGTGGTCCAACCATCTATGGAAATAGATGGTGATGCATTTATAGCAGACTTGCCCGAAGAACCATCATGGGCTGATGAAAGGTCTAATCTGAAAAGGTGAAGAAATTTTTTAACAGGAATGACAATATGAGCTTCCAGAATATTATAGTGCAAGAAAGGGGGGGGTCAATATCTTAATAACAAATGATGACACCCAGAACCCATGAGCGAATGGAAACACCAAGAAAGCCAATGAAAACACCAACGTTAAATCCGACCCGAAGAACGTACCAATGGCGCAGTTTGTACGAGGACTGTGTGTCCATATAAACCGTAGGCCACAAGAGGAAACAAATGCATCTCATTAGTCGGCATCTTCCCCAAGTTATCTACAAATTACTACCATGATGAAAAACTTGGGAAGATGACAGTCCCGACGAGCCGCTAATCCTCGAGAAGAAGATGGATGGATTCGAAGTAAAGAAAAGAAATTGCATTCAAAAAGATTTCCTCATGATTTAAAGAAAGATCTGGTTGTGTATTATCTTGACGATGATGCACTTAACTGGTGGAATGAAGTGGAGAGTCAATATAGGAACCAAACTATTACTTGATCAAGCTTCAAGAAAGAGTTTCAAAGGAAGTATTTCCCACTTGAAGCTGGATATAAGATGGAAAGGGAATTTCATGATATCAAACAAGGACCTCGAAGAGTAAGAGACTACGATGCGGAGTTCAGTAGACTGAGGACATATGCACACTGTGGCCCTAATGTGGAATCAATGGTGATAAGGAAATTCTTAAGAGGACTACGACTCAATATTTGGAGCAATCTATTCAAAGGTACCTCCAAGAAATTACAGAAAACGGGAGAAGCATTCACCCTACCATCGAGTGTCATGTGTTAAGATCCCCAATTCCATCAACGAAAAAAAACAAGAAGGAATGAGATTGTTTTGTCCTTGGATAATTCTACTCTGACCCGCTGATATGCTCAGAGTTTAATCCCTAGAGTTACACTGTAAGTGCACAGACGTGACTAGTAGTATATAGGGGTCGAATCCACAGAGACTCAAGAATCTTTAGATAGACTATAAAATGTCGAATTAGCTAAGTAACAGCAGAGAATAAGCAGTAGATAATGCAGAAAGTAAATCAAACGGTTTTGTAATCAATCAGGCGAAGTGTCAGGTCAAGGGAGTTCTCAGAAAATAAAGAATATAGGATAACCAATAAATCGGGATCGAATTAAGAACTGTTCTAGAACTGGAATCACAGAAGCATAAGAAACCAACTTTCGTTGCGAGTATTATCTATGTCTAGCAACCTAGCAAACCAACTTTCGTTGCAAATTCTAGAGATCCTAAACATGCATTAAATCTCATGTTCTTTCGTTCACAATTCTTCTAAACCAAACTTCTTTCCAGATAGTCAAATTTATCATCTTGTTCTATCTAGCTAATTAACCAACTGTCGTTTCGGAAACCAACCTAAAATCATAAATCTAGGTAGCTAATTCAGATTAAGCATTAAGAACAACCCAAGATGAAGAACTATAAAATATGAATCCCTACAGACTGATCAACCTATAATTCATTGAAATCCCTAATGAGAATCCCTAAACCTAACAAGTAAACTACTCAGACATGGCAGATGAAACAAAAGACATGATGAATGGAAAACCAATTATTATTAAAGAAGTAAAGAAACAGGGGTTTAAAATCTCTTCTCTCTCGAGTATAAGACCAGCCCCTAAAATCTCTCAATCTCTAATAGAATAAAAATTAGCCTAAAAAATGGCTTAAAACCCTTAATATAATACTTAAACATGTTTTGGGTTTCTTTGTAATTATGAGAAACTTCTGGGCCAAGCTGCAATTTCCAAAATCTTCATTAAGTCGCGAGAGAACTCTGATAGGCTTCTGTGTCGATCAATGCTGATGATGTGTCGATCGACACTCAACTCCAGTATCGGCTATGATTTCTTCTCTCTCGCACGAATGCTCCAAATAGCTCCAGAATGCGCCATAAAGTCCAAATAGGCTCCAAACGTACATAAACCTGTAAAACCCTGTAAAACACATAAAAGGACTCAAAAACATACTCGTAGATTCAGTAACAAAGCCTTATACCATGGTCAAAACCCCTAAAAACCATGATATATCAACTCCCCCACACTTAGCTTTTGCTTGCCCTCAAGCAAACATAAAACCAAGATCAGGAGAAGAAGTTTGAAAACTTCAGAAACTCATTTCATCGTCGAAGTGCTACACTCAGATTCCCCTTAGTAAGGCACATGAAAATTAACCTGCTGACATCAAGACCAACATGTACTTCCCCCACACTTAGAACCTGTCCTACGTAAACTTCACAATCACATTCATAGCATTCAAATTCACCATACTGACTTTTGTAATCTAATAAGTGTGGTCTCACCTAGGGAGTATCGATCAAAAAACACCTGGACTCTTACTCTGTTAACACCTGACCACTCTACTATCTTTTTTTGGTTCCTTTCTTCTCATTTACCTTCCTTAGCAACTGATTTCTCCCATTGGATATCATTTTATTTTTCTCTATCAGTGCTCTTCTTGCATTGGGGTGTACTTTGGACACAATCCATGAATGCACATGAGGTAATAGGGGTCTCTACCACTCCCGTGATCACTTTGGAGAAGAGAACCATACTTGGACATGTTTACAAGCTGTGTCAGAACTAGCAGAGGAATCCGTCTCAAAGTATACCAAGCCCCTAAGTGATAAAAAAATTAAGCCAAGTTAAGTGTGAAGTCAGTAATGGATTCTCTGGATACCCGAAGTGATATGGGTGTCTTCAGTAGGCTTGTCTATGTTGGGTTTTCTAATAGTCATAGATTATATGCGAACTCATCCAGTGGTCACTTAAGTTCCTGCAAGTGTAGCGATCTCCTCAAAAATTCATTGTTTCCTACTCAATTTGACTCAATAAAACAGACTCAACTGACTCTAAGAAAATAAAAAACGGCACGTCAGTAGCTACCTCCATCACACTTAAACAACATTATCCGCAGTATTACAGAAGCTTGGGCTCGGTAAGAACAAGAATGAGAATGAAAAGATTCCGAAAAGGGTCAGAACACTAACCTGTCGTCGGCTTGTGTCGACCGACACCAAGTGGTATCGATCGACGCTAGTCGATCCTTGCGGTTTTGAGATGAACCGCTGACTGAACCGCAATAATTATGGAAAAAGTAAACCGTATGTGACCTCTGCGTTAATCGACGCTAATGACTGTGTCGATCGACGCTAAGGACCGTGTCGATCAACGCAAGACGATTATGACATGTTCTCATGCCATGAACACACCAAAAAAAAATCAAAGAATCCAAAATCAAAACAAAAAAATAAAAGAAAGAACATACCTACTAGGGGGTTGCCTCCCACTCAGTGCTTGTTTTTAGTCATTAAGTTAACTATGTGAAGGACATCAGACTTATGGGGAATTCAATAGAGACAATGATTGTTTTTGTGAATGTCTTTTCATCCAAGGTGGTGTATAAGAAGTAGGATCATGAGAATTCCCAAAGAAGGAGCGAATGGAACCAGGGTGGGAGCGAAGCGTGGGCGGGATACTGCATTTTCCTGCATTCACAGCAATGCGGTTAGGAGGTTCAAGTCTAGAGGAATCATACCTTTGCTTTGGTGGAGGTGAGATGTATGATGCTTTCTGCTTATGAGCAGTTGCAGGATCTGCAGATGTTAGAGCATGTTCAGGATGAACCGCCATCTTCTCTTCTCCAATCAAAATATCATACTCCACTTCAAAAGTGAAGCTCTATCCATCAATGGTGGGTTTCTGCAGCTTATCCATCTTGAAGTGCAAAGGCTTATCTCCCAGGTGGAGATCAATCAGACCATGCTTCACATTAATCACTGCTCCAGCTGTAGCTACGAAGGATCTACCAAGTAGAAGAGGATCATCCGTTTCAATTATATACTTTAGCACTACAAAGTCTATTGGAATCAAGTAGTTTCCAACTCTGATAGAAATGTCCTCTAATACTCCTTCTGGAAACCTCTTTGATCGATCAGCTAGGATAAGAGAGATCCTAGTAGGCTGCAAATCCATCAGTCCCAATCTAACAACACAGAGTATGACATGAGATTCACACCAGATCCTAAATTAAACAAAGAACGCTTAAAGCTGTCCTTAAAGATGGAATAATCTAGCACAAAGACTCCAGGTCTAGAAGCTTCTCTGGAATTTGATTCTGTAACACCGCACTAACCTGCTTAGATAGCACCAACACCTCTTCTTTCAAATCTTCATTAGTAGAGATCATCTTCTTTGTATATCTCTCCAGAGAAGGGTGTTTCTTTAGAGAATCAGCTAATGAGACCTGATTCAACTTCTTATTCGTCACTGTCATGCAATTTGCTTCATCTAGCTCCTATTTGGACCTTAGGAGCCGTAGGATAGGGTACAGGAGGCTTGTAAACTCGTTCAGGGACTGTTTCAGGTTTCTGGACTCGTCTTCGTTCGGTGTCGATCAATGTAGTAGGAGTGTCGATCGACACAGGGCGATTAAAAGCACTTTCACCATTCGTCGAGAAAAGCTGCAATGATGTCTTCTTCCTCTTGTATTAGATCAAATTCATCTCTTATAATCACACCATTGACGATTTGCTTCTGTTCAACTCTTGTTGATCTATTTTTCCTTTGCGCTGCTCCAGCAGTTTGTTGAAACTGAACATCTAGCTTCTTTATATAAGTGCTCAGAGTCTCAATCTTCCCATTCAAATAAAGGTATAAAGCATCTATTTCTAATTGAAGTCCATTGTAATCTTCTGCTGACCTTCCAAGAGCTGTTCCAACATACCCATCATCTTATCAGACTGTTCATTTTGTGGAGGAGTCTGATATGAAGAAGAACCATAATCTTTGGGGAATGAACTGTTCTGCTGGAAAGGTCTCTAAAATGCAGACTTTGGTATGAAACCAGAAGTCTGTCCCTGCTGATTTTCATATCTCTGACCCTGATAACTAGCTCCAGCTGTGTAATTAACATTCTCAGACTCATCAACCTGAACATCTAGCTTCTTCCCAAGTAAGATGGTATGAACAACTATTTGTGAGATATCAGTTTTCCCACCAGATTTCTGCCTTTGTAGATCAGCATTATTAGTGTTATTACTAGACACCAAGTTCTCAATCAACTCCTTAGCTTGCTCTGGAGATTTGGTATTGAAATTTCCATTGCTAGGAGCATCGAAAGCCATCTGGTACCACAAATCAACTCCTCTGAAAAAATGCCCAGCAGCTGAACCTCAGAGAAACCATGATGATGGCAATCTCTCTGGTACATCTTAAACCTCACCCAAGCTGCTTTCAAGTCCTCTGTAGGTCCCTGTTTAAATGTCAAAAGGTCATGTCTATGCTGATCATATCTAGCATCATCATAAAAGTGCCTTAGAAACTTCCTCTTAACTGCATCCCAAGTAGTCAGAGTCCCAGGTGGAATCTGCTTCAGCCAATTCACAGCTTCTCCTCCAAGAGAGTGAGGAAAAAACTTACAGTGCAGGAAGTCATAGCTTACTCCATTATGCTTCATCCCAGTGACTAAAGACTCAAAGTTCTCTATGTGATCCGTAGGTTGCTCATGTGGGAGTCCATGAAATAGGTGTTGTCCCACAGGCGTATAGTAAGAAGTCTTCAGGTCAAAGTCATTCCGTGGAAAAGCAGGAGGTACAATCGCATACCTATTAGCATAGAACTCATCAGGCCTGTTGTAATCAGCTAGTGTCCTTATAGCAGGAGGCTCAGGCGCTCTAGGAGGCTCTTCAGCTCGTGGAATCTGTTGTCCACTTTGAGCTCCATCATTTTGTTAAGGCTGGATAATCTGCCTCTCAGGTTCAGGAATGACATTACCTTCAGCATCAAGTCTCTGACCACGCTCATTGCAGACATGGTTCTCTCCATCTCTCATAACAACTTCAACATCCCAAATCAGTATCACAACATTTACATTTGCCATCTTAACTGGTTTCTGAGCTTTTCTGTTCGTCCTTTCCAACCTTTCAAGCTTTTCTATTTCGAGGTTCACGAGCTTTTTGTCTGGATTGCTCCTTAGTGCGCCATCAGGCATAAACTGTCTCGTTCATCCAAGTGTGTCGATCGATGCGAGGAGAGCGTCAATCGATGATAATCGCGGTCTGTGTCGATCGACTCTGAGTTGGTGTTGATCGACGTAGGCGATTCTTGTTGTACCTGACACACAAGAAAAAAGAGAAAATAAAATTAGTAAAATAAGAAAAACGAAAAAGCCTAGTCTAAATTCTAAACTCAAATCTATCGAAGACTTAAAAGAGTCTCCAGCAACGGCGCCAAAAACTTGATATGCTCAGAGTTTAATCTCTAAAGTTACATTGCAAGTGCACAGACGTGACTAGTAGTATTTAGGGGTCGAATCCACAAAGACTCAAGAATCTTACGATAGACTATGGAATGTCGAATTAAGCAAAGCAACAACAAAGAATAAACAGTAAATAATGCAGAAAAGTAAATCAAACGGTTTTGTAATCAATCAGGCGAAGCGTCAAGTCAAGGGAGTTCTAAAAAAATCAGGAATATAGGATAACCAATCAATCAGGATCAAATTAAGAGCTGTTTTAGAACTGGAAACACAGAAGCATAAGAAGCAAACTTTCCTTGCAAGTATTATCTATGTCTAGCAACTTAGCAAACCAAAATTCGTTGCGAATTCTAGAGATCCTAAACATGCATTAAATCTCAGGTTCTTTCGTTCACATTTTCTAAACCAAATTTCTTTGCAGATAGTCAAATTGCTCATCTAGGTTCTGTCTAGCTAATTAACCAACTGTCATACACTACAAGAAATATGGGCATTGGTAGCATGCCGTTGTAGCACTAATTCACGAACTGCTACTAAAAATGCCAAAATCGGATTACAACTCTATTGTAGCATTATATTTGCGCTAAGAAAGATTTTCACTAAGCGGGAATCCAAAAATATCTTCTGTAGCTGAAAATTCATTTTGGAACCAAAACACTTACCAAATTTCACTTTCGCAGCAAAATATTTCATTTTTTGGTAAAAATATTTACTTTTTTCCTTAGTCATTTCCTTCTTCCAAATATCAAAACTCGTTCATTCTCTCTATCTTCTTCTCCAGAATCAATCTCTTCTTCCTCCATCTTTTTCTTCTTTACTTTTCTTTTATTCTTATACATTCCAATCAAAGAAACATGTATGGATTTGAATTGTTCAAATTCAAAGTTGGGAACCCTAATCCGTCAAGCGGATGGATCTCGTCGTCGCAGACTCTTGTTCTTCGTCTTTCTCAAACTCCTCCGTCCACGGTGAATTGGCTCCTCCGCCTTCCTACGACGCTCGCCACCATCACCTTTGTCGTCTCTTGCTTCTTCTTCGTATTGTCCATCGCTATTTCAATCTGGTTTGTCCCTCTTCTGGGTTCCTGAGTTTTGTCTGTTTATGTCTTTGTTCCCTTGAGAAAATGAGTTACAGAAAAAGATTGAAACTTTTTTGAGAAACGAGATTGAAAATGGCCAAATTTGATTGAGTTTCATTGGAGACTATGACTTTCTGACTCGGAATGTATTGATAGTTTGATTAGAATCTTTGAATTTTGTTGTCTATAAGTTCTTGGAGCCATTTATTGGTTGTATTGTAGACTGTACGATAATGTTGGCTCAAAGGAGAAGTTTGGTTGTTGTACAATTTTTGAGGATGGTCCTTGATCTGGGACCTCTTTTTTACTGAAATTGATTCAAGGTTTTGGTCTCACTCATGGCTTGGTGTTTGTTTTTTCTCTTAATTCGTTCTACCATTTGTTACAGATTTCACAGAAAGGTGAAACTGATAAAGAGGAACCTGAAAGACCTGGAGTCATTGTGTCTAATCACGTTTCGTACCTGGACATTTTGTATCATATGTCTGCTTCTTTCCTAAGTTTTGTTCCCAAGGTTAGTTGATAGACTCATGCTATATAGTACTTCTGTTAAATTACTTTCTGCATTTTGGTTATCTTTTTCTGGCAATGACATTGTATTTATTTGTCTGTGCTCACTTCATGATTTTTGCTAATGTGCAGATCAGTGTGCATACTTCCTCTTGTTGGCCTCATCAGGTTAGTTATGAGTGACTTATATCTAAGTTATTAAAACAATCGTTGTAGCTCATCACAATAACAATATGTTCTTGTTTCGGTTATTCGTTTGTATCTAAGTTAGTATTGCTCCTTCAGTCCATTTTTCAATCAAGCCATCATCTATCCTTAACACTACGATCTTGATCTCACTGCAGAAGGTACAACCACCAACGGAGACTACTTACTTACATTCAAGAGAGGTGCAATTTTTGCTGGAACTTCTGTTCTTCTTGTTATTCTAAAATATCCATAAGCTTTCGCTTCAATAAGATCACCGTTTCTTGTTTTCCAGGCATGTGGGTTTACATTGCTCTCCATCCGTGTTGTTGAGGTTGCTGCAGAGTCTGAAAACATCTCTCTGTGTTCTTGTATACCTTTTTGGTTCCTCATATTGTCATACATGTAAATTTGGATTGGAGGTCTGAGAAACATTTTTATTTTCATTACACCTTTGTTACACTGCAAAAAACGTGGCATGGAGATTTTTTTTTAATCTATTTTTTGTTTCAAATTTGCTTTTTATTATATTAAATAGACATTTCTTTTTTTTAAATATGTTATTCCTATTCAAAACACATAACTAAAACTTACAAAAGATAAATAAAAAGATAATATATTTATTAAAAACAATAAATTTGATTTAAAAATACCTATTATGATTTATTTTAGGGTATAAATAGGGTTTAGGGTTTGAAATATTTTTAGTTTCTCATAAATTTTTTTGTTTATGGTTTATAATCATTTTTCTAAATCTTGATTTTTATTTTAGGGTATGTTTAGAGGTTAGGGTATTTTAGGGTATGTTTAGAGGTTAGGGAGTGAAATATCATTTGTTCGTTTTTAATTTATAATAAAGTATAAATATAAAACAATTATTACATATATTATAAGTTCAACTCATATGATTGTTAATGTCTTTATATGGTTTAGGATATTATGGGTTAGTGATTAAGGTTTAGGGTTAAGTGTTAGTTAATGTGTAGGTTTGTAATACATAGGGTTTAGGATTTTTGTAATATAAATTTTGTATTTCTATTTTATACTTAAAACTTAAAATAATATAAATTATTAATTATACTATAAATAAAAATATATCATTATCGTTATAAATGTATAAAAATTAAAATTTAAGTGTAAATAATGTTTAGAGTTTGAACCCTAACTCTATATCCCAAAAACATAAATCATACTTTAAATAAGATAAAAATACTATTATTTTATTTTAGATTTTAGAGCATTGTGGTATAAGTTTAGGGTTTAGGGTATTGGAATATGGGGTTTATGCTAATCGAAATTTGAATAATTAAAAGTGATTTCAAACGGACTTTGAAATTTAAAATCAATTGTGAGTTCGAACTAGAATATGAACCAACAAAATAATAATAATTTGTTTAGAGTATACATAGGATTTAGGGTTTGAACCCTAACCCTATACCCCAAATTGTATATACATAAAACAATATTTTCAACATTAATCTCAAACGATGTACCATATTAAGCATGACAAAAAAAAAAATTAAATAGCCGCCTCATATTTTCAACTATGAAAAATTGGCTCCAACATTTCTTTTCTTTCCCTCCCCTTCTTTCATTTTCCCGCTCATTATTTTTAGTCTATCTAAAACTCACATTTTTAACCTAAGCTTGCAACACACAAACTCAACTCTTATTCGCCGTCGCACACTCCACCACCATCTCCAGCTTCTCCTGAAAGACTCTCTCCATTTCCACCACCATATCCAATTCATTCGCCGTCGCTCACTCGCTCCGAGATTTCGTCTCCTCCGTCAGTTTCCGTTCCGACGGTGCTCTTCTTGCCGCGTCAGATCTCTCCGGTCAGTTGTTGAAGCAGTGATATTCTTCTTCTTCTTATTCGGTTTTCGTTGAGTCTAGGGTTTGTCATTGATGAAGCGGTGAGATTCTTCTTCTTCTTCTTTGCTGTTCGTGAGGTCGCTACTCACTATCTTAAGATCCCCTATAAATCTAAGATTTTCTTATGTAATATGTTATTGATTCATTTTCGTAAATGGAGGAGACCAAAAGGAGATTACAAAACTGTGAAATCGAAGGCGATAAGATAATAACACTGGAAAGCCCTCTTATCTGTGCTCAGAAGTTGGAATTGAGATTTGGAATGTAACTTCAATATCAAAGTAGATGAGATTTGGATTTTTACTGTTGGTGATGTTCATTTGATTAACTCGGGAGTGTTTTGTGATCGATCCTTGGAGGTTCGTGTTACGTTTTGGAATTGTTTTGTGATCGATCCTTTTTGTTCTTTTATTGAGTTTGAATTATTGGTAGGTGATGTTGAACATACCCATTTGGTTAAAGGGTTGGATTATGCTCTGCTGAACAAAGTAAGGAGTGAAATTGATAAGAAACCTGATACTGAAGATGATGGTGGGAAGAGTAGGTAGGTTTGCAAAATATTTGGACTATTGACTCTTTTTGGCCAGCTTGTGCTATGTGCTAATTTTCCTCTTCATTTATAGTGCGCCTAAGGAAGATCAACGAGTTACTTTCCGTACTACAGCTGCGAAGGTATGTAATTTGTGTCAGAATTATGCAGATGTGCGGCAAGTTTTGGGATGTAGATAATGCTTGATGTTTCTTTCTTATGTCTTTGATCTGTTTCAGTCAGTTTACCAGTGGATTGTCAGGCCGCATACTATCATCAAGTCTAATGAGCTGCTCCTTCCTGGTAGAATGACATTTGTTTATGATTTGGTAATGCTTTGTAACAACCTAATATGGCTGAGGTTTAACAGAGACATAGACAAACGCCTTGTCTCTCTTCCGTATCTATTTTAGGACTCAAGGTAAAGAAATCATTTTTTATATCAATGTTTCATTTGTGTTGTTCAAGGACTTAAAAACCCATTTGCTAATTAATGTGTTTTTGGTGATTTTAGAACTATTCTTCCTTAACCGAGCTTCTGTGCGGCTAGATGCATGGTGTCAGTGGTTCAAGAACATAATATATATGGAGCTTGAGCTACTGAAAAACTCTTAGGATGGAGATCTAGTCATGGTACCTCATAACACAACACTCTTGAAGCGGTTCCAACAAAAGGACTTGTATCAAAAGAGTGAAGTTTTCCACTGTTGGTGACATTGGGGACGATGATGGGGACGATGAAGACTTAGCGGTTTGATTTGATGTCATAGAGTTTGAGTTAGTTTTAGTAAGTATAAGACTTGGTATGTAGTTTTTGGATAATTTATGTTTATATGTATTCTTTGGATAATTTATGGAATATAAAAGTTTTTCATAAATCTAATAAATATATATTATGCAAAAAATAATTCAAATAAATTAAATAAAATAGCACTATAATTTATAAAAATTCACAGCAATATAAAAATGTAACGGAACAGTATTTAACAACACTATATTTGTGTTATAATATAATAAATTACAGCACTAAAAAATGATATGAAAAATCGAATAATAGCACTGATACGGCGCGATGAAATAATTTCCGATAGCGATTATATAATGCTACAATATGTCCATTTATTATAGCATTAAAAAAACGCTATGGTAGGGGGGTCTATTATAGCTGCGGCTGACATAGTGTTCATGAAAACGCTAACAAAACCCTATGGTAGCGTTTTTCGGTGTGCTACTAATGCCGATATTTCTTGTAGTATTGCGGAAATCAACATAACATCATAATCTAGGTAGCTAATTCAGATTAAGCATTAAGAACAACCCTAGATGTAGAACTAGAAAATATGAATCCCTACAAATTGATCAAGCTATAATTCCTTGAAATCCCGAATGAGAATCCCTAAAACTAACAAGTAAACTACTCAGACTTGGCAAATGAAACAAAAGACATGATGAATAGAAAACCAAATATCATAAAAGAAGTAAAGAAACAGGGGTTCGAAATCTCTTCTCTCTCGAGTACAAGACCAGCCCCAAAAATCTCTCAATCTCTAATATGATAAAACTTAGCCTAAACAATGGCTTAAAACCCTTAATATAATAGTTAAACACGTATTGGGCTTCTTTGTAATTATGAAAAACTTATGGGCTAAGCTGCAATTTCCAAAATCTTCATTAAACTCGGGAGACAACTCTTATGGGCTTCTGTGTCGATCGATGTTAATGATGTGTCGATCGACACTCAACTCTAGTATCGGCTCTGATTTCTTCTCTCTCGCCTGAATGCTCCAAATAGCTCCAGAATGTGCCATAACGTCCAAATTGGCTCCACACGTACCTAAACCTGTAAAACACATAAAAGGAATCCAAAACATCCTAAAAGACTTGATAACAAATACTTATACCATGGTCCAAAACCCTAAAACTCATGATATATCACCCGCCAAGTCAGGGAACGCTCCATAAGATTGTCAACGGCATCTGGACCCGGTTCAGAGAAATTACTATAACAAAGATGGAAGGGTTTGCTTTCCTTTTCAGGATCCCAAATGCCTTCAACAGCAACAGAGTCATCAATCAAAGACTTTGGCAAATAGAAGGACAAACTATGTTTGTTGGAAAATGGGATCCGGGTACTACCCCAACCAAGCCAGAGCTGAAGTCTGCTCCAATATGGCTCGAACTCAGGGACATTCCTTTCCAATCTTTCAATGATGAGGGCCTGGAAAGAATCGCATCACTAGTTGGTAACCCACAGTTCTTGCATCCAACAACCGCGAACAAAACAAACCTTAAGGTGGCGAAGGTTTTTACACTGATTGACCCACATAAACCTCTCCCTGAGGCCGTAAATGTCCAGTTCGACAATGGAAACATAAGGAGAATTCGTATCTCTAGTCCTTGGATGCCACCAGTGTGTGGTTTTTGCAAAGAGATAGGCCACAACCCAAAACACTGCAAACGGGCTCCTATCCTCTGCACATAATATAAATCAAAAATGCATTCAACTGCAGAATGCCCAAAGAAGCCACCGGCTACAGCCACTAAGTCTGATTCTCATAGAGAAAAAGCAAAGGAAAAACTAGTGGAATCTTCAGGCAGCCTTGTAAAGACCCAGTTAACATCATCCAAGGAGGTTAAATTCTCATAATCATCGCTGGGAAATGAAAAGAACTTTACCACAAGAGAGCAAAGCCGTGGTACTCCTGCCATTGGCACTCAAACATCAGCCAGGATGGTACCAACATCTCTCCATAATCCTCGGTTGTTGAAGAGGACTCATCTGATGCGGATTCGACGGGTGAAGCTATCTCCCCTATTACCAAAAACCCGGTGATTGATTTCTCTGTGGTGATCTCAAAACAGAAAAAGAAGAAGAAGAAAAATAGGGGCTCGGGCCCCAAATCCTCCTAATTTTATGTGTAGTAACAAAATGTTTTGTTGGAACGTTAGAGGCTTCAATATAGCAAGTCATCGCGGTGGTTTTAGGAAATGGTATAGGAAAATAAAGCCTATTTTGGTGGGATTATAGAAACCCACGTCAAACAACCAAAATGTGGGAAGTTTTTAGGAGATCTTCTGCCGGTCTGGTCGTATGTCAACAATTATGATTATTCAGAGCTGGCCAAAATCTGGGTAATATGGCACATCAACTTTAAGGTGAAGATCGTTGCAAAGTCCTTACAAATGATCACTTGCTAGGTCTTGTTTCCAGATGCAAATGACTGGTGCCTTATATCTATAGTATACGCTTCAAACTTTGACAGCGAGAGATGGATATTATGGGAGGAAATGGTTGCTTTTTCAGAGTCTACCTTGGGTAAAGAGCAGCCATGGATTCCTAGGTGACTTTAATCAAACTTTAACACCGTCGGAGCACTCAAACACAACTTCTCTAAACTCAGACAAACGCATGAGAGACTTCAAAGACTGTCTTTTAGCTGCTGATATTGAGGACCTCAACTTTAGAGGAAGCAGCTTCACCTGGTGGAACAAATCCAAATCATGTCTTGTGGCAAAAAAGCTAGACCGAGTCTTGATTAGTCCTGGCTGGGCTGACAAATTTCCGGATGCTGTAGCTCATTTTGGAGAGCCTGATTTCTCAGACCATGTGTCTCTTATTGTGGCGTTATCTCACTCCACAATCAAGCGCAATAGGCCATTTAAATTCTTCAATTATTTGCTTCAAAACGAGAGCTTCATCCCTCTGATCAGTTACAACTGGTTCAGCATTGATGTCATTGGTTCAGCTACGTTTCGAGTGTCAAGGAAACTGAAACTGCTTAAGTCTGTAATTAGGAGTTTCGGTAAAACCAACTATTCTGGTATTGAGATCCGGGTCCAGGAAGCTCACGATAACCTCATGTGATGCCAGAGAAACACTATGACTTACTCCTCGACCCTGAATGCTGAGATAGAAATTGAGGCAAACATAATATTTTCCTCTCTTGCTCAAGCCGAGGAGTCCTATTTCTGTCAAAAATCACGGCTGACTTCTTTGGGGTTAGGCGACAGTAACACAAGATACTTTCATCGTATGGCAGATACCCGAAAGGCGATCAATCGTATTCATTACCTTATGAACAGTTTGGGAACCAGGTTTGACACCCAGGAAGGTATTTCAAAACACTGTGTTGATTTCTTTGTGGAGTTAATGGGGCAAGAACAAAGCCAACCGATGTTTGTGCAAGAGGACATCAACTTGCTGTTCACTTACAATTATTCAGCTGCGCAAGTTGCTTTTTTGCAAAAGGACTTTTTAGCAGAGGAGATAAGCGCTGCATTCGTTTCTCTGTCCAAGAACAAATCAAGTGGTCCAGAGGGTTATCCTACAGAATTCTTTACGGCATGTTGGAGCTTTGTGGGACCAGAAATAACAGAAGCGGTGCAGGAATTCTTCAACTCGGGGAGACTCCTGAAACAATGGAATGAAACCACTTTAGTTCTCATCCCAAAGATTCTAAACGCATAAACAACAGGTGATTTCAGGCCCTTCTCCTGTCGAAACACGGTCTACAAACTAATTGCAAAGCTCCTTGCAAATAGACTGCAATAGATCCTATATGAGGTAATTGACCCTTCCCGATCTGCGTTTATACCGGGCAGCTTGTTAGGGGAAAACGTGCTGCCCGCTACTGAGATCGTGCATGGTTATAACTAGAGGAACATCGAGCCACGAGGTATGTTAAAGGTCGACCTGCAAAAATCTTTTGATTGCATAAGGTGGACTTTGTTAGAGCGGTGCTCATAGCCCTGCGAATGCCACAGAGATTCATAAAGTGGATCCTTTAGGGCCTTACAACTGCTTGCTTCACGGTGTCTGTCAATGGTGTCAACGACTGGCATTTCTCGAGTACTCAAGTTTTGAGGCAATGGGACCCTATGTCTCCGTATCTTTTTGTCCTCGTGATGGAGGCTTTCTCTAGCTTCCTTAATTCTCGGTTCGAAGCTGGCTATATTCGATACCACCTGAAAACAAGTGATTGCAGTATCTCTCACCTGATGTTTGCAGATGATGTCAAGATCTTCTTCGATGGTTGTAGCTCTTCCCTTCACGGAATTACAAAAGCGCTTGACGACTTTGCAAGTTGGTCAGGTCTTTACATGAATAAGCAAAAAACTCGGTTGTTCCATGCGGGACTGAACCAATCTGAAACACTTGCTTTGTCTAGCTACGGCTTCACAACTGGTTCCCTACCAATACACTATCTAGGCCTGCCTCTCATGCATAGGAGACTGAAAATCTGTGAATATGACTGTTTGTTGCTGAAGTTGACACAATGCTTCAAGTCTTGGTCTGTCAAAATGCTCTCATTTTCAGGAAGAGCTCAGCTGATTTCTTCGGTCATTGCGGGTAATGTCTGCTTCTGGATCTCAATATTCGTGCTACCTAAAGGTTGCATCAGGAAGATCGAATCACTGTGTGCAAGATTTTTGATATATCATGGTTTTCATAGGTTTTCAACCATGATATAGTTGTATATATTGAGTCTTTAACCTGGTTTTTCGAGTCTATTGAGTCTTTTACAAGTAAGCTTGCGTTTGGAGCAAAAGATGGAATTATAGGACATTTCTGGTGATTTGTGCAACGAGCTGAAGTTGGTGTCTCGGCCACGACTGGATGTCGACCGACACTAACCTTGATGTCGGTTGACACTGAGAGCGACATAGAAGTTATACGCGAGTTGAAGACATGTTTTGAAGAATTGAAGAATTGCCCAAAAGTTTCCCTAATTCTAATTTAGCCCTAAAGCGTGTTTAGTGGTTTTTAATTAGGTTTTTGAGAGCAGACTACTATCCTTTCATCTTGTTCGTACTTGTTCTTGCTTTGGAGATTGAGAGATTTTGGCTAGGGGCTGATTCTTGCTACTTGTAACCTTGAGAGAAGGATTTCGAACCCCTGATAATATGTCTGAGTAGTAACCTAGTTAGATTTAGGAATTCTCATAAAGGGTTTATGCATGATTGATAACTGATTTATTAGGATTCACCATCTGTTTGTTCATCACTTAAGTTGTGCTTAATACTGAATTCTGGACTGATCACCTAGGGTTTAGAATCTGAGATAATTGACAATAGCACGAGAGTGTGAGTTATAATCTGAACGAACTTAGTGTGAGCAATTTGACTAGATACAAAGAGATTTGGTTTAGGAAAATTGTGAACCGATAGAACCTGTTCTCAATGCTTGTTTAGAACTATATGATCACAAAGAGATTTGGATCGCTAGGTTGCTAGATATAGAAATAATCTCAACAAGAGTTGGATTGTTTAGCATTGTGTTTCTAGTTCTTGAACTCGAGCTTAATCTGAATCCGGTTAGTTAAGTGTCTAGCATTGTATAATTCCCGAGAACTTACTAAGTCTGACGCCTTTCTCCTATTGAAAACACCTTCCTGTTTACTTGCCTTCGTTTACTGCTTTCTTGAATTGATTTAGCTTAAGTTGACAACATATAATCTATCGTGTGACCGTGAGTCCTTGTGGATTCGATACCATAAGTACTGCATTCGTATATCCTTGCACTTGCAGTAGAATAGGGATAAAACTTAGACCTATCAAGTTTTTGGCGGCTTTGCCGGGGACTCAACTGCGTTCGCCGATAGATTTTGTTTTAGAGTTTAATCTAAGTCGTTTTTATTTATTTGTTACTGTTTTTTCTCGGTTTTGCTTGTTTTGTTGCTGCAGGAATCGACAGACGCATTCAGTGTCGACCGACACCCTCCTTAGTGTCGCCTGACATCGACCTCGAGATAGTGTTTTGAGTTCAGTGTATGCCTAATCGACACACCGAAGCAACCCGAGCGAAGATCTTGTTAACCTTAGACTTGAGGAGCTTTCTAAACTTGAGAGAATGAACCGAAAGAGTCAAAGAACAAGAATGATGAACAATCGTTTGATTTTGAGACCAGATGCTGAGGGATTTCTGAGAGACGCACAACCCGTACAATGATCAGGGGCAAAGGATTGATGTCCAAGGTGCTGTGATACCTGAACCTGAACAACCTCAAGGTCAGAGGCAGATGGTCAATGCTGAGACTAATGGAGAGTCACCTGTTGCTGAGAGGACTCTTGCTGACTACAACCGTCCCGATGAGTTTTATGCTAACCGGTCAGCAATTGTTCCTCCACCTTTTGAGAGGAATGACTTTGAGATTAAGACTGTCTATTACGCTATGCTGAGGCAGCACCCCTTCCATGGTCTCCCACATGAGCAACCCATGGACAAGATTGAGGATATTGAAGACTTCATCACTGGAATGAAGTACAATGGGGTGGATTATGACTTCCTTTTTCTGAAGCTTTTCCCATATTCTCTCGCTGGAGAGGCTACTGCTTGGCTGAAGCATCTTCCACCTGGGAAGTTGACTACTTGGGATGGTGTGAAGAGATAGTTCTTGCGACACTTCTATGATGATGCTCACTCAGATCAGCTCAGACAGGACCTTCTGTCATTTACTCTGGGACCTACATAGCCACTTAAGTCATCTTGGGTAAGGTTTAAACTGTACCAACGAGATTGTCCTCATCATGGATTCTCTGAAGTTCAGCTGCTGGGCATTTTCTTCAGAGGTGTGGATCTCTGGTACCAGTCCGCATTGGATGTTGCCAGCAATGACAACTTCAATACAAAGACTTCTGAGGAGGCTAGAGTGTTGATTGAGAACTTGGTGAGTAGCAACAGTACTAAGACTGCAGATCAGAGGAGGAAAGAATTTGGTGGAAAGATGGATCACACGCAGATTTCTGAGATTAAAAAGCAGCTGGATAGTGTTCACATCTCGTTGACTGGTAAGAAAGCTGTTCACTTTGCTCAGGAAGTTGAAGTGTTTGAGGCTGAAGAAGGTTGCACTGAAGAAGATGTGAACTACGTCAGTGGTTCTGGATTCCAAGGAAACATGTTTGGGAATCAGCAAAGTAACAAGTTCTTTAATGGTGGACAGAAGAGTGCTTTCACAAGCAATCAAAACTCTTCTGGGTATGGTCAGAATGCTGGTTACCAGAAGCCTTTTCAGAAGAACAACTCCTATCAGAGGACCTATGGATCATCTTCGTATCAGACACCTCCTGCTACCAATGCTCGTGAGAGTAAGCTGGAAGCTATGATGGAACAGTTGCTGGAAGGTCAGACAAAGACCACTGTGGATTTTAACAAGAAGCTAGATGATGTCTACACAGAGCTTAATGGGAAGTTTGAGTCCTTGACCACACACATGAAGCAATTAGACTCTCAAGTTTCTCAAACTGTTGAAGCTGTTAAGAGGCAAGCCGAATTTCTTCGTAGGAGCACAAATACCAATCCCAAGCATCACTGCAATGCTATATCTCTGCGGAGTGGGAAGGAGCTGCATACCATCCTTATTAGGTAGATCACTGATAAGGAGATCGAAGAGATAGAGGAATTTGAAGAAGAGTATGAAGCTGCGAAGCGGGCGTCGACCGACACTACCATTGGAAATCGGGCGACACCTATTTCTTTGAGTTCTCGTGATGGACGGAAATCGACCGAGGTCGATTGTAAGGTCGATGATAGGATGAAACCAACCGATGTCGACCGACACCGAGCTGAAATCGGTCAACACCACAACCGTACAGAGACGTAAATTCCGACGAAAACTCTTGTAGCTGCTGGGAAGGTGTACAAACCCAAGGCGCCTTTCACGAGAAATCCGAAGAAGTCCAAGTTTGAATGGTTCAAGGCTAAGTACATGGCTATGCTGAGCAAGATCACACTCCAATTGGCATTCATGGATGCTATCAAGAACAACCCAGTGTTGAAGAGGTGTTTGAAGCAGATGTTGACTTCTGATATGGGAGATGAAGAGTGCGTGATGATGATGAGTGAGGTCTGTAGTGCTGTCATTTTAAATAGAGTTCCCGAGAACCAAAAAGATCCAGGGAGCTTTGTCTTGGATTGTACCATCTTGAGAGACAGATTTGAAAGATCATTGTGTGATTTGGGATCAAGCGTCATTCTGATGCCATATTCAGTTGCTAAGCAGATGGGAATGATAGATTTCACACCTACTAGGATATCCTTGATTCTAGGTGATCGCTCCATAAGGATTCGTGAAGGTCTTTTGGAGGATGTACCAGTGAAGATTGGTGAATGTGTTATCCCAACTGACTTCGTAGTCTTGCAATACAATGATGAGCCTAGCCTAAAGAGCCTAAAGAGGGAAGATTGGTCTCAATGTGGGTGATCTGGTGATGAATTTTGTCATGGATAAGCTGATGAGACACCCTACCATTGATGGGAAGACCTTCTATGTTGATACGATTGAGAATCTAGCTGCAGAAATCCTTAATCAAATGCATCATGTTGATCCTTTGGAGAGAGCTCTGATGAATTCTGAGAGCGATTTGGAGCTGAAGGATGATGCTGTTGCTGGGTATTTGAGGCTGATGGACGCTAACGAGCAAGTGATGAACTTGGAAGTCGCTGATGATATACAGTGTCGACCGACACCCTAGGGTAATCGGTCGACACCAGTCGCGACATATTGGAGCGAGGAGAGAGCTCCAAAGATCGAACTGAAGCAGCTACCTGCGGGACTCAAGTATACATTCCTAGGTAAAAACTCCACCTATCCTGTTATAGTCAATGCTGATTTGAATAACGCATAACTCACCTTACTTCTAAGCAAGCTGCGCAAGCATCGCAAGGCTCTTGGCTATTCTCGTGATGATATTTTAGGTATCTCTCCAGACTTCTGCATGCATAGATACACCTTGAGGATGAGAGCATGTCGATAATTGAAAATCAGAGGCGTTTAAATCCTAACCTGCAAGAGGTTGTAAAGAAGGAGATCATGAAGCTGCCGCAAGCTGGGGTCATCTTTCCTATCTCCGATAGGAATTGGGTCAGCCCGGTTCATGTGGTTCCTAAGAAGGGAGGAGTCACTGTGGTGAAGAATGAGATGAATGAGCTGATCCCTACAAGGACAATCACTGGTCACAGGATGTGCATAGACTACAAGAAGTTGAATGCAGCCACCAGGAAAGACCACTTTCCACTTCCTTTCATTGATCAGATGTTGGAGAGGTTTGCGAGTCATCCATACTACTGCTTTTTGGATGGCTATTCTTGTTTCTTTCAGATCCCTATCCACCTAGAGGACCAGGCGAAGACCACTTTTACTTGTCCCTATGGCACATTTGCGTACCGCAGAATGCCTTTCGGACTGTGTAATGCTCCTGCGACATTTCAGAGATGTATGATGTCTATCTTCACAGGCATGATAGAGGATTTTATGGAGATCTTCATGGACGCCTTTTTTGTCTACGGACCATCTTACCACGCCTGTCTGGATAATCTATGCAAGGTGCTGGTCGCTGTGAGGAAAAGCACCTGGTTTTGAACTGGGAAAAATGTCATTTTATGGTCAAGAATGGTATTGTACTTGGACATAGAGTCTTTGAGGCAGGAATTGAGGTGTATAGAGCTAAGATTGAGGTGATGACAGGAATTCAAGCACCAAATTCAGTGAAGGGAATTAGGAGTTTTCTTGGGCATGCTGGTTTTTACAGAAGGTTTATTAAGGACTTCAGAAAGATAGCTAGACCACTCACAACACTTCTTTGCAAGGATGTGAAGTTTGAGTTCACAGATGAGTGTCATGCTGCATTCAAAGAGCTGAAACAAGCTTTGATCTCTGCTCTAATTGTGCAACCTCCGGACCGGAGTCTTCCTTCTGAGGTGATGTGTGATGCTAGTGATTATGCAGTAGGAGCTGTGCTTAGGCAGAAAAAGGACAAGAAGCTCCATGCTATCTATTATGCCAGGAGAACTCTTGATGATGCTCAAAGGAACTATGCAACCACTGAGAAGGAACTGTTGGCAGTTGTGTTTGCATTTGAGAAGTTTCGTTCCTACCTGATTGGATCCAAAGTGGTTGTACATACTGATCATTCTGCACTTAAGTATCTGATGCAGAAGAAAGATGCTAATCCAAGGCTGCTGAGATGGATTCTATTGCTCCAAGATTTTGACATAGAGGTGAGAGACAAGAAAGGAGTAGAGAATGGTGTTGCTGATCACTTGTCACAGATTAGGATCGATGAGGATGTTCATATAGATGATTTTCCACCAGAAGAGAACATCTATAAAGTTGAGACAAGTTTTCAGGTTGTTTCTACGAGTTCACTTCTTTCTACACGGGTTGCAGAGAAGGTTTCGGTCGACACCCAGTTCATGTCGGTCGACACCCGACTCGAAAAAGCGGACGATAATCGATCAACCTCGACACCAATTGGACGATTAGGGACGATGTTGGTCGACATCAACGCTGATGTCGGTCGACACCAGTCACGATTGCATGCTGCTGCTCTAAATGATGAAGCAGACATGTTCATAGCTGCATTCGCCCAGGGTTCTCTCTCCACCAGACCTTGGTACGCTGACATATCCAATTACCTTGCTGCAGATGATGAGCCTGAAGTGTTTAAAAGCTATGCTAAGAAGAAGTTCCTTAGGGAAATCAGGCGCTATTACTGGGATGAGCCTTACTTGTACAAACACTGCTCCGCTGGTGTCTACAGACGTTGCATTGCTGACTCTTAAATTGATGATGTGTTATACCACTGCCATAGTTCTGAGTATGCTGGACACTTTGCTACATTCAAGACAGTGTCTAAGGTTCTTCAATCAGGCTTCTGGTGGCCTACAATGTTCAAGGATGCTCAGTTATTCATCTCTCAATGTGATGTGTGTCAGAGGAGGGGGAAGATAAGCAAGAGACATGAGATGCCACTAGTGCTCATTTATGAAAAAATCGATGTCGACTAGTGCCTAATATCGCCCGACACTGCGACCACAGGTAAGATTTCTATTCTCTCAAGTTCTCGGTTACTTATACCTTGTTATACCGATCTCATACTACAATTGCACTGGGGACAGTGGAGTCTAAGTGTGGGGGAGGTGGCTACTGACATTGTGTTTTGTTTTCTTAGAGTCAGCCCTTTGTTTTCACTTGTTTTCAAAATGTTTTATTGAGCCAAAATCAATATGAAACTATGATTTTTCGAGGAAATTTTTCGCTGGAACAGGAACTAAGTGACCATTGGACAGACTTGCAGGAGCTCTATGACTATTTGAAAACACCACACAGATCAACTTACCAAGGATACCCATATCTAACCAAGTATTCAGAGGATCCACCACTAGTCTCACTTCTAATCTTGACTTTAATTTCTCACTTAGGGGATTGGTAATCTTTGGGTCGGACTCCTCTGATGTATTTGGCACAGCCTGTGATCCTGTCTAAAGTATGGTTTCTGATTTTCCCCTCACTTGAAAGTAAAAAAAAGAGAGATTAAAAACCGAGGATAAGCTAGTAACTACGAAGTGGTCACGGGAGTGGTAGAGACCCCTATTACCTCTTGTGTATCCATGGAAAGATCCAAAGTTAAACCCCAATAAAAAGGGAAGAGCACTGATAGAAAAAAATAAAATGATACCCAGTGGGGAAAAATCAGTGCTAAGAGAGAAAGAGAAAAGAAAGAAACCAGAAACCGACAATTTGGTGGTCAAACATTGAATGGGTTGAGTCCATGTGTCCTTTTATTCGATACTCCCTCTGTGAGACCCCATTTAATTGTATACAGAGGTTAGTGTGGTGAACTTGAATGTCCTAATTTGATTGTGGAGTTTACTTGGGATAGTTGCTAAGTGTGGGGGAAGTATATGTTGGTCTTGATCTCTGCAGGAAAGTTTTTAGTGGTTTACTAAGTGAGTGTGAATGCGAAAGTTCCTAGGACGAAATGAGTTTCTGAGGTTTCAAACCTCTTTCATATGCTTTAGTTCTTTTACTTGCTTAAGGGCAAGCAAGAGCTAAGTGTAGGGGAGTTTATATATCATGGTTTTTATAGGTTTTCAACCATGATATAGTTGTATATATTGAGTCTTTAACCTGGTTTTTCGAGTCTATTGAGTCTTTTACAGGTAAGCTTGCGTTTGAAGCAAAAGATGGAATTATAGGACATTTCTGTTATTTGTTCAACGAGTTGAAGTTGGTGTCTCGGCCACGACTGGATGTCGACCGACACTAACCTTAATGTCGGTCGACACTAAGAGCGACAGAGAAGTTATACGCGAGTTGAAGACATGTTTTGAAGAATTACAGAATTGCCCAGAAGTTTCCCTAATTCTAATTTAGCCCTAAAACTTGTTTAGTGGTTTTTAATTAGGTTTTTGAGAGCATACTTATTATTCTATCCTTTCATCTTGTTCTTACTTGTTCTTGCTTTTGATATTGAGAGATTTTGGCTAGGGGCTGATTCTTGCTACTTGTAACCTTGAGATAAGGATTTCGAACCCCTTTACTTTTATCTATTCGATCTTTGGTTTTCTATACAATTATGTGTTGTTTAACTGATAATATGTCTGAGTAGTAACCTAGTTAGATTTAGGAATTCTCATAAATGTTTTTATGCATGCTTGATAATTGATTTATAAGGATTCACCATCTGTTTGTTCATCACCTAGGGTTTAGAATCTGAGATAATTGACAATAGCACGAGAGTGTGAGTTATAATCTGAACGAACTTAGTGTGAGCAATTTGACTAGATACAAAGAGATTTGGTTTAGGAAAATTGTGAGCCGATAGAACCTGTTCTTAATGCTTGTTTAGAACTCTAGGATCACAAAGAGATTTGGATCGCTAGGTTGCTAGATATAGAAATAATCTCAGCGAGAGTTGGATTGTTTAGCATTGCGTTTCTAGTTCTTTAACTCGAGCTTAATCTGAATCCGGTTAGTTAAGTGTCTAGCATTGTATAATTCCCGAGAACTTCCTAAGTCTGACGCTTTCTCCTATTGAAAACACCTTCTTGTTTACTTGCTTTCGTCTACTGCTTTTTTGAATTGATTTAGCTTATCTTGACAACATAGAATCTATCGTGTGACCGTGAGTCCTTGTGGATTCGATAACCTAAGTACTACATTCGCATGTCTGTGCACTTGCAGTAGAATAGGGATAAAACTTAGACCTATCAATTTCTGTGGACAAGTGATATCGAATCAAGTAGAGGAGCAAAAGTGGCCTGGTCTCGGCTGTGTCTCCCGAAGGAGGAAGGTGGAGTTGGTCTTAGGAGATTCTCAGAATGGAATCTAACTCTCTGCCTCAGATAAATTTGGCTCCTCCTCAGCAACAATGATTCTCTTTGGGCGCAATATCACAGATCTCACAACATTAGAAGCGAATGTTTCTGGGCAATCAAAGATTCAATGAGGTAGTCCTGGACCCGGAGATCACTGCTAGCTCTGCGTCCTGTAGGAGAAAGGTTCATCAGAAAGGAGATCGGGTGGAAGGAGCACAAGCTTTTGGTTTGAAATATGGCCGCCTCTTGGGAAGCTTGTGAACTTCTTCGGAGAATGTTGACCTTTAGCTCTGAGAATACCGCTTCCAAACGTGGAACACCGTTGTTTAAACTGAGACTCTTCTCAGGGTTCGTGGTGCAAGACGAGAGTTGTTACTAGTCCAAGAGAGAATTTCTGCCCAATTCCTGAAACAGAGATTTGCAGGTCTGAGACGCGGTAAGACAAGACGCTGTAAGAGCAGGAGACCATTAGATGATCCCTTGTTTCCATCTCGTCCGAGCAAAGACAACAGTCAGAGGTGATATTAATTCCCCATGCACTAAGCCTCGCTCTTGTAGGCAGCCTGTTAAGATTTCTTACCCAGAAGTTGAAGGTGTGCTTAGGGCCGTGACCTTTAAACCAGACCGTATCTGCCCACGGCACAGTTTCAGCATGATGCCTTATAGCTTCCCAAGTCTTGCTTGAAGAGTAGTCGTTATAGTCAACTCCATTCACCTGCCAGCAGATGGAATCCTCTTCGTGAGAGTTGCTTGGGAGCGAGATTGTAGTGAGGTAAATATGTAGGTCAACCGCCTTGTCTGATCTTGGGTTTGAAATGGTCCAACATGACTTCAGTACCACCGGAAATCATCTTCAGGATGATTGACAAGACATTAAAAACGTCATCACGGCTAAGCGTCACCAAAGACACTCTCGAAAACTCATGTCTCCCTGGATCCGATAGTAGCTCCCCTCTGAGCCTGCTTATTTGTTTAAAAATTATGCTCCCCTGTTTTTTAACTTTTTTGCCAGGGTATCATCAGTTTAGGCTGAAACTCTTTGTAAATTCCTACCTTTTCATCATATGATATTTAATTCCTAGCAAAAAAAAAAGGAAAGACATAAATGCAGATGTGAAAAAAGAGGAGTAGAAAAGACGGTTATAGCTAGATAACAAACTGCTGTACTGAAACGATGAGTTAAATAAATGAAATCCATCAAACCACCAGAAGATGGAGAAATTAAATAAATATGGGAGAAGTAAACCGTTTCCAAGTCAAGAGTGCTACAATAAAAATGAAGAAGACAAAATGCAGGGAACACACTCAGGAGATTATAGTGAAGTGATGTGTCTGCTGTTGGTTTAAGCTGAATTAACACCAAGAATAGAAGGATGGTAATAAGTTAGGAATGGGTGATCACATTCCAAGAATGATCAATGAAGCAATCATGGGGAATTAAAAACTAAAGAAATCAGAATTCGAAAAAAAGAGAAGAAAACAATATCGAGTGGTATAGAAGGAGCATGACCTAAAATTATATGATGGGCTGAAATATGAAATGAAATTACATCCTACGGTGGGAAGTGTATAAATCATAAAGATATTATGGTGGATGAAGTTCATCTAATTAGACCACAGGGAGAAATGTAGAGGACTTGTTAGCAATAATCTTATGAGAAGAGGAAATCTTCGACTTACCAAAAGAGTTGATAAGATAAGGGGAAAGGAAATCCTATGAAATGGAGTTAGGAAGTCAGATCGGAAAATAATTTATATATTGGGATGAATTCTAATAGGGGGGATGAATGTAATAACACATACGAAGGATGTACATGTGGCTATGAGAAGACCGGTTTGACAGGTAAAAGTTAACATTTTCAAAATTAAGAGCAAGCATCCAACTGGGTTTTAGAAGGTTATGAAACATTATAAGAAGCTTATAAGGTCAGAGGAAAATAGACTTTTTCGATGGAAATTTGATTTGGCAGAATCAAATCACTCGGTTTAACCAGTAAAGCATCCAAACGCCCGAGATTGGTCAAGAGGAATTCAAATCATTTGGCCTGAGTTACTAAAGTTTGGGGAACCTTAAGGGAGACTTATAGAGATGTATCAAAAAACAAATAGATAGTTTTTGTTGAAAGAAACTTAATCCAATCTCGCAGTTCGCACTCGTAGTTTGACGGTACTTCTAAAACAGTTTGAGATAACGGAGTAAAATCTATGTGGGGCAGCCATGGTTTTTAACCTTTAAAAGAATTAAAAGGAAACTAATATAGCCACATGAGTTGAGTTTAGATTAATAAGAAGCCCTTTGGATTGTGTGGATTGATCGGTAGGCCGTCCAGGGCATCTGTTGGGAATTCTTCAGGCAAAGCTATTCGAATCGTCACAGGACGAATGTGAACATAAGAATGAAGTTTGGGGAAGATATTGAGATATTAAAATCAAGGATTGGTCGTGGGTATTTAATGTTGATTGGTTGAGGCTTTCGAACTGGACGTTTCGGTTAATCGCAAGCAGAAGCTTGTCCTGCTTCACCTACTTGCTCTCCTGATTCACCTTATTTTCCTGATTCACCTGCTTGTGTGGCATGGAAACTTCTTGTCCTGCTTAATATGCTTGCGATGACGCACCTTTTGGCGATGACATATGTCCTTTCCGGAGGTGGTCGGGTGGCGAGGATGATGAATCAAGAGGTCCCTCTATTTTAGTATAAATAGAAGACCTCCCATTATGTATAAAACTAGAAAACATGAAACTTAATAGGAAAACTAAGTGGAAGAGAAACCGACCAGTTTAAGGCCATTAGGAAGTTGTCGAGCAGCTTAGGACATAAAATATCCGAGTTAGTTTTTAAGCTCAAACTTTCCTTCCCGGCTTAGTTTTCCGTCCTGAATCCAAATCGGAGCTTATATTTTCTTAATTATGGCCAGACCACCTTAGAACTACGACTTTGTTTAAGAGACTCAGGAACCGAGATGAACCATAGGCTATCATTATCTTGACTAATGTGGTTATGCTTGTTGCCAGATGTGTGTATGTGGTTTAATGACCAACGAGTCTTGTAGACTCTGGGGCTACGAACCTGGGTAGTGAAAAGTGTGACCAGTGATGTGGGGTGGGCAATTTCCAATGAGCAGGAAAGACCTTGACGGGGTGTTTATCGGGAAAGCATATGAATGCAATATATATTATATCCATACGCATTATTATTTGGGTATGGATTGATGGTTGCATGATAATTTTTATTTTGGGTTTGAGGGGAATTGATTATGCGGTTAGGTGGAATCCGACTCACTGAGAAAACTAGTGGCTCACGACTCTACTTGTTTTGCAGGTAACACGTAGTGTGTCCAGTCGGACTGGAGGAGCTTATGCCAAGATGTTGTAGATTGTATACCTTTTGTAAACAAGTAGGTGCTTAATATGTATAATGGTGTTTTCAGTTTCCGCCTGGATCTATAGTTTTCGTTTAGAATGATATGTCTCGGGTTGAAAAGCCTTGAGTCATGTTTCGAAAACCTTAGAATGAATGTCTTTGTACACATTGTAGCATCTTCGGTCAGGTTTGGGTTATTTGGTTTGTCAGGCATGTTCTTTTTTGACTATTGCACGACTAATCAAGTCAAATTTGACCTAGACTGGATCAGGGGTGTTACACACATCGTAGGGCGAAAAGTAGATCCTCACCCAGCTCGCGTATTTCACCTCTCCCTCCATTTCAATAGGATCTTTTATGTGCCTGTGTGAACTTGTCTTGCGTGACATCTTCTCGTGCGGCGGAGTCGTGATAGATGAGCTGCTATCTGAGATTACTCAACCTGGAAATGAACAACCAAAATTCGAGTTAAGAGTAAAAGTAATGGACTAAAAACAGTAAAATAAAAACAAGACGACGAACTCTTACTTGTTCCGATTGGTTATTCAATTCGAAGCGGACCTTCTACTGTAACTCCATCACCTTGGGGAGCTGGCGGAAGCTGTAATACTCGAGAAAGCTGTGGCTGGTTGCGAGGCTGTTGGGTGTGAGATATGAGATTCACACCAAGAATTTGTAATCGTGGATTTGGACTTTTAAGTATAGAAATGGTATAGTTTCCTATGAATCAAAGACTTTATTGAGATTGATCGTCGAGATAGAGCAAACACAATCGAAAAGAGAGTACAAAGTATGATGATCGAGCTATCTAGTCGAAGTGTTCTTAGATAGGGTTGGAATATCTTGAATGGATCGCCACTTCCTCTTTAAATAGTCTCGACTTTGATCTTCCTGTTCCGATATTTCGGCCTCGCCTTCGTAACGATCCCCGAGATTCTCGGGGATCAGTTGAACTGACGAAGACCGAGTCATTCTATCTCCATGTCGTCTCTGTTGAGCTCGAGCTCGATCGTCTCCCTCTTCGGCATTGCTTGGGCTTTGTCAAGACATCATTCGTTTGGGCCCAGCAAAGGAATCGGCTCGTCTCTTTGTCTCTGATTCTGGAACGGGCTTATTGTTATGGGCATTTTATCTTATGTGTTAATGGGCCGGATTTTCAAGAGGGAAATCCAGTACCAACAATAGCCCCCCAGCCCATTATTTTCGAGAAGTCGAGGTTTATGGGCGGTGGACGTTCTCGGGAAGATTCGCGCTTGTTTTGGATGTCGAAAATCTAATGATTACTCTCGCCCCATCCGTAGATCTTGTTTTGATCCAACGGTCAAGGGTAAGCGTGTGGGACGAACCGAACTGCTTTTTAGCGCGTCGACAGTCGTGGCGTGTATTTGTTTGAGAATTTCATCTCCTACCGCGGATCTGGTCGATCATCAACGGCTAAGATTTGAGGGTCGTGAAGAGTCTTTTCAGGCTCGTTATTTTGCCGATGTGACCTAATTATCACGCATTCGTGACCGTTGACCTTGAATCGACGGTTATAGCAAAAGGAATTATTACGAGTTCGGAATCGTGCGGTTGAGATTTTGCACGATTCTCACTATAATCTTTTCATATTTGCCGAGGGTGATCTCTTTTCTTCTCACTTTCGCTTCTTCTTTTACTTTTGCTCTGGTTTTTCTTCCGTCATCGGAAAAATTCTTCTCCTAAGAAAAATCTCTAGCTTTCTCCTTTCTTTTTTTTACAACACCGTTCTTTATGGCTTTAAGAGACGCGACGGGAGCCAGTACGAGCACGGCGGCGGGTTCGTTCGGCCCACACCCACCGTCTTCTCTAACCGCAAATCATATCGAATGGTTGCGGAGGGTTTGCCGGATTCCACCGGAAGTGGAAATAGTGATTCCGTCGTCGGAGATATCGTCGGAGACCGTGGTGGAGGGTTATTGCTGCGCCTCATACACCTACTTCGAGAAGTGTGGGCTTTTCTTCCCCATTCCCCGCCTAATTTCTCTGGTACTAGCCCAACTTCAATTGGCGTTCCATCAGATGACGCCGAATTTCGTCCGGCACGTCATCGGTCTTGGAGTCAGGGCTGCGGAGGAGGGAATCGAGTTCGGGCCCAAGGAACCTATGCGAGTTTGCTCGGTGAAGATCAACACTTGTTTCCAGGGGACGTACTATCTTTCGCCTTGTTTCAGGCGGATCCTCGACGATGTTACGACGAAGGTGAAGGATTATGTGTGTTCATGGTGTAATTATCAGGTTACATCCTAGCACATAATCAACTAGGATCTAGGTGATTTGCAGTTGAATCATAAACATATCAGATTCATTACCTTATGATTGCAGCGGATTGATCAAAGGAATGAAGAGATCACAGAGAGCTGATAGAAACCGGCTCCTCCTAGGTATCCACACGCTTACAAGCTACTAGATCAGGCTGCTAGACCAAGCTGGAACAACAGAGAGAGAGGACGGCCAGACCTAATAAAATCGCAGAAGGCTTGTGTTACTGGCGCCTGTGCTCCTCACTTATATGGGCCCAAGTGATTAAACTAATGGCCTATTAGGCTTTTGGGCCCAAGACCCAAATCAGACAAAATAACTGTATTTTGTCTGGCCCAATTCTCTGTACAAATACAGTAAATGCCTTGCATCTTACCGTATTAATTCCATTTAACTTTCCCGTTAGCTATGGTGTGTGACCCTTTGGGATCATACAATACTGGCAATAAGTCCTAAACTTATAGATCAAGAGCGGGCTCTAGCAAGTCATCATGATCACCCAGTATTTATGACTTATGTCTGATCTCGACACTTATCATACTTTCTAGAGATAGTACAGTAGATTTCAGGACATTCCCAACAATCACCCACTTGTACTGGAATCCTACATTCCCTAATCCTTTTGTCTCAATATCTCGATCTGGCATAAGGCAAGATGCGTGTCATCCTTATATAGCCAGACCATGTTCATCGGACCAGATTTGATACTGACAATGCAAACGACTTGGGCAAGTCCGTTTGGGAGTGGCCACTCTCTTACCAGCTATCAAGTCTCCGATTGGCCTAGAGATATTACCTCCGTTAAACGGCAGGGACAAATCCCATCTTGTTCCATCACTATGAACTACACACTTTATAATACACCCAACCAAGGTCCTTATAGCTTCCAGTTACGAAACAGCGTTAGACAATGATCAAAGCGCATCACTCCATGTGCAGCCACATGCATGCGAACTCAGGTCTAAGGACTATACTCTATAGTCGTATATGAGAACCTCTTATGACACAGATATTAATATCTTGTAGAGTTCTCATCAGCGGGCCATGTCCGGTCATATACTCCCCTACATATACCTATGTGTCGACTTTGATGCCGCGCATCTATGACCCCTCGAAACTTGGTCATAAGTCTCAACACAATCTAGTCTCAAGTGGTTGTTGGTGTTCCAATTTCAACAACCTTCGACTATGGACACTATGATTTATGTCATTTCGTTAAATATGGGGTTTCAGGATCAAGTCTACTCATGTACTTCGATGGCCCATATATAATGACATGAATCATTTTGGAACGATTATTTATATCACAGTTAAAATAATCCAGAAATCATAGATTTCATAAACATAAAATATTATGTTTACATGAACCTTTCAAAACAACTAAATAAAGCCCTTTACAAACTCCCACTGAAATTAAGACTACATCTTAATTTCACTTATCCTACAGCTACAGTCCGCGACTCGTGCTTAGGCCTAAGGAGTGGCTTCGTTAATAGATTTGCAACGTTCTCATTCGTTGAAACTTGCTGATCTACTTAACACCTCTGTCATTTATCTCACGGAATAGGTTATACCTACCCTCAAGGTGTTTGGACCTCTGATGTGCAGCTAGCCTCATCTATGCTGGGAATCACATCAAGTTCAGTGATGAACTCTTCTTTCCAAACAACCTCTTTCGCCGCTTCCCAAGCTGCGAAATGTTCAGCTTAAGTCATGGAGTCAGCAACAGTGCCTTGCACCGCCAGACAGACACAAGATATAACCGGACTGTGACCGGAAATCATCTTTGTCCGTTGGAAACTTGCCTTTTCAGACTCTACCGACTCGTAGCACCTCACTTTCTCCGTAAATCAAGAATTTATCCTTAGTATTCCTTGAATACTTTAGGATATTCTTTACAGCAATCCAGTGATTCTTTGCTGGATTTGACTGGTCTTTACTTGTCTTGCTTAACATTAAAGCAACATCAAAACAAGTACGTGTCATGGCATACATGATAGATCCAATTGCCGACGCATATGGAATCTCATCCATGCATTCAAGCTCAGCAGTTATCGTAGGACACTGTTTCTTGCTTAACGTAATGCCATGTGACATTGGCATAAAACCCTTCTTGGAATGCTGAAAATGTGTAGGACTTTGTCAATATAAGAATCCTGACTTTGTCCTATCAGCTCTTTTGGATCTCTATCTTTAGATCCAAAATCCAAGAACTTACGTGGCTTTACCCATATCAATCATAAAACCAACTCCCAAGCCAGTCCTTTACCGACTGCAGCATTGGAACGTTATTTCCGAGAATCAGTATGTCATCGACATACACTATGAGAAATGCAACATCGCTCCCACTTATCTATTAGTAAACGCACAGTTCCATCTCGTTCCTGTTCAAGTCAAAACCTTGACTACTTCAACAGAACGAAGATTCCAACTCCGATATGTTTGCTTCTATCCATGAATGGATCGATGAAGCTAACTTACATACAGTATAATTTTTCGGAGTCCGGGCTCACTTTCGCTTCTGTGAATTTCGCAGGTTCGTCACTTTCAATGATCATCAGATCATGGCAATTAATCACGAGAAATCACTCTCGGATTAGTGACGGATTCATTCAGATCTGCGAACTTCAGGCTCTACAGGTGTAGATTCTACAGAAATCTGTAAATCCATCCGCTGCTCTCCCTCAACAGGTTGAGCAGCCTCCTGTATTTCTCGAATTTCTTCGAGTTATACTTTTACTCCCACTGTTTTTCTTGGAAAGCAACTTTCCTTTTAGAAAACAGAATTCCGAACAACCTAACTTCGTTTTCGGAATGGACGTAAAAAGTAACAAGCCTTGGTTTCCCTAGGACAACCAGCGAAGTAGCTCAACTACAAATACTCAGTAAAGACGAATTTGGATCATTTCCAGTCCACATTTATGTGGTGTCTTTCAACTGATATTGGTGGAACTATTTCAGCGTAAACTTAGATATTTCTAGAGCGTTATTCTTAAAGAATATCATGGAAGATTCGTGTGACTCATCTTTAATCATTTCTAATAAGATCTGATTCTTTCTCACAGAAACACCTCAAGGTTTTCAGGAGAAATGAGCTGTGAAACGACTTCACACTCATTCAGATGATCACACCATCAATGACTTAAGTATTCTCACTCGTGATCTAATCCAGAGTCTCAATACTTCTGTCATTCAGATTCTATACCTCATTCTGGAACTCTTTCGACCATTTCACAGAATTCCGACTCGTGTCTCATCAAATGAACACAGTCATACTCACTGAAGTAATCAGTAAAGATAATGAAGTACAGGAAATTTTCTCTGGCATTGCTGCTCATCGGGCCACATACATGAGTATGTTCAAGGTCCAATAAGTCTTTGGGCTTTTCTCTAGCTCGGCTAAGATGGGCCCTTTGTCTTTTGGTCCAGTAAGCAGAATTCAAGTCTCATAAGATATCCGATCAGATGAGCCCAAAAGTCCATAACTATGGGGTTTCTGAATCCGACTTACTCTATGTGACCAAAACATTTACGCCAAGAAAAATCAGGTTTAATTCATCAGATTTAAACCAATTCGGTATTTATGTTACATTTAGGCACTCTTTAGTTTAAGATATAAAACCCATTCCTTGAATAGGGTGCTACAATCAATATTTCATTGAGATCAAAAGAACAAAACTTGTCTTTTATCAAAATGAAAAACATTCAAATTCTTACAAGAAAATGAAAGACAACTCTGCTTAAAGCAGGTACATTGTAGCAATTACTTAATACAAAACCAAGCCTCAAAGGCATCTACAAGTGAAAACCCTACGGCTGAGGCAGCATCCATAGCTCCTTCCAGACATGCAGTTCCACTTGTCCCTCCTTCAACGTTCTACTGTTGCTTAGGCTCTGCATATTATAACAAATATCAGTGCCACAACCAGTATCCAATACCTATAAGGTAGAACTTGAAGTAATAACATGAATACCTGAGGAAGTAGTCTCATACATCAACTTCAACTCCTCATAATCTTCCATGAATTTAATGCAATCTCTCTTCCAATGCCCAGTCTCTTTACAGTAGCAGCACTTACCAACGTAAGAGGTATCTGACTCGGGCTCAGAAGACACACGCTTGCCATGATTAAAAATATGGACAACTTTGTCTTCACCCTTGTCAGCATTAGGTTTAGTAAACCTACCCTTCTCCTTTATGAGATTATACAGGGTACTCTTCACGTTTGGCTCAACTGTCTTGAGCATATCATGCAGTTCAGTCAGCGTCTTCGTTAAGCCTTTCTTGATATAATTCCTTCTGAACTTATCATAGCTTGACGGCAGTGACTGCAGAATGATCTCAGTTGCCAATTCTTGGCTAACTGGATAATCCAGTTTCCTCAGGTTATCAATGTAACCCATCATTTTACTGACATGAGGACTCACTGGATGATCATTTGGTAGCTTGCAGCTAGTGAGAGACTTAACCAACTGGTATCTCTCCACTCTTACCTGCTCCTGAAATTTCAATTTCAGGCTGCTGATCATCTCTATTGGCGACTCCATGTTCTCATATTGCTTCAGCAAATCTGAGTCCATGGTAGCCAATATCAGACCACGCACATCTACCGCATCATTATAATGCTTATTCCAAGCATCATATACTGCATGAGAGGCATTGGACCCGATCCTCTCGGGGAGAGCTCTCTCAAGGACATAGTCCTTTCTCTCCTGCCTGAGGACTAGCCTCAGGTTCCGCGACCAAGTCAAGAAATTTGATCCGTTCAGTTTGTCCTTCTCAAGGACAGACCGGATCGAGAAAGTGTTTTGATTGTTTGTGCTAGTCATAACTGAAATTTAGAGATAAATAGAGTTTTAGTTATTTAGTTCATAAAAGAGTAATCTTAATAACTTATAAGAAAACTCGCATTGCATTCAAAATTTCTTTGTTTAACCTCATAAGAATGCAATGATTCCGAGACCCATGTTCAGCTAAATCCAAAGTGGGCCACTGGCCGTCACCCAGAAGTAGCTTTACTTGGTAAGCATACACACAGCTAGTTATATCCAATAACTCTCGGTTGTGAATTGGGCCCAAGGCCCAATACACCAGATGTCTCAAGGCCCGGGACTCCCGATGGCCCAGTCAAGGAAACCAATCTCTTACAGCCAAATACTCACTAAAGTCTGGGGCTCCCAATGAAATTAGTGACTATATACTACTTTACTTACGCAAAAACAGACACCTCACACTGTAAGCCATATATGTAATTGAATAAGCGTTAAGTAGCTGACAAGATTGGGCAAGACATCCAAGCTTGATATTGTTTTTGAGGATTTTAGGTTTTCTTTCCAAAAATAGAAGATTACTATTTTGGGAACTTACTTATTTTAGAAACTTTCTAAATTTAGAAACATACTAAAAATAGAAATTTCTAATTTAATATTTTATTAAAGATTTCGGTTGGGTCACAAATTATAGGCCCAATTCTTGGCCCAAGACCACAGAATTCCAATTGGCCCAATAATTTGACATAACCGAGTCGGTTCATTAATTCTGGTCCAAGACCAAATTAACTACTAAATCCAACTGGTTATTTACTAAACCAGACCAGCTCCAAATTATTTGGTCCAACCAAATCAAACTTAGACCAGCCTTCGGTTTAGGTTAAAATTCAATTTTTTTTTGAATTTAAATCCGGTTTAACCAGAAACTAAATAATACCAATTGTATTAAATAATTTCCAGCAAACCGCGATTTGGGTTAACCGCTTAAACCATAATTATCAAAGCTTTGAATTGTTTTTGTCTTTAGCTTAAAAACAAAAACATAATTGATCATGACATTCACAAAATCGTAACAAATTCGATACGTGATATTAACAAAAGGACAAAATTGATTTTGACCTTTTCAAATTCAACATCGCTCACGATCACATTAACAAACCTTATATGTTAACTAAGTCAACAAGCCATTCCAAACCGCTAAAGGACAAAACGATCGTGATAATTAATTAAACAATCAAATATGATTCATGTCATTCACTTTAACAAACCTTGTGTCAATTATGCGATTATGTTAGGTTGTAATACACTTAAAGACAAACACGATTTTGTCCTTTTCCAAACCTAACAAATTCGATCGTGACTTCACTTAACAACAAAACGATTCTTGTGATTATCAAACAAAGTCAACAATTGAACATCACGATTCATTAAACAATCGATGTCATTAACTAAAGACAAAACGATCATGACCTTTTCAATTCAAACAATTCGATTCACTTATGATTGAACAAAGTCAAAATTCGATTCATACCAAGCGATTCATTAAAATCGATTATGAGAAAAATCGATTCTTATACCAGTTTCTTATTTCTAGGTTTTCCAAGTTTCAATCAATTTTACTCATTAAAATCGATTCATCAAACTAATAAACAACCTAGTATGATCCAAAAACCAAAAACCTAATGACCTAGGCTCTGATACCACTGAAGGATTATGTGTGTTCATGGTGTAATTATCAGGTTACATCCTAGCACATAATCAACTAGGATCTAGGTGATTTGCAGTTGAATCATAAACAGATCAGATTCATTACCTTATAATTGCAGCGGATTGATCAAAGGAATGAAGAGATCACAGAGAGCTGATAGAAACCGGCTCCTCCTAGGTATCCACACGCTTACAAGCTACTGGATCAGGCTTCTAGACCAAGCTGGAACAACAGAGAGAGAGGACGGCCAGACCTAATAAAATCGCAGAAGGCTTGTGTTATTGGCGCCTGTGCTCCTCACTTATATGGGCCCAAGTGATTAAACTAATGGCCTATTAGGCTTTTGGGCCCAAGACCCAAATCAGACAAAATAACTGTATTTTGTCTGGCCCAATTCTCTGTACAAATACAGTAAATGCCTTGCATCTTACCGTATTAATTCCATTTAACTTTCCCGTTAGCTATGGTGTGTGACCCTTTGGGATCATACAATACTGGCAATAAGTCCTAAACTTATAGATCAAGAGCGGGCTCTAGCAAGTCATCATGATCACCCAGTATTTATGACTTATGTCTGATCTCGACACTTATCATACTTTCTAGAGATAGTACAATAGATTTCAGGACATTCCCAACAGAAGGATGTATGGAAAGACCGATACTTCTTCTTTAGTGTCACTCATCATTCGGTTGGGAATTTTGACTATTCGTTTAGCCCGACTCGATGGTCGTCCAATGTCGCTAAGATCCCAGTTTTAGTATCCGATTTTTTATTTTATTTTTGGGTCGTCCCTTATTCGCTTTGGTTTTAATCATAGAGGCTCCGGAGTCACTCGCTACCAACCTGATCGAAGAGGCTTTGATAGCTCGATTGAGAGGGGGTGCTGTCAGTTGGGGTAGCTTCACAGTCGAGCGTGTGCAGGCTGCTCTGCGGGTTGGACCCGAGCGGACTTCTCTGGATCGTGCTCGGGTTCCTCGAAACCCGTCTCTTCCTTCTGAGCCCTCCAGGGCTTTCTCCGCTAGAGCTACTCAGCCTCCGCTCCGTATTGCTGAGCGAATGGGAGAAAGTGTGTTTTTTTTTGGTGTTGCCCTTAGTGGGCTTTTTTTCGAACTCGAGGACATCGTGTCCTCGTTTTATTTTTTTATGAATCGCTTTCGAATCTTTCATGCCTTAGCATAGACTTTACTGATTTGATTCTTCAGCATAGAGTTTGGCCATTATGGCAACTTGAATCTCTTCGGAGAGGTCGACAAATAACTTGTCTCGAATTGCCTTAGGGAGTTCTTTGCGAACTTTCGGGTTGATTGTACGCGAGGTACGACTTTTTCGTAGTGTAAGATTCGAGCTTAACGCTGAATCCTTTCAAAAAATTGCTAAGTATAAGGACGAATCGAAGTGGACTTACAAAGGTCGTTTGCTTGAATAACTGTCTCGACTTCGTTGCTTTTATGCTTGAAGGGAGGGAGTAGCCCCCCAATTCTTTTAATCCGTATAAGGTTCAGAAGAATTAAAGGTTTTGGGAAAGATCATTCTGGATCTCTTTCTTTGAGACAATCATTTCAGTTCGTTCGGTTTGGAAGGACCATTTTAGGTCGCTTGTTTGGAGGGATAATTTCATATCACTTGCTATTTGGAAGAGATAATTTCATATCACTTGATTTTGGGAGATGCCATTTCAGGTTGCTCGGAAAGGATAACTTAATATCATCTGTTTATGAAGGGATAATTTCATATCGCTTTGTTTTTTGGAGAGATAATTTCATATCACTTGATTTTAGAAGAGATAATTTCATATCACTTTGCTTCTTGGAGAGATAATTTCATATCACTCTGTAGGATGTAAAGGCGAGGTATTTCGCAACGACTATAACTTTTACGGCAGAAAGAGACATCAGATTGAGAGACTTATTTTGATTTCACAAAGATAAGCTAGTATGACTTCGTTTGAAGTTATTGAGCTCGGTAAGAGCTTTGAGTTGGGGGGCGGCTGCGCTCGAAGTCGAGCTGCCTACGTACCCTTTTAAGGGGATCAAGCCATTTCGTAGTTCGATTATGTTGATGTACTCTTAGTGAAAGTACTTTTTGAGGTTGATGATGTTTCAAGGTCGTAGTTGAGTCGGTAGACCACGTCCTTCACAACGTCGGTGACCTGGTAAGGACCTTTCCACTTTGCTCCTAACTTTCCAGCGTGTTCTTCCTTTTTATGGTCGAACACTTTCCGTAAGACGAGCTCTCCTACTTGAAACCTTCGGGTTTTGATTCTGGAATAGTAGTAGTGAGCTGCGGCTTGTTGTTAGTTCTGGATTCGAGCTAGTGCGAGGTTCCTCCTTTCGTCGGCGAGATCGAGCTCGTCAGTTATCATCTTGTTGTTAAGTTCCTCTTGTCGTGGGTATTCTTCTTTGCGGATGCTTGACACGAGGATTTCGGCTGGTACTATGATAGGTCGAGTTTTAACCCTATTCTAACTGCAAGTGCACAGTGATGTAGTTGTAGTACTTAGGGTATCGAATCCACATGGACTCCTGTCAACGATAGATAAGTACAGAAAAGATTAAACTAGGAGAAAGCAAAGGTGATTAAACTAAAAGCAGAGCAGAAAAGTAAATCAGTAGCAGGCGAGTTTGTGAGCAAGAAAGCGAAGCGTTAAGTCTAGGGAGTTCTCAGGAAATCAGGAACACAAGCAATCAATCAGTCGAAATCCAATCAGAAACTGTTCTAGAACTCAAACACAGATATAGAATTAACCAAATTCCTTTGCGAGAATTCTCTAAGTCTAAGTGCAGCAAACCAAACTTTCGTTTGCGAGAACTAACATATTAAACCAGCTTTAATTCCAAGTTTGATATGTTCACAATCTAATTAAACCAAACTTTCGTTTGCGAGAAGTTAAATTGCTTATCTAGGTTCTTTCTAGCTAAATTAACCAACTTCCGCTGCATTAATCAGCCTAACATCATAATCTAAGTGGCCAGTTCAGATTAAGCATTAAGAACAACCTAAACAAAGAACTAGAATATATGAATCCCTACTGATTAATTAAACTATAACTCCATGAAATCCCTAATGAGAATCCCTAAACTTAACAGGTAATCTACTCAGATATAATCATCGAAACAGAAAACATCTTGAATAGAAAACCAAATATCATAAAATAAAACAAAGAACTAGGGTTCAAAATCCTCTCTCTCTCTCTCGAGAGAGAAGGATCAGCCCCTAACTCTCTCTGAAATAAAATAAGACTTAATGAAAGCGTAGCCTAAACAAGTGGCTAAAAACCCTAATATATAGTCTAAAACACGTTTTGGGCTTCTGTGTAAAAATATGGGCTTTTCTGCAAAATCAGCATTCTTCATTAAACCGCCGAGTCTGGCCCATCTCGCATATGCAACGATCGTTTCCAATAGCGTGTCGATCGTTGCAGGTCTGAAATATTGACAGTGAAGTCTATCTCTCGGCCAAATACTCCAATTAGCCCCAGAAAGTGCCATAATCACCACATATGCTCCAAATGTGCTTGTACCTAATAAATACCTGAAAAGACTCTAAATCATAGTAAAAGACTCGATAAATAACACATATACCATGGTTAAAAACCCTAAAATCCATGGTATATCAACTCCCCCACACTTAGCTCTTGCTTGTCCTCAAGCAAGTAAAGAACCAAAGCATAAGAAAAGAAGTTTGAAAACACAGAAACTCATTTCGTCTTAGGAACTTTCACAATCACATTCACTTAGTAAGCCACTGAAAACTTTCCTACGGAACTCAAGACCACAATGTACTTCCCCCACACTTAGCAACTGTCCTAAGTAAACTCCACAATCACATTCACGCATTCAAATTCACCCTACTGACTTCTGCAAGTATTTAAGTGCGGTCTCACCTAAGGAGTATCGATCAAAGGGCACATGGATTCTTACCTTATCAGCTCTAGACCACCATACTATCTTTCTCTAGTCCCTTTCTTCTCTTTCCCTTCCTTAACAACTGATTTTTCCCACATTGGGTATCATTTTATTTTTTTTATCAGTGTTCTTCCCGTTATGGGGTGTACTTTGGACACATTCCATGGATCGCACAGGAGATAATAGGGGTCTCTACCACTCATGTGACAACTTCGGAGTTACTAACTCATCCTCAGTTTATTATCTTTTTTTTATTTTATGGAAGGGGAGAAGGGGACTAAATAGGATAGGTTGACAGGCTGTGTCAGAACTAACAAGGGAATCCGACACAAAGTATACCAAGCCCTTAGGTGAGAAATCTAAGTCAGTATTAAGGTTGAAGTCAGTAAAAGGATCCTCTGATACCTGAAGTGATATGGGTGTTCCCAGTAGGTTGATCTGTGTCTGGGTTTTCTAACAGTCATAGAGGCTCTGCAAGTCTGTCCAATGGTCACTTAGTTCCTGTTCAAGCGAAAAGTTTCCTCGAAAAATCATAGTTTCATACAAATTTTGACTCAATAAAACAGATTTTGAAAAACTAAGGAAACAAAAGCGTGCGTCAGTAGCTCCTCCCCCACACTTAAACTACACTGTCCCCAGTGTAATCAAAGCATGAGCTCGGTGAGAAAATTCAAATTGAAACAAACCGAAAAGTTGCAGATTACTTACCTGTCGTCGCCCTGCGTCGATCGATGCCACAAGGGTGTCGATCGATGCAAGGCGATTATAGCTCGCGGTTATTTAGATAACCGGTGTCTGAACCGCAATCAAATTGGCTAACCGTGAATCGCACTGTGTCGACCGATGCACTATGTGTGTCGATCGATGAAGTGCGCTTCTGTCTGTTTCTCTCAGCTTTGAACACACAAAACAGAAAAATTAAAAATACCAAATCAAAACGAAAAAAAAAATGAAAACAAAAACGAACCTAACAGTGGGTTGCCTCCCACTCAGCGCTTGTTTTTAGTCATTAGCTTGACTATTAGAAGAGATTTGATTCAAGGCGGTTTCAACAGAGACTTTGAATGTCTCTGTGAGTATCTCTTCATCCAATGAGGTGTATAGGCATTATGATCATGAGGCTTCCCAAGGAAAGAGAAATCAGAATCAGGGCGGGAGCGAAGCTTGGGCGGTCTACTTCGTTTTCCTGCATTCAAAACAATGTGATCAGAAGGTTTAAGCTTAGGTAATTTGTACCTTACCTTTGATGTATATCTGATGTCTAGAGCTTTCTGCTTATGAACAGTTGCAGGTACTGAAGATGTTAGAGCAGGTTCAAGAGGAACCGCCATTTTCTTCTTTTCACTATCAGATGACCATCAGTGGAGATCATCTTCTTTGCATGAACTCGCGAAGTTTCAACTGGTGGTGTTCTATTCACCTTCTTATCTATCACTTTCATGCAGTTAGCCACTTCTAGCTCTTGTTTGGAAGGTTTAGGGACCTTAGGATATGGCACAGGGGGCTTATACACTCGTTCTGGTACTGTTGCAGGTTTCTGGTGATGTATGCGTTCAGTGTCGATCGTTGCATGATGTGTATCGATCGATGCAAGGCGATTCTGTTTCTCGAAAGAACTCGAAATTGCCGCCAGAACGGCGTGTCGACCGACACATAGGGGGTGTCGATCGATGCATGTATCAGACATACAATATTCATCCAGAAAATCCGAGATTATGCTCTTTTCTTCACCTAGCAACTCAATCTCATCCCCTAAGGTCACAGCTTTGATGTGCAGCTTCCGTTCAGCTCTCTTAGCTTCATTATGCCTTTGCATTGTTTCAGCTGTTTGAACTCGAACATCTAGCTTCTTCATATGTGTGCTCAAGTATTCAAACTTCTCATTCAGATCTTCATGCAATGCATCCATCCTTGAGTTGAAGGACACAGTGATCTGTTGTTCTCTCTCAAGAAACTGTTCCATCATAGCTTCTAATCTTCTCTTATGTGTAGGTGCAGGCGGTGTTTGGTAAGAAGAAACACCATAGTTCCTCGAGAAGGCATTGCCCTGTTGCTGGAAAGGTCCCTGAAAAGCTGATTCCTGACTGTAGAATTCATTCCCTCCAACGCAGTTGATACCTTCTTGTGCATACTTTCCAAGTAGAAGACTATGCAGATAGTCAACTTTACTCTTCAACCCAGCTATCTGTGAATTATCAATCCCTGGACTGAAGAAATCACACATCTTTCTTACGATATGTGTCGATCGATGCAGGAGAAGTGTCGATCGATGCAAGCGCGATGATGTGACGATCGACACACAGGACAGTGTCGATCATTGCAGGGCGATTACAGGCGTACCTGAAACGCAAGAACAGGAAAAGAAAAAAAATTAGTAACAAAAAACAAAAACGAAAAACCTAGTCTAAACCCTAAGTTCAAATCTATCGGAGACTCAAAAGAGTCCCCGGCAATGGCGCCAAAAACTTGATAGGTCGAGTTTTAACCCTATTCTAACTGCAAGTGCACAGTGATATAGTTGTAGTACTTAGGGTATCGAATCCACAGGGACTTCGGTCAACGATAGATAAGAACAGAAAAGATTAAACTAGGAGAAAGCAAAGGTGATTAAACTAAAAGCAGAGCAGAAAAGTAAATCAGTAGCAGGCGAGTTTGTGAGCAAGAAAGCGAAGCGTTAAGTCTAGGGAGTTCTCAGGAAATCAGGAACACAAGCAATCAATGAGTCGAAATCCAATCAGAAACTGTTCTAGAACTCAAACACAGATATAGAATTAACCAAATTCCTTTGCGAGAATTCTCTAAGTCTAAGTGCAGCAAACCAAACTTTCGTTTGCGAGAACTAACAGATTAAACCAGCTTTAATTCCAAGTTTGATATGTTCACAATCTAATTAAACCAAACTTTCGTTTGCGAGAAGTTAAATTGCTTATCTAGGTTCTTTCTAGCTAAATTAACCAACTTCCGCTGCATTAATCAGCCTAACATCATAGTCTAAGTGGCCAGTTCAGATTAAGCATTAAGAACAACCTAAACAAAGAACTAGAAGATATGAATTCCTACTGATTAATTAAACTATAACTCCATGAAATCCCTAATGAGAATCCCTAAACTTAACAGGTAATCTACTCAGATATAATCATCGAAACAGAAAACATCTTGAATAGAAAACCAAATATCATAAAATAAAACAAAGAACTGGGGTTCAAAATCCTCTCTCTCTCGAGAGCAGGATCAGCCCCTAACTCTCTCTGAAATAAAATAAGACTTAATGAAAGCGTAGCCTAAACAAGTGGCTAAAAACCCTAATATATAGTCTAAAACACGTTTTGGGCTTCTGTGTAAAAATCTGGGCTTTTCTGCAAAATCAACATTCTTCATTAAACCGCCGAGTCTGGCCCATCTCGCATATGCAACGATCGTTGCCAATAGCGTGTCGATCGTTGCAGGTCTGAAATATTGACAGTGAAGTCTATCTCTCGGCCAAATACTCCAATTAGCTCCAGAAAGTGCCATAATCACCACATATGCTCCAAATGTGCTTGTACCTAATAAATACCTGAAAAGACTCTAAATCATAGTAAAAGACTCGATAAATAACACATATACCACCCTAAAATCCATGGTATATCAACTCCCCCACACTTAGCTCTTGCTTGTCCTCAAGCAAGTAAAGAACCAAAGCATAAGAAAAGAAGTTTGAAAACACAGAAACTCATTTCGTCTTAGGAACTTTCACAATCACATTCACTTAGTAAGCCACTGAAAACTTTCCTACGGAACTCAAGACCACAATGTACTTCCCCCACACTTAGCAACTGTCCTAAGTAAACTCCACAATCACATTCACGCATTCAAATTCACCCTACTGACTTCTGCAAGTATTTAAGTGCGGTCTCACCTAAGGAGTATCGATCAAAGGGCACATGGATTCTTACCTTATCAGCTCTAGACCACCATACTATCTTTCTCTAGTCCCTTTCTTCTCTTTCCCTTCCTTAACAACTGATTTTTCCCACATTGGGTATCATTTTATTTTTTTTATCAGTGTTCTTCCCGTTATGGGGTGTACTTTGGACACATTCCAACTCTACCACTCATGTGACCACTTCGGAGTTACTAACTCATCCTCAGTTTATTATCTTTTTTTATTTTATGGAAGGGGAGAAGGGGACTAAATAGGATAGGTTGACAGGCTGTGTCAGAACTAACAAGGGAATCCGACACAAAGTATACCAAGCCCTTAGGTGAGAAATCTAAGTCAGTATTAAGGTTGAAGTCAGTAAAAGGATCCTCTGATACCTGAAGTGATATGGGTGTTCCCAGTAGGTTGATCTGTGTCTGGGTTTTCTAACAGTCATAGAGGCTCTGCAAGTCTGTCCAATGGTCACTTAGTTCCTGTTCAAGCGAAAAGTTTCCTCGAAAAATCATAGTTTCATACAAATTTTGACTCAATAAAACAGATTTTGAAAAACTAAGAAAACAAAAGCGTGCGTCAGTAGCTCCTCCCCCACACTTAAACTACACTGTCCCCAGTGTAATCAAAGCATGAGCTCGGTGAGAAAATTCAAATTGAAACAAACCAAAAAGTTGCAGATTACATACCTGTCGTCGCCCTGCGTCGATCGATGCCACAAGGGTGTCGATCGATGCAAGGCGATTATAGCTCGCGGTTATTTAGATAACCGGTGTCTGAACCGCAATAAAATTGGCTAACCGTGAATCGCACTGTGTCGACCGATGCACTATGTGTGTCGATCGATGCAGTGCGCTTCTGTCTGTTTCTCTCAGCTTTGAACACACAAAACAGAAAAATTAAAAATACCAAATCAAAACGAAAAAAAAAAAATGAAAACAAAAACGAACCTAACAGTGGGTTGCCTCCCGCTCAGCGCTTGTTTTTAGTCATTAGCTTGACTATTAGAAGAGATTTGATTCAAGGCGGTTTCAACAGAGACTTTGAATGTCTCTGTGAGTATCTCTTCATCCAAGGAGGTGTATAGGCATTATGATCATGAGGCTTCCCAAGGAAAGAGAAATCAGAATCAGGGCGGGAGCGAAGCTTGGGCGGTCTACTGCGTTTTCCTGCATTCAAAACAATGTGATCAGAAGGTTTAAGCTTAGGTAATTTGTACCTTACCTTTGATGTATATCTGATGTCTAGAGCTTTCTGCTTATGAACAGTTGCAGGTACTGAAGATGTTAGAGCAGGTTCAAGAGGAACCGCCATCTTCTTCTTTCCACTATCAGATACTGTAGTTCTACCAATCTGAACTTCTTCTTTCAGATGACCATCAGTGGAGATCATCTTCTCTGCATGAAATCGCGAAGTTTCAACTGGTGGTGTTCTATTCACCTTCTTATCTATCACTTTCATGCAGTTAGCCACTTCTAGCTCTTGTTTGGAAGGTTTAGGGACCTTAGGATATGGCACATGGGGCTTATACACTCGTTCTGGTACTGTTGCAGGTTTCTGGTCATGTCTGCGTTCAGTGTCGATCGTTGCATGATGTGTGTCGATCGATGCAAGGCGATTCTGTTTCTCGAAAGAACTCGAAATTGCCGTCAGAACGGCGTGTCGACCGACACATAGGGGGTGTCGATCGATGCATGTATCAGGCAGACAATATTCATCCAGAAAATCCGAGATTATGCTCTTTTCTTCACCTAGCAACTCAATCTCATCCCCTAAGGTCACAGCTTTGATGTGCAGCTTCCGTTCAGCTCTCTTAGCTTCATTATGCCTTTGCATTGTTTCAGCTGTTTGAACTCGAACATCTAGCTTCTTCATATGTGTGCTCAAGTATTCAAACTTCTCATTCAGATCTTCATGCAATGCATCCATCCTTGAGTTGAAGGACACAGTGATCTGTTGTTCTCTCTCAAGAAACTGTTCCATCATAGCTTCTAATCTGCTCTTATGTGTAGGTGCAGGCGGTGTTTGGTAAGAAGAAACACCATAGTTCCTCGAGAAGGCATTGCCCTGTTGCTGGAAAGGTCCCTGAAAAGCTGATTCCTGACTGTAGAATTCATTCCCTCCAACGCAGTTGATAGCTTCTTGTGCATACTTTCCAAGTAGAAGACTATGCAGATAGTCAAATTTACTCTTCAACCCAGCTATCTGTGAATTATCAATCCCTGGACTGAAGAAATAACACATCTTTCTTACGATATGTGTCGATCGATGCAGGAGAAGCGTCGATCGATACAAGCGCGATGATGTGACGATCGACACACAGGACAATGTCGATCATTGCAGGGCGATTACAGGCGTACCTGAAACGCAAGAACAGGAAAAGAAAAAAAATTAGTAACAAAAAACAAAAACGAAAAACCTAGTCTAAACCCTAAGTTCAAATCTATCGGAGACTCAAAAGAGTCCCCGGCAACGGCGCCAAAAACTTGATAGGTCGAGTTTTAACCCTATTCTAACTGCAAGTGCACAGTGATATAGTTGTAGTACTTAGGGTATCGAATCCACAGGGACTCCGGTCAACGATAGATAAGAACAGAAAAGATTAAACTAGGAGAAAGCAAAGGTGATTAAACTAAAAGCAGAGCAGAAAAGTAAATCAGTAGCAGGCGAGTTTGTGAGCAAGAAAGCGAAGCGTTAAGTCTAGGGAGTTCTCAGGAAATCAGGAACACAAGCAATCAATCAGTCGAAATCCAATCAGAAACTGTTCTAGAACTCAAACACAGATATAGAATTAACCAAATTCCTTTGCGAGAATTCTCTAAGTCTAAGTGCAGCAAACCAAACTTTCGTTTGCGAGAACTAACAGATTAAACCAGCTTTAATTCCAAGTTTGATATGTTCACAATCTAATTAAACCAAAATTTCGTTTGCGAGAAGTTAAATTGCTTATCTAGGTTCTTTCTAGCTAAATTAACCAACTTCCGCTGCATTAATCAGCCTAACATCATAATCTAAGTGACCAGTTCAGATTAAGCATTAAGAACAACCTAAACAAAGAACTAGAAGATATGAATCCCTAATGATTAATTAAACTATAACTCCATGAAATCCCTAATGAGAATCCCTAAACTTAACAGGTAATCTACTCAGATATAATCATCGAAACATAAAACATCTTGAATAGAAAACCAAATATCATAAAATAAAACAAAGAACTGGGGTTCAAAATCCTCTCTCTCTCGAGAGCAGGATCAGCCCCTAACTCTCTCTGAAATAAAATAAGACTTAATGAAAGCGTAGCCTAAACAAGTGGCTAAAAACCCTAATATATAGTCTAAAACACGTTTTGGGCTTCTGTGTAAAAATCTGGGCTTTTCTGCAAAATCAGCATTCTTCATTAAACCGTCGAGTCTGGCCCATCTCGCAAATGCAACGATCGTTGCCAATAGCGTGTCGATCGTTGCAGGTCTGAAATATTGACAGTGAAGTCTATCTCTCGGCCAAATACTCCAATTAGCTCCAGAAAGTGCCATAATCACCACATATGCTCCAAATGTGCTTGTACCTAATAAATACCTGAAAAGACTCTAAATCATAGTAAAAGACTCGATAAATAACACATATACCATGGTTAAAAACCCTAAAATCCATGGTATATCAACTCCCCCACACTTAGCTCTTGCTTGTCCTCAAGCAAATAAAGAACCAAAGCATAAGAAAAGAAGTTTGAAAACACAGAAACTCATTTCGTCTTAGGAACTTTCACAATCACATTCACTTAGTAAGCCACTGAAAACTTTCCTACGGAACTCAAGACCACAATGTACTTCCCCCACACTTAGCAACTGTCCTAAGTAAACTCCACAATCACATTCACGCATTCAAATTCACCCTACTGACTTCTGCAAGTATTTAAGTGCGGTCTCACCTAAGGAGTATCGATCAAAGGGCACATGGATTCTTACCTTATCAGCTCTAGACCATACTATCTTTCTCTAGTCCCTTTCTTCTCTTTCCCTTCCTTAACAACTGATTTTTCCCACATTGGGTATCATTTTATTTTTTTTATCAGTGTTCTTCCCGTTATGGGGTGTACTTTGGACACATTCCATGGATCGCACAGGAGATAATAGGGGTCTCTACCACTCATGTGACCACTTCGGAGTTATTAACTCATCCTCAGTTTATTATCTTTTTTTATTTTATGGAAGGGGAGAAGGGGACTAAATAGGATAGGTTGACAGGCTGTGTCAGAACTAACAAGGGAATCCGACACAAAGTATACCAAGCCCTTAGGTGAGAAATCTAAGTCAGTATTAAGGTTGAAGTCAGTAAAAGGATCCTCTGATACCTGAAGTGATATGGGTGTTCCCAGTAGGTTGATCTGTGTCTGGGTTTTCTAACAGTCATAGAGGCTCTGCAAGTCTGTCCAATGGTCACTTAGTTCCTGTTCAAGCGAAAGTTTCCTCGAAAAATCATAGTTTCATACAAATTTTGACTCAATAAAACAGATTTTGAAAAACTAAGAAAACAAAAGCGTGCGTCAGTAGCTCCTCCCCCACACTTAAACTACACTGTCCCTAGTGTAATCAAAGCATGAGCTCGGTGAGAAAATTCAAATTGAAACAAACCAAAAAGTTGCAGATTACATACCTGTCGTCGCTCTGCGTCGATCGATGCCACAAGGGTGTCGATCGATGCAAGGCGATTATAACTCGCGGTTATTTAGATAACCGGTGTCTGAACCGCAATCAAATTGGCTAACCGTGAATCGCACTGTGTCGACCGATGCACTATGTGTGTCGATCGATGCAGTGCGCTTCTGTCTGTTTCTCTCAGCTTTGAACACACAAAACAGAAAAATTAAAAATACCAAATCAAAACGAAAAAAAAAATGAAAACAAAAACGAACCTAACAGTGGGTTGCCTCCCGCTCAGCGCTTGTTTTTAGTCATTAGCTTGACTATTAGAAGAGATTTGATTCAAGGCGGTTTCAACAGAGACTTTGAATGTCTCTGTGAGTATCTCTTCATCCAAGGAGGTGTATAGGCATTATGATCATGAGGCTTCCCAAGGAAAGAGAAATCAGAATCAGGGCGGGAGCGAAGCTTGGGCGGTCTACTGCGTTTTCCTGCATTCAAAACAATGTGATCAGAAGGTTTAAGCTTAGGTAATTTGTACCTTACCTTTGATGTATATCTGATGTCTAGAGCTTTCTGCTTATGAACAGTTGCAGGTACTGAAGATGTTAGAGCAGGTTCAAGAGGAACCGCCATCTTCTTCTTTCCACTATCAGATACTGTAGTTCTACCAATCTGAACTTCTTCTTTCAGATGACCATCAGTGGAGATCATCTTCTCTGCATGAAATCGCGAAGTTTCAACTGGTGGTGTTCTATTCACCTTCTTATCTATCACTTTCATGCAGTTAGCCACTTATAGCTCTTGTTTGGAAGGTTTAGGGACCTTAGGATATGGCACATGGGGCTTATACACTCGTTCTGGTACTGTTGTAGGTTTCTGGTCATGTCTGCGTTCAGTGTCGATCGTTGCATGATGTGTGTCGATCGATGCAAGGCGATTCTGTTTCTCGAAAGAACTCGAAATTGCCGTCAGAACGGCGTGTCAACCGACACATAGGGGGTGTCGATCGATGCATGTATCAGGCAGACAATATTCATCCAGAAAATCCGAGATTATGCTATTTTCTTCACCTAGCAACTCAATCTCATCCCCTAAGGTCACAGCTTTGATGTGCAGCTTCCGTTCAGCTCTCTTAGCTTCATTATGCCCTTGCATTGTTTCAGCTGTTTGAACTCGAACATCTAGCTTCTTCATATGTGTGCTCAAGTATTCAAACTTCTCATTCAGATCTTCATGCAATGCATCCATCCTTGAGTTGAAGGACACAGTGATCTGTTGTTCTCTCTCAAGAAACTGTTCCATCATAGCTTCTAATCTGCTCTTATGTGTAGGTGCAGGCGGTGTTTGGTAAGAAGAAACACAATAGTTCCTCGAGAAGGCATTGCCCTGTTGCTGGAAAGGTCCCTGAAAGCTGATTCCTGACTGTAGAATTCATTCCCTCCAACGCAGTTGATAGCTTCTTGTGCATACTTTCCAAGTAGAAGACTATGCAGATAGTCAACTTTACTCTTCAACCCAGCTATCTGTGAATTATCAATCCCTGGACTGAAGAAATCACACATCTTTCTTACGATATGTGTCGATCGATGCAGGAGAAGCGTCGATCGATGCAAGCACGATGATGTGACGATCGACACACAGGACAGTGTCGATCATTGCAGGGCGATTACAGGCGTACCTGAAACGCAAGAACAGGAAAAGAAAAAAAATTAGTAACAAAAAACAAAAACGAAAAACCTAGTCTAAACCCTAAGTTCAAATCTATCGGAGACTCAAAAGAGTCCCCGGCAACGGCGCCAAAAACTTGATAGGTCGAGTTTTAACCCTATTCTAACTGCAAGTGCACAGTGATATAGTTGTAGTACTTAGGGTATCGAATCCACAGGGACTCCGGTCAACGATAGATAAGAACAGAAAAGATTAAACTAGGAGAAAGTAAAGGTGATTAAACTAAAAGCAGAGCAGAAAAGTAAATCAGTAGCAGGCGAGTTTGTGAGCAAGAAAGCGAAGCGTTAAGTCTAGGGAGTTCTCAGGAAATCAGGAACACAAGCAATCAATCAGTCGAAATCCAATCAGAAACTGTTCTAGAACTCAAACACAGATATAGAAATAACCAAATTCCTTTGCGAGAATTCTCTAAGTCTAAGTGCAGCAAACCAAACTTTCGTTTGCGAGAACTAACAGATTAAACCAGCTTTAATTCCAAGTTTGATATGTTCACAATCTAATTAAACCAAACTTTCGTTTGCGAGAAGTTAAATTGCTTATCTAGGTTCTTTCTAGCTAAATTAACCAACATCCGCTGCATTAATCAGCCTAACATCATAATCTAAGTGACCAGTTCAGATTAAGCATTAAGAACAACCTAAACAAAGAACTAGCAGATATGAATCCCTACTGATTAATTAAACTATAACTCCATGAAATCCCTAATGAGAATCCCTAAACTTAACAGGTAATCTACTCAGATATAATCATCGAAACAGAAAACATCTTGAATAGAAAACCAAATATCATAAAATAAAACAAAGAACTGGGGTTCAAAATCCTCTCTCTCTCGAGAGCAGGATCAGCCCCTAACTCTCTCTGAAATAAAATAAGACTTAATAAAAGCGTAGCCTAAACAAGTGGCTAAAAACCCTAATATATAGTCTAAAACACGTTTTGGGCTTCTGTGTAAAAATCTGGGCTTTTCTGCAAAATCAGCATTCTTCATTAAACCGCCAAGTCTGGCCCATCTCGCATATGCAACGATCGTTGCCAATAGCGTGTCGATCGTTGCAGCTCTGAAATATTGACAGTGAAGTCTATCTCTAGGCCAAATACTCCAATTAGCTCCAGAAAGTGCCATAATCACCACATATGCTCCAAATGTGCTTGTACCTAATAAATACCTGAAAAGACTCTAAATCATAGTAAAAGACTCGATAAATAACACATATACCATGGTTAAAAACCCTAAAATCCATGGTATATCAACTCCCCCACACTTAGCTCTTGCTTGTCCTCAAGCAAGTAAAGAACCAAAGCATAAGAAAAGAAGTTTGAAAACACAGAAACTCATTTCGTCTTAGGAACTTTCACAATCACATTCACTTAGTAAGCCACTGAAAACTTTCCTACGGAACTCAAGACCACAATGTACTTCCCCCACACTTAGCAACTGTCCTAAGTAAACTCCACAATCACATTCACGCATTAAACCAGCGAGAAGGGGGTCTCTCCGGTGGATTTGCGAGGGGTAGTTCGATAGGCCCAAATTACGGCTGGGAGCTCACCGCTCCAATTCGTTTTGCACTCATTGAGTCTTTTTTTGAGGCTGTTCATGATTTCCTTTTTAGCTGCTTCTGCCTGCCCGTTCCCTTGAGGATAACGTGGCGTTGAGTAAGTCAGCTTTATGTTCCAAGTTCTACAGAACTCTTTGAACGTGTTCGATATGAACTGCGGCCCGTTATCAGTGACGATCTCGTGGGGTAGTCCATGTCGGTAAACGATGTTTTGCCAGACGAACTCCTTTACATGAACGTCTTTGACTTTTTGGTATGACTCCGCTTCGATCCATTTGGTGAAGTAGTCCGTCATAACCAATATGTGTGTGGCTTTCTTTTTGTCGGACATGACAAAGGGTCCCACGATGTCCATCCCTCATCGCATAAATGGATATGGCGATGAGATAGAGGAGAGTTTCTCCGATGCTTGGTGGATAATCGGGGCGTGATTTTGGCACTTGTCACATTTGTTGGAGAAGGACTCGCATTCGGTGGCCATTGTTGGCCAAAAGTAGCCTTGCCTGATGATTCTTACGGCCAGGGCTCGTCCTCTGGAATGACTCCCACAGGACCCATCGTGGGCCTGTGTGATCACGGCTAGGGCTTGCTTTTTATCGAGGCATTTGAGGTAATGTCCGGAGAGACTCCTTTTGAAGAGCTCTCCTTGTATGACACAGTACCTTGCGCTTTGTGTTTTGAATTTCCGTGCCTCCCATTTGTCGTCGGGAACTTCGCCATTTGTAATGTACCGAATGATCGGAGTTCTCCAATCTTCGTCATTGTCAGGCTCGGGTCCTTGACTGGTGGATGCGGCTTGGATTGGTCCATCGGGGACGTTCGCGATGTACACGGCGTTTCTTGGATCGAGATCGTCATCAATCTCGATGGTGTCGCGACTGTTGTCAATAGGACACTCTCTGTGCTCGACATCACCCTTTTTGGCAGGCTCGTCTTCTTTCAGGGATATAGCTTTTAGGGCTATGTCGATGCTTGGTTTCTCGATCCCCTCGACTGGTATGATCCTCTTGAGGTTAGGATCTGATGTCGACGCTAGTGCGGCTAGGGCATCGGCTGCGGTGTTTTCCCCTCGCGAGATCCGCGTCAGATCAAAGAATTCGATCTGTTCGGCGAGCGTGTGGACTACCTCTAGGTATGCCTCCATCCGTTCGTCTTTGGCCTCGTAGTCGCCGTGATATTTGCTCGTGACCAACTGGGAATCGCTGAAGGCGTCTACTTCCCGGGCTCCTATTGCTATTGCTAGCCTGAGCCCGGCTATTAACGCTTCGTATTATGCTTCGTTATTTGATGCTGCAAAGCCCAGTCTGAACGACTGTTCTAATACTTCGCCTGTAGGGAAGAGCAGTTTTATTTTGACTCCAGATCCTTGCCTCGATGAAGCTCCATCGACGTAGATGGTCGGAGGGAGCTCGATTACGAAATCTGCCATTACTTGCGCTTTTAGGCACGTCCGAGCTTTATATTCTATGCCGTACTCGCTAAGTTTGATAGCCCATTTGACCATTCGACCTGACTGGCTTTGACTGTGAAGGATGGTTCTCAGTGGCTGAGAGGTCATCACTATGATCGAGTGCGATTGAAAGTATGGTCGGAGTTTCCGAGCTGATGTCACTAGCGCTAAGGCGAGTTTTTCCATGGCCGGGGTACCTGGTTTCAGCATCGATTAAGGTCTTACTGATGTAATACACCGGCCGTTGTTCGTTCTGTTCTTCGCGAACCAGGACTCCACTTACTACTGCCGTGGAAACAACTAAGTAGAGGTACAAGGGTTCCCCTTCTACCTGTTTTGCCAGTATAGGCGGTTCGCTTAGGTAAGCCTTGAGCTGGTTGAACGCTTCTTTGCAATTTTCGTCCCAGAGGAACTTATTGTTCGCTTTGAGTAAGTGATAGAAGGGTAGACATTTATCGGTCGACCTTGAGATGGAACTGTTCAAAGCAGCTATTTTGCCAGTCAGGAGCTGGACTTCTCGCGTTGTTCTGGGAGATTTCATCTCTATAAACGCTGCGATCTGTTTGGGGTTTGCTTCGATCCCTCTTTCGGTCACTAGGTAACTAAGGAATTCTCCTGATGGAACCCCGAATTTGCACTTCGCTGGGTTGAGTTTCATCTTGTATTTATTGAGAATGATAAATCATTCCTTTAGTTGGGGGATGTGATCCTCATACCTGGAAGATTTGACCAGCATATCGTCGATGTAGACTTCCATAGTTTTGCCTAGGAGTCCCGAAAACATCTTGTTGACGAGGCGTTGTTAAGTTGTCCCTGCGTTTTTTAGTCCGAAGGGCATGACTTTGTAGCAGTACGTGCCTCGATCGGTTATGAACGAAGTATTTTCTTGGTCCGCGGGATTCATTAATATTTGATTGTACCCCGAGAAAGCGTCCATGAAGGATAGTAGCTGGTGTCCAGCGGTGGCTTCGACCAGTCGATCGATGTGCGGAAGTGGGAAGTTGTCCTTTGGACATGCTTTGTTGAGATCCGTGAAATCCACACAGACTCTCCACTTTCCATTCTTTTTCTTAACCACTACGGGATTCGCAAGCCAGTCGGGGCACTTGACCTCTCTGATCGATCCGATCGACCTCGTTGTTGACGGCTCGAGCTCGTTCTGGACCTAGTTTTCGACGCTTTTGTCTTACCGGTTTGTAGGTTGGGTCAACATTCAGCTCATGGCTGGTTACGTCAATGTCGATCCCTTTCATTTCTGCTGAAGACAAGGCAAAGGAGTCGACGTTCTGTTTAAGGAAAGAGACCAGTTCGTTTTTGATTGGCTCTGATAGGTCGATTCCGATGCCAACAAGTCTTCTGGGATGAGCATCGTCTATGCAAACTTGGGTCATGAGGTCCTTTGGGGGTCCTATTTGACTTGGGTTGTTCGACCTTTTGGTTTGCATGGTGGCGAGCTCCTCCTCTTTCTGTAATTGCTACGCTGGAGATTTCTCGATCTGCTTGTATCCATTCATGTAGCAATGACGGGAAATCTTTTGACTTCCGTAAATAGTTTTGACTCCTTTGGGAGTTGGGAATTTTACGCATTCATGGTAGGTCGATGGTACCGTTTTCATGTCATATATCCATGGTCGACCTAGAATTGCGTTATAGGGAGCTGGCCGATCCACTATGACGAACTCCGTCATTCTTCGAACTCCTCCAGCGATTACTGGAGCGAAGACAGAGCCCATCGAGTACGTTGTTTCGCCAGCGAACCCCACCAGTGGTGTCTTTTCTTCCACGATTTCGGAGTCGTTGAAGTCCATCTTCTTGAACGCATCGTAAAAGAGGACATCCACCGAACTTCCTATGTCAATCATTATCCTTGAGAGTTCGACATCTCCTACTACTAGACAAACGAGGAGAGCGTCGTCGTGTGGTTTGTCGAGATTACTCGTCTCGCACTCGTGGAAAGTGATTTCGTGGTCTGGACCTAACGTTGGGATTTTCCCCCTTTGTCGATCTCGACTCTTCTTTGAAGAGCTTTGATCGAATTAACCGAGTCTCGGCACAGCTTGGAGCCACCAAAGATGAAGTCGATTCGTTTAGGGGGTATAGCCCGTACACCCCCCCTCCCCAGCAGAGACGAGGGAGATTGATTCGTGAGCGTAAACTCTTAACGGGAGACGGGGGTGGAGATAACGCCGAGGCTTCCGGGGTGCCGCTTAAGCTCAGCTCGCCGAGAATAAACTCGACTCGCTTTCGCGACCCCTGAGGGAGTGCTTCGGGGGATTCAGGCTCTTTTGACCGTTCTCGTTTGTTTTGAGAAGGTTTTTTGGTGTTCGACTCTTTTCTCTGTTTACTTTGCTTTTTGTCGGATGGAGTTTCCTCCTTGACTTCTGACTCTTGATTGTTTTCGGACTCTCGCTTTTGAGCTTCGGCTTTAGCTCGAGTATAGCAATCTTCAGTCGAGTGTCCTCTTTTGTTGTGAAAATCACAGAAATTTTCCTTGTCGAACTCGAATTTCTTCGAGCTCTTCGGGCTCTTGACCGCATTGACGTTTCCTGATTTACGGGAATCCTTTTTTGGGTTCCAGTTCTGCGAGCCCGACGGTTTCTTTTCTTTTCTCGGTGCTTTTCTCTGAGGGTCGTGGTTTCGTCCTCGAGGCGAGTGAAGGACGTTGCGCGATGAAGAGCGTCATCGAGTGTTTGAGGTTCGCGGACTGTTATTTCCTCGCGTAACCTGGTTGAATACCACAGTCCGCGTCTTATAGCTACTTCGTCTCGTGGGTTTGTGATTTTGGATTTTATTTCCTTAAATCGGTTGATGTACGAGCGAAGTGTTTCATTGGGTTTCTGAGAGACGCCAAATAGGGCTGCCTTAGTAGTCTTTTCCTCGATAAAGACGGAATATTGTTTGAGGAAAGCCGTCATGAACTGGGTGAAGTTGTCGATTGACCTTTCTTTCAGTCCGGCACACCATTCTAGGGCAGAGCCCGGTAGGTTTTCAGCGAAGAGCCTGCAGAAAGCCGGCTCTCTCTCCTCGTCGGTAAGGTATACCCTTGCCATTGCTAGTCTGAATGCTTTGATATGGGCTTTCGGGTCCGATTTCCCAGAGAATTCCGGGAATTTCGTCTTCTTGATTTCTCGGATCCTTGCGAAGGCGATCCGGTCTGTGAACGGCGTTTGTCGCGTTTCTTCGATCACTCGATCGATGTCAGGAGCCCCGCTCGTTGCCATGTGAACTTTCGAGCTTAGACTACTGAACTGAGCCTTAGCCTGATCGATATATTGTCTAAGCATATCGTGTTCATCGCCTGCTCAGACGTGAACGGGGCTTGTGCTTGATTTGACGTTTGTTCCGGGAAAACGGGATCGACGAGATCGATTGTTGGAACCGATCTTGTCTGGTCGACATGCGGTGTTCGGAACTGTACCGTATTTGATCCGTTAAGGAGTCCCGAGCTCGAGGCGAAAGCAGAGCCCCCTAGTTGCCTCGGTCGGATATTAGAGTTATTCGGGAAAGGAGGTGGTCAAGGTAATGGTCGGTTTCAAGATCCGGTTGGATCTACGACCATAGAATTTGAACCGAATGGGGTCGGTATCGCAATAGGGGGTCAATATAGGGCGGAAGCCGCTATTTGACGTGCTAGGAAAATTTCCCGACATTCCCGGGGGTGTTACCACCTGGGAGAAGTCCAAGCACGTTCGTGGTGGAGGACTCATGGGGGTCCGTGGGTCACGTATCGATCTACCCCCTTGGTTTTGGCTAGCGAGCTCTTCGAGGCGGGCATTGAGGCGCCGCTCCTGCTCATCGAGCTGCGCGGCCAGAGAACGGTTTGCGATCTCTTGGGACCTTGCGCTTGCCTCGTTGTTTCTTGTTCGGTCTACCAATAGGATCAACATCGAACGGATTTCAGTGAGGTCGTTTGGTCCTTGTCTCTGTGGAGCAGAAGGCAATGGTGAATTAAGTCTGGTTATTCCAGATCCACCTCTGGGGGTGGATATCGAATCATTTCTCATCCACACCCAGTTTCTGCTCGGATCGTTAGTTCCTGACAAAACATTTGTCGGATTCTGGCTTGTCGCTATCGTTTGACCGATCGAGCCGACTGGTGCCGAAGTCGTGGAGACTGAGACAGAGCTTGTCAATACGGCATCGGTCTGACCCACGATTCTGACCCCGGTGGTGTTCTGAGGAACGTTGTCAACCGTTTGAGGGTGGTCGACCAATGGTGTGGAGCAGGGAGAGCCAGGTTGGTCGGGATTCATCTCGATCTATCGGATCTAGGATCTATTCTTAAGATAGGAAAAACTATAGATAGTCCCCACGGTCGGCGCAAAATGTGAGATCTGAGATTCACACCAAGAATTTGTAATCGTGGATTTGGACTTTTAGGTATAGATATGGTATAGTTTCCTATGAATCAAAGACTTTATTGAGATTGATCGTCGAGATAGAACAAACACAATCGAAAAGAGAGTACAAAGTATGATGATCAAGCTATCTAGTCGAAGTGTTCTTAGCTATGGTTGGAATATCTTGAATGGATCGCCACTTCCTCTTTACATAGTCTCGACTTTGATCTTCCTGTTCCGATATTTCGGCCTCGACTTAGTAACGATCCCCGAGATTCTCGCGGATCAGTTGAACTGACGAAGAACGAGTCATTCTATCTTCACGTCGTCTCTGTCGAGCTCGAGCTCGATCGTCTCCCGCTTCGGCATTGCTTGGGCTATGTCAAAACATCATTCGTTTGGGCCCAACAAAAGAATCGGCTCGTCTCTTTGTCTCTGATTCTGGAACGGGCTCATTGTTATGGGCCTTTTATCTTATTTGTTAATGGGCCGGATTTCCTAGAGGGAAATCCAGTACCAACATCGGGGAAGCTGGGTCCCAAGAATGGATCGTATGCAGTTTGAAGTAAATTAGTCCCAATCCGTGTGACCTCTCCTTAAAACCTCGATCAGACTCTCTTTCTCGAAGTCAAGAGGCAAAGACTCGAGAGTATCCAAAAAAAGAAACAAGCAAGTTAGCAAAATCCTGATACAGTGTGCGAACATGGTAATCAATCTAGGCAAAAAAATCATATATCTAATAAACGCTAACTGCCCAGCTCGCCAGAATAACTGAAAAATCAAAATCTCCAATCGAAGCCAGGTTTATCACAAAAAGAGGACACGCTCTCGGCAGATATCTCTCGGTGGGATATCGTCTAATATATTTACATGACGAGGCGAGAGGTAATAATTTATTGGAGCTCTAACGTTGGACTTCACTTGGAAAAAGTGTAATATATGTTCTACATCGAGCTTTATGCCTTTCTCCGCTGTGCTAACCTGATTCCGATGACTTGGCGGACAAAGTTAGGACACATCTGGGGGAGGGAAAGCTGGATCTGCGCCAACGTGTTCAATATGAGACGAGGGATAATAAAGAACAATCCGCCTTTATCGAAGCACATCGAGTACGCGCAGCGATATCCCGGTCGGACCTTCTCCGGCTACTCTTAATCATATTTCATAACCATATTTACTTCAGCAGGTATACAACACTTTTCACGGAGCTTCTGCAGATGGCGCGAACTCAACGTCAAGGCACGGTCAGGTCCATACGGCTCCGCTAACGAACTACTTCCTATCGGTATGTTCTTAGTCGCCATCAGAGAATCGATTTTACCGGATGAAAAAAGGAAGTTTTTTTCTAGAGAGAGAATATCTAAAACCTATGGAAGTTCTAAGAACAACAAAAATGACACACAAAGAGAATAAGTAATGACGAAGAGAGGAGTTACCTGGCTAAGTAGTGTAGCGGTAGTGGGAAACATGAAGGCTTAATCTCTATTTTTATAAGCAAATCAATGCCAACTTCCCTCAAGATCGTGGGTATTGTTTGGATCCCATAATTTCAACCGTTTATTTCAAAACGAGATAATTATCACAAATCTAATTAAATGATTAGAAGCTCAAGAATCTAGGGATCTCTCATCTCCCCTTATCTCAACCATAGAATCCGAATTGATGATTACGGATAAACAGTACAAGATTCGACGATATCTCTATGGATCAAGGTCGAGAAGATCTGTTGAGATCTCTAATCTCATCTGTTTGTCCATATACCAGCTCAACGGTGAACATCTCAATCGTTATCATTATTTTGAAAGGATCGAGGTCCATGTACCAATGTCAAAAGGAATCATCTCGACCTCACATCTAAGCCGTTCGCATACGGACCAGATCGACGGTGAAGATGAAACAATCAATGTTCATCAAGATCAAGAGACGGTGCCAACATCCCGAGGTTTACTACCCATCTATATCAATTCATCGAACTAATGGGTGTGAGATCCGGGATTCACACTAAGAATTTGTGTTTGTGGATTTGGACTTTAGGATATAGAAATGGTATAGTTTCCTATGAATCAAATACTTTAATTAGATTGATCGTCGAGATAGAACAAACACAGTCGAGAAGAGAGTACAAAGTATGAAATCAAGCTATCTAGTCGAAGTGTTCTTAGCCCAGGTTGGAATATCTTGAATGAGTCGCCACTTCTTCTTTTAAATAGTCTCGACCTTGACCTCTTCGTTCCGATATTTCGGCCTCGTCGTCGTAACGATCTCCGAGATTCTCGCGGATCAGTTGAACTTGACAAGACCGAGTTGTTCTATCTCCACGTCGTCTTCTGCCGAGCTCGAGCTCGATTGTCTCCGGCTTCGGCATTGTCCGGGCCTTGCCAGGGCGTTTATTCGCTTGGCCCAACAAAGGAGTCGGCTATCCTCTTTGTCTTTGATTCTGGAACGAGCTTGTAATTACGGGCTTTCGCATTGTCTGTTAATGGGCCGGATTTCATAGGGGGAAATCCAGTACCAACAATAGCCCCCCAGCCCATTGATTTCGAGAAGTCGAGGTAAATGGGCGGTGGACGTTCCTGGGAAGAGGTGTGTGCCTCGGATGTGACAAACCTAATGATTATTTTCGCCCCGTCCGTAGATCTTGTTTTGATCCAACGGTAGGGAGTGAGCGCGTGAGACGGGCTGAACCGCTTTTCAGCGCGTCTACAGTCGTTGCGTGTATTGGTTTCGATAATTTCATCTCTCACCGTAGATTCGGTCGATCATCAACGGCTCAGATTCGAAGATTGCGAAGAGTCTTCTCGGGCTCGTTCTTTTGGTGAAGTAACTTAATTACCGCGCATTCGTAACCGTTGATCTCGAATCGACGGTTTTGAGTTGAGGGAAAAATGAGAAGTCCAAACCATCTCGATTTTCTCAGTAATTAATGCGAGTTTGGGCGTCGTACGGACGATACTGTGCACAATCGCCGATATAAATAATCATATATATCATCGAAGGGAGTCCTTTGTCTCCTTACTTTTACTCTGTCTCTTTCTTGTTTGAAGTTTTTCTCCATATTTCTTCTGTCGTTAGAGAAAAAGTCTTTTCCCGTTTTCTTTCATGGCCTTGAGAGACCCTGCGGGAGCGAGTACGAGCGCGGCGGCGGGATCATTTGGACCGCACCTGCCGTCTTCGTTAACCGTGGACCATATTCAGCAGTTAAGGGCTCTTTGCGGATTCCAACGGAAGTTGAAATCGTCATTCCTTCTCCGGCGGTATCCCCCGAAACGGTCGTAGAAGGCTACTGCTGCGCCTCCTACACATATTTCGAAAAATGTGGGCTCTTCTTCCCCATTCCCCGCCTCGTCTTCTTAGTGGTGGCCCAGCTCCAGCTGGCGTTTTATCAGATGACGCCGAACTTCGTTCGATATGTTATCGGACTTGGAGTCAGGGCTGCGGAGGAAGGGATTGAGTTTGGTCCCGAGGAGTTGATGCGGGTTTGCTCGGTGAAGCAAGATTCCCGCTTTCCGGGGTCGTATCATCTTTCTCCTCGGTTTGGGAGGATCCTCGACGGTCTCCCGCCGAGGGACGGATGGAGGGACCAATATTTTTTCTTTAGGATGACCCATCACTCGGTTGGGGAGTTCGATTGCTCGGTTGTTCCTTCGCGGTGGGCTTCCAATGTTGGTAGGACTCTTGTTATTTTTTACGATCCTATCCCTATTATTAATTTTTTTGTTATCAGTCCGATTCCTGACCGGTTTTGTTCTGTATTACAGAGTTTCCTGAATCGCTTGACCTTAACCCTGTCACGGAGGCCCTAATAACCCGTCTGAGGAGAGGTGCCGTTAGCTGGGACAGTTTCACGGTTGACTGTGTGCAAGCTATTCTGAGGTTCGACCCAAGAGGAGTTCCGCAGGACCGATCTCGGATCTCTCGGGAACTGCCTTTTCCTCCTGTACCTCCTCGGGCTTCTCTGAGTCGAACCGTGTGACCTCCGCTTCGTATATTTGAGCGGGCAAGAGAGGGTGAGTCTCCCGTTCTTGACGTTTTGTTCGTCGTTATTTTGGAAAAGTCTAAAACCTCCTCTTTTTTTATTATTATACAGGCCATCCTCCTTCGGGTGAGGGTTCGGATGCTAGCACTCCATCTCATGAGAAGTTATCTCGTAGATCGAGGAGTCGCCCAAACGGGAAAGACCCTGTAGACTTGGCGAAAAGGGTGGAGGACGGGAATCTAAGCAACGCGCTCTTTTTTGCCATTTGTGATTCTCCTCTCCCTTCCACGGTTATCCCTCCAAATTCTGGGGCCCGCGATGCGGCCGCGGAGATAAGGGGGGTCCCTCCTTCTCCGGTTGTTCGGGGAGTGGACACGGTCTCGTCTAGGGAGCCGACTTTGCGCGGTACTCGTCCAAATGGTTCTGGGAGACCGAATGATCAGAGTGTGGGTGGGGACCTTTACCCTGTACCGAAGCGTCGGAGGCTCGATACGTAGGCGAGCTCGAGCAGTTCGAGCGAAAGCGTTGGGACACCCGGAGGCGCGGCCCGTTTGTCAAGGCACGTCGGGCCCACGGGTGCTCGGCTTCCGGTTGCCGGCGACATGGCCCTTGGCGACTTGTACGCCAAGATGGCTGAAGCTACTGGGAAGGTATCAACCGTAGTTTCTTGTTCTCGCCTTTCTTTTGTAAGAAAGATTTTTGAGATTCGTGTGCTTATGTAGTTTCTGGAGGCTACGAACGGACTTATGGCTCAGTCCGAGCGCGAGCTTCGTGAGAGATCGCAGGTAGATGAGCTCGAGGTCGCTAGGAGATCGGCCCGTATTTTGACTGCGGAGCTGCAGGATTCCTTTGCTCGAGAGGAGGAGCTTGAAAGGAAATTGGCTAGGTACGAGGGGATAGAAGCCCGGCCATTGGTTCTTGAGAATCGTGAGGAGGATCTCTCTCAGAGGCTTCGGGCGGCCGAAGGTCGGGCGCTGGCCGCTGAAGATGCAAGTCGTGCTGCGGTGGCGCGAGCTGCCCAAGATCGAGCCGACCTAGAGAGAGTCCTTGTGGGGAGGGACTTCAACATAAAGGTTGCGTCTCACGAGGCGAGGAAGAAGATGAGTGGAGAATACTTGGAGATCCTAAAAGAGGTTAAGGAAAAGAGCGAGAAGCAGAAGCTTGAAACCAGCGCTGAGATTCGCCTCCAAGAAACCCTGGCCAATATCGAACTCATCGCGGAGTTTGCTTCCGGCGAGCTTGACCTGACTCGGGAAGTGCTGAGGTTGGCCGACCAGAAGAGGATGGCCATGGAAGAGATGAACGCCGCAGCGGTCTCTGATTTTAGTGTTGGCAAGTTGAACTTGTCGGCCGTGTCGAGCGACTCAGTTATTTTGGCACATGCTCCGCCGCCGGCTGCTTCCTGCCCCGATCAGTACAGATCGAATCTCCCGACTGGGGTTGCATCTACCGGAGATTAGGCGGAGGATGGAGACGAGGCTTCCTCGCACTCGCGGCAATCTTGATTGTTCTGTCATCGCCCAAGGGGTTTTTGATTGATTGATTTTTTTGAACATTTATTTGCCCGAGGGGGCTTTGTTTTATTTTAGTGTTGGGACTCGAGGATATTGTGTCCTTCTTTCAATGAATCTCTTTTTTGAGTCTTTCATGCCTTATCATAGACTTTACTGTTTTAGCGTCTTAGCGCGAAATCGTTCGTACTCGAGTCCGAGTTCTTTCGAGTTTGATGTTCAAGGGAAATGATAAATCGGGGTGGACTTACAAAGATTTGTCGTGCGCGGAGATTTTTGCGGAAGGGATAATTTCATATTGCTTATTCTAGGAGTGATAATTTCATATCACTTTAGCTTCGGGAGAGGCCATTACAGGTCGCTCGGAAGGGATAATTTCATACCGCTTTGACTTTAAGAAGAGATAATTTCATATCGCTTTGGCTTTCGAAGAGATAATTTCATATCGCTTTCTGGGAATGTTATGACGAGGTATTTTGCAATGGCTCTAACCTTTGCGACAGAAAGAAGCATTGGATTAAGAGACTTATCTTCGATTTCACAAAGATAAGTTAGTGTGACTTTGTCAGAAGTCGTTGAGCTCGGTAAGAGCTTTGTGTTTGGGGGGTGGCTGCGCTCGAAGTCGAGCTGCCTACGTACCCTTTTAAGGGGATCAAGCCATTTCGTAGTTCGATTATGTTGATGTACTCCTAGTGGAAATACTTTTTGAGGTTGATGATGTTCCAAGGTCGTAGTTCAGGTTTCTGGGTTTTTACCGACTTGAGTCGGTAGACCCCGTCCTTTACAATGTCGGTAACCTGGTAAGGACCTTCCCACTTTGCTCCTAACTTTCCAGCGCGTTCTTCCTTTTTATGGTCGAACACTTTCTTAAGACGAGCTCTCCTACTTGAAACCTTCGAGTTTTGATTCGGGAATCATAGTAGCGAGCTGCGGCTTGTTGGTAATTCTGGAGTCGAGCCAATGCGAGGTTCCTTCTTTCGTCGACGAGGTCGAGCTCGTCAGTTATCATCTTGTTGTTAAGTTCCTCTTGTCGTGGGCATTCTTCCTTGCGGATGCTTGATACGAGGATTTCGGCTGGTACTATGATAGGTCAGGTTTTATTCCCTATACTAACTGCAAGTGCACAGCAATATCAATGTAGTATATAGGGTTATCGAATCCACAGGGACACTGGTCTCGATAGATCAGAACAGAAGAGATTAATAATAGGAATTAAAGCAGGTAGTGAATGTATTAAAAGCGAGGCAATAAAGTAAATCAGTAGCAGGAATTTGTTTTGAAAGCAAAAACTAAAAGCGCTAAGTCTAGGGAATTCTCAGGAAATCAGACAAGCAGACAAGTTAATCAGTCAGGATCAAATTAAACTCAGTTATAGAACTCAAATCACGGAATTAGAATTAACCAAATCTCTTTGCGAAAATCCTCTAAGTCTAAGTGCAGTAATCCAAATCTCTTTGCAATTACTAACAGATTAAACCAGCATTAATTTCAAGTTCGATATGTTCACAATTAAAGTAAACCAAATCTCTTTGCGAATAATTTAATTGCTCAAGCTAAATAGTTCAGATTCTAAACCACACTCTCGTGTCGTATTTTGGTAACCTAAGATCTAGATTCTAATTGATCAGACATGATTAAACAAAAATCATAGAAATAATAGATTGCATATAATAAATTAAATAGATAAAGGGGTTCGAAATCTTCTCAAAATAGATGAAGTACAGGATTAGATCAGCCCCAAAAGCTCTAAAAATCTCTTAGCTCTAAGCCCTGTTCTAAAACGCGCCGCCGAGGCCCGACTAATCGCCGGCGAGGCGCTCGGCGGCGGTCCACCGCCGGGTTTTTGATGTAGGCGGTGAAAAAATCGGGTATAAAAAAAAAATCAAAATTTGGTCTTTTTCTTCGATTCAAGTTAGATATAGGATATTAGGCTATAGATTTATCAATTTTAGATAATAAGTACGAGAAAAACGAGTTAAAACGGCCCGAATCTTGAAAAAAAAAAAGCAAACCCGAAACTTAGATCTGAAAGTTGCAGGTGAAGAAGGTTGAAGACGAGGGTAAAACCGTAATTACGCAGTTCATTAATTAAAAAAGCAAAAAAAAAAAGACAAAACGTAAAAGGAAGGGCTCGAACCCAAGATCTACAAGCCAAAGTGGGAGAACCAAACAGCTGGACTATATACTACCTTGTTGTTTAATACGTTTATCTAATTTATATAGATATATGTGTTGGAATTATGTCCAGTAATCTCGGTACTGTCTCTAGAAAGTAAGAGTATGTCAATGATCAGACATAAGTCATATAATACTGGGGGTCATGATGGCTTGCTAGAGTCCGCTCATGATCTATAAGTCTTGGACTTATTGCCTTTATTATATGATCCCATATGGGTCACACGCCTAAGCTAACAGGAAAATGTGTAGGAACGGCTTAGCAGAAGTACGGTAAAAGTGCCAGGCATTTGTCGTACTTAGAGAGAGATTAATGGGTCTGATTAAATCCAAGGGATTTAATCAGATTGGTATTTGGGCCCAAAAGCCCAAAAGGGAAAGAGAAGGGTTTTATAAACTAAAACCCAAATCTCTTTCTCCCTAACCCTAGCCTCCCTGCGCCAACTCTCTCTCAGTCTGCGCCTCCTCTTCCTCGGTCTAGCAGCCTCTCTTCCTGCTTGGTGTGCGTGTGTGAACCTCTGGAGGAGTTATCACTCGGTGGCTCTCTGATCTCTGACCTGTTCTCTCTTTCCGCTGCATAAACAGGTAAAAGGTGAGATCAACAAAGTTTCTATTCAAGAGAACCTAGATCCGCATGTTTAGGAACTGTTGAATCTGTGAATTGAATCAGGATTAACAACCAAAACATCCTTCAGTGGTATCAGAGCTATTGGTTCTGGTTTTTCTTGTTTAGAATCTCGTTTAGGATTGTTTTCCTTGTTTAAAAGTGTGTTTTTGAATCAACCTACTGATAAGAGCAAAACACTTAAGAAACTTGAATTGAATCCTGAACAAACAGATTTTAAATCGCAAAACAGAGCTATATGACTCGGGTTTTTTTTGTGATCGGCCGAGAGTTAGCCGGTTGGGTCGGATCGCGACGATCGGAAAGGACGCACGAACCGATCGACGAACGATCGTGTTGCGTGGTCTCGTCCCGATCGTCGGATGGATCGCATCCTGATCGCGGCTCGTCCCGATCGTCGGATGGATCGCGTCCCGATCGTGGCTCGTCCCGTCGCGTGGATGCTGCACTCGTCCCGTGATCGTCTCGGCATCGACCCGTCCCACACGTTCGGATCGTCCCGATCGTTGCCTCGCGTCCCGATCACTCGTCCGGCCATTGTCCGAAGCCGTCTCGATCTCGGATCGTCGTGTGCGGCTTGCGGCTGGGCATGGTGATCGTGGAGCTAGGTCACAACCATAATTGGTTCGTGACAATTTCGGTTCGGTTCGGTTTAAAAACATGATTAAAATCAAAACGTCTCGGTTTAATAAACAGATTTAATAATTTTATTAAATTCTGGTTAAACCAGGATAAGAAATCCAAAGTCGAAAATTGGATTTTGTGCCTAAACCAGGATTTTCTAATTTGATTTGGTTGGACCAAATAAATTGAGAAAATCCGGTTTAGTAAATAACCGGTTGACAATTGTGGTCATCGTAGTAATTAAAATTTGGTTAAACCAATTTTAATGAACCAGACCGGTTATGTCATTTAATTGGACAATTGGGTCATGTCTTGGACATGGACCAATTCTTGGGCCTCGGGCCAAGAAGTTAAAACAATTGGGCCAATTATTTGAGTCTTTCTTCAGATTAATTTAAAATTTATTTTATAAAATTATAAAGTCGATTTTAAATTAAAGTTTCCGAAATTTTGAAATTAGAAAGTTTCTTAAAATAGAAGTTTCTAGATTTGCGGGTTTTGGATTTTAAGAAATTTCTAAAGTTAGAAAGTTTCCGGTTTTAGAAAGGTTCCAATTTTAGAAAGTTTCCAAAAATAGTAGGTTTCCAAAAATAGAAAGTTTCCCGAAATAGTAATCTTCTATTTTGGGAATGAAATTTTAATAAACCTACGAACCTCAAATAATATCAAGCGTTGGATGTCTTGTCCAGACTATGTCAGCTGTCGAAGCCCATTCAATTGTATTCATGGCCTTACAGTGTGAGGGTGTCTACTTTTGCGTGGATAAGACGGTTTGTGATTCATAAATGTCATTGGGAGTCCCAGACATTAATGATTACATGACTGTATAGTCTGGTTTTCTTGACTAGGCCATCGGGAGTCCCGGGCCTTGAGACATCAGAGTGGATTGGGCCTCGGGCCCAGATTCACAACCAAGAGTTATATCACGGATATAACTAGCCGATATAGGGCTTACCGATATAAGCTAAGGTTGGGTGATGGCCAGTGGCCCACTTTGATCTTAGTTATATGTGGATCTTGGAATCATTATATTCTATTGAGGGTAACTTATGTTATTGAGTATAATGCGTGATTAATCATATTAAGTATAATACAAGATTAATCATATTGAACAGATTAACTAAAATCCTTTTATCTTAATTTTCAGTTATGACTAGCACAAACAATCAAAACACTTTCTCGATCCGGTCTGTCCTTGAGATGGACAAGCTGAACGGATCAAATTTCTTGACTTGGTCGCGGAACCTGAGGCTAGTTCTCAGACAGGAGAGAAAGGACTATGTCCTTGAGAGAGCTCTCCCCGTGAGGATCGGGTCCAATGCTTATCATGCAGTATATGATGCTTGGAATAAGCATTATAATGATGCGGTAGATGTGCGTGGTCTGATATTGGCTACCATGGACTCAGACTTGCGAAATCAATATGAGAACATGGAGTCGCCAATAGAGATGATCAGCAGCCTGAAATTGAAATTTCAGGAGCAGATAAGAGTGGAGAGATACCGGATGGTTAAGTCTCTCACTAGCTGCAAGCTACCAAATGATCATCCAGTGAGTCCTCATGTCAGTAAAATGATGGGTTACATTGATAACCTGAGGAAACTGGATTATCCAGTTAGCCAAGAATTGGCAACTGAGATCATTCTGCAGTCACTGCCGTCAAGCTATGATAAGTTCAGAAGGAACTATATCAACAAAGGCTTAACGAAGACGCTGACTGAACTGCATGATATGCTCAAGGCAGTTGAGCCAAACGTGAAGAGTACCCTGAATAATCTCATGAATGAGAAGGGTAGGTTTAATAAACCTAATGCTGACAAGGGTGAAGGCAAAGTTGTCCAGATTTTGAATCATGGCAAGCGTGTGTCTTCTGAGCCCGAGTCAGATACCTCTTACGTTGGTAAGTGCTGCTACTGTAAGGAGACAGGGCATTGGAAGAGAGATTGCATTAAATTCATGGAAGATGATGAGGAGTTGAAGTTGATATATGCGACTACTTCCTAAGGTATTCATGTTATTACTTTAAGTTCTACCTTAAAGGTATTGGATACTGGTTGTGGCACTGATATTTGTGATAATATGCAGATCCTAAGCAACAATAGAACGTTGAAGGAAGGACAAGTGGATCTACATGTCTGGAAGGAGCTATGGACGCTGCCTCAGCCGTAGGATTTTCACTTATAGATGCCTTCGAGGCTTGGTTTTATTAAGTAATTGCTACAATGTACCTGCTTTAAGCAGAGTTGTCTTTCATTTTCTTGTAAGAATTTGAATGATTTTCATTTTGATAAAAGACAAGTTTTGTTCTTTTGATCTTAATGAAATATTAATTGTAGCACCCTATTCAAGGAATGGGTTTTATATCTTAAACCAAAGAGTGCCTAAATGTAACATAAATACCGAATTGGTTTAAATCTGATGAATTAAACCTGATTTTTCCTGGCATAAAAGTCTTAGTCACATAGAGTAAGTCGGATTCAGAAATCCCATAGTTATGGACTGTTGGGCTCATTTGATACATATATCTTATGAGACTTGAATTCTTCTTACTGGACCAAAAGGCAAAGGGCTTATCTTAGCCGAGCTAGAGAAAGGCCCAAAGGCTTATTGGACCTGGAACATACTCATGTATGTGGCCCAATGAGCAGTAATGCCAGAGAAAATTTCATGTACTTCATTGTCTCTACTGATTACTTCAGTGAGTAAGACTGTGTTCATTTGATGAGACACAAGTCGGAATTCTTTGACATGGTCGAAAGAGTTCCAGAATGAAGTATAGGATCTGAATGACAGAAGTATTAAGACTCTGGATCAGATCACGAGTGAGAATACTTAAGTCATTGATGGTGTGATCATCTGAATGAGTGTGAAATCGTTTCACAGCTCATTTCTCCTGAAAACCTGAAGGTGTTTCTGTGAGAAAGAATCAGATCTTATTAGAAATGATTAAAGATGAGTCACACGAATCTTCCATGATATTATTTAAGAATAACGCTCTAAGAATATCTAAGTTTACGCTGAAAAGGTTCCACCAATATCAGTTGAAAGACACCACGTAAATGTGGATTGGAATCGATCCAAATTCGTCTTTACTGAGTATTTGTAGTTGTGCTACTTCGCTGGTTGTCCTAGGGAAACCAAGGCTTGTTACTTTTACGCCCATTCTGTTTTCTAAGAAGGGAAGTTACTTTCAAAGAAGAACAGTGGGAGTAAAAGTATAACTCGAAGAAATTCGAGAAATACAGGAGGCTGCTTAACCTATTGAGGGAGAGCAGCGGAAGGATTTACAGATTTCTGTAGAATCTACACCTGTGAAGCCTGAAGTTCGCAGACATGAATGAATCAGTCACTAATCCGAGAGTGATTTCTCGTCATTAGTTGAACCTGATGATCATTGAAAGTTCGCATGATCTGATGATCATTGAAAGCGACGAATCTGCGAAATTCAAATAAGCGAAAGTGAGCCCGGACTCCGAAAATATACACTTTGTGTAAGTTAACTTCATCGATCCATTTATGGATGGAAGCAAACATATCGGAGTTGGAATCTTCGTTCTGTTGAAATAGTCAAGGTTTTGACTTGAACAGGAACGAAATGGAACTGTGCGTTTACTAATAGATAAGTGGGAGCAATATTGCATTTCTCATAATGTATGTCGATGACATACTGATTCTCGGATATAGCATCCCAATGCTGCAGTCGGTAAAGGACTGGCTTGGGAGTTGGTTTTATGATTGACATGGGTAAAACCACGTAGTTCTTGGATTTTGGATCTAAAGATAAAGATCCGAAAGAGCTGGTAGGACAAAGTCAGGATTCTTATCCCGACAAAGTCCTACACGTTTTCAGCATTCCAAGAAGGGTTTTATGCCAATGTCACATGGCATTACGTTAAGCAAGACACAGTGTCCTACGATAACTGCTGAGCTTAAATGCATGGATAAGATTCCATATACGTCGGCAATTGGATCTATCATGTATGCCATGAAACGTACTTGTTTGATGTTGCTTTAATGTTAAGCAAGACAAGTAAAGACCAGTCAAATCCAGCGAAGAATCACTGGATTGCCGTAAAGAATGTCCTAAAGTATTTGAGAAATACTTAGGATAAGTTCTTGATTTACGGAGAAAGTGAGGTGCTACAAGTCGGTAGAGTCTGAAAGGCAAGTTTCCAATAGACAAAGATGATTTCCGGTCACAGTCCGGTTATATCTTGTGTCTATCTGGCGGTGCAAGGCACTGTTGCTGACTCCATGACTTAAGCTGAACATTTCGCAGCTTGGGAAGCGGCGAAAGAGGTTGTTTGGAAAGAAGAGTTCGTCACTGAACTTGATGTGATTCCCAGCATAGATGAGACTAGCTGCACATCAGAGGTCCAAACACCTTGAGGATAGGTATAACCTATTCCGTGAGATAAATGACAGAGAAGTTAAGTAGATCAGCAAGTTTCAACGAATAAGAACGTTGCTAATCTATTAACGAAGCCACTCCTTAGGCCTAAACACGAGTCGCAGACTGTTGCTGTAGGATAAGTGAAATTAAGATGTAGTCTTAATTTCAGTGGGAGTTAATAAAGGGTTTTATTTAGTTTTTGATATGTTCTTGTAAAACATTTTATGTTTAATGAAATTATTATTTCAAGATTATTTTAACTGTGATGAAATAATCGTTCCAAAGTGATATAAACCATTTTATAGGTCATCGAAGTAAGTGACTTGATCTTGAGTCATCAAAGTCATTTAGCTTGATCATGAGACCCTATATTTGATAAATGGCTTATATCATTCAGTCCCTAGTCGAAGGTTGTTGAAATTGGAACACCAACAACCGTGTGAGACTAGATTGGTATGTGACTTATGACAAAGTCTCAGTGTGTCATAGATGCGAGGGATCAAAGTCAGTACATAGGTGTATGTGGGGTACATACGACCGGACTAGACCCGCTTATAAGAACTCTTCAGGATTTTTATATCTGTGTCATAAGAGATTCTTACTACGACTATAGAGTATAGTCCTTAGACCTGAGTTCGCATGCATGTGACTGCACATGAACTGATGCGCTTGGATCATTGTCTAACGCTGTCGTTATGCGATAGCTATAAGGACCTTGTTTGGGTGTATTACGAAATGAGTAGTTTACAGTGATGGAACAAGACGGAATTTGTCCCTCCAATATAAATGGAGTGAATATCTCTAGGCCAATCGGAGATTTGAATACTGGAAAATGCATGGCCATGCTCAAACGGACTGTCCCGAGTCGTTTGGATTGTCAGTATCGAATCAGAGTCCGATGAACAAGATTAGGCTTTATAAGGATGACACCAATCTTGCCTTATGACTAATCGAGATATTGTGACAAAAGGATTATGAATACAGAGATTCCAGTACAAGTGGGAGATTGTTGGAATTATGTCCAGTAATCTCGGTACTGTCTCTAGAAAGTAAGAGTATGTCAATGATCAGACATAAGTCATATAATACTGGGGGTCATGATGGCTTGCTAGAGTCCGCTCATGATCTATAAGTCTTGGACTTATTGCCTTTATTATATGATCCCATATGGGTCACACGCCTAAGCTAACAGGAAAATGTGTAGGAACGGCTTAGCAGAAGTACGGTAAAAGTGCCAGGCATTTGTCGTACTTAGAGAGAGATTAATGGGTCTGATTAAATCCAAGGGATTTAATCAGATTGGTATTTGGGCCCAAAAGCCCAAAAGGGAAAGAGAAGGGTTTTATAAACTAAAACCCAAATCTCTTTCTCCCTAACCCTAGCCTCCCTGCGCCAACTCTCTCTCAGTCTGCGCCTCCTCTTCCTCGGTCTAGCAGCCTCTCTTCCTGCTTGGTGTGCGTGTGTGAACCTCTGGAGGAGTTATCACTCGGTGGCTCTCTGATCTCTGACCTGTTCTCTCTTTCCGCTGCATAAACATGTAAAAGGTGAGATCAACAAAGTTTCTATTCAAGAGAACCTAGATCCGCATGTTTAGGAACTGTTGAATCTGTGAATTGAATCAGGATTAACAACCAAAACATCCTTCAATATGTACATAAAACATTAAAAATTCCGTCCCGCGTAAATCCCGTGTAATCTCCGATTTTTCGATTAGGCGCTAGGCCCAACCCCACCGCCCGACTAGCGCCTAGCGAGTTTTCGACCGGAGGCTCTAAGTATGAAAGCGTACCTAAAATAAAAGCCAAAACTCTAAATATATAGGTATAATCTCGGTTGGGGCTTCTGTGTAAATACTGGAACTATTCCGGGCTTCTCTGCAAATCTTTATAACTTGATTAACCGCCGTATTCTGGCCCATCTCGCTAGTGTGTCGATCGACACCAAAGGTGTGTCGATCGATGCATGATCATCAAATCGGGCAGTGAGTTAAACTCTCGGCCAAAATGCTCCAAAACTCCCAAAATACTCCAAAATCTCCACATTAGCTCCAAATCTGATTAAACCTGTAAAAGACTCTAAAATAACACAAAAGACACTAAAAACACATCTATATCATGGCATAAAATGGGTAAAACCCATGATATATCAGACGGGCCCGCTGTGAAGGACGATGTCAAGCACAAAGAATGTCCTGGGGGCACCAGTAGCGACATCATCGAGATTGATGATGACCTCGATCCTAGAAACGCTGTGTACGTCGCGAACGTCCCCGACGGACCAATTCAAACCACATCTACTAGTCAGGGACCTGAGCCTAACACAAAAGACTCTAAAATAACACAAAAGACACTAAAAACACATCTATATCATGACATAAAATGGGTAAAAACCATGATATATCAACTCCCCCACACTTAGCCTTTGCTTGCCCTCAAGCAAAACAGAGAACTAAAATGTAGTGAAGAGGTTTGAAAACTCTTCGGAAACTCTTTTCATCCTAGAAGCAGTAACACTCAGATTCCCCTTAGTAATCCACATGAAAGAATCAACCTGCAGACATCAAGACCAACATATACTTCCCCCACACTTAGCAACCGTCCTAAGTAAACTCCACAATCACATTCATGCATTCAAATTCTCCCTACTGACTTCTGCAAGTATTTAAGTGCGGTCTCCCCTAAGGAATATCGATCAAAGGCACATGGATTCTTACCTTGTCAGCTCTAGACCACCAAACTATCTTTCTCTAGTCCCTTTCTTCTCTTTTCCCTTCCTTAACAACTGATTTTTCCCACATTGGGTATCATTTTTTTTTTATCAGTGTTCTTCCCGTTTTGGGGTGCACTTTGGACACATTCCATGGATCGCACATGAGATAATAGGGGTCTCTACCACTCCCGTGACCACTTCGGAGTTACTAACTCATCCTCAGTTTATTACTTTTTTTTTTTACTTTATGGAAGGGGAGAATGGAACTAAATAGGACAAGTTTATAGGCTTTGTCAGAACTAACAAAGGAATCCGACACAAAGTATTCCAACCCCTTAAGTGAGAAATCTAAGTCAGTATTAAGGTTGAAGTCAGTAAAAGATCCTCTGATACCTGAAGTGAGGTGGGTGTTCTCAGTAGGTTGATCTGTGTCTGGGTTTCTAATAGTCAAAGATCATCTACAGCTTCATCTCAATGGTTACTTAAGTTCCTGCAAGTGCTACTAATAAAAAATCATTGTTTCTTACTTAAACAAATTTTGACTCAATAAAACAAAAATTTTGAAAATTTTTAAATGACTCTAAGAAAACAAAAGAAAGAAGTTAGTAGAACCTCCCCTACACTTAAGACACACTGTCCCCAGTAGTGTCAAGCGAAGGATTGGCAAAAGAAAGAAATAAAAATTTGTGAATGGAATGGTTAAGTTCTCTCGGGTTTTTACCTCTGTCGCATCAGGCATCGATCGTTGCACTAAGTGCATCGACCGTTGCTGTGCGATTTTTCGTTGTGGGTCGATCGTTGCTCAGGACCGCAACGATCGCTGCAATGCGATTTCTTTCGTATTGTGACGATCGACACAATGGTGTGTCGATCGACGCACTGCGTTTTAATCCGAGACCTGCAAACAAAAACTCACCAAAACCAGAAACAAGCGTAAAATCCTACAAAAACACTAAAATCAAAATGCAAAAACGAAAACAGTGGGTTGCCTCCCACTCAGCGCTTGTTTAAGGTCATTAGCTTGACGCTTCAGCAGATTTATGTTGAGGGTGCATCATCCAGAGGCAGAATCTGCCCTCCTGGAATCTCGGCCTTAGCCCAATAATGTTTCACCCGCTGTCCATTCACAGTGAATTCATAACCGTCCTTAACAGTTAGAATGACAGCTCCATACGGACGCACCTCTTTGATTGTGAAGGGACCAGACCACCTTGATTTTAGCTTACCTGGAAACAAATGCAAACGAGAGTTATACAAAAGTACCTAATCATTGGGCTCAAACTGTCTGGAGACAATCTTCTTGTCATGATATGCCTTAGTCCTCTCCCTATACAGCTTTGAGTTCTCATAAGCAAAATGTGTGATCTCATCCAACTCATTAAGCTGTACCAATCTCCTCTCTGCAGCAGACTTAAGATCAAAGTTCATCTGTTTCACAGCCCATGCTGCTTTGTGCTCAAGTTCCACTGGCATATGACATGCTTTTCCATATAGCAGATGGAATGGAGTGGTCCCAAGTGGTGTTTTGAATGCTGTCCGGTAGGCCCATAATGCATCATCCAACTTTGCTGCCCAATCTTTCCTTGTCTTCCCAACTGTCTTCTCAAGGATCTCCTTAATCTGCCTGTTAGAAACCTCAACTTGTCCACTAGTCTGAGGGTGATAAGGAGTAGCGACTCTGTGATGAACTCCATGCTTCTTTAGCAGCTTCTCGAAGACCTTATTGATAAAATGAGATCCTCCATCACTAATCACTATACGAGATACTCCAAATCTGGGGAATATGATGGTCTTAAACAGCTTAATGACCACTGAAGAATCATTGGTTGGACTAGCTACTGCTTCAACCCACTTAGACACATAGTCTACAACAACCAAAATAAACTTATTCCCATAGGATGAGGGAAAAGGACCCATGAAATCTATACCCCAACAATCAAAAACCTCAACTTCTAGAATGAAATTCTGAGGCATCTCATGCTTCTTACGGATTTTCCCTCTCCTCTGATAGGCATCACACTGAGTGATGAAAGAATGAGTGTCTCTAAACATTGTAGGCCACCAGAAACCTGCTTGCAGAACCTTAGACACAGTCTTGAATGCAGCAAAATGTCCTGAATAATCTGATCCATGACAGTGGAAGAGGATGTCTGGAACTTCAGATTCAGCAATGCATCCCCTGTAAAGACTATCTGAACACTGCTTGTAGAGATATGGCTCATCCCAGTAGTATCTTCTAAGCTCCCTAAAGAACCTTTTCTTTTCATAACCCTTTAAATTATCTGGTTCAGTCTCAGCAGCAAGGTAATTAGCTATATCTGCATACCAGGGTCGATCAGAGGTTGCTACAGCAGCAATTTCGAAGTCAAAATTCCCAATTCTGACTCTGAAAGACTCTCGGTTCGTATCAGGTATGCATCGACCGTTGCTTGCGCGTGTGTCGATCGTTGCTTCCCCGATACCTGTACCGACCGTTGCCAATGTGGCATCGATCGATACAATGCGATTGTCTCGACAATTCTGCAACTCACTGCCTAAATCCATCTGAAAAACTGTACTGATCATGTTGACGTTTTCCTCAGGCAAATAATCATTTATAGGCACGTCTTCCTCAATTATCATCCTTGAAAGATGATCAGCAACTCCATTCTCCACTCCCTTCTTGTCCCTTACTTCAATATCAAACTCCTGAAGCAACATAATCCATCTCAACAGTCTAGGCTTAGCATCCTTCTTCTGCATCAGATACTTCAGGGCTGAATGATCGGTGTGAACAATCACCTTGGAGCCAACAAGATAAGGGCGGAACTTCTCAAATGCAAAGACAACAACCAACAGCTCCTTCTCCGTGGTTGCATAGTTCCTCTGTGCGTCATCTAGTGTCCTACTAGCATAATAGATTGCATGAAGCTTTCTGTCCTTCTTCTGTCCCAGAACAGCTCCTACAGTAAAATCACTTGCATCACACATAACCTCAAAAGGTAGATCCCAATCTGGAGGCTGGACTATTGGAGCGCTCACCAATGCCTGCTTTATCTGTTCAAATGCAGCCTGACAGTCTGCAGTGAACTCAAATTTGGTATCCTTACACAGCAAAGCAGTTAGTGGCCTAGCAATCTTACCGAAGTCTTTGATGAACCGTCTATAGAAGCCAGCATGTCCAAGAAAGCTTCTAATAGACTTAACAGAATCAGGCGCCTGAAGGTTGGTCATTACCTCAATCTTAGCACGGTCCACTTCGATCCCTGCTTCAGACACTTTATGTCCAAGAACAATACCATCTCTGACCATGAAATGGCATTTTTCCCAGTTAAGGACCAAGTGCTTCTCTTCACATCTAGTCAGCACCTTGCACAGATTATCTAGACATTCATTAGAGGATGATCCATAGACTGAGAAATCATCCATGAATACCTCCATAAAGTCCTCAATCATATCTGTGAATATGGACATCACGCATCTCTGGAAGGTGGCAGGAGCAGTACAGAGTCCGAAAAGGCATCCTACGGTAAGCAAATGTGTCATATGGACAAGTGAAAGTGGTCTTTCCCTGATCTTCTGGGTGGATAGGAATCTGAAAGAAACCTGAGTATCCATCGAGGAAGCAGTAATAAGGATGATTAGCTAACCTCTCTAGCATCTGATCAATAAAAGGCAAGGGGAAATGATCCTTTCTGTTTGCAGCATTCAGCTTCCTGTAATCTATGCACATCCTGTGTCCTGTTACAGTCCTAGTAGGGATCAGCTCGTTCTTCTCATTCTTCACAACTGTAACTCCGCCCTTCTTAGGTACTACATGGACTGGACTCACCCAATCACTGTCAGAGATAGGATAGATAATCCCAGCATCAAGGAGTTTCATAATCTCCTTCTTAACCACTTCCTGCAGATTAGGATTAAGCTTTCTCTGATGCTCAACAGACGTCTTAGACTCATCCTCAAGATGTATCCGATGCATGAACAGCTCCGGTGAGATACCTGAAATGTCATCAAGAGAATAGCCAAGAGCTTTGCAATGCTTGCGCAGCTTGCTTAGCAGTAAAGTGAGCTCTGCGTTGTTCAAAATAGCATTAACAATCACTGGATAAGTTGAATTGGGTCCAAGAAATGCGTACCTTAGCCCGGATGGAAGTTGTTTCAGCTCTATTTTCGGAGCTTTTTCCTCAGCCCAGTCTTTGTCGACTTGCAACGACCGATGCTTAGGTAGTGTCGATCGTTGCATCGTCGCGTCAGACACTTCCACCTGCATCGCAACTTCAACATAATCCATCAGTCTCGTGTAGCACATTGCTGGCTCATCCTGCAGGTACTCTAGCTCCAATATAGAGCTCAGTAAAGCCCTTTCTAGTGGGTCTTCAGCATGTGATTGGTAAAAATACTCTGTAGCCAGATCACCCAATGTGTCCACATAGAAGGTCTGTCCATCGATGGTTGGTCTCTTCACCAGCTTGTCCATATCAAAACTTATCTTCTGATCACCCACATTCAGAACTATTTTACCTCCTTGACAGTCAATCATCGCACCAGCTGTGGCTAAGAAAGGTCTGCCTAGAATCAGTGGATCTTTTGGTTCCTGTCCATACTGTAGAACCACAAAGTCAGTCGGGATCACACATTTGCCAATCATTATAGGCACATCCTCCAATACTCCTTCGGGAATCCTGATTGTCCTATCTGCCAGAACCAGTGATATCCTAGTGGGTATAAAGTCAGTCATCCCGAGCCTTTTGGCAACTGAGAGGGGCATAAGATTCACACTGGAACCAAGATCACATAGAGACCTTTCGAATCTCTCTCTGTAGATAGCACAATCCAACACGAAACATCCTGGATCCTTTAACTTCTCGGGAATCCTACCCTGAATTACTGCACTACAAACTTCATTGATCATCATTACACTCTCCTCATCAGACCACTTTACAGCAATCATATCCTTAAGGCATCTTCTCATTACAGGAGAGGTTTCAATAGAGTCCATCAAAGGCACTTCAACTTTCACCTTTTTAATGAACTCCTTCCACTTTGCATACTGCCTATCATTCTTAGCCTTTCTGGGATTTTTGGGATAAGGTACCTTAGGCTTGTAGACTCTCTCGGTTGACTGTTTCGGTTTCTCTGGTTTTGAACCCTCTGCAGTCGCCTTGCATCGACCGTCACTGGAGGTGTGTCGATCGTTGCTGGGTGGCTTCTCTATGACAGTTTCTTCGTTATCGCTTTGCATCGACCATTTCTTGGTTGCGTCGATCGATGCATTACGAATGTCCAGGATCTCATCTTCCAACTCGTCAATTTCCACGAGTTCTTCCACACTCAGCTGCTTCTTCTGGCCAGGTAACAGCTCCTTACCACTTCTCAATGTTACTGCATTGCATTGGTACTTGGGATTAGCATCAGTTCGTCCTGGGAGATATCCATCTTCCCTCTGAGCATATCCAGCAGTTCTTGCTACTCCAGCATCAAGCTCCTTCATGTGTGCGCTCAGATACTCAAACTTCCCATTCAGCTCCTTGTAAACTGTTCCTATCTTCTCGTTGACGTCTGCAGCATTCTTAGTCTGACTCTCCATCAGCTGTTTCATCATTGTTTCCATCCTACTCTCATGAGCTGTAGGTGCAGGAGGAGTCTGATAAGAGGAAGATCCATAGGTTCTCTGAGTACCTTGTCCAAAGGGCTTATGAAAACCACTAGTCTGTCCAAAAGAGTTTTGATTGCCTGTGAAGGCACTCTTTTGTTCTCCATTGAAGAATCTGTTACCCTGCTGATTACCAAATCTGTTACCTTGGAAACCAGATCCCCCAATGTAATTCACATCTTCTTCCTGAGTGTCCTCCTCAGTCTGAATTACATCAACATCGTGAGCAAAATGGACAGCCTTCTTACTAGCCAGGAGATTGCAGATTGTGTCCATCCTAGATTTCAATTCAGCCATATTTGTATTCTCTACACTTCCACCAGATTTCTTCCTCCTCTCATCCATAGTCTTGCAACTGTTGTTGCTCACTAAATTCTCAATCAACTGCTTAGCTTGTGCAGGAGTCCTGGTGTTGAAGCTTGCATTACTGGAGTTATCCAGCGCAGACTGATATGGCAGACCTATGCCTCTGAAGAAGATACCAAGCAACTAAACTTCAGTGAATCCATGGTGTGGGCAGTCACGCTGGTACTTCTTGAATCTCATCCAGGCAGCTTTTAGAGGATCCACAGCTCCTTGGGAAAATGTGAGAATGTCCTGTCTGGACTGATCTGAACGCGCATCATCATAGAAATGACGCAGGAACTCACTCTTCAGGGCTGCCCAAGTGTCAAACTGCCCAGATGGCAGTTGCTTTAGCCATGCACCACCAACTCCTGGAAAACTCCATCATACTTCATGCCAAAGACTATGTCCTCAAACTGATCAATGTGATCCATAGGCTGCTCTGTTGGGTGACCATGGAATGCATTCTGTCTCGTCAGCGAGTAGTAGATGGTCTTGATCTCAAAATCATTCCTCTCAAAGCCAGGAATCACCAAAGCTGACCGGTTTGCATGAAACTCATCCGGTCTGTTGTAGTCAGCTAAGGTCCTCTCATGAACAACCATCTCTCTACCTTGGGCCTGTCTGGCCGCTTGGTTCTGCTCCTGTTGCGGTGGCTCAGGAGGATCAGGGATGACATTCCCTTCAGCATCAACCCTTTGAAAAGCAGCATTGTATGGGTTGTTATCTTGGTCCCTCAGAGTTGTATTGAGCATCACGCACCAGAATTAGCCTCTGTACTACCATTCTTTCTCTTCTTTCTCTTCTGTTGGTCCTCTCTAGACGTCCAAGTTCTTCAAGATCGAGATTAATTAGGCTTAAGTTCGGATTACTTCGAGTTTCACGCTTCTGCATAAACTGTCTGTAATCGTCAAGCAACGATCGATGCTATCAGTGCAACGATCGATTCAATCTCAAATCGCTAAGTGACGATCGACATAAGAGGTGCAACGATCGACGCAAGGCGATATCGGTACCTGCGACAGAGAGAAAACAGAGAAGAAAGTTTAGTAAAATAAAATAAAATAAAAAAAAAACGAAAAACAAAAACAAAAACAAAAATATCCTAGTAAAAACCCTAAGTTCGGTCCTATCGAAGACTCTAAGAGTCCCCGCAACGGCACCAAAAACTTGATAGGTCAGATTTTATTCCCTATACTAACTGCAAGTGCACATCAATATCAATGTAGTATATAGGGTTATCGAATCCACAGGGACACTGGTCTCGATAGATCAGAACAGAAGAGATTAATAATAGGAATTAAAGCAGGTAGTGAATGTATTAAAAGCGAGGCAATAAAGTAAATCAGTAGCATGAATTTGTTTTGAAAGCAATAAACTAAAAGCGCTAAGTCTAGGGAATTCTCAGGAAACCAGACAAGCAGACAAGTTAATCAGTCAGGATCAAATTAAACTCAGTTCTAGAACTCAAATCACGGAATTAGAATTAACCAAATCTCTTTGCGAAAATCCTCTAAGTCTAAGTGCAGTAATCCAAATCTCTTTGCAATTACTAACAGATTAAACCAGCATTAATTTCAAGTTCGATATGTTCACAATTAAAGTAAACCAAATCTCTTTGCGAATAATTTAATTGCTCAAGCTAAATAGTTCAGATTCTAAACCACACTCTCGTGTCGTATTTAGCAACCTAAGATCTAGATTCTAATTGATCAGGTTAGAACTAGCTTTAAGCACAATTTAGGTTTTTTTTTTTATAAGAATGTTAATATCATTAATCAAAATGAAATGTTAGGTGTTACAATTTGAAACACAAATTGCTAAACCTAATTGAAGCACTCACGCCAAAAAAAAGATAAAAAACATGAGAACTATTACAATCGATAGTTTGCTGTATTAGTTCAAGAACATTTTAGGCAAAACTCTCGATAACCATCTTGGAGGCCTGGAATGGAGCAGACGGTCTTGGAAAGAGTAGCACACGGAAAAGACTGAAGAACCAATAGGAAACCACAGGAAGTTGTTTCATCCGATAACCCATGAAAATAGGTCCATTTGACAGCAAAGTCTAGAGAGAGCCGATCCAGACTGCCCTCCACATCTTTCAAATCGGTCTCAAGAGACTCCTGGATCCGGCCCTACAACACGGGATTATACAAGCAAACGGGGCTTAATAGCCGAAGCATCACCACAACCGCCGCCTTACTACCTCCTCCTGAGCTAAAGAATCGGGACAGATAACAAAACCGGAGCATCATCAAACTTAAACCAACTTTCACAAACCCACCTAACCAAGTCTAACCTCCCTCACCCTAGCTAATAAGAAATTTGCCAGTTCAAGCCTTAGTCTAAGCCGTAACCATCCGCAAGCAAATACCACAGTACTAAACCGGCCATCATAACCAGAGACAAACCAATCGCCATGAGGGAGGACCAAACCGAACGATCCCGTGCTCGGAAGAACGAATCGCTGCCGGAGGAAGAGAAACTGAACCGCCGGAACTTTACCGGAACCAAGTCGCACAACCGTCGCCGTCGAGCTCGACCCGCCGCCGTCCCTTTGAGCCGCATAGCAGAGCCACCGTGAGAAGGAGAATCGCCGGTCCGTGACGCGAATCGCGAAACCCTAAGCACCAAATCGCCGCCATAGCCACCGCCGTCCTCTGGCAGTGGATCCGGACGAGCAGAGTGTTGGGTCGCGCCACGAAACCTCCAAGACACCGTTGCTCGTCGCCGTAGCAAGTAGCACGCAGCAAGCCCAAACCCGATCTAGAAACTCCGCTCCTCCGATATTGACTGGAACCTTACACGAAAACCTCCCGGCGAACAAAGAAGAAAAAAGGTGGCCCTCCCCGCACGCCGGAGACAGCCCGACGGCGGAGAGGACGAGACGCGCCCGGAGAAGCTTGCTCGAGCCGGAGTTGGTTGAGAGAGAAAGGGGTTAAGCGCGTTGGGTCACGCGCAGCTTTTTCTAAAAGACACACTATGAATCTACTCAGACATGATTAATGAAACAGAAATCATAGAAATAATAGATTGCATATAAGAAATTAAATAGATAAAGGGGTTCGAAATCTTCTCCAAATAGATGAAGTACAGGATTAGATCAGCCCCAAAAGCTCTAAAAATCTCTTAGCTCTAAGTATGAAAGCGTATCTAAAATAAAAGCCAAAACTCTAAATATATAGGCATAATCTCGGCTGGGGCTTCTGTGTTAATACTGGAACTATTCCGGGGTTCTCTGCAAATCTTTATAACTTGATTAACCGCCGTATTCTGTCCCATCCCGCTAGTGTGTCGATCGAGACCAAAGGTGTGTCGATCGATGCATGATCATCAAACCGGGCAGTGAGTTAAACTCTCGGCCAAAATGCTTCAAAACTCCCAAAATACTCCAAAATCTCCACATTAGCTCCAAATCTGATTAAACCTGTAAAAGACTCTAAAATAACACAAAAGACACTAAAAACACATCTATATCATGGCATAAAAGGGGTAAAAACCATGATATATCATACTACCGCCTCGATTCCGTAAGCCAGCGAGAAGGAAGTCTCGCCAGTGCATTTGCGGGGGGTAGTCCGGTAGGCCCAGAGTACGGCTGGGAGTTCGTCACTCCAGGTTGTTTTACACTCGTTGAGCCTTGAGACCGTTCATAATCGCTTTGTTAGCTGCTTCCGCTAGCCCGTTCCCCTAGGGGTAGCGTGGCGTTGAGTAAGTCAGCTTTATGTTCCAAGTTCTGCAGAACTCTTTGAACGCATTTGATATGAACTGAGATCCGTTATCGGTGACGATCTCATGGGGTAATCCATGTCGGCAAACGATGTTTCGCCATATGAACTCCTTAACATGAACGTCTTTAATTTTTTGATATGACTCTGCTTCAATCCACTTGGTGAAGTAGTCCGTCATCACCAATAGGTGTGTAGCTTTCTTTTTGCTGGATGCGACTAGCAGCCCCACGATGTCCATCCCCCATCGCATGAATGGGTATGGTGATGAGATAGAAGAGAGTTTTTCCGATACTTGATGGATAATTGGAGCATGCTTTTGGCATTTATGGCACTTGTTGGAGAAAGATTCGCATTCGGTGGCCATTGTCGGCCAATAGTAACCTTGCCTTTTGATTCGTACGGCCAATGCTCGTCCTCGGTAATGGCTTCCGCAGGATCAGTCGTGTGTTTGTGTAATCACGGCCGTGGCTTGCTCTTTGTCAAGGCATTTAAGGTAAGGTCCGGAGAGACTCCTTTTGAAGAGCTCTCCTTGCATGACGCAGTACCTTGCGCTCTATGTTTTGAGTTTCCGTGCCTCCCATTTGTCGTTGGGAACTTCCCCGTTTGCGATATATCGAATGATCGGAGTTCTCCAATCTTCGTCGTTGTTAGGCTCGGGTCCCAGTCTAGCGGATGTGGCTTGGATTGGTCCGTCGGGGACATTCCCAACGTACACAGCGTTTCTAGGATCGAGGTCATCATCAATCTCGAAGATGTAGCTGCTGGTGATCCCAAGACATTCTTTGTGCTTGACATCGTCCTTCATGGCGGGCCCATATTCTTTCAAGGACAGAGCTTTGAGGGCTATGTCGATGCTTGGTTTTTCGATCCCTTCGACTGGAATGATCCTTTTGAGGTTAGGATCTGATGTCGATGCTAATGCGGCTAGGGCATCGGTTGCAGTGTTTTCCCCTCGTGGGATTCGTGTTAGATCAAAGAATTCGATCTGTTCGGCTAGTGCATGGACTACCCGTAGGTATGCTTCCATCCGTTCGTCTTTGGCCTCGTAGTCGCCATGATATTGGCTCGTGACCAATTGGGAATCGCTGAAGGCATTTGCTTCCCAGGCTCCTATTGCTATCGCGAGTCTGAGCCCGACTATTAGCGCTTCGTATTCTGCTTTGTTATTTGATGCGGCGAAGCCTACTCTGAACGATTGTTCTAGTACTTCGCCCGTTGGGGAGACTAGCTTTACTCCGACTCCGGATCCTTGCCCCGAGGAAGCTCCATCGACGTAGAGTTTCCATTTTTGGGCCGAGGTCGGGTCGAGTTCTATAGTCGGAGGGAGCTCAATTACGTAATCTGCCAGTACTTGTGCTTTTAGGAACGTTCGAGCTTTGTATTCTATGTCGTACTCGCTAAGTTCGATAGCCCATTTGACTAATCGACCTTACTGGCTTTGACTATGAAGGATGGTTCTCAGCGGCTGAGAGGTCATCACTATGATCGAGTGCGATTGAAAGTACGGTCGGAGTTTCTGAGCCGATGTCACTAGCACTAAGGCGAGTTTTTCCATGGCGGGGTATCTGGTTTCGGCGTCGATCAAGGTCTTACTGATGTAATACACCGGCCGTTGCTCGTTTTGTTCCTCGCGAACCAGGACTCGACTCACTGCTGCCGTCGAGACAGCTAAGTAGAGGTAGAGGGGTTCCCCTTCTACTGGTTTTGCCAGTATGGGTGGTTCGCTTAAGTATGCTTTCAGCTGAGTGAACGCCTCCTCGCACTTTTCGTCCCAGAGGAATTTTTTGTTTGCTCTGAGCAGGTGGTAGAAGGGTAGACATTTATCAGTCGACCTTGAGATGAAGCGATTCAGAGCAGCTATTTTACCGGTCAGGCGCTGGACTTCTCGCGTTGTTCTGGGAGATTTCATCTCTATGAACGTTGCGATCTGTTTGGGGTTCGCTTCGATCCCTCTTTCGGTTACTAGGTAACCAAGGGATTCTCCTGAGGGAACCCCGAAGGTACACTTCGCTGGGTTGAGTTTCATCCAGTATTTGTTGAGAATGGTAAAACATTCTTTTAGTTGGGGGATGTGATCCTCATACCTGGAAGATTTCACCAGCATATCGTCGATGTAGACTTCCATGGTTATGCCTAGGAGTCCTGAAAACATCTTGTTGACGAGGCGTTGGTAAGTTGCTCCTGCGTTTTTCAGTCCGAAGGGCATGACTTTGTAGCAGTACGTGCCTCGATCCGTTATGAACGAAGTCTTTTCTTGGTCCTCAAGGTTCATCAATATTTGATTGTACCCTGAGAACGCGTCCATAAAAGATAGTAGCTGGTGTCCAGCGGTAGCCTCGACCAGTCGGTCGATGTGCGGGAGTGGAAAGCTGTCCTTTGGATTTGCTTTGTTGAGATCCGTAAAATCTACACAGACCCTCCATTTTCCGTTCTTTTTCTTGACCACTACGGGGTTCGCAAGCCAGTCGGGGTACTTGACCTCTCTGATCGATCCGATTTTTAATAACCGATCGACCTCGTCATTGACGGCTTTGGCCCGCTCAGGGCCTAGTTTTCGACGCTTCTATCTTACCGGTTTGTAGGTTGGGTCGACATTCAGCTCGTGGCTGGTTACGTTGATGTTGATCCCTTTCATGTTTGCTGAAGACCAGGCGAAGGAGTCGACATTCTGTTTGAGAAAAGAGACCAGTTCATTTTTAACTGGCTCTGATAGGTCGATTCCGATGCCAACGAGTCTTTAGGGATGAGCATCGTCTATGCAGACCTGAGTCGTGAGGTCCTTTGGGGGTCCTATTTGGCTTGGGTCGTTCGACCTTTTGGTCTGCATGGTGGCGAGCTCCTCATCTTTCTGTAATTGCTACGCAGGGGATTTCTCGATCTGCTTATGTCCGTTCATGTAGCAATGACGGGAAATTTTTTTACTTCCGTAAATGGTTTTGATCCCTTTGGGAGTTGGGAATTTTACGCATTGGTGGTAGGTCGATGGTACAACTTTCATGTCGTATATCGATGGTCGACCTAGGATCGCGTTATAGGGAGCTGACCGATCTACTATGACGAACTCCGTCATTCTTCGAACTCCTCAAGCGGTTACTGGGGCGAAGACCGATCCCATCGAGTACGTCGTTTCGCTAGCGAAACCTACTAGTGGTGTCTTTTCTTCCACGATCTCGGAGTCGTTGAAGTCCATCTTTTTGAACGCGTCGTAAAAGAGGACATCTACCAAACTTCCTGTGTCAATCATTATCCTTGAGAGTTCGACATCTCCCACTACTAGAGAAACGAGGAGGGCGTCGTCGTGTGGTTTGTCGAGATTACTTGTCTCGCTTTCGTAGAAAATGATTTCGTGGTCTGGTTCCAACATTGGGGTTTTCCCCCCTCTGTCGGTCTCGACTCTTCTTTGAAGGGATTTGATCGAATTGACCGAGTCGCGGCAAAGCTTGGAGCCACCGAAGATGAAGTCGATTCGTTTAGGGGGTATAGCCCATACACCCCCCCCCCTCCCCCCGCGCAGAGAAGAGGGAGATTGATTCTCGAGCGTAAACTTTTGGCGGGAGCCGGAGGCGGGGATAGTGCCGAACCTCCCGGAGTGCCACTCAGGTTGAGCTCACCGAGGATGAACTCGACTCGCTTTCGCGACCCTTGAGGGAGCGTTTCGGGGGATTCCGGCTCCTTTGACCGTTCTCGTTTGTTCTGAGAAGGTTTTTTGGAGTTCGACTCCTTGGCCTGTTTGTTTTCCTTTTTGTCGGGCAGAGTTTCCTGCTCGACTTCAGAAGTCTTGTTTTCTTTCGGACTCTCGTTTTTGAGCCTCTGCTTTAGCTCGAGTATAGAAATCTTCGGTCGAGTGTCCTCTTTTATTGTGGAAATCACAGAATTTTTCCTTGTCGAACTCGAATTTCTTCGAGCTCTTTGGGCTCTCGACCGCGTTGACGTTCCCTGATTTACGGGAATCCTTTTTCGAGTTCGAATTCTGCGAGCCCGACGGGTTCTTTTCTTTTCGGTGTTTTTCTCTAAGGGCCGTGGTTTCGTCCTCGAGGCGAGCAAAGGCCGATACGCGATGGAGGGCGTCATCGAGAGTTTGAGGTTCGCGGACCGTTATTTCCTCGCGGAATCTGGTTGAGTACCTTAGTCCTCGTAGTCTTTGAGAGACGCCAAATAGGGCTGCCTCAGTAGTCTTTTCCTCGATGAAGACGGAGTATTGTTTGAGGAAAGCCGTCATGAACTGGGTGAAGTTGTCAATGGACCTTTCTTCCAGTCCGGCAAACCATTCTAGGGCGGAGCCCGATAGGTTTTCCGCCAAGAGTCTACAGAAAGCTGGCTCTCTCTCCTCATCGGTAAGGTACACCCTTGCCATCGCTAGTCGGAATGCCCTGATGTGGGCTTTCGGTCTGATTTCCCAGAGAATTCTGGAAACTTAGTTTTCTTGATTTCTCGGATCCTTGCAAACGCGATCCGATCTGTGAACGGCGTTTGTTGTGTTTCCTCGATTACTCGATCGATGTCAGGATCTTTAGCCAGCTCGATGTATTGTCTAAGCATATCGTGTTCATCGCCCTCTGCGGGTGCGAACTGGGCTCGTGCCTGACCTGACGTTTGTTCCGGAAAAATTGGGTCGAGGAGATCGATCGGTGGGACCGACCTTGTCTGGTCGATCTGGGGCGTTTGGAACTGTACCGTGTTTGATCCGTTAAGGAATCCCGAGCTCGAGGCGAAGGCAGAGCCTCCTAGTTGCCTCGGTCAGGTATTAGAGTTATTCGGGAAAGGTGGTGGCCCGGGTAATGGTCGATTTCTTGATCCGGTTGGATCTGTGACCATCGAACTCGAACTGAATGGGTCGGTATCGCGATAGGGGTCATTATAGGGCGCAAGCCGCTATTTGACGTATTATCGAAATTTCCCGACGCTCCTGGAGGAGTTACTACCTAGGAGAAATCCAAGCGGGTACGCGGTGGAGGACTTATGGGAGTTCGCGTTGGTCTACCCCCTTTGTTTTGGCTGGCGAGCTCTTCGAGACGGGCACTAAGGCGCCGTTCTTATTCATCGAGCTGCGCGGCCAGGGAACGGTTTGCGATCTCTTGGGACTTTGTGCTTGCCTCGTTATTTCTCGTTCGATCTACCAATAGGCTGAGCATCGAACGGATCTCGGCAAGATCGTTTTGCCCTTGTCTCTGTGGAGCAGAAGGTAGTGGCGAATTAGGTCTGGTTATTCCACATCCACTTCTTGGGGCGGATATTGAATTGTTTCTCATCCACACCCTGTTTCTGCTCGGATCATTAGTTCCTGACAAAACGTTTGTCGGAGTCTGGCTCGTCGCGATTGTTTGAGCGACAGATCCGGCTGGTGCCGAGGTCGTGGAGATTGAGACGGAGCTCGTCAACACGCCGTCGGTCTGACCCATGTTCCTTACCCCGGTGGTGCTCTGAGGAACGTTGTCGACCGTTTGAGGTAGGTCAACTGGTGGTGTGGCGCTGGGAGAGCCAGTTTGGTCGGGATTCATCTCGATCTATCGGATCTAGGATCTGATTCTTAAGATAGGAAAAGCTATAGATAGTCCCCACAGTCGGCGCCAAATGTGAGATCCGGGATTCACACTAAGAATTTGTATTCGTGGATTTGGACTTTAGGATATATAAATGGTATAGTTTCCTATGAATCAAAGACTTTATTGAGATTGATCGTCGAGATAGAACAAACACAATCGAGAAGAGAGTACAATGTATGAAATCAAGCTATCTAGTCGAAGTGTTCTTAGCCCAGGTTGGAATATCTTGAATGAGTCGCCACTTCTTATTTTAAATAGTCTCGACCTTGACCTCTTTGTTCCGATATTTCTGCCTCGTCGTCGTAACGATCTCCGAGATTCTCGCGGATCAGTTGAACTTGACAAGACCGAGTTGTTCTATCTCCACGCCATCTTCTGCCGAGCTCGAGCTCGATCGTCTCTGGCTTCGGCATCGTCCGGGCCTTGCCAGGGCGTTTATTCGCTTGGGCCCAACAAAGGAGCCGGCTCTCCTCTTTGTCTTTGATTATGGAATGGGCTTGTAATTACGGGCTTTCGCATTTTCTGTTAATGGGCCGGATTTCCTAGGGGGAAACCAGTACCAACAATGGGCTAAGGGGCAATTGTTGGTGCTGGATTTCGCACAACGAAATCCGGTCCAATTATTTGAAGTGTAATGTCCGTATCTTCCGAAGCCCATCACGACCAATCCCATAAAGCCTCTACCAGTCTGATCCTAACCAAGTCGCAGAAGCAGCTTCTAGGCCGATCAACGAAACAACAACCTGAAGAGAATGGAAGTCGATAATAAAGGATAACCAAGTTAGCTGTGATCCCAAGATATCCAATTACCAAGTGGTTAGCCGTTGCGATTAGGCGGAGTTAAAGAAGGTAGTTCGAAGTACAAAAAAGGAAGGGAGTTCAGTCAAAGAGGGATCATTTGAAAATCATCCGACTAAGTGCTTAGAAAAATACATTCAATCTCTTTGTAATATTATCGACCTATCTTATATACAAGTTCGATTTCGACATTCTTTCCTAAATACATCTTTGATTCATGAAAAAGCTATATATATTTCACTAAGTCCTAATATACGTTCATACAAGCTGCAGTGTAAATCCATCAACTCACATTTACCTTTGGTGAATTCGAGTTGAGATCGGGTTCAAGCGATCAGAGAGGAAATCCTAAAAGGATTCCGAGCTTGGATCAAATTTCGAACAATTGAGGGATAGGTGGTTTTGGGTTCGAGTTGACTAGTTGCATTATAAAGTTATTATGTTGAGAGCAAGTCTTAACTTGTTCCGGATGTTGTAGAAATGGTGCAAGAATGTTTTTAAGTGTTTGGAGGATCTTTTCGAGTTAACGAGACCAATCAAGGCAAGAAAATGTCAACCCACTGACGAGCTCTTGTGTAAAGAATAACGAATCTCACTTTTTGATGTAAGGAAATCATTTGGGTATTTTCAAATTGCTTTATTGAGATTTATTTCCAATCAGAGCTCGCAAGGATTAGTTCCTTGTATTCATTATGTCTTGTATCTGATCGTTCGTTTAGCCGTTTTGAGACTGAGATCATATGTTTATATCGACAAAAGTATGAATAAGATAAGATTATTCCAAAACTATCTATTTCATTCAGTCAGATTTTGTGCAAGATGGGGTTCGCCCGTTGTTCAAACTGATAAGATGAAATAAATGAAGTAAAAGAGGTGGGGGCTGTACTCGAGGGGAAAGCTGCCTACTTACCCTGCCAAGGGATCAAGCCTAAACTTTATTCGATTTTAAGAGAAGCACTTAGTGATAGTACCTCTTGAGATTCATGAAAGTCTATGGTCTTGTATCTGGTTTGTAACTCTGGACGTTCTTGAGCGGACTACTTCAGTGACTAGGTAAGGGCCTTCTGAATTAATCACTACTTTCAGAACCCTGCTCTTTGGTGTATTGATAGACTTTGCGCAAGACGTAGTCTCATACAATGAATCTCCTTGGCCTGACTATGGAGTTTTAGTAGCGAGATGTGGAATGTTGATGATCTTTTATTCGCGTTAGAGCTTAATCGCGTTTTTTATCGATCATCTCTAAGCGATCCAGGAGCATCTGTTAGTTAAGCTATGTCTTGAGGGCAATGTATCCTCTGGAGTCTTTGAACGTGCAGCTCGGCGGGAACTACTGATTACATTCCGTATGCCAATGAGAATGCAGTCTCATTGGTAGGTTTGCGAGGTGTAGTGCGGTATGCCCAAATTACTCTAGGGATCTCTTCACTCCATCTCTCTGTCTTAGCATAAAGTCTTTTCTTTAGGTTGTCAAGAATCAACTTATTTTCTGCTTCGGCCTGATCGTTTTCTAGAGGGTGCCTTAGGTTGAGGTGGTTAACAGGATTTTATATGTTTTTAAGAAATCTCTTAACCTTTTGGAGGTAAGACTTGTCTCGTTGTCTCTTACAATCTTGTAAGGGAGATTATGGTGACAAACAATGTTTTTTCAGATGAATTTTTGCGTCTGGAATTTGGTTATTTTCTGATTCGACTCTGCCTTTATCCTTTTGGTGAAATAATCCGCTAGGTCTAGCAGTTAATGGTATTTCTGTTTTTCGAACGACACAAATGGTCCGGTGACGTCCATAGACAATATCGTGAATGGATAGGTAGATGAAACTGAAGATAGTTTTCAGATGAGATGTGGATTATAGGCGCATACCGTTGGCATTTATCGCATTTTGCTGAGTAAGTCTTGTAATCAAAAACCATTGTGGGCCAAAAATAGCCTTGTCTTTTGATTTATACATCTAGTGACCATCCTCCGGAGTGACTTTCGCAGGTGCCTTGATTTGTTTCCCATGAACGCATACTTAGCATGGATTGGAGAGAATGCACTTGTATTTGTTTTGTATTATACAGTATTTTGCGCTCTTAGATTTGATCTTGCGAGCTTCCCATTTGTCTGGGGGGTACAAGCATGTTCTGGATAAAATTGATGATGGGTATTCTCCAATCAGGTCTCAGCTCGAGCTGATATGCCGAGAGGGGGTCTGGTGGTTCCTACTCATTGGGAGTTTCCTGCCCGAGGGAACAAACTCGACATCTAGAGGAGGTATATCAACTGTTCCCATTAGGGAATAAGACTCAGCGGATTCTAGGCAGTCCCTCGGTCTTATGTAGCTGACGGTTAGTAATTTTAGCGCTATGTCAATACTGGGTATTTCTATTCATTCGACAGTATTAATTCTTTTGACCAGTGGTTCGGAGGTCGTTGCTAGAGCTTCTACAGAGGTATTTTCACCTTGCAGGATTCTGGCAGCTTAAATCAATCGAACAGGTTTGTTAATCCACAAATGACTTTTAGGTAGGCATCCAATCTATTATCCCTTGCTCCAAACTCGCCATGGAAGTAGTCTGTGATGAGCTTGGAATCACTGAAAGCTAACAGTTATCCAGCTCCAATCTTGTGCATGAGCTAGAGACCGGCGATGAAAGGTTTGTACTCTACTTTGTTGTTACATTCTATGAAGCCGAATCTAAAAGAATTCATTAGAAGATATCTCGTAGGGGTTACTAGTTTGATGACGACTCTCGGTCCATTCTTGGAGGATGCTCTGTCGACATGGAGTATCCATTTTTTGTCGGGAGTGTCTTCTTCTGTAGAATGCAGCGTTAGCTTGATGAAAAAGTCAACTAAGACTTGAGCCTTGGCGCATGTGCTCATTTGGAATTCAATGTCGTAATTGCTAAGCTCGATGGCTTATTTAGCTAGTCGGCTTTATTGGCTTGTATTGTGAAGTATACTTTGAATAGGTTGTGAGTTCATCACTAAAATTGATTGTGACTGAAAGTAAGGTCGAAGCTTGCGAGCTGACATGACTATAGCTAGAGGCATTTTTTCCATTGCTAGATATCGAGACTCTGCATCGATTAGCGTTTTTCTTATGTAGAAGACTGGCTGCGGCTCGTTCTACTCTTTGCAAACTAGTACTCCACTCACTACAAATGATGACACTGCGATGTAGAGGTAGAGTGGCTCTCCTTCCACTGGTTTGACTAGGATGGGAGGTTCGCCTAGATTTTCTTTGAGTTGTTGGAATTCCTCTTCGCATTTTTCTACCCATATGAACTTTTATTTCCTTTGAGGAGTTGGTAGAACATGACACATTTGTCACTAGATTGGGAGATAAAGCGATTGAGAGCTGCTATTCTTCCGGTCAGTCGTTACACTTTTCTAGTGGTATTAGGAGATGAAATCTCTCTAAAGGCTTCAATCAGTTTGAGGTCAGCCTCGATTCCTATTTCAGTCACGATGTAACCGAGGAACGCGCCAGAGAATACTTTGAAGGAGCATTTAGTTGGGTTTAGTTCATCTTGTATTCATTTAAGATAAGGAAGCATTCTTTTAATTGGGCTCTGTTATCGTATTCCCGAGAGAATTTTACCAACATGTCATCGATATAACCTCTATGGTTTTATCGAGCTGTTCTGCGAACAACTTGTTCACTAGGCGCTAATAGGTTGCACCTGCATCTTTAAGTCTGAAGGTCATTACTCTGTTGCAGTAGATGCCTTGGTCTGTGATGAAAGCTGTATTTGATTTGTCTTCTGGAGTCATTAGGATTTTATTATACCCATAAAAACATCGATGAAAGATAGGAGATGATATCCAGCTATGGCTTCCACCATACAGTCTATGTAAAAGAGTGGAAAGCTATCTTTGAGACAAGCTTGTTAAGATCGGTGAAATCAATACACATTCTCCACTTCCTTTTTGACGACTATTGGGTTAGCCAACCAGTCGGGGCATTTGACTTTCCTGATATGACCCTACTTTGAGCAGTGAGTCGACCTCATCTTTAACTTCTTTGGCTCTATCGGGACAGAGCTTGTGTTGGTTTTGGTTGATAGGTTTCTAAGTAGGATCAATGTTTAGGTCATGAGAGGCCACTTCCTCGCATCAGAGGTGGACCACACTAGTAATAATGTCCATGTTTGTTAGGTCCCTCCGATGATGACGCACCTATTGGGGTTTATATCGTCGATGCAAACCTGTACAACGAGCTTTTTTCTAGGTCCTCAGACCGTGGGGTCGTTATTGCATTCAACCTGTCGTTCTGCGAGCTCATTGTTTTATGTAATTTCTATAATTCAGATTGTTATATCTGTCGATAGCCTGCCAAGTAGCATACTCGAGAGGCCACTTATCTTCCATATATTGTTTTTATTCACTTTGGGCCAGGGAATTGAATGCACTGATGGTATGTAGAATAAACTGCTTGCATGATGTAGAACCATGGCCTACCCATAATTGTGTTATAAGGAGCGGGCATGTTCACTACTGTTAAGTCTATTAATTTTAGTACTCCAGCGGCTTCGACTGGTAGTCGGATTGTGTTTAATGAGTATGTTGTTTCACCGGTGAAGCCAGTGAGAGCTGCTTTCTCGCCTTTTAGATCAGATTCTGTAAAACCCATTTTCTGAAGGCTGAATAAAATAACACGTCTACCGAGCTGCCAGTAATGATCATTATTCTAGACAGATCGAATCGAGCTACATCAAGCTGGATTATGAGAGCGCCGTCATGCGGTTTGTCCAGGCTTAGAGTTTCGCTTTCCCAAAATGAAATTTTGTAGTAAGGTCCATCCAGATTTCTTTTGTTCCCAGAGTCTTTGAAGACTTTTCGTTGGAATGATTTAGTTGATTTTACTGACTCGTGGCAGAAATTCAAAACTCCACAAATGAAGTTAATGGTCTGGCCGGAGGCGATCATTGTTCAGCTCGTTGGATAGTCTGTTGATATATTCGAACAATAATGCAAACAAGTAACAATGGACCTTTAAGAACGAGGAAACCATGCAATCCTTTCTAGGGCCGGCGCCTTGAGGCAAAAACAAGACTTATATTTTGTATAATATTAGACTTAAGAAAATACAAAGCATACAAAATGGCTAAATAGCCTAAGGATTTTTGAAATATATAAGGGCACATAGGCATACCGCAAATAACAAGAAAATAAGACTAAAGAAGTAATGGGCCGGCCTTTCTCTATCTATTGGATGGGCCTAAGATTACCTCATTAAAAACCTTACAAGGAAACCCATTTGGGATAAAAACTTGCAAGGTAAAAAGGACTACAATCGTCGGCCCAAAGAGTCAGTCTGTCTAAGGCTCAATGGCGATGATGGTAAAGATCACAAAGGGGCCGTTAGTTTTAATCATTGGCCATTCGTCTGTTGGGCCGAGCCAAATGGGTGGACTGTATGTGGTCGTGTGGGCTTGATGGTCTTCTGAAGTTTAGGTAGCAGCTCGTCTTCATCGGGAGTTTGTTCTCCTGAAGTTTCAGTTTTAGCTTTTCCTGCTGTGAGACGAGCTTTGGTTCGACATTCTCTGATGGAATGTCCTGTTTTATTATGATGTTTACAATTTTTTTTATAAAAGGGTTTGTTTTTAGGTTTTGTCGAGCCTTCAATGCTGAAACTATGTTGGCCTTGACCTTTGTCCTTTGAATCGTTTCTCGAATTTCTGTTCGAGTTGTTCGCATGTGTCATGGATTTTTTGCATTTGTCCGTTATGGCTTTTACATCTTCTTCATGAAGATCAAAATTTGAAATTCGATGGAGCGCATCATCAAGAGAGACTACCGATCTGACTGCGAGCTCCTTGCAAAATCTGGAGGTATACAAAAGTCCGTTTTAGAATGCTCTGACTGCTACGACCTTGTTTGGGTTCTTTATTTTGGACTTGATCTCCTTGAATATGAATATCATTATTCGAAGGGATTCGTCCGGACCTTGTGAGATCACCCAAAGGTCATCCTCTGAGGCTTGTTCCAGTATATATACGGAGTAGTGCTTTGGGAAGGCTGAAACGAGCTGGTTAAAGTAGTCTATAGAATTTCCTTCTAGAGCTGTGAACCACTCTAGGGCAGCTCTGACAACATTTTCAGCAAAGAAGCGGCAATAGACTGCATCATTCTCGTAACCGTTTAGGTGCACACAAACTATTTCCTGTCTAAACGATCTGATGTGAGGTCGGAGGTCACCTCTTCCTGAATATTATGTAAATCTGATTTTGGATGCATTTGGAATGCGAGCATTGGCAGTAATTTCAGTGAAGAGAATTCGTCGAGTTTCCTCAATTGCCTTATCAATATTGGGAGCTGGGCTTATAACCGAATGAACTCGATTGTCCATCTTCTGGATTTCAGCATTGGTGTGCTCAACGTATCTTTGGAAAGATTCACATTCGATCGGGCCTTTATGGTCATCGTGGTGGTAGGTCTGCCCGTTAATCTGACTGTTCGACTGACCATCTCCAAATTTGGGAGGTCTAAAGTTGAATGGGGTTCCAGATCTAAAAATGGCAGAGAGCTTAGGAGGTTTCCTCGATGTGGAAGCAATGTCCCACGCCCTAAGCCACCGCGATCTAGATGGTTCGCATCTTGAAGGCATAAGAGGTGGAGAAGGTAGACGCGTGATTGGTTTATGTGAAAGCAATGTCCCACACCCGGTAACGTTAAATCACGTCACATTTTTAGTTAACGATGTCGAGCTCACGAAAGTGGGGTGGCAGATACCCTCCAGCTCGAACTAGAATAGTGAACTGTCTTGAGGCGTCAGGGATGACGTAGACTTCAGCGAAGTTCAAACATGTTCGCGGAGGCAGACTTCCTCCGTTAGGAATAAGGCTCAACCCGATAGGGATCTGTGATTGGGTGATCTCAGCGAATTTGTTTGAGAGATCTCGTTGTTGTGATTCCAGATATAGAGTTCGTTCGAGTATTCAGAGTCTTTGCGCAGTTTTCCTATTGCTAAGGTGAAGGCTAATCCAAAAATCTTTGTTTTTTGTCTTTAACCTTTTAATATAGTTAGTATCTTACCTCATGTGTTCTGTCAGTTTGATAAGTCTATCTAGTTTGTTTGTTATGAATATAGATGATTTAACCCCTTTGGTTGCGGTGTCGGTTAAATTGTTTATTGTTAGTGTTGGGAATGTCCTGAAATCTATTTTACTTACTCTAAGAGAAAATCGTATTGTCGAGATGAGACAATCATATGACACTAGGCAGTCATAATGCTTTGCTAGAAGCCACTTATGATCAATGGGTTGAGAACTCATTGCTAGTGTTATATGATCCTACAGGGTCACACACCTAAGCAAACTGTACATTGTATGTGAGGTTGATCATTAATGTAATGATCGGGTGAATACATATTTGATATGCGTTCAATATCAAGTTTCTGGAACAGTGTCGATCGACATAATAAGTATGTCGGTCGGCACAGATCGGCCGTGTCGATCGACACAAAGAGTGTGTCGGTCGGCACAACTCGCGGATTACCAAATTAAATCGGTTTAATCGCTGGTTAATTCCGTCATGGTTTAAGTCGACATATATAAGATATATGGTCGACCTAAACTCGAGTTTAACCTAATACACAGCCACCAGAACAAGAAAAGAAACCTCTCTGGAGATTAGATCTCTTATAGGCACTAGCATCCCTCCTGTTCAGTTTGTGTGCGTGTGGATACCAGTAGAGGCACAGCGTTTGAGGTGCTTCGTGATCTCGATTATCTGCAAACTTTCCGCTGCCAATTACCAGGTAAATCTGAGATCCCATAGATTCCTAGGCTTGGAATTTATACCTAGGTTTGCTAATCCTGATTAGAACTGCTAGAAATTCCTTCAGTGGTATCAGAGCTTTAGGGTTCCATTGAATCTGTAGCATGTTGATTAGATTAGTTGAATCTGGATCTCTGTATAGTTGATACAAGCATGCTAAAATTCGTTTTCAATAAAAATCTAGTTTTAGGTTTTTTGACTTGAAAAACGATTAGGGTTTATCGCCCTGTGTCGATCGACACCAAACACGGAAGGATAACCCGAATAAAACTTGTTTCGCCTAGTGTCGATCGACACAAGAGTTGTGTCGGTTGACACAGACCTCGCGAGATTGATGAATTGGTTCAATTGGATTGGACCGGTTATCGAGCTTGGTTAATAATGGTTGAACACTGTGAATGGTTTAATTGCGATTGGTTTGATCAGGTTGGTATCGAACGATGCTAATGTAGCATCGATCGACACTGACCGGTATTCAAAACCGGATCAGGTTGGTATCGACCGATTGGTTTGATCAGGTTGGTATCGACCGATTGCTTTTGGTTATTCTGTATCGATCGACACCATAGTAGTGTCGGTCGACATCAGATTCGATGATTGGGTTATGGAACCTGAAATCACAGAATCAAAGCAAGATAAATCATTTAATTATAAGAATTAAAACATAATAAAACTGAACGTTTTAAATAATTCCGTTCCTCAATCAAATATCAAGTGATACTTGATGTCTTTCCAATCTTGTCAACTGTCAAGACTCATTTCATTGTGCGATAGACTTGCAGTGCGAGATGTCCACAATTACATGAGTAAGACAGAGGTAATCGTGTTGATGGACTTGCATGTTGGAATAGTTTAGTTGATCCTGATTCAATTCACAGATTCATATCAACCTAAACATACAGATCTAGGTTCTCTTGAATAGAAACATTAGATGATCTCACCTTTTACCTGTTTGTTGCAGCGGAAGGAATAGAACAGGTCAGAGATCAGAGAGATACACCGAGGGATGAATCCTCCAAAGGCTCACACACGCGATCACAGAAAACGGCTGCTAGACCGAGCTGATGGGAGGCGCAGAGAGGAGAGGAAAATCGCGGCCAGGGTTAGGGTTAGAGAGGAAAGATTTGGCTTTTAGTTTATAAAAGCCTTCTCTTTCCCTTTTGGGCTTTTGGGCCCAAAATACCAATCTGATTAAATCCCATTTAATCAGACCCATTAATCTTTCTCTCTTAGTACGACAAATGCCTAGCACTTTTACCGTACTTCTGCTAAGCCGTTCCAACACATTTTCCTGTTAGCTTAGGCGTGTGACCCATATGGGATCATATAATAAAGGCAATAAGTCCAAGACTTATAGATCATGAGCGGACTCTAGCAAGCCATCATGATCCCCAGTATTATATGACTTATGTCTGATCTTTGACATACTCTTACTTTCTAGAGACAGTACCGAGATTACTGGACACAATTCCAACAATCTCCCACTTGTACTGGAATCTCTGTATTCATAATCCTTTTGTCTCAATATCTCGATTAGTCATAAGGCAAGATTGGTGTCATCCTTATAAAGCCTAATCTTGTTCATCGGACTCTGATTTGATACTGACAATCCAAACGACTCGGGAAAGTCCGTTTGAGCATGGCCATGCATTTTCCAGTATTCAAATCTCCGATTGGCCTAGAGATATTCACTCCATTTATATTGGAGGGACAAATCCCGTCTTTTTCCATCACTGTAAACTACGCATTTCATAATACACCCAAACAAGGTCCTTATAACTATCGCAGAACGATAGCGTTAGACAATGATCAAAGTGCATCAGTCCATGTGCAGTCACATGCATGCGAACTCAGGTCTAAGGACTATACTCTATAGTCGTAGTAAGAATCTCTTATGACACAGATATAAATATCCTGAAGAGTTCTTATAAGCGGGTCTTGTCCGGTCGTATGTTCCCAAACATACACCTATGTACTGACTTTGATGCCGCGCATCTATGACACACTGAGACTTTGTCATAAGTCACGTACCAATCCAGTCTCACACGGTTGTTGGTGTTCCAATTTCAACAACCTTCGACTAGGGACAGGATGATATAAAACATTTATCAAATATAGGGTCTCATGATCAAGCTAAATGACTTCGATGACTCAAGATCAAGTCATTTACTTCGATGACCTATAAAATGGTTTATATCACTTTGGAACGATTATTTCATCACAGTTAAAATAATCTTGAAATAATAATTTCATTAAACATCTTAAATGTTATTTCAAGAACATATCCAATAACTAAATAAAGCCCTTTAATAACTCCCACTGAAATTAAGACTACATCTTAATTTCACTTATCCTACAGCAACAGTCTGCGACTCGTGCTTAGGCCTAAGGAGTGGCTTCGTTAATAGATTAGCAACGTTCTCAATTATTGAAACTTGCTGATCTACTTAACTTCTCTGTCATTTATCTTACGGAATAGGTTATACCTATCCTCAAGGTGTTTGGACCTCTGATGTGCAGCTAGTCTCATCTATGCTGGAAATCACATCAAGTTCAGTGACGAACTCTTCTTTCCAAACAACCTCTTTCGCCACTTCCCAAGTTGCGAAATATTCAGCTTAAGTCATGGAGTCTGCAACAGTGCCTTGCACCGCCAGATAGACACAAGATATAACCGGACTGTGATCGGAAATCATCTTTGTCTATTGGAAACTTGCCTTTCAGACTCTATCGACTTATAGCACCTCACTTTCTCCGTAAATCAAGAACTTATCCTTAGTATTCCTCAAATACTTTAGGACTTACTTTAGGAAAATTGATTCTTTGCTGGATTTGACTGGTCTTTATTTGTCTTGCTTAACATTAAAGCAACATCAAACAAGTATGTTTCATGGCATACATGATAGATCCAATTGCCGACGCATATGGAATCTTATCCATGCATTTAAGCTCAGCAGTTATCGTAGGATACTGTATCTTGCTTAACTTAATGCCATGTGACATTGGCATAAAACCCTTCTTGGATTGCTCAAAATGTGTAGGACTTTGTCAATTTAAGAATCCTGACTTTGTCCTACCAGCTCTTTTGGATCTCTATCTTTAGATCCAAAATCCAAGAACTACGTGGCTTTACCCATGTCAATCATTAAACCAACTCCCAAGCTAGTCCTTTACCGACTACAGCGTTGGGACGTTATATCCGAGAATCAGTATGTCATCGACATACACTTTGAGAAATGCAATATCGCTCCCACTAATCTATTAGTAAACACACAGTTCCGCTTCGTTCCTGTTCAAGTCAAAACCTTGACAACTTCAACAGAACGAAGATTCCAACTCCGATATGTTTGCTTCCATCCATGAATGGATCGATGAAGCTAACTTACATAAAATGTAATTTTTTTTCCGGAGTCCGGGCTCACTTTCGCTTCTTTGAATTTCGCAGATTCGTCGCTTTCAATGATCATCAGATCATGCGAACATTCAATGATCATCAGGCTGAACTAATGACGAGAATTCACTCTCGGATTAGTGACTGATTCTTTCATATCTGCGAACTTCAGGCTCCACAGGTGTAGATTCTACAGAAATCTGTAAATCCTTCCGCTGCTCTCCCTCAATAGGTTAAGCAGCCTCCTGTATTTCTCGAATTTCTTCGAGTTGTACTTTTACTTCCACTGTTTTTCTTGGAAAGTAACTTCCCTTCTTAGAAAACAGAATGGTCGTAAAAATACTTTTTACTCCCACTGTTCTTCTTGGAAAGTAATTTCCCTTCTTAGAAAACATAATGGTCGTAAAAGTACCGAGCCTTGGTTTCCCTAAGAAAACTTCGAGTTATGCTTTTACTCCCACTGTTCTTCTTGGAAAATAACTTCCCTTCTTAGAAAACAGATTGGACGTAAAAGTAACAAGCCTTAGTTTCTCTAGGACAACCAGCGAAGTAGCACAACTACAAATACTCAGTAAAGACAAATTTGGATCGATTTCAATCCACATTAACGTGGTGTCTTTCAACTGATATTTGTGGAACTATTTCAGCGTAAACTTAGATATTTTAGAGCGTTATTCTTTAATAATATCATGGAAGATTCGTGTGACTCATCTTTAATCATTTCTAATAAGATCTGATTCTTTCTCTCAGAAACACCTTCAGGTTTTCAGGAGAAATGAGCTGTGAAACGATTTCACACTTTATTAAGATGATCACACAATCAATGACTTAAGTATTCTCACTCGTGATTTAATCCAGAGTCTTAATACTTTTGTCACTCAGATCCTATATTTCATTCTGGAACTCTTTCGACCATGTCAAAGAATTCCGACTTGTGTCTCATCAAATGAACACAGTCACACTCACTGAAGTAATCAGTAGAGACAATGAAGTACAGGAAATTTTCTCTGGCATTACTGCTCATTGGGCCACATACATCAGTATGTTCCAGGTCCAATAAGCCTTTGGGCCTTTCTCTAGCTCGGCTAAGATAGGCCCTTTTCCTTTTGGTCCAGTAAACAGAATTCAAGTCTCATAAGATATCTTATCAAATGAGCCCAACAGTCCATAACTATGGGATTTCTGAATCCGACTTACTCTATGTGACCAAGACTTTTATGCCAAGAAAAATCAGGTTTAATTCATTAGATTTAAACCAATTCGGTATTTATGTTACATTTAGGCACTCTTTGGTATAAAATATAAAACCCATTCCATGAATAGGGTGCTACAATTAATATTTCATTAAGATCAAAAGAACAAAACTTGTCTTTTATCAAAATGAAAAACATTCAAATTCTTACAAGAAAATGAAAGACAATTCTGCTTAAAGCAGGTACATTGTAGCAATTACTTAATACAAAACCAAGCCTAAAAGGGATCTATAAGTGAAAACCCTACGGCTGAGGCAGCATCCATAGCTCCTTCCAGACATGTAGTTCCACTTGCCCTTCTTTCAACGTTCTACTGTTGCTTAGGCTCTGCATATTATCTCAAATATCAGTGCCACAACCAGTATCCAATACCTTTAAGGTAGAACTTGAAGTAATAACATGAATACCTGAGGAAGTAGTCGCATACATCAACTTCAACTCCTCATCATCTTCCATGAATTTAATGCAATCTCTCTTCCAATGCCCTGTCTCCTTACAGTAGCAGCACTTACCAACGTAAGAGGTATCTGACTCGGGCTCAGAAGACACACGCTTGCCATGATTCAAAATCTGGACAACTTTGCCTTCACCCTTGTCAGCATTAGGTTTATTAAACCTACCCTTCTCATTCATGAGATTATTCAGGGTACTCTTCACGTTTGGCTCAACTGTCTTGAGCATATCATGCAGTTCAGTCAGCGTCTTCGTTAAGCCTTTCTTGATATAGTTCCTTCTGAACTTATCATAGCTTGACGGCAGTGACTGTAGTATGATCTCAGTTGCCAATTCTTGGCTAACTGGATAATCCAGTTTCCTCAGGTTATCAATGTAACCCATCATTTTACTGATATGAGGACTCACTGGATGATCATTTGGTAGCTTGCAGCTAGTGAGAGACTTAACCAACTGGTATCTCTCCACCCTTATCTGCTCCTGAAATTTCAATTTCAGGCTGCTGATCATCTCTATTGGCGACTCCATGTTCTCATATTGCTTCTGCAAGTCTGAGTCCATGGTAGCCAATATCAGACCACGCACATCTACCGCATCATTATAATGCTTGTTCCAAGCATCATATACTGCATGAGAAGCATTGGACCCGATCCTCACGGGGAGAGCTCTCTCAAGGACATAGTCCTTTCTCTCCTGTCTGAGGACTAGCCTCAGGTTCCGCGACCAAGTCAAGAAATTTGATCCGTTCAGCTTGTCCATCTCAAGGACAGACCGGATCGAGAAAGTGTTTTGATTGTTTGTGCTAGTCATAACTGAAATTTAATATAAAAGAATTTTAGTTAATATGTTCAATATGATTAATCTTGTATTAAATTTAATATGATTAATCACGCATTATATTCAATAACATAAGTTACCCTCAATAGAATATAATGATTCCAAGATCCACATATAACTAAGATTAAAGTGGGCCACTGGCCGTCACCCAACTTTAGCTTATATCGGTAAGCCCTATCTCGGCTAATTATATCCGTGATATAACTCTTGGTTGTGAATCTGGGCCCGAGGCCCAATCCACTCTGATGTCTCAAGGCCCGGGACTCCCGATGGCCTAGTCAAGAAAACCAGACTATACAGTCATGTAATCATTAATGTCTGGGACTCCCAATGACATTTATGAATCACAAACCGTCTTATCCACGCAAAAGTAGACACCCTCACACTGTAAGGCCATGAATACAATTGAATGGGCTTCGACAGCTGACATAGACTGGACAAGACATCCAACGCTTGATATTATTTGAGGTTTGTAGGTTTATTAAAATTTCATTCCCAAAATAGAAGATTACTATTTCGGGAAACTTTCTATTTTTGGAAACCTACTATTTTGGAAACTTTCTAAAATTGGAAACTTTCTAAAACCGGAAACTTTCTAACTTTAGAAATTTCTTAAAATCCAAAACCCGCAAATCCAGAAACTTCTATTTTAAGAAACTTTCTAATTTCAAAATTTCGGAAATTTTAATTTAAAATCGACTTTATATTTTATAAAATAAATTTTAAATTGATCTGAAGAAAGACTCAAATAATTGGCCCAATTGTTTTAACTTCTTGGCCCGAGGCCCAAGAATTGGTCCATGTCCAAGACATGACCCAATTGTCCAATTATTTGACATAACCGGTCTGGTTCATTAAAATTGGTCTAACCAAATTTTAATTACTACGATGACCACAATTGTCAACCGGTTATTTACTAAACCGGAATTTCTCAATTTATTTGGTCCAACCAAATCAAATTAGAAATTCCTGGTTTAGGCACTAAATCCAATATTTCTTTCGACATTGGATTTCTTATCCCGGTTTAACCAGACTTAATAAAATTATTAAATCTGTTTATTAAACCGAGACGCATCAATTTTGATTAAAATTCTAAACCGAACCATTAACCGAACCGAAACGATTTATCACGTGAACCGATTACGACCTAATCGTAACTTTCACGCGATTACGTCAGCCGTCAAGCCGCACGCATTCGATCCGAGATCGACACGGCAGCCGGACGGTACGCTCGGTCGGGACAGTCGGGACGGGTAAGGCGCGATGCAAGCATCCACGCGACGGGACGAGCTGCGATCGGGAGCGATCCATCCTACGATCGGGACGAGCCGCGATCGAGATGCGATCCATCCGACGATCGGGACGAGACCACGCAACACGATCGTTCGTCGATCGGTTCGTGCGTCCTTTCCGATCGTCGCGATCCGACCCAACCGGCCATACCTCTCGGCCGTGATAACCAACCGGCCAAGCCGATCGATCTCTTCTCGGCCGATCGCAAGAAAACGAGTCATATAGCTCGGTTTTGCGATTTCAAACGTTTGTTCAGGATTCAAAACAGTTTCTTAAGTGTTTTTCTTATCAGTAGTTGATTCAGAACACTTCTAAACAGATTAAACAACCTAAACATGAATCTAAAACAAGAAATCCTAAGAACCAATGGCTCTGATACCACTGTTGGAATAGTTTAGTTGATCCTGATTCAATTCACAGATTCATATCAACCTAAACATACAGATCTAGGTTCTCTTGAATAGAAACATTAGATGATCTCACCTTTTACCTGTTTGTTGCAGCGGAAGGAATAGAACAGGTCAGAGATCAGAGAGATACACCGAGGGATGAATCCTCCAAAGGCTCACACACGCGATCACAGAAAACGGCTGCTAGACCGAGCTGATGGGAGGCACAGAGAGGAGAGGAAAATCGCGGCCAGGGTTAGGGTTAGAGAGGAAAGATTTGGCTTTTAGTTTATAAAAGCCTTCTCTTTCCCTTTTGGGCTTTTGGGCCCAAAATACCAATCTGATTAAATCCCATTTAATCAGACCCATTAATCTTTCTCTCTTAGTACGACAAATGCCTAGCACTTTTACCGTACTTCTGCTAAGCCGTTCCAACACATTTTCCTGTTAGCTTAGGCGTGTGACCCATATGGGATCATATAATAAAGGCAATAAGTCCAAGACTTATAGATCATGAGCGGACTCTAGCAAGCCATCATGATCCCCAGTATTATATGACTTATGTCTGATCTTTGACATACTCTTACTTTCTAGAGACAGTACCGAGATTACTGGACACAATTCCAACATTGCAGTGCAAGTAATCGTGTTGATGGAACATGACTGAAGAGATTGGTTTACTTGACTGGGCCATCAAAATCGTTTTGGGCTCAGAGACATCAGGTGGATTGGACATAAGATATCAATCCACAACCAAGAGTTATATTGGATATAACTAGCAAAGTTGTTGCTTACCTAGATAGCTAAAATTTGGGTGATAGCCAGTGGCTCGCTCAAGTTTAGTGAAGTATGGGTCTTGGATCATTATATTCATCTGAGGAAACATTGTTTGAATATAATGCGAGTTTTCTTAAAAGTTAAGACTTCTCATTTCTTGAACATCATAACTAAACCTTTTCCTTTCTTTGTTCTCAGCTATGACTAACACTCATAATAACTCTTTCTCCCTGCGATCCATCCTTGAGAAGGACAAGTTAAAGGGATCGAATTTTCTCGAATGGTATCGGAACTTGAGAATTGTTCTCAAGCAGGAGAAAAGGGACTATGTCCTTGAAAATGTTCTCCCTGAAAAACCGAGAGCCAATGCTCCACATGCAGAAAGGAATGCTTGGGATAAGCATTCAAATGATGTGGTCGATGTGAATTGTCTCATGTTGGCTACCATGAACTCGGATTTGCAGAAGCAATACGAGAACGTGGAGTCGCCCGTGGAGATGATCACTAGCCTGAAAAGTATGTTTCAGGAGCAAGCACGAAGTGAGAGATACCAGACGGTTAAATCTCTCATTGAATGCAAGCTACCAAAGGACAGTCCAGTCAGTCCTCATGTCATTAAGATGATGGGTTATATTTATAACCTGGGGAAGCTGGATTGTCCCATTAGCCAAGAGTTGGCTACTGACATCATTCTGCAGTCACTGCCGTCAAGTTATGATCAGTTTGTTATGAATTATAACATGAACAACTTGACGAAGACGTTGACTGAACTGCATGGGATGATCAAGACAGCTGAGCCTAATATCAAGAAGGGCACTCCAAATTTACTTATGGTACAAGGAGGTAAGAAGTTTAAGAAACTTGGCAAAGGGAAGGGAAAGGGCAAGGCTGTCCAGGTTGAGAACCAGGACACCCTGTGCCGGCCCCTAAGCCCAAGCCTGGCCCATCTGTGACTGATAAGTGTCATTACTGTAAAGAGCTTGGACATTGGAAGAGAAATTGCGACAAATTCTTGGAAGAGAAGAAGAAGAAGAAGACTTTCGAGACTTCATCTTCAGGTATTTATGTTATAGAAGTAAATGTTACTACTTCTGGTTCTACTTCTTGGGTATTGGATACCGGCTGTGGTGTTCATATTTGTGCAAATATGCAGGGCCTAAGCAACAGTAGGACGTTGGAAAAGGGACAAGTGGACCTGCGTGTGGGGAATGGAGCAAGAGTTGCTGCATTAGCCGTAGGAACATATAACTTGTCTTTACCTTCTGGTTTGGTTTTAAAGCTTAATAATTGCTACTATGTACCTGCTATAAGCAGAAATATTATTTCTATTCCTGTTTTGGATGTGGAAGGATATCAGTTTTAAATTAAGAATAAATGTTGTTCTTTTGATTACAATGATATATTTTATGGTAGCAGCCCATTAGAGAATGGGCTTTATGTTTTAAACCAAAGCACACCAATCTATAACATTAACACCAAGAGATTCAAATCAAATGACACGAATCAGACTTTTCTTTGGCATTGTCGTTTGGGCCACATAAACGAGAAACGGATCCAAAAGCTCCATAGTGATGGGCTTCTGGGCTCATTTGATTATGAATCATGTGAGAAATGTGAATCTTGTTTACTAGGCAAAATGACTAAGGCCCCTTTCAACAAACAAAATGAAAGGGCTAGTGACCTATTGGGCCTTATACATACAGATGTGTGCGGCCCAATGAGCACAAGTGCCAGAGGAAATTTTCGATACTTCATTACCTTCACTGATGATTTCAGCACGTATGGCTATGTCTATTTAATGAGACACAAGTCGGAATCTTTTGAAAGGTTCAAAGAATTCCAAAATGAAGTACAGAACCAACTTGGCAAAAGTATTAAGGCTCTTCGATCAGATCGTGGAGGAGAATACTTAAGCCAAGAATTCAGTGATCATTTGAGAGATTGTGGAATTGTTTCACAACTCACTCCTCCTGGAACACCACAATGGAATTGGGTGTCCGAGAGGAGGAATCGAACTTTATTAGATATGGTTCGATCAATGATGAGTCTCTCAACTCTTCCATTATCCTTTTGGGGATACGCTCTAGAAACGTCTGCGTTTACACTTAATAGGGTTCCGTCAAAATCAGTTGCAAAGACACCACATGAGATGTGGACTGGAAATGTTCCGAGTCTTTCTTTCCTGAAGATTTGGGGTTGTGAAGCTTATGTTAAGCGATTAATTACAGATAAGCTCGAACCCAAATCTGATAAGTGCTACTTCGTTGGTTATCCTAAGGAAACCAAGGCATACTACTTTTACAACCAATCCGAGAACAAAGTGTTTGTTGCTCGGAACTGCGTTTTTCTTGAGAGAGAGTTTCTTTCCAAGAGAAACAGTGGGAGTAAAGTACAACTCGAAGAAGTTCGAGAGCCACAGGAAACCGCTCAGCCCGTTGAGGAGGAGCAACAGTTGGATCTACAAAGAGTTGTAGAACCAACGCCAGTGGAGCCTGAAATTCGCAGATCCAAAAGGATCCGTCACGAACCCGAGAGATATGGATTTCTCGTAACCAATTGTCATGATTTATTGATCATTGACAGTGACGAGCCCGCGAATTACGAAGAAGCGATGATGAGCCTTGACTCCGAAAAGTGGCTAAAAGCCGCTGAATCCGAAATGGGATCTATGTCACAGAACCAAGTATGGACTTTGGTTGATTTACCTGATGGTGCGAGACCCATTGAGTGTAAATGGATTTTCAAGAAGAAAATTGATGTGGATGGAAATATTCAGATATATAAAGCAAGGCTGGTGGCAAAAGGTTTCAAACAAATTCATGGTATTGACTATGAAGAAACCTATTCACCTGTCGCCATGCTTAAATCCTTTCGGATTCTCCTAGCAACAACTGCTCATTATGATTATGAGATCTGGCATATGGACGTGAAAACAACTTTCCTTAATGGAATTCTGGAAGATGATGTGTACATGACACAGCCCGAAGGTTTCATCGATCCTAATGCTGCTAGGAAAGTATGCAAGCTTCATCGATCCATTTATGGATTGAAGCAAGCATCTCGGAGTTGGAATCTTCGTTTTGATGAAGCAGTCAAAAAGTTTGACTTCATCAGGAACGAAGAAGAACCATGTGTTTACAAGAAGAATAGTGGGAGTGCAGTTGCATTTCTCGTGTTGTATGTAGATGACATACTTCTTCTCGGAAATGACGTTCCGTTGTTACAAACTGTTAAGGCTTGGCTCGGAAGTTGTTTTTCAATGAAAGACATGGGAGAAGCCGCGTATATTCTTGGAATAAGAATCTATAGAGATAGATTAAACAAGTTAATTGGACTATGTCAAGACACTTATATCGATAAAGTCTTACACAGGTTCAGAATGCAAGATTCCAAGAAGGGCTTCATACCAATGTCGTATGGCATAAGTCTCAGCAAGAAGCAGTGTCCTGAGACACCTGTTGAGCGAGAACGCATGAGTCGGATTCCCTATGCCTCGGCGTTGGGATCCATCATGTATGCCATGTTCTGTACTCGTCCAGATGTTGCTTGTGCTTTAAGCATGACGAGTAGATACCAATCTGATCCAGGTGAAAGTCACTGGACAGCAGTCAAGAATATTTTGAAGTATTTGAGAAATACTAAGGATAAATTCTTGGTGTACGGAGGAAGTGATGAGCTGGTAGTAAGTGGTTACACAGACGCAAGTTTTCAGACAGACAAAGATGATTTCCGATCGCAATCTGGTTACATCTTTTGCCTGAATGGCGGTGCAATCAGCTGGAAGAGTTCCAAGCAGGACACTGTAGCAGATTCCACACTGAAGATGAGTACCTCGCTGCTTCTGAAGCGGCAAAGGAGGCTGTTTGGATCAAGAAGTTCATCTCTGAACTTGGTGTGATTCCTTGCATTTCTGAGCCAGTGGCTTTGTATTGTGACAAAAATGGAGCCATTGCGCAAGCAAAGGAACCTAGATCACACCAGAAATCCAAACACATAGAAAGGAGATATCACCTTATCCGTGATATTGTGAATAGAGGAGATGTGAAGATCAGCAGAGTCCCGACGGATGAGAAAGTTGCTGATCCACTGACCAAGCCCCTCCCAAGGCCTAAGCATGAGTTTCACACTGCTGCTGTAGGCATTAGATTTCTTAAAATATGATCTTGTTTTCAGTGGGAGTTATATTTGGTTTTTAGTTATGACTTGATGTTCGTAAAACATAATTTGGTTATGTTATTTTATTGAAATTGTTTCAGCATTATTTAATTGTGTTATTAAATAATAGTCCCAAAGTAATTTATGACATTTTATTGGTCATCAAGTATGTGACTTGATCATGAAACCCTATAAGCAATAAATGACATAAATTATAAATGGTCCCTGGTCGAGGTTGTTAAAATGAGACATTAACAACCACGTGAGACTAGTATGTGAGGTGACTGATGACTATGTTTCATGGAGTCATTAATAAGTGTATTAAAGTCAATCACATAGATATGTGTTATAGAACACATGATCGGACTTGACCCGTTAATGAGAACTCTACAAGATGTTATATGAGTGTCATAAGAGCTTCTCATAACGACTAAAGAGTATAGTCCTTAGACCTGAGTTCATCATGTTTTCTTATATATGGATTGGTCCGTCTTGATTTTGTCAAACGTCAACCGTAACTGGTTATTATAAAGACACTGATTAGGCGTATCATGAAGTATGAAAGGGACATGGATGGAACAAGATGGGATTTGTACCTCCTATATAACAGGAGTTAAATATCTCTGGGCCTATCAAAGATATGATACTGGAAATGCGTGGCCGCGCTCAAACGAGGTGATTGTCAGTCGTTTGTTTTATCAGTACAAATCGGGATTCGATATGTCACCAAAGTGCACTTACCTTTTCGGTCACTTTTCCAGAGAGAACTCCAGAGTTAAGCATGCTTGGGCTGGAGTAGTCAAGAGATGGGTGACCTACCGGGAAGTGACTCACGGTATCATACGAGTGAGGACAAAACATGGGAAAAGGTCATGTGGTGATTGCAGGGTCAGTAAATTACTCGGTCGGGCCTACGAAAAAATAACGCCCCGACCGTCGGACAGGGGTGGGGCCCATGAGTCCGATAGAGGGATGAGTGACTCACCGGTAGGGGCGGACAAGACATTACAAAATCATTTAAGTTCCTAGGAGTTCTAGGTGATATACGAGTGTAGATTGTGCTAACAAGCTTCAACATTTAGGTAAACTGAGTTATTTTTGTGTGATTAGTTGTTTGGTTAGGTGCCGAATTGTTGTAGTTGTTAGGTATAGGATTAACCAAGTTTAGGAGTTGCGATTCATGTTCGATTTTTATGCAATGCGCCTAGCTACGCATTCAGTCATAGCTATGGCCATTTTTCGTAGCTATTTTGACGATAGTTATGACATGTCCCCACATCTATTGGTTGGTAGCTGTTGGACTTTCATAGCTATACACGGCTACGTTTCTACGAAATAGCTACGAACATATATGTATCTAATATCTAATATCTCATTCGTAGCTATAATAACTATGATCGGCTACGATAACAATTTGTAGCTTTACCGATATGCATGCCGAGTATTGACCAATATAGTAGAATTCGAGAAATTTCTATAATTAATTTTTCGTCATTTTTGATCAACCCTAAAACTTACCCAAAATAGACTTTGGACGGAAGTCCGGCCGGGTAGAACACAATTTCATTTAAAGAGTAATTTTTTGGGGAAGAAATCAATACTTTTAGGCGAAATTGGTAACGATAACCAAAACGTATATTATAACTTCGCACAGAAGCAAGCATAACAAAAGGGATGTCGGATGATGAGGTAGACTTTTTGGAATCATTTCATTAGTCAAAGGACATGAGAAGAGGGGAAAAAACGAACAATATGTTAGAGATAATGATTATCAAATTTAAATATTTTTCTTTCCTGTAAAAGCCTAAAAGTTTTTCTTCAATTTCAATACCCCACCAGCACTAATCCTGCAACACAAAGTAATGTATATACTCTGAACAAATAAAGTCAGGAATGTAGCCAGTGAAGCTTTTTTCTTACCTTCTCAGTTTTCTGCAGCCGTGACATTGTCTTCATGAGATGATTTTCCTCCTCATCAGGTAGCTGTTGAAGGTAAAAGAAAACTTCGAAGAAATCTTAACAAGTTTTGAATATTATTGCTTAAATTCACATTACTATCTCTTAAGGAATCAATTTACAAAGGGTTCGATATAAATAGACAATAGATAAACGACTACGTTTTGTAAAACGTTTTACAAAGTTTATATAAGCCTTATTCATTTGGTTGTTGTCAGCGGCTGCGGCTGCAGTTGCGTCTGCGGCTGCGATAATATTGTCGCAAGTTGTTGTTTGTTTTGCAGTCGCAGACGTAGCTGCCGCAGTAGCCGCAGGTTGTTGTTCGATTGGAAAACGCAGCCGTAACCGCAGATATCAAACGGACATAAAAATGTTGATAGAGCAGCAGCCGCAATCATAGGTACCTGCAGCAACTAAACAAACACAAATAATGTTGACGCAATCCTATCCACAGGTACTTGCGGCTAAACGCTAATTTTTTTCGTGTCTGAAATTTTTTTTTCGCACACGCGGTGTTTAACTGCATGCCGCAGCCGCAAGTATCTGCGACAAACAAACGAACATAAACTATTATCGTAACTGCATATATCTACGGTGACCAAACGAACAACACTATATTATAGAGGTGGGCTATTATATCCATTAGCTCTTGTGGTTACGTATTTCACCAAAGGATCTCAGGTTGTGAGTTCAAATTTAAATGGTATTTTTATTTGTTTTGTTTGTTTTTTTTTCCCCACAAGATTATATTTGCTAGGCCAAAATATATCTTTTCTATAACTAAGTAGTTGTAGTTTAATGGTTTCCACTTAGTAGAGAAATTGTCCAGTTGGCTTATGACAGGGATCGATTCTTTTAATCGTAGAATTCTTTAACTATTTTCACCTAGCTATCCGGATTTATATAGGCTTTGTAGGATTATTTTTTTGGGTTTAAAAAGTTTTGGGATCCCACGATTATTAAAAAATATTATTATTTTGTGTGACACCAAAAATACTCAGGACCGGCTCATCTCTAGAGCTGGGGCAAATGTCATAGCTGTTGGTAACAGCACACGGTTCATGATCCAAGAGTCTATCAAATCTATTCGTTAGCTGGATTTGATGAGCTGTTAATTTTTACAAGGATCCTGATCATATCTTTTAACATCTACAACAAACATTCACATCTTCGTGAACTACGATCACATTCTATACAATAACAATCTTTGTCCCATAAATAATTTACTTTACTAAAACCAAGCCTAAAGTCTTACAAAACTGATTTGAATTCCTTTAAAGATAACGAAAGAAACAATTTAAACATTTCAACATCGAAACAAACTTAAAAGGAATCTCGCTTCCAGAAAACATTGCACCACACCCGATCTTCTACTCCTACAACTCTTCAGGATTACGTGTAGAAGAGAGAGAAATGAGTAGTTTTGATTACCCAGTGAGTACGCGCCTTGGGACCTAAGAGCTCATCTCGTTCAAATTCAATAGCAAGAATAAGCCCTAAGCTAAAAACTTCTTGCAACAATCGCCCTGAAAAGCATTCGATCAACAAGGACATATACTCTTCCTAGAATTTCCACTTGTGTTTCATCGAGCCCTTTCGCCCGTACACTCATGGTCCATACAGTGGAATCCCACCTTCAGCTCCCAGAGCTCTCACCCACATGGCGCGAGACTCACTGCCTAAAATTGGTACAACTCATGGAACCATTGGAGGGTTCATCACCCCCCCCACTCGACGAAATAACACGCTCGGAACACCCTCGTCTCGGGTCCTACAAACAATATCCCTTACGACATAGCTTACGTTTCTAGGTTCTTTCAATCGCATCAGCACAAATCAACAACTATATATAAACATATCTGTCTAGGAAAGACACAATTTAAAAAGGACTCATGTTCAGATACTGAAAATGAACAAAGTAGAGATCATGACCAGTCTTTACCCTAGTATTTTTTTTGTGCCAAGTCCAATTTGGTTAACTTGATTTGGATCCTCACATATATATAAACTTAAACATAAATCTCATAAGCCCGTTTGGCTAAAGAATCCGCAAGCCCATTGTAAACCCTAGGAGTGAACTTGAAAGAAATGAAATCAAAGAGAGAACAATTTAATGAGATGTCAGACATGATTTGATATGAGACGCGGTCGAGAGATGGGAGAGCGGTCGAGAGATGGCCGGGCGGTACGGTGGTCGATGTTCGAGCGGTCGAGTTTGGGCAGCCGGTACGGTAAGCGATGGTCGAGCGGGACTTGGAATCTGGCCGATGGCGCTCTCTTCATTGTCAGTGGGTGGTCGGTGATGGTCTTTGAACTACAGAACGTCAAGAATACTTCGAACAATCCGGACAGCAAGCAAAAGCTAAGAGATTCAATCCTCTAAAGGGGTAGCCGCGCAGAAGAGAGAGAGAGATCGCAAAAACCTTAGGGTTTTTCTTAGGTTAAACTTACATGATTTTCATTAAACTAAAAAGAGGTTTAAATAAGTTACAACTGAAAGCGACATGGGCCAGAAACAATGGGCCATCGAAAATAATAAAAAGAACAAGAGAAATAAAACTTAGAACGATAAAGGAAACTCTTGGTCGAATGGGAAAGGGGGCCCGCCTGTCTCTCTAATGAATGGACCTCGGATCACCTCATTAAAAACCTTGTGAAGAAAACCCATGATCCTTAGTCCAGAGGCAGACCGGTCTAGTGATCGTCTGACTCGATGCAGAAGATCATGGTTGGTCCGATCGTCCGGAGTAAGGGCCATGGCGTGGTCGGGTCGAATGGATCGCCAGCTTCGGTCTTGATCATCTTATGGGCCATTGGGCCAATTGGTTCAGGATAGGTTGGTCTTGGTCGAGCTTGCCTAGCTGGGTCCTGATGTCTTATATGCCTGTCCTAGAGATCAGCTGTTCCATAGCCTTGTTGAATTCGTCTCGTACTTGTCTCTGTCAGGAACATGTCCTCGGCATGTCCCGCATGGTCGGGAATAAGTCGACCAGTGTCATGGTCGAGCCCAATCCGTCCGTCTCGTCCAGCTCAGTGATAGGGTCAGGTTTTAATCATATATCTAACTGCAAGTGCACAGTTCAGTAGTTGTAGTATATAGGTATCGAATCCACAGGGACTCTGGTATTCAATAGCTCAAGAACAGGAAATTAAACTAGGAAGAAAGCAATGTGATTTAATAAAAGCAATGCGAGAAAGTAAACAAAAAGCAGAGATTGTTGGTTGTGAAAGCAAGTTATTAAGAGCGCTAAGTCTAGGGCGTTCTCAGGAAATCAGACAAGCAGACAGTTCATTCAGCAAGGATCTAATTAAGCACAGTTATAGAACTCAAAACACAGATATAGAATTAACCAAATTCCTTTGCGATAATCCTCTAAGTCTAAGTGCAGCAAACCAAACTTTCGTTTGCGAGAACTAACAGATTAAACTAGCATTAATTCCAAGTTTGATATGTTCACAATTATCCTAAACCAAACTTTCGTTTGCGAGAAGTTTAATTTCTCAACCTAAAGAGTTCAGATTCCTAAACCACACTTCCGTGTCGTATTTAGCAACCTAAGATCTAGATTCTAATTGATCAGGTTAGAACTAGCTTTAAGCACAATTAGATTGAAGAACAGATATAGTTATGAATCCTTAACTGAATTAAACAAGTCTAGCAAGTCATGAAATCCTATGTGAGAAACCCTAAACCTAACAAGGAATCTACTCAGACATAGATAATGAAAACATAATCATATGAAGAATAAATTGCATAAAAGATAAAGAATTAAAGGGGTTCGAAATCTTCTCCAAATACAGATGAAGTAAAGTTTCAAATCAGCCCCAAAAGCTCTAAAAATTCTCTCTCTTTATTATGAAAGCGTTCGTAAAAGTGTATCTAATTAAAACACCAAAAACTCAATTATATAGGTCTAATCTCGGCCAAGGGCTTCTTTGTAAATATCAGGAATTTCTGGATCAGAGTGCAATATCTTGACTCTTCATAAACCGCCGAGTTTCGGTCCATCTCGCTGGTGCAACGATCGGTGCTAGAGTGCAACGATCGACGCATATCTCTGTTTCGGACAGTGAACTCTATCTCTCGGCCAAACACTCCAAAAATCTCCAAAAAGTGCCATAATCACCAAATATGCTCCAAACCTGATTATACCTGTAAAAGACTCTAAAAGAACACAAAAAGACACTAAAACACACTTATATCATGGTCTAAAACTAGTAAAAACCATGATATATCAACTCCCCCACACTTAGCCTTTGCTTGCCCTCAAGCAAAACAGAGAACTAAAGCTTGGTGAAGAGGTTTGAAAACTCTTCAGAAACTCATTTCATCCTAGAAGCTACAATACTCAGATTCCCCTTAGTAAACCACTGAAAGAATCAATCACAGGATATCAAGACCAACATGTACTTCCCCCACACTTAGCAACTGTCCTAAGTAAACTCCACAATCACATTCAAGCATTCAAATTCTCCCTACTGACTTCTGCAAGTATTTAAGTGCGGTCTCACCTAAGGAGTATCGATCAAAGGGCACATGGATTCTTACCTTATCAGCTCTAGACCACATTGGGTATCATTTTATTTTTTTTATCAGTGTTCTTCCCGTTATTGGGTGTACTTTGGACACATTCCATGGATGCATAAGAGATAATAGTGTTTGCTACTATTCTCATGACCACTTCGGAGTTACTAACTCATCCTCAGTTTATTATCTTTTTTTTTTTACTTTATAGAAGGGGAGAAGGGAACTAAATAGGATAGGTTGACAGGCTGTGTCAGAATTAACAGGGAATCCGACACAAAGTATACCAAGCCCTTAGGTGAGAAATCTAAGTCAATATTAAATTGAAGTCAGTAAAAGGATCCTCTGATACCTGAAGTGATGTGGGTGTTCCCAGTAGGTTGATCTGTGTCTGGGTTTTCTAATGGCCAGAGATAGATCCTGCAACTTCATCCCAATGGTTACTTAAGTTCCTGCAAGTCTTGTAAATCTTCTCAGAAAATCATAGTTTCTTACTTAAACAATTTTGACTCAATAAAACAATTTTTTTTGAAAAATAGACTGACTTTTAAGAAAACAGAAAGATAAACGTCAGTAGCACCTCCCCCACACTTAAGACACACTGTCCCCAGTAGTGTCAAGCGAAGGATCGGTAAAAAGAAAATAAAAATTGGTAAAGTTCTGTTGAGTTCTGTCGGGTTTACCTCTGTCGCTCAGGCATCGATCGTTGCACTAAGTGCATCGACCGTTACTAGGCGATTTTCGTGTATGGTCGATCGTTGCTCAGGACCGCAACGATCGCTGCAATGCGATTCCGATCTTGTTGTGACGATCGACACAGAAGTGCGTCGATCGACACAGAAGTGCGTTGATCGACGCACTGCGAATTTGTCCGAGACCTGCAATCATAAACTCACCAAAAACAAAAACAAACGTAAAATCCTAACAAAAACACCAAAAATTAAGTAGAAAAACACCAGTACCTAATGGTGGGTTGCCTCCCACACAGCGCTTGTTTAAGGTCAATAGCTTGACCGGACGGACAAGATTTTTCAGGCACCAGGAGATCCCAACAGAGACTTTTTCTGTCTCTGTCCAAGTCTCCTCATCCAAGGTGGCGAGTAAGCTGTTGCAGAATGCTCATGTCCAAGAAAAGATGGAGTAAAATGTGCTCCAGGATCTATAATCACAGTGTCATCAGGCTGCTCATCATCTGCATTCCTTATGGTGAATGTCTGCCCATCTATCAGTGGTCTACGCAGCTTATCCATCTCATAACGCAGCGGCTCATCTCCCAGATGGAGGTCTATCAGGCTGTTCCTAACATCAATTACCGCTCCTGCTGTAGCCAAAAATGGTCTTCCAAGCAGCAATGCTTCATCTGGATCACAGTCATATTTCAGCACTAGGAAGTCTGTTGGAACTAAATAGTTTCCAACTCTCACCGTGATGTCCATCAGGAGTCCTTCAGGAACTCGTATGGACTGATCAGCTAGGACAAGAGAGGTCCTAGTAGGAGTAAAATCTATCATACCCAGCTTCTCTGCCACAGAGTATGGCATCAAACTTCCAGCAGCTCCTAAGTCACACAGAGAACGCCTGAAACTATCCTCAAAGATAGAACAATCAAGCACAAAGACTCCAGGATCAGGCAGCTTCTTCGGGATCTTGGTCAACAGAACATCACTAATATGCTGAGGAACTATAATCACCCAGTCTCTCAGCTCTTCATCTAGAGGCAGCATCTTGTTCAAATACCTCTGCACACATGGATGATAAGGTGGATCATCATAAGATGGAATTTCTTCCAATTCTTCACCAATCTCCTCTAGTTTCTTAAGTTCTTCAATTTCCTGCTTAATCACTTCAGACACTGAGGAGTGTTGTCTAACAATCTGCGCATAAATCTCCTGTTGAGAGATCTCAGAGACTCCAGAGAATAAGCCATCAAGCTCTAAATCTGCATCAATACCATCATCACTCAACGAATCTGTCTGTTCACGACGTGCATCGATCGACACTAAGTGTGTGTCGATCGTTGCAATGCTGCAATTTCCACCCGAGAGTTTTTCACCAAAATCCGGGAATTCTTCTTCCTTCACCAATTCAGCTGTACTTAGCTCAAATTTTTCACCTAGGTGAGATCCATCATTAACGTACACAGACCAGGCCTTAATATGAGTGTCTGCTAGTCCTTTTCCCTTTACTGAGCTGGAAATCTGGTTCACCTGAGTATCCAACTGCTTCATGTGAGTGTTCAGGGACTCAAACTTCCCATTGAGGTCTTCATAGACAGCATCTAACTTCTTGTTGCAGTCCACAGAAATCTTGGTCTGACTCTCCATTAGTTGTTCCAACATAGCTTCCATTCTACTCTCATGAGCTGTAGGTGCAGGAGGAGTCTGATAGGATGAAGATCCATAGGTTCTCTGAGTACCTTGTCCAAAGGTCTTCTGAAAACCACTAGTCTGTCCAGAATTAGATGATTTGCTGTTGAAAGCACTTTTCTGTCCTCCATTGAAGAATCTGTTTCCCTGTTGATTACCAAATCTATTACCTTGGAATCCAGAACCTCCTATGTAATTCACATCTTCCTCCTGAGTGTCCTCCTCAGTTTTAATTACCTCTACATATTGGGCAAAGTGGACAGCTTTCTTACCTGCTAGGAGATTGCAAACTGTGTCCAGCCTAGATCTAATATCAGCTATGTCAGAATTCTCTACACTTCCACCATATTTCTTCCTCCTCTCATCCATAGTCTTGCAACTGTTGCTGCCTATTAGATTCTCAATCAACTGCTTAGCATGTGTAGGAGTCCTGGTGTTGAAGTTAGCATTACTGGAATTATCCAGTGCCGACTGATATGGAAGATCTATGCCTCTGAAGAAGATACCAATTAACTGAACCTCAGTGAATCCATGGTGTGGGCAGTCACGCTGATACTGCTTAAATCTCATCCAGGCAGTCTTTAAAGGCTCCACAGCTCCTTGGGAAAAGGTGAGTATGTCCTGTCTGGACTGGTCTGAGCGCGCATCATCATAGAAGTGACGCAAGAACTCACTCTTCAGGGCTGCCCAAGTAGTATACTGAGCAGGTGCCAGCTGCTTTAGCCATGCACTAGCGTCTCCAGCAAGACTGTGCGGAAAGAGCTTAAGGAACAGATAGTCCGGGCAGACTCCATCATACTTCATGCCAGTGACTATGTCCTCAAACGAATCAATGTGACCAATAGGCTGCTCCGTTGGGTAACCATGAAATGCATTCTGTCTCATCAGCGAGTAGTAGATGGTTTTGATCTCAAAATCATTTCTCTCAAAAGCAGGAAGCACTAGAGCTGACCGGTTTGCATGAAACTCATCCGGTCTGTTGTAGTCAGCTAAAGTCCTCTCACGTACAACCATCTCTCTACCTTGGGCCCGTCCTTGACCCTGGTTCTGCTCCTGTTGCTGTTGCTCAGGAGGATCAGGGATGACATTCCCTTCAGCATCAACCCTTTGAAAAGCAGCATTGTATGGGTTATTATCTCGGTCCCTCAGAGTACCTTGAGCATCGCGTTCTAAAATCAAACGTTCTCACACCATCCTTTCTCTTCTTTCTCTTCTGTTGGTTCTCTCTAGACGTCCAAGTTCTTCAAGTCCGAGATTAACTAAGCTCGAGTTCGGATTACTTCTCGTTTTCTGCGTCTGCATAAACTGTCTGTAATTGTCCAGCAACGATCGATGCTATCAGTGCAACGATCGGTTCAATCTCAGAATCGCCTAGTGACGATCGGTGCAAGGGTGCAACGATCGACGCAGTGCGAAATCGGTACCTGCGACAGAGAGAAAAACAGACAAAAATAAGTAACTAAAAAAAACAAAAACAAAAACGAAAAGAAAACGAAAAATCCTAGTAAAACCCTAGGTTCTAAGCTATCGAAGACTCTAAGAGTCCCCGGCAACGGCGCCAAAAACTTGATAGGGTCAGGTTTTAATCCTATATCTAACTGCAAGTGCACAGTTCAGTAGTTGTAGTATATAGGTATCGAATCCACAGGGACTCTGGTATTCAATAGCTCAAGAACAGGAAATTAAACTAGGAAGAAAGCAATGTGATTTAATAAAAGCAATGCGAGAAAGTAAACAAAAAGCAGAGATTGTTGGTAGTGAAAGCAAGTTATTAAGAGCGCTAAGTCTAGGGCGTTCTCAGGAAATCAGACAAGCAGACAGTTCATTCAGCAAGGATCTAATTAAGCACAGTTCTAGAACTCAAAACACAGATATAAAATTAACCAAATTCCTTTGCGATAATCCTCTAAGTCTAAGTGCAGCAAACCAAACTTTCGTTTGCGAGAACTAACAGATTAAACTAGCATTAATTCCAAGTTTGATATGTTCACAATTATCCTAAACCAAACTTTCGTTTGCGAGAAGTTTAATTGCTCAACCTAAAGAGTTCAGATTCCTAAATCACACTTCCGTGTCGTATTTAGCAACCTAAGATCTAGATTCTAATTGATCAGGTTAGAACTAGCTTTAAGCACAATTAGATTGAAGAACATATATAGTTATGAATCCTTAACTGAATTAAACAAGTCTAGCAAGTTATGAAATCCTATGTGAGAAACCCTAAACCTAACAAGGAATCTACTCAAACATAGATAATGAAAACATAATCATATGAAGAATAAATTGCATAAAAGATAAAGAATTAAAGGGGTTCGAAATCTTCTCCAAATACAGATGAAGTAAAGGTTCAAATCAGCCCCAAAAGCTCTAAAAATCCTCTGCTCTTTATTATGAAAGCGTTCGTAAAAGTGTATCTAATTAAAACACCAAAAACTCAATTATATAGGTCTAATCTCGGTCAAGGGCTTCTTTGTAAATATCAGGAATTTCTGGATCAGAGGCAATATCTTGACTCTTCATAAACCGCCGAGTTTCGGTCCATCTCGCTGGTGCAACGATCGGTGCTAGAGTGCAACGATCGACGCATATCTCTGTTTCGGACAGTGAACTCTATCTCTCGGCCAAACACTCCAAAAATCTCCAAAAGTGCCATAATCACCAAATATGCTCCAAACCTGATTATACATGTAAAAGACTCTAAAAGAACACAAAAAGACACTAAAACACACTTATATCATGGTCTAAAACTTGTAAAAACCATGATATATCACTCAGGGTAGGTTAGGTTTATGTCCTCATGATTCCTTCCCCTCTTGAAGAGGTTCTGGCCTCAGAACGGTATCACCTGCACAATAAGGAAACAAATCAGCAATATTAATACTCGATGATATACTCATCTCACCTGGGGAGTTCCAATTGGTAGGCGTTGTCGTTGATCTTCTTTAGGACGCGGAATGGTCCATCTCCATGTGGGGCTAGCTTGGATCGCCTCTTGCTTTGGAACCGTTCAGGTCACATATGGACCCAAACCCAATCTCCTGGCCGAATTTCGACCTCTTTCATGTGCTTGTCTGCCTGCTTCTTGTATTGCGCCGTTCTCTTCTCGATATTCTCCTTGATTGTCTGGTGCAGCTTGGCAATGGCCTCGACCTTGTGCTCTCGGTTTAGATTGATAAACTTCAGTGCCAGCAATGGTTTTAGATCAAGTGGAGTAGCTGGCTTAAATCCATAAACAACCTCCAACGTAGACATCTGAGTAGCAGAGTGTTTGGCATTGTTATAAGCAAATTCAACAAAAGGAATGCAGTCCTACCAATTCGATAAATTTTGACCAACCGTGGCCCTTAAAAGGGCTGAGAGAGTTCGGTTCACAACCTCGGTCTGTCCATCTGTGTGAGGATAGCAAGTGGTCGAGAACAACAGCTTAGTACCGAGCTTACTCCACAACGTTCTCCAGAAGTGTCCTAGCAAGGTCGGGTTGCGGTCCGATACAATGATCTGGGGCAGTCCATGCAGTCTTACCACTTCTTTGAAGAAGAGTTCGGCCGTCTGGGTCGCATTGTTCGTCTTAGAACACGGTATGAAATGGGCCATCTTTGAAAACTGGTCGACCACATTGAAGATCACATCCTTGTTCCTGATCTTAGGCAATCCAAGTACAAAATCCATAGAAATATCGACCCATGGTCGGTTAGGTATATGCAAAGGCAAGTAAAGACCGTGAGGATGTGACGTGGATTTAGACTTTAGACACGTGATGCACTTGGAGCCAAAACGCTCCGTGTCTCGTTTCTGATGCGGCCAGTAGAAGTGTTCGACCAGGACACTCAGTGTTTTTTCCACGCCAAAGTGTCCCATCAGTCCTCCTCCATGAGATTCTCGGATCATAAGATCCCTCATCCTTGAGGAATGCACATTTGTTTGCCTCTGAGCAGGAACCCATTATGCAAGTAGAAGGCTCCTTTTGGTCCATTACGACATTCCTTAAAAAATTTACCAAAATCAGGATCAGTATCATACTCTTATTTAATAAGTTCAAACCCCAAGACTTTGGCCTCCATGGTACTGATCAGTGTGTATCTCCTGGACAGTGCATCAGCTACTACATTCTCATTTCCCTTCTTGTACTTGATGATGTACGGAAAGGTCTCCACAAACTTAAGCCACTTGGTGTGCCTCCTCTTAAGATTCATTTGTCCTCTCCGATGCCTGAGCGTCTCGTGGTCGGTATGAATAACGAACTATTTGGCCAGCAAGTAATGCTGCCATGTCTCCAAGGACCTGACCAAGGCATACAGTTCCTTGTCATAAGTAGGATAGTTGAGCTTGGCTCCACTCAGTTTCTCGCTAAAGTAGGCGACCGGTCGTCCGCCTTGTGTCAGGACAGCTCCAATTCCTAAACCTGAAGCATCACACTAAATCTCAAAAGTCTTATCAAAGTTAGGCAAAACCAAAATAGGAGCATGGGTCAGCAGGTCTTTGAGTCCGGAACGCGGCCTCCTGCGCCTGTCCCCATTTGAATGGGACGTCCTTCTTGATTACGGCTGTAAGAGGGGCGGTCACCGTGCTAAAATCCTCCACAAACCGTCTGTAGAAACTGGCCAATCAATGGAAACTCCTGACATGGCCGATCGTGGTCGGTGTTGGCCAGTCATCAATTGCCTTGATCTTCTCTTGATCAACCTGTAAACCCTGCGTACTCACAACAAAGACTAAAAACACAAGCTTGTCAGTGTATAAGGTGCATATCTTCAGGTTCTCGTAAAGACCCTCCTGTTGAAGAGTATATATCACTTCCTCAAGGTGCACCAAGTGATCAGCAAAGAATTGACTATAAATCAAAATATCATCGAAATAAACAACAACGAACTTACTGATGTAGGCGGTTAAGACCTGGTTCATGAGACGCATGAACATGCTGGGTGCATTAATGAAGCCGAACGGCATGACCAGCCACTCATACATGCCTTGCTTGGTCTTGAAGGCTGTTTTCACTCGTCTCCTTCCTTCATCCGGACCTGGTGATATCTACTCCGCAAGTCAATCTTAGAGAACATGGATGCTCCATGCAACTCGTCCAGCATATCATCCAGTCGCGGTATGGGATGCCGGTACTTGATGGTGATATTGTTGATTGCCCGGCAGTCAACACACATCCTCCAAGATCCGTCCTTCTTGGGAACCAATAAGACAGGAACATCATACGGAATGAGGCTCTCTCGGATATAGCCCTTGAACATGAGGTCTTGCACCTGCTTCTCCAATTCCTTAGACTCGGTCGGATTCACCTGGTACGCTGGTCGATTGCGCAGGGCCGCTCCAGGCACGAGATCGATCTTATGCTCAATGCCTCTGATAGGGGGTAGGCCGGCTGGTATCTCGTCCGGAAAGACATCCTTGAACCTGTCCAACAAAGAAACAACTTCCCGAGGCAGCTCAACATCGTTTGTACACGAGTGTAAGGCCTCCCTAAAGATCATCAGTAGCACCTGCGTGTTATGAACAATAGCTCTAGGAACTGAATGGGAAGAGATAAGGAGATTTGTCTTACTGTTCTTCTTGTCCTTGGCAAGACGCAATTGCATCTCATGCACTTCCTCCGGTGTGAGCGGTGCAAGCTGGTACTTCCTCTTGTCATGGAGTAATGAGTAATGATTGGTCCGTCCGTTGTGCAAGGACTCCTTATCGAACTGCCAGGGTCGGCCGAGCAATAGGTTTCCAACCTTCATAGAAACTACATCGCATACTACATGATCGTGATATCGTCTAATGCTGAAAGGCACGGTTACTTGGTCTGCGATCCTGATTTCCGTGTCATCGTTCAGCCATCAAAGCCGGTACGGTCGCAGATGCTTGGTCACTTTAAGGCCAAGCTTATCGACCATGTTCCTGCTAGCCATGTTAGTTCAAGATCCACCATCAATAATAAGACTACATACCTTGTTGTTCACAGTGCAGCGAGTGTGGAAGATGTTCTCTCGCTGAACCGTCTCGGGATCAACAAGTGCACTGAGAGCTCTCCTGATCACCAACAGCTCTCCAAAGTCGGGATACTCTATGGACGTCCTTGGTTCAAGTTCCTCAACGTCATCGTCCTCCTGTTCGTCCTAGGACTCGTACTCTCCAGCTTCGTTCATGATCATAATCCTCCGGTTCGGACAGTCTCGAGCCATATGTCCTTTGCCCTGGCATTTAAAATAGGTAATATCTCTAGAATGGGACGTGTTCGCGAACTTACATGGTTCTGGTCAGTTGGGCTTAGACGTCTCAATGGTCGGCTTCTTGTATTTGGACTCGACCTCGATTGTCTTACTTTTGTCAACGGGTCGTGGGGTCGGTGTAGTCCAAGACGTGCTGGCCCGAGGCCGGATCGTGGACATGGACTTTATCTTGTTGTGATGCTCAATCTGTAAACACAGATGCAACAATTTGGACATATCGTGATAATGCTGAATTTCTACCTTCCGGGCGATCCGTTCGTTCAGTCCGTCCACGAACTGTGCCATCAGGGTCTCTTCCGAGTCTTCCAGTTCAAGCATGTTCCGTAATTGCTCGAACTCTTTGAGGTATTCTTCGACCGTCTGGTTCCCTGCATCAACTTACGAAAATGTTTCTATAAATCTCTGTGGAAATGGGTCGGAAGATACATGCGCCTTAGCTGGAACTTCATGTCGGTCCAGGTGGTGATCGGTTCGTACCGACGGCACCTTTGTTCCGCGACGTCCCGGTCCCACCATGACAGGGCGTGTCCTGTGAACTGGGCCACTGCAAGAAAGATCTTCCTGTGTTCGGGATATCCGTAATGGTCGAAGATATGCTCCATCCTCTGCTCCCAATCTATATAAGCCTCCGGGTCTACTTTACCTGCAAATGTAGGAAGTTTTAGCTTGATATCAATAGGGTATGGACGTTGTACCTGTTGCTCTCGTATGCGTCCACGGTGAATTGGATCGCTCTGGTACGGTGGTCGAGGTCCGTAGCGTCCGTCCTCGAGCTCGTCCGTGTCGTCGTCAGTGTCGTCCAGCCGGACGTCCTGGAAGCATCCGGGTTGTTCCACTCGTCCGCGGTACGGGCCTTGTCGACGCTGCTGTTCTACGGGCCTTGTCGACGCTGCTGGTCTACGGGCCTTGTCGACGCTGCTGGTTGAACCGAGGCGGTGGTGCCTCCGGTCCATGCAGAGGCTCTCCTGGTCGAGGCTGATAATTTTCGGGTCGAGGCTGATGAGCTCCGGGTCGAGGTTGATGCTCATCCGGTCGAGGCTGATGACCATCCGGTCGAGGCTGATGATCGCCAAGACATTCCAAACGGTCTAGCCGAGCTCCGATCGTCTGGATCGCAGCTAGGAGCTGAGTGAATTCGGTTGGGCCACCATGTTGGGCTTGTTCTTCTGCCATTATCTCCGCGCACTTAACAAAAGAAATCAAACGTACCAAGGAAGAAAAAGGAATAACTAGAAATGGAAAACGCAACTAATCAGAAAAGGATAGGTAAGGCCGAGACTAAAAAGGAAACAAGCAAGGACGATTTTTTTTTTGACTAAGAGCAATAAATTAAAAGTTCTATACCGAAACAATATTAGGTGATACAACCAAAAACTAAACCGAGACAAGACTGATTCAACCAACACAAATCGCTAGAGAGAGAGAGAAACCTAAATACCCTAGCGGCCGAGTCTTAGCTAACCACCTAACAACCGATTTCAACTAATTTTTTTTAGTTTAAGTTTCATCAAAGCATCAACAGAAGCAAAGGCAGCAAGCAATCGGTTCTAGACCTAAACTACTTGGCCGGTTACAAACAAGGACTAACAACCTATTTTTTTTTTTTTTTTGATTTTTGATTTTAAACAAAAAACAAAAGCAAAACATAATTGAATCTAGGTAAAGGATGAGATGTAACCGAGCTGGGTCAGGAGCTTTAAAGCTCTGATACCATATGATATGAGACGCGGTCGAGAGATGGGCGAGCGGTCGAGTGATGGTCGGGCGGTACGGTGGTCGATGGTCGAGCGGTCGAGCATGGGCGAGCGGTAGGGTAAGCGATGGAAGCTGACCGATGGCGCTCTCTTCCTCGTCAGTGGGTGGTCGGTGATGGTCTTTGAACTCCATAACGTCAAGAATACTTCGAACAATTTCTGACAACAAGCAAAAGCCAAGAGATCCAATCCTCTAAAGGGGTAGCCGCGCAGAAGAGAGAGAGAGATCGCAAAAACCTTAGGGTTTTTCTTAGCTTAAATTTACTTGACTTTCATTAAACTAAAAAGAGGTTTAAATAAGTTACAACTGAAAGCGACATGGGCCAGAAACAATGGGCCATCGAAAATAATAAAAAGAACAAGCGAAATAAAACTTAGAACGAAAAAGGAAACTCTTGGTCGAATGGGAAAGGGGGCCGGCCTGTCTCTTTAATGAACGGGCCTCGGATCACCTCGTTAGAAACCTTGTGAAGAAAACCCATTTGGGACAAAACCTCACAAGGGAAAAAGAGTATGATCCTTAGTACAGAGGCAGACCGGTCTAGTGATCGTCTGACTCGATGCAGAAGATCATGGTCGGTCCGATTGTCCAGAGTAAGGGCCATGGCGTGGTCGGGTCAAATGGATCGCCAGCTTCGGTTTTGATCATCTTATGGGCCAATTGGTTCCGGATAGGTTGGCCTTGGTCGAGTTGGCCTAGCTGGGTCCTGATGTCTTCTATGCTTGTCCTGGAGATCAGCTGTTCCATAGCCTTGTTGAATTCGTCTCGTACTTGTCTCTGTCCAGAACATATCCTCGGCATATCCCGAGTGGTCGGTAACTGGTCGACCAGCCTCATGGTAGAGCCCGGTCCGTCCGTCTCGTCCAGCTCAGGGTCGGTCAGGTTGATATCCTCATCATGATTCCATTGATTTCGGTTATTGGATCTGAATAGATGATCGATCGGATAAGGTGAAGAGAGTCAGATCGGACTGATATTCTTCTGAAACCAAGGTCGAAAGCCTTGGAGATTGCTGAGTGAATGGCGAGAGCTTCTGCTACAAGCACAAAACACACATGTGTGCAAGAGAAAGAGAAGTTAATCGATCACTTATCGTCGAATTTGAAGCACCATCCCTGTCTTGTAGTTAGTTTCGATAAGTCCCAAGCCGCGTCAGTGTTGCAAATCAGCTCCACGTCTTCTTAATGACCTTGAACCACGCGTGGTCTCTTTGGAGATGGGGTCTGATCTTCATTCTATTGAGCATCCTTCCACTATTGGGCATCCTGGAGAGCTTTAAGGATAATTTCAACTTCATTGGATATTTTATTCTCAAAGCATACATTATTGAGATCTACAAACATAGATCGGGTTATATCCGATCTGGAAACAAAGATCGAGATAGATCCAAGATCTCGATATCTACCTTTAGTTTCAATAAAAACCGAGAAAACGACACTCAAACGAACAAGACAACAGTTCAGTGTTTAAGATCAACGGTGGCTCACGGCGGATGAAATCGGCAGTCGGCGGTTTTTGGGTGATGGCGAATGGTAGCAACAGAGATGGTGTATCACCGGTGACGTTGCGATGGCGGAGATCCAATGTTGGCAGACGTCTCTGGTGGTGGGCGACTGGCTCCAACTGTCGGTCTCTGGCTGCTGGGGCTGGTCTTGGTCGAGGATCAATGGCTCGAGATCTCGACAGGCTCCGCTGCTTGATGGAGTGCGCCATGGGCTTTCGGTCTATTTTACTCTTCTTCTTGGGCCTAGGAATCGGGCTGTGATGATTCTCCCTCACCAATCAGTAATTCGCCCCAAATTCCTTCCATTACCAAGCGATTCAGTGGAATCCGCAAACAACTACGGATGACTCAATTTTTGCTACAGCTCATGTTCCTAAACCTCTTCTCGGATTCCGTCTCTCTCCCATTGAACCGGTACAATTTTGGTTCTCTTTCCATTGAACTTTGACTCCCAACGATACACAGTTCTGGTAGGCGTACTGATCATAAACAGGTTACAATTAATATTTAATGTTGGCTTGCGCAAGATCAATTCTGGTTCACAAACAACTTTCCTTAAGACAAACACATGAACCACATTGTGAAAATCAGACAAGTCATGTGGTAGCTCTAGCTTATACACCAACGCACCAATGCTCTTAATTATCACAAATTCCCCCATATACCTCGGTCTCAGCTTTTTCAACTTGCGGTTTGGATCATTACCCAGAAGCTATCATCTTAAGATATACTGAATCGCCTACTGCATATTCTAAATCCTTATGATGCTTATCCGCATAACTTTTATGACAGTCTTAGGCTTGCTTCAGCCTTCCTAAAGCATTTAAACTTGCTCTACTGTCTCTTAGATCATATTTGGCCCTAGATCACGTCTTTCCCAGACCTCGGTCCAGCATAAGAGGGTTTTGCAAGGGCTACCATACAAAGCCTCGTATGGCGACATCCTTATGCTCAAGTGGTACATGTTGTTGTAGTAAAACTCGACCAAATGTTGATACTTCACCCATTTTCTTTCCCCAGCACACAAGCTCTCACCATATCCTCTAAGGTCTGACTCGTCTGCTCAGGCTGTCCATTCGTCTGCGGATGATATTCTGTACTGAGATGCAATTTTGTCCCCATTGCCTTCCAAACGGCCTGCAAGAATATGTGAACTTTGGGTCTCTATCTGACATAATATTAACATGCGTCCCATGCAATCTCACAATGAATTCCACATACTTCAAGGTGAGAATATCAGCTCCATCCATTTTCTTGATCGCTAAAAAATGTGCAGATTTGGTGAATCCGCCCACTATTACCCAAATCGCGTCCTTCTTCCATGACGTCCTTGGCAGCTCGGTAACAAAATCCATTGTTAACATATCCCATTTCCATTATGGTAAGGGCAACCCTTGCAGTCATCACATCTCAATGTTAGTACCGCTTTATATTTTGATACATCTTTGTGGCTCCCGGATGAATCAAAAACTGTGACTGATAAGCCTGACTTAAAATCTCATACCTTAAACCTTTGTTGTTTGGTACACAACCCCGATTATTGGATAGAAATGTATCATTGGTCACTATGTAGTACCCAGTCAGTTCCTTGTCAACCAAGTCTCGCATAGTTTCGTCCTCCTGCGGGGCTTCCATGATTTTCCATAACAGGTCAGCTTGATCCAAATCTTCTAGTCTAGTGACACCTTCTTCCGCGATGGTGGCACATACGCAAAAGCTTGCTAAAGTCGCTGATAGCTCATGCACCTCCTTGGATACATACACAATCATCCTTCTATTGCTTATGGCATCAACTACATGGTTAACCTTCCCATGGTGATACTCGATCTATAGATCGTAATCCGCCAAAAGCTATTCCCATCTGCACTGCCTCAAATTCAGATCCCCTTGAGTGAAGATATACTTTAAACTCTTATGTTCCGTGAACACATGTACCTTCTCTCAGTACAAGTAGGCACACCATATCTTCAACGCAAAGACCACTCCTATTGACTCCAAAGCATGGGTAGGGTAATTAACTTCATGCTTCCTCAGCTGCCTTGACGAATAAGGTACATCCATCTCTTCCTGCATCATGACACATCCCAAAGCGTCGGTGTAGACTACAAATGGTATTCCCTGCTGCAGTAGTACTAACACTAGAGTTTGAGTCAGTTGTTCCTTTAGTCTCTCAAAAATCTTGGCACACTTCTCTCACCACATGGCCGTACTGGAGAATCCTTTCACGAACTTATGGTAGTCCAAAACAATTCGTAGATGTCATTTTTGCTCCTATTTTATCCTCGAGTAGACCAAGATATCATCGTTGAAAACGATGACGCACTTATCTAAGTACTCCCGAAAGACATCTTTCATCATCTTCATGAAAGCTTCTGACAAATTGGTTAGTCAAAATGGCATTACCACAAACTTGTAGTGTCTATAATGTATGATGATACTAGACGCAAGAGCGATCTTTGAGAACCAAGAGGCTCCTTGAATTGGGTCCAATAACTTATCAATCCTTGCCGGCGGGTACTTTTTCTCGATGGTCACCTTGTTCAAGCCTCGATAGTCAATAGAGAGTCTGAAACTTTCGTCCCTTTTTAACAAAATAGGACATGCTATCCCCATGGCGAACTGCTTGGTCGAATGAATCCTTTCTTTACCAGATCTTCCAAATGCTTTTCCAACTCGGCAATTTCTGACGGTGCCAAATGATAGGGTGTCTTTGAAATGGGCGCAATTCCGGGTTCCAGCTCTATCGTGAAGGCATTATTTATTTTCAGCGGCGGTCCTTGCAATGGCTCGAATATGTCCTCGTAATCCGCAGCTACCAGAAAGGTATCCAAAATTGGAGCTTCTTCTTCCTCCGACATAGAGATGGTTGCTAGGAAATAATTATTTCCCTTGCTGATCATCTCCTATTCTTGCAACATTGGTATGATTGAGATTCTGGTCCGAGTCTTCATTCCTCTGAAAATAATATTCCCTTCCCTACGAGGAATCATGACGGTTGCCTAGGCGCAATCCATTACGTCCTGGTGTTGAGTCAACCTTTCCATTCCCAAGATTACTTAATAATGGCCCAATTCCATCTTCATAAGGTTCAAGAGTAAGTCCACCCTGGCTAACGTTACCGGAAGATCTTTATAGACTCTTAAGGTTGTCATTCGCTCCGATGTGCCACCAAAGTTCCAGAAGCTTGATGCTTCGGGTTTACAAAGATATGCGTAAATCCTGAGTCAAACAAGGTGTGGTCTGCTACTCCTCCAACCACAACCGAGCCTGCATGGTTTTCTAAGACTAAGCTACTAAAATTGGACCAAACAACTTCAGAAAACAACTTTTTTGGAAAAGACAAAAACACATATCCGCAATTGGTTCGGCTCTTTTATGGTCTCCGACGACGTAGACCTAAGGTCCTCCTGCATGATCCCACGGTATAGCTGGCGGTAACATCAATCCCTAGCATTTGTCCTATCCACACAGAAAACACGTGATTCCTCTTGGACTTTTAGGCTCTCAATGCATAAACTGACCTTGCGAGAAATTCCTCTGGAGATTACTCATCTGGTTGCACTTGAAGCATATCTCGGCTCTACACGCTCTAGTGTGCCTCTTCTCACACGTTCTACACATGTGATGCTACGACACACCCTGGATACCATTCAAGGTTTCCTAATTCCTCTTGGTCCCCTTATTATGTGCATTAATGGACTGCTTAAGCTCCTCCTCCATCCCAATCTTTGCCTCTGCTGCCCTTCCAATAAGGTCATAGATGTTGAAGTAATCCCTCATGTTACCACGATTCTTGAGATCAATCTTCATTCCTTTGAAGAATCGGCACATCAACTCCAACTTACTCAGGTACACCTTCAAACCTCACGAGACGGTTGAAGTCTTCTCCATAATCCCTTAAATTCATGGCTTCCAACGTAAAATACTTCCTGCAGAAGACTTTCTTTAAATCCGCCCAAGTCAGCTCATAGCGCCTTTGCGCTCTTCTCTACTACTCCTTCCAACCATACCAAAGCATCATCCGTCAGATAGTGAACCGCAAGATACTTATGGAACTCGACTGGATACATGGCTGCATCCATGTTCCTCCCTAACTTCTTCCTCCAATTGTGCGCAACGATGGCATTTGTCCCTCTCGGAAAAATCTCCATTTTCAGATCCCTCATATGCTTCATAATGCTTCAATAGGTCACTCCATGCACTTTCCACGGTGCTTCAGGCGGCGGCGGTGGTGGCTGAACCACTACCGGCGGAAGGAGTGATACTCCAATCCCTGCTAGAACGTAACCAGCTCCTCCTACAGCATACCCCACTCCTCATGTTGCATAACGTGCTCCTTATGCGGCTTATATTTCAACATCTGAAATGCCTAACACAACTCATGAAGCTCTTGCAGCACCTCCCATCGCTCCTGTAACACCTCCTGCAGCTCCTGAAACACTTTTATGGAGCTCATGCAACATCTTCTGCAGCTTCTGTATTAGGCTTACATAAGGCTAGCAACCTTCGAGAAGAGCGGCATCCACATCTACTTAACCATTATCCACGACTTTTCCTGTTAGGTTTCCTCCAGAATGCTCCAGAAGAGTCCCATTCACACTAGTGGCACAGGTTGCCGATGCGGGTAAGGTCGTGGCCATGGTGGCCTGACGGACCGGCATGGCTCCATTCCTTTTAAGTGGCAGCATGTTACAATAGAGAGACGAATGCGCCAGACTCCAGTTGAAACTTAACGCACTTACCGACGAGTATATAAGGATCTTAGATTCGGGTGGTGCTCTAATTCCAACTTATAAAAAACCCAGTTGAAAATTTTTGAAATCCAATTTGAAATCCAAATATAAATACACTACAACTACCCGTCTACCCGGACATGACCGACTGAACTTAACCCTTGCTCAGAGGAGCATAATCATTGCATTTAATCTTCCTCAACAAGTACCCACATTCTCATGAACCACGATCATAATCCATATAATCACAAATTTAATCCCATAAATCGTCTACTTTATTAAAACCAAAACTCAACGTCTTACAAAACCGACTTGAAATCCTTTACCGATAATAAAAGAAAAAAAATAAAGTCTTAAACAGCAAAATAAATTTAAAAAGAATCCCGCTTCGCGAAAAAACATTGCACCGCACTTGATCTTCTACTCTTGAAACTGTTCATGATTACCTTCAAAACAGAGGCAGACGAGTAATTTTGATTAACCGGTGAGTGCAGGTCCTAGGGACCTACGAGATCATCTCATCAACATTTTTGGTTTAGTGATAACCTATGTTTCTAGGTGCTTTCAATCGAATCACCACAAATCAAAAACAAGATCTAAACATATCTCGGAAGTACATGATTAATAAAGGATTCATGTCCCGATATTGAGAAAGAACAAGGTAAAGATCACGACTAGTCCTCATCGTAGTCTTAGATCAAGAAATCGACGGTAGATCTGACGAAAAAGAGAGACGGAGATGGACTCACGAATCTGGATCCACAAATGGAGATCAAGTTAGATCCAATCTGGAAATGGAGATCGAGATAGATCCGAGATCTCGATATCTAACCTAAGTTTCAATAAGAAGGAAAAAATGACACTCAAATGAGTCAAGAAGACGATGGTTCGTGGTTTGGGATCGATGACAGCGCACGGCAGACGAAATTGGCGGTCGGTAATTTTCTGGCGTTGGCTGGCCTCGACCGTCGGTCTTTGGCGGTTGGGGATGGCCTCCTGCGAGGATCAACGGCTCGGGTTCTCGACGGGGCTTCGCTGCTTGCTCCACTTCTCATTTTTCAAGAGGGGTTCACCTCTTTTTATAGGAAAATGGAGAGGATCCTTGGCCTCATGTTAAAAATGAGGAGTGAAGGATCTATTTATAGTGTAAAATGTCTAACTTTCTGTTGGGCCTTTTGACTCCTTATCGGGCTTTTATGTTGGGCCAAAATGCTCTTGTTGAGGTGGCAAGATTTTCAATGGGCTTATAGATGAATTCTAAACCCATATCCAACAGTTCTCAGAGATTAACTTTTGGAGGAGTGGTTGACGTCGTTTTGTCAAGATCTTGGAAATAATCTTGTAATATACATTACAGAGGGCGATAGGCTGGTAGTCAACTAACCGCTTAGGTCCCTAAATTTTTGGTATGAGTCTCACATGAGTATCATTGATGCTTCTGGGCAGAGAGCCCGAGTTGAATAATTGCTGGACTTCTTGGAATATAGAAGCTTCAATCGCTTTCCAGTTTGACTGGAAGAAGCAAGATCAAAATCAACCAGGGCATGGGGCCTAGTCAGGGTAGATAGAAAAACAAGCATTCTTAATCTCCTCAGCTGTTGGGATGGAGATTAGAAGGTTGTTGTCATCTGTTGTGATCTTAGGGGATAAGGCTTCGTCAACTGTGACTCGGTTGGCGTCCCCTTGGGATAGGAAAAGTTGATTGTAATACTCCCTGACAAATTTGGTAATTTGTTCCTCCTTGAACACTGCATTTTTTTTGTTGGTCTTAAATGACTGAAAACTTATTTAAAGCTTCCCCCCCTTTTGTGATGGCGTGAAAATAGCTTGTGTTTTTGTCCCCCAGCAGGAGCCAGAGCTGCCTACTTCTTTGTTTCCACTACTCTTCCTATTTGCTATAGCCTCCTGTAGTTTCTTATTGATCTCATTGATGCTGCTTTCGTGTAGAGTTGGGCTTATCATTGCACTTTCCAGATCAGATTGAAGTTTCTCAGTTATGACACAACTATTCCTTTGCTGGTTTTTATTCCATTAAATGATTTCTCTTATGCACCGTCCAAGTCGTTCTCTTATCGTGTCTAGTAGTTTTCTTGACCAAGTTTGAGCAATTAGTCTTTTGATCTCTTCATTGTGTCGGTGCCTCCAGTCATAGCGAAACATGCCTCTTCTTCTCCTATTATCAGGGTTGAAAAAAATGGCTATTGGGTTGTGATCTGAACCTTCAAAACGAAGGTATTCACATCTTCCCGATGGGAAAGCCTCTGCCCATACACTATTTGCAAGACTTCTACCCAGTCGGCATCTCACTAGGTTATTATACCTTTGGCCTCTCCATGATAGAGACTTACTAGAATGTTGCAAATCATAAGCCGCATTCAGGCAAGAAGGTTCTGAAATCAGTGAAGGATCCTTTTGGTCAGGTGGTTCATCCCTCCTTCTCAGAATTTTCAATGATGTCGTTTAAGTCGCCAGTTAACATCCATGGTGAATCTCTGAAATCAGCCAGAGAGTTCAGAGTATTCCAGACTTGTTTTCTCTTTATTTTTTCCGGGTCACCATAGATGAAGGTGATGAAGGAGAAGGTTCCTTCAGTTACAAATTTTGTATCGATGAAGTTATCATTTCAAATAGGATTTCTAGTTGAAAATCCTCTTTCCAAAGTAGAGCTAATCCACTTCCTCCCCGAGCATTATAAGGGACTAAATTAATATGTGTGAAACCTAAATCTTTCAGTTTCTCAAGAACGAAGTTATCGGGATTCTTAGTCCCCGTGGGGAATATGATATCAGGATATATAAATTTCATGATATCTTTCAGTCTTTGAACTATCTGGGGATTCCCCAGCCCCTGACAGTTCCGACTCACTACTTTTGTTGATGCAGATTTGGATCCTTCCGAAAAACTGGTGAAGGCTTCACAATTGTTGGGATTATGGTTCTTGCAAGTCTTGAGGTGGACGATGGGATAGGTTCTCGTCCACTGGAGGAATGAGAGTTCTTGTTTTACAATGCTTGTTCTTAGAGCCAATGTTCTCCTCTGTGGGGGATGGTTTTCTGAATGACTCTCCTCTTTGGAGAAGCTTGGATTTGTTGTATCTTTCTTTTCCTAGAGCTAGGTCCTGAGAGGGAGCTGGAAGCAGCGGTTGCCTTCTTCTTTCCTGGAGGCAACGGAGTTTCTCTTTAACTACCCGTTTTGGGGATGTTGTAGTGGGAGTAATTTCATTCTATGAAGGAAAAATAAGTTTCTTAGTCAAAGTTTCGTCTCCGGGGGGAAACAAGCCTCTCAGCTAGAGTTTTGGGGTGGGATTTGATGGGGGAGAGACTCATAACTCATCAGTGTTATTATGGGCTTCTTATACCATTTGTGCAGAAGTTTCCAACATTATTCCATGCTCTTCTCCTTGTGCAACTCTTTGATGACGGGCGGCACTCTCAACTAGGTCAACACAATTTGTATACTGGATTGTGACCTCATGTAATTCTCCAAGAGTTTCTTCTAAAGTTAAGGGAGGCTTTGGGGTTTGTGGGTGGCTCTCCTCTATCTCCATTTGGTTAGGATTTTTCTTAGTCTCCGGTGATATTTTGTCTATAGACTTGTTGCCCTCTATGGGTAGAGTGATTGATGGATGATGTCATGGTCCACGGTATCTTGACGAAGGTGTATGATTTCGATATGAATCTTCATATCTATCTGAATCTATGCTATACCCTCTGTGTGAATACTGATTCCTGTAGTTTGACTCTCGATAATGAGCTTCCAAGCGATCACGTAGATCCTCTTTCCTCTGTGTATGGTGTCTAGCATAACCTTTTTTTAGTGATAGTTCACATAGGCATGGGTTTTGTGCTATGAGTATCTAATATCTTTGCTTATAGACCTTGGTAGATTTTCGTTTCTTCTTTGGTTAGCGAGAAATTTGAGAGTGACCTGCTGACTTGGTTACTTGTGTTTTGTGGAGGTTGTACTTCTGTGTCTTTGGCAGAGATCAGGGGATGGCCGGCTCTACTAGGTGCTTTAGGACAGGCTGAAGCCCAGTGAGAGGGGCGGAAGCAGATTTTGCAGTGTTGCTCTAGTATTTTGTACTCCAAAGAAACAAGAGTTTCATCCCTCGGTGAGAATTATAAGATGGTTTCTTGTACGAGTGGTTCCAATCCGTTGATGAGGACTCTCACTCGTTCTGAGGATTTTGTTATTTCATGAGATTCATAATCTCCCAGTGCATCACCCAAACTAACAATGGCTTCTTCACTCGAGTAGTGCAGTGGGATGCCTTTGAGTCAAATCCAGAATGGTGTCTTATTAGGGAACTTTTCAGCCACTTTCGGTTCCCATCTCTGGAAAATTATCATCCATCTAGCGAAGTGGTATGGCATGTTGTCTAACACCTTTTGTAGGTCTTCCTCGAAATCAAATCGAAACTGGAAATACCCTTTTCCCAGATCTGACCCTATAGCTTTACCATTCAGGTCTCATTTCCTGGAAAGGAAGGGTATGAGTGACCAGAGCCCTCCTCGTTGGGGTTATTGAGGCGTCCGAAAAGCGTGAGGTGGTTCTCTCGGATGAGTTCAGAGTTGTCAAAAATCAGACACTTTGATCAGCATACGGGGAGGTGACTGGCCATAGATCATTGGCCTCATGTTAAAGGCTTGTAGCACCGACAGTTGTTGAGTATGATTTTGTGCAGAAGTTACAGGAAACTTTTGGGGTGCTTAGGTGTAACACCCCCGACGCGGGACTACGGACAATAGCCAAACCGCATATGTCACAAGTTTTGAATATCGTGAACGGTCTAGCCCGGCCAAAGGTTAGGCCGATCCATCCACGATATCTAACCCTCTAGACTAAGGCATAAGGATTTCCGACCCGTACCAAAGCCGAGAGCTATGTTGACTCGGACTAAGCCACGTATCATCAGGTGCTAGAGGGTTGTTCCTGAAAAAAATATGTTATGCCTCGCAGAAAAAATAAGATGTAATCAAAATTAAAATCTATGTCCGGACATTCCAATGACTTTGATATTAAAAACATAATACTTTACTTTACGTACTTAGCTTCAGGTGAACAACCAACTCAGAAAACTATTATGGCTTCCTAAGTCCGAGTCCCGCTTACTAACCCGTCTCTAAGGCTTCATGCGAGACAAAATTCGTTTAATGAGAAACCTAGCGTTAGCCAGTGAGTCATGGACCCACTAAACGAAATATTAGTTCCCAGCCCATCCCATAGTCGAAGCACAAGCAATAATCGTGAAATAACCATCAATTGGTTCACGATAACAAACAATCCAAGCAGAAGCATGAAAACTATGCAAACATGAGGACCCAATCATGAATGCATGCAACGTCGGTAGTCTAGACTCGACAATCTTACCACAATGCATGGGCCCCAAATGCACCAGCACCAGCACCACCACCAATTCTCTCACGTGACCATCTGGGATTATTCACCATGAAGGATCATAATCTGAACACCACACCCGTCTACTTGGATATCTATCCCACGGGTTTGTGTCAACGCACGATGCTCGGACAAGGGAGCAAACGAATTACCTTCCAAGCTGCTCAGCCAAGGGAGCATCCCAAGTACCGTCCGAGCCTTCTCCTATCCCAAATGAAGTTATTCAACAAGTGACACCGATAGCATTTACCTAGAGTATCCACCTACCCTAGGATGCCTGTTTTAACATGCATGATCCCACACAACATAAAACATAAAGTCAAGTTTTCATATAAGGCGTAGGGTCATGTTAAGGATCCAATGATCATGACAGCCCATACAACCTTGTCATATTAGGAAGGGAGACTCGCATGGATCAACAATCCACAGAGCTACCGCATCCTCACCCCTCGGGTAATCACTTGTCCTTCTCAACATGAATGACCATTCCAAACTCAAAAAATATACCAAGCATTTCTAAGATAAATCATGCAGAGAAACAACATATCAAACAGTTCATGCATGCCACAATTACCAACTTATCGGTAATGAAAACATCAAGTAAACAATTTCATAAACCATTAAAATGCATGCATAGAACGTGAATCACACAAGCCAATGAGAATAAATGTTCAAATTATTTCAATCCTCAAGGCCAAACCTGCACAGAAAACCTCAGTCCTATCTATTGGGACTCAAACTGCTCTAATGCGATCTCGGGACTATCTCGGGCTTCGGGTGGATGGTTGAAAGCTTCTGGAATAAGCATGGATAGCTAGATTTCTGAGGTTATCCTCCACAGTCTACCTCCTCCCAGGCTTCTCATGGTGACAGAATGTCTATGGAATCACCCGAACGCTTCCAAGAATCACCCCCTTGCTCACGCCCTCTTCTCTCTTTTTCACTTGGTTTCTCATCTAACTCCTCAAGACTTTATCTTAATAAAATGATCTTAGGAATTGTAAAAATGTTTATAAATTAGCTAATGGAGGGTATTATATTGTCAGGAAAGTCAGGGGACATGTTTAAAAATTTAGGCATGGATGTGACCTTCCATGCAAATGGGAGCACATTTGGCACCAAAAATAATGTGATGCTGCCACATTTCCCAGCCATGCCTTCCTTGCTCCTGGTGCTGACAGGTCGTGTTTCTATCCCCTAGGTTGGACTGGTGTCAGCTCAGTTTTTGGTTCAATGAATCTAGTTTCCCCTTTGGTGCGCGCGGGTGACGATAAACAGTCTCGAACAGTATTCGTCACGTCGTCCGTCCATTCCGTACTGTACCTTATGATACCTTTTACTTCTTTTTTCCTGAGTGGAAAATGTTCAGTATGGGCTCTTGCATGGACGTTAGACAGAGTAAGCAAGGTTTTCGAATATTGTTAAATTGTTTCGGTTTTATGTCTAAAAACGTCATGTCACTGCTACAAACCGCTTGTACTAGTACTGTACTACTCTGAACCAAACCAACCAATATCCATAATCCAAATTATTCATCTCCTTAATCAGCCTGATGATCCCAATTTGTGATTGAACTGAAATGCACACATCCGTCGCGACGCTTAAGTCGTTCCGCGCGTCAGATTTTGTATATTCCAGTACTTTATGCTCCTTGTTCCGTTTCAGTTCTCGTTTCGACCTAACTCCAAATTTATATCTCCACTATCACTTTTTAGTTATTACTGAACATCCACACATCCCATGTGTTGACGCCTTAAGTTGGCCGTTGTTGACCGCTTCCCGACATCTCTTCATTCCGCTTTGAAGTTTTTACACGGTCGTTACCGTCTTGTTTGTGGATTCGGCCAGCCATGTCTATTGACTAGACGGGTTATTACATTCTCCCCTTCTAATTAGAGTTCATCCCTGAATTCCATTTCTTATAAGCCGCTCCCTCTCTGTATGGTTTGCTACGCAAAACTTCTTCGGCCTCCCGAGTAGTATTCCATTGTATCCCCTCTTGATGACTGCTTTGGTCTGGATTGGTACTCTTTGATTGGTCTTCTTGTTCATGTTTCTAAGCTCTCCAACTGTGGCTCCGCGCTATGTACCACTACTGTCACAGGTTTCTTCCTTGACTCCTATATATACTTTCTTCGTTCTCATCCTTTACTTCTTTAAGTCTTCTTTTGACTTCCGCTTCATAGATCTCCTTCCCATTCAGATCTTGTTCCTCATATAGGTTCTTCCTTAGATCCATTACTGCACTTTCTTCTTGGTCTTACTGTTGGGTCCAAACATTTGTCTTTGACTTTGATTGTTCTTCCTTTCCTTACGGTGCAACTTCCTCCAAAACTGTCTTGTTTGGTCTCGACTTTCCTTCCACTCTGTTTCCTTAAGGTTACTTGGTCCATATTTGGTGTATCCATTCTGGCCGCTACTTATCTTAACCCTATCATATTTGACGTTCCCTTCACTTAGACAAACTTCTATGCAATCCTGAACTCGGACTAACCTCAACTTGTTCCTTTTACTTAACTTCCTTCCCTTGAAGGCAAACTTCACACCTTTACTTCTGTTTCAAACTTTTGATTTCCTTATCAAACTTTTGCTCAATCCGGTTTCCTTTCCCATTCTTTTTTACTGTTTCGCCCTTGTGCTCAAACGGATCCGTTTTTCCATTAAACAAATGTCCTTATGCTTGGTCACATCCTGCCCTTTCTTGTCAAGAGGTTTGGTTTTGGTTTCACGGTTTCAGGGTTGATTCCTAAAACTCTACTTTCTTAGTCCTAAGATTATATGGATCACACTTTCTTGGTTACCTAAGGATTCTCACACACCAAACCAAAACGAGTTAAACGTTCAGCCTTAATCCAGATCTAGTCCCGATAGTTTAACACATTTATTTCACACAATATCTTACATTCATTCCAATATCATAGAAACATGTATTCTTACATACATAACATTCACACATAAGTTCTAAAAACTTATTCACAAGCATGTACTCGGTGTACCATGCCTCATGCACACGCATGTGCTTATTCAACTTACTCCAACCCTAAAATTCATAGTACTATTTTTACAAAATGCATACATACACTCAACACATATTTATACATATGCACATGATAGTAGAACTTAGTTAGAACCATTCATACCTGAGCTTTTGGTAATGAAAGTTTTGGTCTAACTAATCAAACTTCTAATATCTTACATTACTTAGGTTGGGTTCACGGTCTCTTCTTCTTCGGATTCATCTTTGGTGCCACTTCCGGAAGACGAGCTTGACGGTTGGGACGAGGGAGAAGATGGATCAATCAGTGGATAAGCCGCCAAACGATGTCCCCACATACCGCACAATCCACAAACTCTTGGTACCCCTAAACCCAATCTCATGCTGGGACATGCATGAGTAAAATGGCCATGTCCTCCACACATTCCGCATGGTGGATTTATTGCCTCAGGTGGCCTCACTGATTTCCTTGCCTGATTTTGGATTCTCAGTTGTCGGTTTGGGAGCAACACGTTCTTCATGTGTCCCGCTGGTCCATCTACTTCCACTTTGGTATGTTTCTCACTGCCATGGTGTTGGTTGCTAGACTCTCCAGTTTCTTGGGTGAATTTCTCCTTTTGCTTCACTTGTGACAACCTTTGAGATATACTTTCCTCACTCTCGGTTCCGTTTTCCTATTTGGTTCTGGTCATTGACTTTGTTCATGGTTTTCGCCACTTTCAGGATTTGTCTCTTCGGCCGTTGGTATGTCCAGACTATCCAAACCCGGCTTCATACCCCGTTGTAAGAGTTTCGTTAGTGATGGTTGTCCTGCTGCTTCCCATTGTTCATGGGCTATCAGTTTTTCCGCTGTAAGAGTTGGCGTAACTTAGAACATCTCTAAGGACTAGCGGGTTTCAGCTTCCAACGCATGTTGAGAATAGTATGCTTCAACTTCATTTCCGGCCTCTTCTCTATCAGCTGCTTCTTCAGCCTTAACACTCATCGTTTCCTGTTGTGGTTCCGGATACTCTTCTCAACTGTCATCGGCTCCATAGGCATGTACTCGTGGGTACAGCCAAGCGTGAACGTGTAAGGGAAAAAGGAGCCGGTGGGATATCAGAGTCATCTGAGATGGACATTAAGCTGTCGGAGGTCAAGTTGATCACCGGAGGTACCGGTGGTTCGAGTATCTCCGTGTCTGAATCGTTCATTGGGACTACCCTGAATCCAATAACCCAATATGTTTCCAACGTTAGGGGCTCTTGTGCCATTGATCCCAAGTGATAGATTAGTGAAATAATCCTGGTCTGTGATGCTAGAGGTGTACTCGGACATCTCTTAGTCTTACTCAAACTAGGTGACTGGGTCGATGTTGTACACTTCATGTACTGAGCCAGAATCGTCACTGTTGTCATTGTCATTGCTATCAACTACCATAAGATAGATCTCCTACAAAGAGTATATGTCTTATTTATCGAGTCTATTACTATGTTTTAGAGTCATTTCAGGTGTTTAACAGGTCTAAGTACTTTTGGAGCTGAATTGGAGATTATGAAGCTTTTTGGAGCATTTTGGTGTTTTGACCCGAGAGATAGAGTTCACTGTCCAGAACAGAGATCTGTGTCGATCGACGCACAACAGCATCGATCGATGCACAGCGAGTTGGGCAAGTCTCGGAGAGAGTTAATGAAGAATGATGAATTTTCACTTATGCCCAGAAGTTCCAGATATTTACACAGAAGCCCCAAGACGTTATTAGGCCAATATAATTAGGTTTTAGAGTTTTATTTTAGATAAGGAATAATACTTTGAGCTGAGATTTTCTAGAGCTATTTGGGGCAGATCTGAACCTGTACAACATCTTGTTTTTGGAGAAGATTTTGAACCCATTTACTTCTTTAATCTCTTATATGCAATTTATTTATTCATTGATTATGTTTACATCATATATGTCTGAGTAGATTCATAGTTAGGTTTAGGGATTCTCACTAGGGATTTTATGACTTGCTAGATTCAATTATTTCAGTTAAGGATTCATAACTTTTAATGTTCTTCAATCTAAATTGTGTTTAATGCTAGTTCTAACCTGATCACTTAGAATCTAGACCTTAGGTTGCTAAATTGACACGACGGTGTGGTTTAGAATCTGAACTATTTAGGTTGAGCAATTGAATTACTCGCAAAAGAATTTGGTTTAATTGAATTGTGAACATATCGAACTTGATTATAAAGCTTGTTTAATCTGTTAGTAATTACAAAGACATTTGGATTGCTGCACTTAGACTTAGAGAATTCTCACAACGACAGTTGGTTAATTCTATATCCGTGTTTGAGTTCTAGAACTGAGCTTAATTAGATCCTGACTGAATGATTTATCTGCTTGTCTGATTTCCTGAGAACACCCTAGACTCAGCGCTTTTAGTTAACTGCTTTCAAACCAATCTTGCTATCGATTTACTTTCTTGCATTGCTTTTAGTTTCACATCACATTGCTTTTCTCCTAGTTTAATCTTTAATGTTCTTAATCTATCGTTGACCGGAGTCTCTGTGGATTTCGATACCCTATATACTACAATCACATAACTGTGCACTTGCAGTAGAATATGATTAAAACCTGACCCCTATCAAGTTTTTGGCACCGTTGTCGGGACTCTTTTGATTCCTCGATAGATTTGAACCTAGGGTTTAGACTAGGATTTTTATTTTTTGTTTTGGTTACTAATTTTTCTGTGTTTTTCTCTGTTGCAGGTACTGATTTCGCTTACCATCGATCGTTGCATCACTTGTGTCAATATTTACCAGGCGATTCTGAGTTGAGTCGATCGTTGCATCACTTGCATCGATCGTTGCACTGCGATTACAGACGGTTTATGCAGACGCGTTAGACCAGAAGTAATCCAAACTCGAATCTTGTTAATCTCAGGCTTGGAGAACTTGCACGACTAGAGAGAACTAACAGGAAAGATCTACGAGCAAGGATGGTACGTGAACGCTTGATTTTGATACCCAATGCTCAAGGTGTCCTAAGGGATCCACAGAACAATCCTCACAATGCTGCTGGGAAAAGGATTGATGCTGAGGGACATGTGATCCCTGATCCTGTGGAACCTGAACAGGAACAAGGCCAAGGACAAGGCTAAGGAGGAGGTCAGAGGCAGATGGTTGTTCGTGAGAGGACTCTTGCTGACTATAACCGTCCGGATGAGTATCATGCTAACCGGTCAGCAATTGTACCTCCTGGTTTTAAGAGGAATGATTTTGAGATCAAGACCATCTACTACTCTCTGCTGAGGCAGAATGCCTTCCATGGGTTTCCGACTGAGCAGCCAATGGATTATATTGATGAGTTTGAGGACATAGTCACTGGGATGAAGTATGAAGGAGTGAACTATGACTATCTGTATCTCAAGCTTTCCCCCTACTCTCTCGCTGGAGATGCTGCTGCTTGGCTAAAACAACTTCCACCTGGGAAGTTTACTACTTGGGATGCTGTGAAGAGTGAGTTCTTGAGACACTTCTATGATGATGCTCGTTCTGATCAGTCGAGACAGGACATTCTCACCTTCTCCCAAGGTCCTATAGAGCCTCTTAAGGCTGCTTAGATGCGATTTAAGAAATACCAGCGTGACTGCCCGCATCATGGATTCACTGAAGTGACATTGCTTGGTATTTTCTTCAGAGGTGTAGATCTCCCTTATCAGACTGCGTTGGATAATTCCAGCAATGGAAATTTCAACACAAGGACTCCTGAGCAAGCAAAGAAGTTGATAGATAACTTGGTGAGCGGTAATAGCTGCAAGAATGCTGATAGGAGAAGGAAAGAGTCTGGTGGGAAGATGGATAATCAGGAGATAGCTGATATTAGGAGTAAGTTGGACACAGTCTGTAACTTGTTGGCTGGGAAGAAAGCTGTCCATTTTGCTCAGGATGTTGAGGTTTTCAGAGCTGAAGAAGAGAACCAGGAAGAGGATGTGACCTACATTGGAGGATCTGGATTTCAAGGTAACAGGTATGGATATCAGAAAGGTAACAGGTTCTTCAATGGTGGACAGAAGAGTGCTGGCTATCAGAGACCTTTTCAGCAAGGTAATTCCTATCAAACGAGTGCTGCTAGTCCTCATGAAAGCAAGATGGAAGCGATGATGAAACAGTTGCTGAAGGGTCAAACCAAGAATGCTGCGAACTTCAAAAAAAAAACTGGAGAATCTGAATGGGAAGTTTGAATCCTTGAGCACACATGTGAAGGAGCTTGATGCTCGGGTTGCACAGACTGATGGATATGTTAAAAGGCAAGATGGATATCTTCCAGGGCGAACTGATGCTAATCCTAAGTATCAATGCAATGAAGTTACATTGAGAAGTGGTAAGGAGTTGTTTCCTGCCTAGAAAAAGCAGTTGAGTGTCGAAGAAATCGTGGAAATCGAAGAATTGGATGATGAGATCCGAGGGATTCGCAATGCATCGATCGACGCATCTCAGCAACGGTCGATGCAAAGCGAAAATAAGGATAACGAGCCCAATCTCGACGCGGAGGTTGTAACACAGTCGCCCAGCAATGATCGATGCAACACTAGCGACGGTCGACGCAAGGCGACTGCAGAGAGCTCAGACGCAGAGAAACTGGCAAAGTCGAATGAAAGGGTCTACAAGCCTAAGGTACCTTTTCCTAAGAACCCCAGGAAGGCTAAGAACGATAAGCAGTATGCCAAATGCAAGGAGCTCATTAAAAAGGTGAAAGTTGAAGTGCCTTTGATTGACTCTATGGAAACCACTCCTGTGATGAAAAGATGTCTTAAGGACCTACTTGCTGGTAAATGGACTGATGAGGAGAGTGTAATGATGATCACAGAGGTATGTAGTGCAGTGATTCAGGGCAGGATTCCTGAGAAGTTGAAAGATCCAGGAAGCTTTGTGTTAGATTGTGCTATCTACAGGAAAAGATTTGAAAGGTCTCTATGTGATCTTGGTTCTAGTGTGAACCTTATGCCCTTCTCTGTTGCTAAGAGACTTGGAATGACTGACTTCATGCCCACCAGGATCTCACTAGTTTTGGCAGACAGAACAATCAGAATTCCTGAAATAATATTGGAAGATGTGCCTATAATGATTGGCCAATGTGTGATTCCTACAGATTTTGTGGTTCTACAATATGGACAAGAACCAAAGGATCCACTAATTTTGGGTAGACCTTTCTTGGCCACTGCGGGTACGATGATTGACTGCCAAGGTGGTAAGATAATTCTGAATGTAGGAGATCTGAAGATGAGCTTTGATATGGACAAGCTGGTGAAGAGACCAACCATCGACGGACAGAAATTTTATGTGAATACTCTCAGTGATTTGGCTGCGGATTACTTTAAAAGATCTCATGTTGAGGATCCACTGGAGAGAGCTTTACTGAACTCTATAATGGAGCTGGAATATCTACAAGAAGAGCCCGCAATCTGTTACGCGAGGCTAATGGATTCTGCTGAGCAGGTGATGCAGGTGGAAGTGTATGACGCAACGATGCATCGATCGACACCATCTGGGCATCGATCGTTGCAAGTCAACAGTGATTGGGCAGAGGAAAAAGCCCCGAAAATTGAGCTGAAACAACTTTCATCCGGGCTAAGGTACGCATTTTTGGACCTAATTCGACATATCCAGGGATTGTTAATGCTAGTTTGAACAACGCAGAGCTCACCTTACTGCTAAGCAAGCTGCGCAAGCATCGCAAAGATCTTAGCTATTCTCTTGATGACATTTCAGGTATCTCTCCGGAGTTGTGCATGCATAGGATACATCTTGAGGATGAGTCTACGACATCAGTGGAGCATCAGAGGAGGCGGAATCCTAACCTTAAGGAAGTGGTAAAGAAAGAGATCATGAAGCTACTGGATGCTTGGACCTTTTTCCGATATCTGACAGTGATTGGGTCAGTCCAGTTCATGCTGTGCCTAAGAAGGGTGGAGTTACAGTAGTAAAGAATGAAAAGAATAATATGATTCCTACAAGGACTGTGACTGGACATCGCATGTGCATAGACTACAGGAAGCTGAATGCTGCGACCAGGAAGGATCACTTTCCCTTACCTTTTATTGATCAGATGCTGGAGAGGTTAGCTAATCATCCTTATTACTGTTTCTTCGATGGGTACTCTGGTTTCTTTCAGATTCCCATCCATCCATAAGATCAGGGAAAGACTACGTTTACTTGTCCTTATGGAACATTTGCATACCATAGGATGCCTTTTGGACTTTGTAATGCACCAGCCACCTTCCAGAGATGCATGATGTCCATCTTCACTGACATGATTGAGGATTTTATGGAGGTATTTATGGACGATTTCTCAGTTTATGGATCATCTTATAATGAGTGCTTGGATAATTTGTGCAAAGTGTTAGCTAGATGTGAGGAAAAGCACTTGGTCCTTAACTGGGAAAAGTGTCATTTCATGGTCAGAGATGGTATTGTTCTTGGACATAGAGTGTCTGAAGCAGGGATCGAAGTAGACCGCGCTAAGATTGAGGTTATGATCAGCCTTCAGGCGCCTGATTCTGTGAAATCTGTGAGGAGCTTTCTTGGACATGCTGGATTTTATAGGAGGTTCATCAAGGATTTCAGTAAGATTGCTAGACCACTAACTGCTTTGATGTGTAAAGATGTCAAATTTGAGTTCACTGCAGATTGTCAGGCTTCATTTGAACAGATCAAGCAAGCATTAGTGAGTGCTCCTATAGTACAGCCACCGGATTGGGATCTACCTTTTGAGGTAATGTGCGACGCAAGCAATTTTGCTGTAGGAGCTGTTCTGGGGCAGAAGAAGAATAGAAAGCTTCATGCCATTTACTATGCAAGCAGAACACTAGACGATGCGCAAAGAAACTACGCAACTACAGAGAAGGAGTTGCTGGCTGTTGTCTTTGCATTTGAGAAGTTTCGCCCCTATCTTGTTGGTTCAAAAGTGATTGTACACACTGACCATTCAGCTCTGAAGTATCTGACGCGGAAGAAAGATGCTAAGCCAAGGCTTTTGAGATGGATTTTGTTGCTTTAGGAGTTTGATATTGAAGTGAGGGACAATAAGGGAGTTGAAAATGGAGTTGCTGACCATCTGTCACAGATTCTGGTTGAAGAAGACGTCCCCATTAATGATTTCTTGCCTGAGGAAAACGTCAATATGGTCGGGACGGTGTTTGAGACGGATTTGGACAGAAATCTGCAGAACTGTCGGATTAATCACATTGCGTTGATCGATGCCACATTGGCGACGGTCGATGCAAGTATCGGGGAAGCAACGATCGACGCGGACCTGTGCGTCGGTCGATGCAGACCTGATACGAATCCAGAATCTTTCAAGGTTCAAATTAGGAACTATTACTTAGAAATTGATGTTGTCGCAACCACCGATCGACCTTGGTATGCAGATATAGCTAATTACCTGGCTGCAGAGACTGAACCATATGATTTGAAGGGGTATGCAAAGAAGAAGTTTTTCAGGGAGCTCATGCAATACTACTGGGATGAGCCTTATCTCTACAAGCATTGTTCAGATGGTCTTTACAGGAGATGCGTTGTGGAATCAGAGGTTCCAAATATCCTATTCCACTGTCATGGATCAGATTATGCTGGACATTTTGCTACTTTTAAAACTGTGTCTAAGGTTCTGCAAGCAGGTTTCTGGTGGCCTACGATGTTTAAAGACACTCATTCTTTTGTTTCTCAGTGTGATGCCTGTCAGAGGAGAGGGAAAATCAGTAAGAAGCATGAGATGCCTCAGAATTTCATTCTGGAAGTTGAGGTTTTCGATTGCCGGGGCATAGATTTCATGGGTCCTTTTTCCTCATCCTATGGGAATAAATTCTTTTTGGTTGCTGTAGACTATGTGTCTAAGTGGGTGGAAGCAATAGCTAGTCCAACCAATGATTCTTCGGTGGTCATTATGCTGTTTAAGACCAATGATTCCTTAGATTTGGAGTACCTCGGATAGTGATTAGTGATGGAGGATCTCATTTTATTAATAAGGTCTTCGAGAAGCTGCTGAAGAAGCATGGAGTTCATCACCGAGTTGCTACTCCTTATCACCCTCAGACTAGTGGACAAGTCAAGGTTTCTAACAGACAGATCAAGGAGATCTTAGAGAAGATAGGTTGGAAGGCAAGAAATTATTGGGTAGCAAACTAGATGATGCATTATGGGCCTACCGGACAGCATTCAAGACACCACGTGGGACCACTCCATTTCATCTGTTGTATGGAAAAGCATGTCATCTGCCAGTAGAGCTTGAGCACAAAGCAGCATGGGTTGTAAAGCAAATGAACTTTGATCTCAAATCTGCTCCAGAAAGGAGATTGGTGCAGCTTAATGAGTTGGATGAGATTAGACATTTTGCATATGAGAACTAAAAGCTGTACAAAGAGAGGACCAAGGCTTATCATGATAAGAATATTGTCTCTAGACAGTTTGAGCCTAACGATCATGTACTTTTGTATAACTCTCGTTTGCATTTGTTTCCAAGTAATCTGAAATCAAGGTGGTCTGGTCCTTTCAAGATCAAAGAGGTGTGTCACTATGGAGCTGTAGTTCTAATCAGCAAGGAAGGTAATGAATTCACTGTGAATGGACAGAGGGTGAAACATTATTGGGCTAAGGCCGAGATTCCGGGAGGTCAGATTCTGCCTCTGGATAGTGTACCCTCGCCAAGATCAGCTGAAACGTCAAGCTATTGACGTTAAAAGGGCGCTGAGTGGGAGGCAACCCACTGTTTTGTTTTTGCATTTTGATTTTCGGTGTTTTTGTAGGATTTTACGTTTTGTTTCTGTTTTTGGTGAGTTTTGTCTGCAGCTCTCGGTGAATTCGCAGAGCGTTTGTGTCGATCGTCACAACACGAGAAATCGCATTGCAGCAATCGTTGCGGTCCTGAGCAACGATCGACCCATGACGCAGATCGCCCAGCAACGATCGACGCACTTTGTGCAACGGTCAATGCAGGTGCGACAGAGGTAAAAATCAGACAGAACTCAACTCATCCATTAACATTTTTTCTTTTTCTTTTACCAACCCTTAGCTTGACACTACTGGGGACAGTGTGTTATAAGTGTGGGGGAGGTAGCTACAGACTTTATCTTTCTGTTTTCTTAGAGTCAGTCCTGTTTACAAAAATTTTGTTTTATTGAGTCAAAACGGTTTAAGTAAGAAACGATGAATTTTTGAGAAGTTAACAGCACTTGCAGGAACTTAAGTGACCATTGGGATGAAGTTGCAGATGATCTATGACTATTAGAAAACCACAACACGGATCAGCCTACTGAGAATACCCACATCACTTCAGGTATCAGAGGATCCTTTACTGACTTCACCATTAATACTGACTTAATTTTCTCACCTAAGGGCTTGGAATACCTTGAGTCGGATTTCTCTGTTGGTTCTGACACAGCTTGTAAACCTGTCCAATTTGGTTCCCTTCTCCCCTTCTCTAAAGTAAAAAAAAAAAGAAAATAATAAGTGAGGATGAGCTAGTAGCTCTGAAGTGGTCGCAGGAGTGGTAGAGACCCCTATTACCTCATGTGCATCCATGGAATGTGTCCAAAGTACACCCCATAACGGGAAGAACACTGATAAAAAAAATTGATACCCAGTGGAGAAAAATCAGTTGTTAAGGAAGGGAAAAGAGAAGTAAAGAACCATAGAAAGATAGAATGGTGGTCTAGAGCTGACAGAGTAAGAGTCCATGTGCCCTTTGATCAATAATCCTTAGGTGAGACCGCACTTAAATATTTAAGAAGTCAGTAGAGTGAATTTGAATGCTAGAATGTGATTGTGGAGTTTACTTGGGACAGTTGCTAAGTGTGGAGGAAGTATATGTTGGTCTTGATGTCTGCATGTGAAATCTTTCATGTGGCTTACTAAGGGGAATCTGAGTGTTGTTGCTTCTAAGATGAAAAGAGTTTCTGAAAGTTTTCAAACCTCTTCACCATGTTCTAGTTCTTTGTTTTGCTTGAGGACAAGCAAGAACTAAGTGTGGGGGAGTTAATATACCATGGATTTTAGAGTTTTTAACCATGGTATATGTCTTATTTATCGAGTCTATTACTATGTTTTAGAGTCATTTCAGGTGTTTAACAGGTCTACGTACTTTTGGAGCTGAATTGGAGATTATGAAGCTTTTTGGAGCATTTTGGTGTTTTGACCCGAGAGATAGAGTTCACTGTCCAGAACAGAGATCTGTGTCGATCCACGCACATCAGCATTGATCGATGCACAGCGAGGTGGCCCAGTCTCAGCGAGAGTTAATGAAGAATGATGAATTTTCACTTATGCCAAGAAGTTTAAGATATTTATGTTGGAATTATGTCCAGTAATCTCTGTACTGTCTCTAGAAAGTAAGAGTATGTCAATGATCAGACATAAGTCATATAATACTGGGGGTCATGATGGCTTGCTAGAGTCCGCTCATGATCTATAAGTCTTGGACTTATTGCTTTTATTATATGATCCCATATGGGTCACACGCCTAAGCTAACAGGAAAATGTGTAGGAACGGTTTAGCAGAAGTACGGTAAAAGTGCTAGGCATTTACTGTACTTAGAGAGACGAAAGGGCCTGATTAAATCTAAAGGATTTAATCAAACTGAGAATTGGGCCCAAAAGCCCATAAGAACTGGACAAGGGTTTTAATAATAAAACTTGCCCTAGCTCTTATTTTCTCAGCCACTTTTGCGCCTCCCTCTCTCTTTTTCTGCGCCTCTCTCCTCTTGGTCTAGCAGCCAATTTCCTGTGCGTGCGTGTGTGAGCCTTTGGAGGAGCTATCTCTTGGTGGTTCTGCTGATCTCTGACCCGTACCTCCTCTTTCCGCTGCAAAACAAGGTAACAGGTGAGATCCTTTATGATTCTGCAAGAGAACCTAGATCTGGCATGTTTAGGTGAGTTTAATCTGAAGAATTGAATCAGGATTAACACTAAACAATCCTTCAGTGGTATCAGAGCTATTGGTTCTGTTAGGATTTCTTGTATAGAATCATGTTTAGGTTGTTTAGAAGTATTTGAATCAATCTGTGCTTGAATTGATGAGAAAATACTTAAGAAACAAGGAATTAAAAACCTAAACCAAAACCGCATGAACCGATCGCTAAAGGATCGGTATGCGTCCGAGAGTCGGCCGAGCGGATCGTTTGATGCACGGACCGATCATGGATCGATCCCGTGATCATACCGATCGATGATGCTCGCGGCGAGTGATGAACCGATCGGCGAGCCGATCGCATGTATCGATCACGGATCGATGGCATGGATCGATGCGATCGAGTCCAGCTCACGACGCGTCTCGTCCCGATCGACCCGTCCCGATCACAAGCCGAGCTCGTCCGGATCGTAAGGCTTGCGGCTGTCCCGATCATTCACGATCGCGGTGATGCTTGCGGCCAGGACCTAATGGTCGGTTCGTTTTTGTTTTGTGATGGTTCGGTTTAAGACAATTAAAAATCTTAATCGTCACGGTTTAATAAACAGACTTAATAAAATTTATTAAGTTCTGGTTAAACCGGGATAAGAAATCCAAAGTCGTAAAATTGGATTTAGTGCCTAAACCAGTGGTTTTCTAATTTGATTTGGTTGGACCAAATAAATTGAGAAAATCCGGTTTAGTAAATAACCGGTTGATAATTGTGGTCATCGTAGTAATTAATTTTGGTTAGACCAATTTTAATGAACCAGACCGGTTATGTCATTTAATTGGACAATTGGGTTATGTCTTGGACATGGACCAATTCTTGGGCCTCGGGCCAAGAAGTTAAAACAATTGGGCCAATTATTTGAGTCTTATTCTTCAGATTATTTTAAAATTCATTTAATTATTAAAATTTGATTTTAAAATTAATCAGTTTCCAAAATCTGAAATTAGAAAGTTTCTTAAATTAGAAGTTTCTAGATTTACATGTTTTGGATTTTAGGAAATTTCTATATTTAGAAAGTTTCCAATTTTAGGAAGTTTCCAATTTTAGGAAGTTTCCAATTTTAGAAAGTTTCCAATTTTAGGAAGTTTCCAATTTTAGAAAGTTTCCAAAATTAGTAGGTTTCCCAAAAAGGAAAGTTTCCCAAAATAGTAATCTTCTATTTTGGGATAAAATTTTAATAAACCTACAAACCTCAAACAATATCAAGCGTTGGATGTCTTGTCCAGTCTATGTCAGCTGTCGAAGCCCATTCAATTGTACTCATGGCCTTACAGTGTGAGGGTGTCTGCTTTTGCGTGGGTAAGACGGTTTGTGATTCATAAATGTCATTGGGAGTCCCAGACATTAGTGATTACATGACTGTATAGTCTGGTTTTCTTGACTAGGCCATCGGGAGTCCCGGGCCTTGAGACATCAGAGTGGATTGGGCCTCGGGCCCAGATTCACAACCAAGAGTTATATCACGGATATAATTAGCCGAGATAGGGCTTACCGATATAAGCTAAGGTTGGGTGACGGCCAGTGGCCCACTTTGATCTTAGTTATATGTGGATCTTGGAATCATTATATTCTATTGAGGGTAACTGATGTTATTGAATATAATGCGAGATTAATCATATTAAGTATAATACAAGATTAATCATATTGAACATATTAACTAATAACCTTTTTATCTTATATTTCAGCTATGACTACTACAAGCACTCAAAACACATTCTCAATCCGGTCTGTTCTCGAAAAGGAGAAGCTGACTGGAACGAACTTCCTGACGTGGTCAAGGAACTTGAGGCTGGTCCTCAAGCAGGAGAAGAAGGATTATGTCCTTCGTGATCCCCTCCCCGAGAGGCCTCCTAACAATGCCGCCAGGACTCTGCATAATGCTTGGGAAAAGCATTCGTCAGATGAAAATGATGTCTATTGCCTGATGTTGGCGACCATGACTGCTGAGCTGCAAATGCAGTTCGAGAGTGTGTTGTCGCCCATCGAGATAATGGCAAGCCTGAAATCGCTTTTTCAGGAGCATGCAAGGACTGAGAGGTTCCAGACAGTTAAGAACCTCTTAGACTGTAAGTTGGCTGCAAATGCGGCAGTGAGTCCTCATGTCTTGAAGATGATGGGTTATCTCGATCATCTTCAGAAACTCGACTGCCCTATCAGCCAGGAACTTGCCTGCGACATCGTTCTGCAGTCTTTACCTGCAAGCTATGATCAGTTCATCCTGAACTTCAATATGCATGGCTTGAGTAAGACATTGCCTGAGCTTCACGGAATGCTCAAGACTGCAGAGCCCAATTTGAGGAAAGCCAAGGACCCCAATGTGCTTATGGTGCAAAAGGGCAAGGGCTTTAAGAAATCCTCTGCTAAGGATAAGGGAAAGGCTAAGGCTGTTCAAGTCTCGGAAAAGGACACGCCAAAGCCCAAGCCCAAGTCCAAAGCTAGGCCAACTGACATATGCAGGTTCTGCAAAGAACCAGGGCATTGGAGGAGAGAATGTAAGAAATTCCTGGAAGGTCTAAAGGAATTAAAGAAGAAGACTCTGGAGACTTCTTCATCAGGTATTTTTGTTATAGAAGTTAATACAACTACTTCTGATAATACCTCATGGGTTATGGATACTGGTTGTGGGGCTCATATTTGTACTAATATGCAGGCACTCAGCAACAGTAGGAGGCTGAAGCAAGGACAAGTGGAGCTACGAGTTGGGAATGGAGCGAAAGTTCCTGCACTAGCTGTAGGCACATACTTGTTGTCTTTACCTTCGGGATTGGTTTTAGAACTCAATAATTGTTATTTTGTACCTGCGATAAGCAGAAATATTATTTCAATTTCTTTGTTGGATTTGGAAGGTTATGATTTTTCAGTTAAGAATAAATTATGTTCCTTCAATCGCAACAATTTGTTCTATGGTTGTGCCCCTCTTACGAATGGGCTTTACATACTTGATCAATCCGCGCCAATTTATAACATTGATACCAAACGGTTCAAACCTAATGAGGAGAACCAAACGTTTCTATGGCATTGTCGTTTAGGGCACATCAGCGAGAAACGCATCAAGAGGCTCCATTCGAATGGACTTCTTGGCTCATTTGACTTTGAGTCATGTGAGAAATGCGAATCCTGCATGATGGGCAAAATGACACGGCCCCCTTTAATAAACCTAACGAGAGGGCCAGTGACTTATTGGGCTTGATACACACTGATGTGTGTGGCCCAATGTCCACAAATGCAAGAGGAAACTATCAGTACTTCATTACCTTCACTGATGATTTCAGTAGGTATGGATATGTTTATTTGATGAAACATAAGTCTGAATCGTTTGAGAAATTCAGAGAATTCCAAAATGAAGTACAGAACCAACTTGGCAAAAGCATTAAGGCTCTTCGGTCCGACCGAGGAGGAGAATACTTAAGCCAAAAATTCAGTGATCATCTGAGAGAGTGTGGGATAGTTTCCCAACTCACTCCTCCTGGAACACCTCAATGGAATGGTGTGTCTGAAAGGAGAAATCGGACCTTATTGGATATGGTTCGGTCTATGATGAGTCACACAGACCTTCCAATATCCCTTTGGGGATATGCTCTGCTAACAGCAGTGTTCACTCTAAATAGAGCGCCATCAAAAGCAGTAGCAAAGACACCATATGAATTATGGACTGGAGAAGCTCCGGTGCTGTCTTATCTTAGAATTTGGGGTTGTGAAGCCTATGTCAAGAGATTGATCTCTGACAAGCTTACACCAAAGTCTGATAAATGCTACTTCATTGGTTATCCGAAGGAAACCAAGGCTTATTACTTCTATCTACGATCCGAGAACAAGATCTTTGTTGCCCGGGATTGTAATTTTCTTGAGAGGGAGTTTCTCTCTAAGAAAAACAGTGGGAGTAAGTTACTGCTTGAAGAGATTCAAGATGAACAGGATACTTCTCAACCTAATGAGGAAGAGCAGCAGGAGGACCTACAAGAAATTGTAGAGCCTGAACCTGTGGTACCTGAAGTTCGAAGATCCGGGAGGATCCGTCAAGAACCCGAGAGATATCAAGGATTTCTCGTGACTGACTGTCATGATCTTCTGATCATTGATGGTGATGAACCATCGAACTTCAATCAAGCCATGATGGGCCCAGATTCCTCTAAGTGGCGTAAGGCCACTGATTCCGAAATGGACTCCATGTCGGTCAACCAAGTGTTTTCGTTGGTTGACTTACCTGCTGGTGTAAAAGCCATCGAGTGTAAATGGATCTTCAAGAAGAAGATTGACGTGGATGGAAATGTCCAGATTTATAAAGCCAGGTTGGTGGCAAAAGATTTCAGGCAAGTTCACGGTGTGGATTACGATGAAACCTATTCCCCAGTGGCAATGATGAAATCTATTCGGATTCTACTAGCAACTGCAGCTTTTCATGATTATGAAATTTGGCAGATGGACGTAAAAACCGCCTTCCTGAATGGAATTCTGGAAGAGGATGTGTATATGACACAACCTGATGGTTACATAGATCCAAAGAATGCTGGGAAAGTATGCAAGCTTCATAAATCCATTTATGGATTGAAGCAAGCATCGAGGAGCTGGAATCTTCGTTTTGATGAAGCGATCAAGCAATTTGACTTCATCAGAAACGAAGAAGAACAATGCGTGTATAAGAAAACTAGTGGGAGCAAGATAGTATTTCTTATTCTGTATGTCGATGACATACTGCTTCTCGGAAACGACGTTCCAATGCTGAAGTCGGTAAAGGACTGGCTTGGAAGTTGTTTTTCCATGAAAGACATGGGTGAAGCCGCATACGTTCTTGGAATCAGGATCTACCGGGATAGATCTAAAAGGCTGATAGGCTTGTGTCAAGATTCATACATTGACAAAGTCCTGCATAGATTCAGCATGGCAGATTCCAAGAAGGGCTTCACGCCAATGGTACATGGCACGACGCTAAGCAAGAAGCAGAGCCCTACGTCGGCTGCTGAGCTTGAGCGCATGAAGAATATTCCTTATGCATCTGCAATAGGATCTATCATGTATGCCATGATCTGTACTCGTCCTGATGTTGATTATGCATTGAGCATGACGAGTAGATACCAGTCAAATCCAGGTGAAAACCATTGGATTGCCGTCAAGAATATCCTGAAGTATCTAAGACATACTAAGGACAAGTTCTTGGTATACGGTGGAAGTGATGTGCTTGAAGTCAGTGGATTCACGGACGCAAGTTTCCAGAGAGACCAAGATGATTTCCGGTCACAGTCCGGTTATATCTTTTGTCTGAATGGCGGTGCAATCAGTTGGAGAAGCTCCAAGCAAGACACCGTTGCTGATTCCACTACAGAAGCTGAATATATCGCCGCTTCGGAAGCAGCGAAGGAAGCTGTTTGGATACGAAAGTTCATTATTGAACTAGGTGTGATACCAAATGCGGCTGAGCCTCTGGCACTGTTTTGTGATAACAATGGTGCTATTGCTCAGGCAAAGGAACCAAGATCACACCAGAAATCCAAGCATGTACTAAGAAGATTTCACTTGATACGTGACATCATTAATAGAAAGGAAGTCAAGATCAGCCGAGTTCAGACAGATGATAACGTCGCTGATCCATTGACAAAGCCACTCCCAAGGCCTAAGCTCGAGTTCCTGACTGAAGCTGTAGGCATTAGAGACATTGAAATGTAATCTAAATTTGAGTGGGAGTTTGAGGGCTTTATTTAGTTATTGATATGTTCTTGTAAAACATTTGAGATGTTTAATAATAAAATTATTATTTCAGGATTATTTTAACTGTGATGAAATAATCGTTCCAAAATGATATGAACCATTTTATAGGTCATCGAAGTAAGTGACTTGATCTTGAGTCATCAAAGTCATTTAGCTTGATCATGAGACCCTATATTTGATAGATGGCTTATATCATCCTGTCCCTAGTCGAAGGTTGTTGAAATTGGAACACCAACAACCGTGTGAGACTAGATTGGTATGTGACTTATGACAAAGTCTCAGGATGTCATAGATGCACGGCATCAAAGTCAATACATAGGTGTATGTTGGGGTACATACGACCGGACAAGACCCGATTATAAGAACTCTTCAGGATATTTATATCTATGTCATAAGAGATTCTTACTACGACTATAGAGTATAGTCCTTAGACCTGAGTTCGCATGCATGTGACTGCACATGAACTAATGCGCTTTGATCATTGTCTAATGCTGTCGTTAAGCGATAGTTATAAGGACCTTGATTGGGTGTATTATGAAATGAGTAGTTTACAGTGATGGAACAAGACGGGATTTGTCCCGCCAATATAAATGGAGTGAATATCTCTAGGCCAATCGGAGATTTGAATACTGGAAAATGCATGGCCATGCTCAAACGGACTTTCCCGAGTCGTTTGGATTGTCAGTATCAAATCAGAGTCCGATGAACAAGATTAGGCTTTATAAGGATGACACTAATCTTGCCTTATGACTAATCGAGATATTGAGACAAAAGGATTATGAATACAGAGATTCCAGTTCAAGTGGGAGATTGTTGGAATTATGTCCAGTAATCTCTGTACTGTCTCTAGAAAGTAAGAGTATGTCAATGATCAGACATAAGTCATATAATACTGGGGGTCATGATGGCTTGCTAGAGTCCGCTCATGATCTATAAGTCTTGGACTTATTGCTTTTATTATATGATCCCATATGGGTCACACGCCTAAGCTAACAGGAAAATGTGTAGGAACGGTTTAGCAGAAGTACGGTAAAAGTGCTAGGCATTTACTGTACTTAGAGAGACGAAAGGGCCTGATTAAATCTAAAGGATTTAATCAAACTGAGAATTGGGCCCAAAAGCCCATAAGAATTGGACAAGGGTTTTAATAATAAAACTTGCCCTAGCTCTTATTTTCTCAGCCACTTTTGCGCCTCCCTCTCTCTTTTTCTGCGCCTCTCTCCTCTTGGTCTAGCAGCCAATTTCCTGTGCGTGCGTGTGTGAGCCTTTGGAGGAGCTATCTCTTGGTGGTTCTGCTGATCTCTGACCCGTACCTCCTCTTTCCGCTGCAAAACAAGGTAACATGTGAGATCCTTTATGATTCTGCAAGAGAACCTAGATCTGGCATGTTTAGGTGAGTTTAATCTGAAGAATTGAATCAGGATTAACACTAAACAATCCTTCAATTTACACAGAAGCCCCAAGACGTGATTAGGCCAATATAATTAGGTTTTAGAGTTTTATTTTAGATAAGGAATCATACTTTGAGCTGAGATTTTCTAGAGCTATTTGGGGCTGATCTGAACTTGTACTAGATCTTATTTTTGGAGAAGATTTCGAACCCCTTTACTTCTTTAATCTCTTATATGCAATTTATTTATTCATTGATTATGTTTACATCTGAGTAGATTCATAGTTAGGTTTAGGGATTCTCACTAGGGATTTCATGACTTGCTAGATTCAATTATTTCAGTTAAGGATTCATAACTTTTGATGTTCTTCAATCTAAATTGTGTTTAATGCTAGTTCTAACCTGATCATTTAGAATCTAGACCTTAGGTTGCTAAATTGACACGACAGTGTGGTTTAGAATCTGAACTATTTAGGTTGAGCAATTGAATTACTCGCAAAAGAATTTGGTTTAATTGAATTGTGAACATATCGAACTTGATTATAAAGCTGGTTTAATCTGTTAGTAATTACAAAGACATTTGGATTACTGCACTTAGACTTAGAGAATTCTCACAACGACAGTTGGTCAATTCTATATCCGTGTTTGAGTTCTAGAACTGAGCTTAATTAGATCCTGACTGAATGATTTATCTGCTTGTCTGATTTCCTGAGAACACCCTAGACTCAGCGCTTTTAGTTAACTGCTTTCAAACCAATCTTGCTATCGATTTACTTTCTTGCATTGCTTTTAGTTTCACATCACATTGCTTTTCTCCTAGTTTAATCTTTAATGTTCTTAATATATCGTTGACCGGAGTCTCTGTGGATTTCGATACCCTATATACTACAATCACATAACTGTGCACTTGCAGTAGAATAGGATTAAAACCTGACCCCTATCAATGAGTTGTTTCCAGAACTACTGTAATTGTCCCACAAATCCGTCTCACTAGATCCGTAATATCCTGCCACATTGTCCTCACTATCCGCCTGGTTCAATCCCCCATCTCCATTATCTCGTCCACTACCTGTTGACATCCTGCAATACTCGATAATATGGTGAGTCCTAAGAGTTCCCCTGCCCCCCCCCCCCATTATCCAAATTGCATTCTGACGTCCGGATTCCTACGAGTTGGTTGTGACTCAATGGACTCAATAAAAACATTTAAGAACTTTATCCCTTGTGCATTGTCATAAACCATGCTTTGATAACACCATTTGTAACACCCCCGACGCGGACTATGGACAATAGCCGAATAGGAGATATCACGTGTTGAATATCTTGAACGGTCCAGCCAGACCGAAGGTTAGGCCGATCCGTCCGCGATATCAAACCCTCTCAACTAAGGCCTAAGGCTTGCCAACCCGTACCAAAGCCGAGAGTTGTGTCGACTCGGATTAAGCCATGTATCATCAGGTGCTAGAGGGTTATTCCTGAAAATATGTTATGTCTCGGAGCAAAATAAGATGTAATCAAAATAAAATCTATGTCCAGACTTCCCAAATTACTTTGATATTGAAAACATAGTATTTTACTTTACGTAATTAGCTTCGGGTGAACAACCAACTCAGAAAGAGTAACCTAGGGTTAGCATGTGAGTCCTTGACCCGCTAAACAAAATATTAGTGTCTAGACCATCCCATAGCTGAAGCACAAGAAATAATCATGAAACAACCATCAACCGGTTCACTATAACAAACAACACAAGCAGAAGAATGAAAACTATGCAAACATGAGGAACCAGTCATGAATGCATGCAACGTCGGAAGTCTAGACTCGACAATCTTACCACAATGCATGGGCCCTAAATGCACCTGCACCACCTCCCATTCTTTCACGTTACCTTCCGCGATTATTCACCACGAAGGATCATAATCTGAACGTCACACCCGTCTACTGGGGTCTCTATCCCACGGGTTCGTGTCACCGCACAATGCTCGGCCAAAGGAGCGACCCAAGTACCGTCCAAGCTTCTCAGCCAAGGGAGCAATACAAGTACCATCTGAGCCTTCTCCTATCTCACAAGGAATCACACAACGGGTGGTGTCGATAGCATTTACCTAGAGTATCCACCTACCTAGGATGAACGTTTTAACCTACATGATCATACACAACATGCAGTCAACACTTCACAAAAGGTTTAGAGTCATGCAAAGGATCCGAAGATCAGGGCAGCCGCTACAGGCTTGTCATATTTGGAAGGGAGACTCGTGCGGATTAACAATCCACGGAGCTACCGCATCCTCACCCCTCGGGTAGTCACGAGCCCTTCTCAACATGCATGACCATTCCAAACTCAAAGAAATCTATAAAGAATTTCTAAGATAAATCATGCAGAGAAATAACATATCAAAGAGTTCATGCATGCCACAGTTACCAACTTATCTATTATTAAAATATCAAGTAAACAATTTCATAAACCATAAGCGTGCATGCATAGAACGTGAACCACAAAAACCAATGAGGATAAATACTGAAATAATTTCAATCATCAAGGTCAAAATTGCACAGAAAACGTCAGTCCTATGTATCGGGACTCACACTGCTCTAATGCGGTTTCGGGACTATCTCGGGCTTCGGGTGGACGGCTCAAATATTCTGGATTAAGCATGGCTAGATAGCTTCCTGAGGTTATAGTCCACGGTCTCCCTCCTCCCAGGCTTCTCACGGTGACAGAATGTCTACGGAATCACCATGAACGCTTCCTAGAATCACCCCTTGCTCACGCCCTTTTTATCGGTTTCTCTCTCTTACTCCTCACGGCTTTCTCTCACGAAAATGATCTGAATAATTGTAAAAATGTTCAGAACTGATCTAGGGGAGGTTCTTATATAAGCAGGAGAGTCATGGGGCATGTTTAACAAGTGTAGGCATGGATGTGACCTTCCATGCAAATGGGACCACATTTGTCACCAAAACGAATATGATGCTGCCACCTGTCCCAGCCATGCCTTCGTTGCTCCTGGTTCTGACAGGTCATGGATCTATCCCCCAGGTGGGGCTGGTGTCATCTCAGTGATAGATCTCGAGTTTTACCCTATACTAACTGCAAGTGCACAGCAAATCAATTGTAGTATTTAGGGATCGAATCCACGAGGACTCTAGGCAACGATAGAACTAAGAACTTAAAGAGATTAAAACTAGGAGAAAACAGATTGTAGTGAATAACTAAAAGCAAGCAAATAAAGTAAATCAGATAGCAGGTTGTGGTTGTAAGCAATTAAATTAAAAGCGCTAAGTTTAGGGCGTTCTCAGAAAATCAGACGAGCAGATAAATCATTCAGTCAGGATCTAATTAAACTCAGTTCTAGAACTCAAAACACATATATAGAATTAAACAAATTCCTTTGCGAGAATTCTCTAAGTCTAAGTGCAGTAATCCAAATTCTTTTGCAACTACTAACAGATTAAACCAGCTTTAATTTCAAGTTTGATATGTTCACAATCTAATTAAACCAAATTCCTTTTCGAGTAATTAAATTGCTCAACCTAAATAGTTCAGATTCTAAACCATACTGTAGTGTCGTATTTAGCAACCTAAGATCTAGATTCTAATTGATCAGGTTAGAACTAGCATTAAACTCAATTTAGCTTGAAGAACATTATATTCATGTGAATCCTTAACTGAATTAATTATATCTAGCAAGTCATGAAATCCATATGAGAAACCCTAAACCTAACTATGAAACTACTCAGACATAGATGATGTAAACATAATCAATGAATTAATAGCAATCATAAAAGAGATTAGAATAAAAGGGGTTCGAAAACTTCTCCAAAATAAATGTAGTACAGGATCAGATCAGCCCCAAAATCTCTAAAAACTCTCTGCTCTAAGTTATGATAGCGTAAGTAAATAAAACACCAAAATCCTAATTATATAGGCTAAATCTCGGCTGGGGCTTCTTTGTAAATACTGGAAACTTCTGGGCCAAAGTGTAAAGTTTTCATTCTTCATTAAACCGCCGAGTTCGGCCCATCTCGTTAGTGTGTCGATCGATGCAGTCCTGTTTTCTGGACAGTGAGCTCAAACTTACGGCCAAACACTCCAAAAATCCCCAAAATGCTCCAATATCTCCAATTCTGCTCCAAACCTGATTATACCTGTAATAGACTCAAAAGACTCTAAAACACACTTATATCATGGTCTAAAACTAGTAAAAACCATGATATATCAACTTCCCCAGACTTAGCCTTTGCTTGCCCTCAAGCAAAACAGAGAACTAGAATGTAGTGAAGAGGTTTGAAAACTCTTCAGAAACTCTTTTTGTCAAGCAACAACACTCAGATTCCCCTTAGTAAACCACATGAAAGAATCAACATGCAGACATCAAGACCAACATAAACTTCCCCCACACTTAGCAACTGTCCTAAGCAAACTCCACATTCACATTCACGCATTCAAATTCACCCTACTGACTTCTGCAAGTATTTAAGTGCGGTCTCACCTAAGGAATATCGATCAAAGGGCACATGGACTCTTACCTTGCCACCTCTAGACCACCATACTATCTTTCTCTGGTCCCTTTCTTCTCTTTTCCCTTCCTTAACAACTGATTTTCCCCCATTGGGTATCATTTTATTTTATTTTTTATCAGTGTTCTTCCCATTTTGGGGTGTACTTTGGACACATTCCATGGATGCACAGGAGGTAATAGTTGTAGCTACACTCCCAAAGACCACTTCGGAGTTACTAACTCATCCTCAGTTCATTACTCTCTTTTTTTACTTTATGGAAGGGGAGAAGGGAACCAAATAGGACAGGTTTACAGGCTGTGTCAGGACTAACAAAGGAATCCGACTCAAGGTATTCCAAGCCCTTGGGTAAGAAAATTAAGTCAGTATTAAATTGAAGTCAGTAAAAGGATCCTCTGATACCTGAAGCGATGTGGGTGTTCTCAGTAGTTTGATCCATGTCTGGGTTTTCTAATAGTCAGAGATAATCTGCAACTTCATCCCAATGGTTACTTAAGTTCCTGCAAGTGCTGCTAATCTTCATTTTTTCTTACTTAAACAATTTTGACTCAATAAAACAAATTTTCAAAAATTGAACTCACTCTAAGAAAACAGAAAGATAGGAGTCAGTAGCACCTCCCCCACACTTAAGACACACTGTCCCCAGTAGTGTCAAGCGAAGGATTTGCAAAAAGAAAGAAAAATTTGTTAAAGGATGTGTTGAGTTCTGTCGGATTTTTACCTCTGTCGCACATGCATCGACCATTGCACTAGGTGCATCGACCGTTGGTGTACGATTTTTTTGTTAGTGGTCAATCGTTTGCTGTAAATTTAATATGAAAAATTTAATAAAAGGCCAAGGTAGTGCTATTGCCGGACCAACTCTCACATAAGGCTCTGGATGTGGTGATTCCCGATGGAACCACTCTGGCGGTGGAGCATGATGAGCTGAAGTAGCAGATGCGGTGGCTCTGCGTTTGCGAGGTTGTCTGCGAGTTGCCATCTGCATCCTAGAAAAATTTAAACCATATAAGTCTCGGCAATCTCTCTGTGAAATCGACCAGCAACGACCGTTGCACAAGTGCGACGATCGTTGCAAGGCGATTTCTCAGTCGCAAATCAATCGATTCAAAACCGTGCAAAATCAATCCACATTCTCACAAACATCAAATATCCATCACCAAACAACCTAAATCAAGTCTAATTCAGTACAGAATCATCATTTTCAAGCCTAAAATCCCTAATTTCTAAACCCAAGAACGGAATCCGAAAAAATTGAAAATGAGTGTTCTTACCTTGGATTCACTGCAATTGGGCTAGAGAAATGGATAGTGGGTGTTAAAACAAGTAAAATCGGGCTTTGAATCAGATAAAACGATGAAGATTTGAGAGATTTAGAGTTGTGGTGTTTCGGTTGTACGGTCGGCGAAATGAACAAGAAGAGAGGAGAAAAGGGTTTAAGGCATTTACCTCGATCGTCGGTGCAACGACCGTTGCACAGGAGAAACGACCGTTGCACAGGAGCAACGATCGATGCTAGTTGAACCGAATCGATTCCGGTTTAGCGTGCGTACCTTAGTTTTGCAATTTTAACCAATTGCAACGACCGTTGCACATGGCCGCAACGATCTTCACAATGTGATCCGTCTCCTCGTCGTAATCACCCTCCAACGACCGGTGCACAAGTGCATCGATCGTCACACATCTCCAGACTCGAGTTCTGTATATGAAACTTAGCAAAAATAAAAACGTGAAATCCTAAGAAAAACACCAAAAATAAGAAAGAAAAACACTTAAACCTAACAGTGGGTTGCCTCCCACTCAGCGCTTGTTTAAGGTCATTAGCTTAACCGGACGAACAAGATCAGTTTGCTGGAGATCCTGACAGAGACTTCAATTGCCTCTGTGCAAGCCTCCTCATCCATGGCGGAGAATAAGTTGTATCAGAATGAAAAAGAAGGAGTAAACTGCTCTCCAGGATCCAAAATCACAGTATCACTTGGCTGCTTATCATCTCCATCCATAATGGTGAATGTATGTCCATCAATCCGTGGTTTGCGCAGCTTATCCATCTCATACCGCAGCGGCTCATCTCCCAGGTGGAGGTCAATCAGACTGTGTCTAACATCTATTACTGCTCCTGTTGTAGCAAAAAATGGTCTCTCAAGTATCAACGCATCATCAGGATCACTGTCATACTTCAGTACTAAGAAGTCTATTGGAACTAAATAGTTTCTAACACCACCGGGATGTCCTCAAGGAGTTCTTCTGGAACTCGTATAGACTGATCATCTAGGACAAGAGAGGTCCTAGTAGGCGAAAAATCCAGCATACCCAGTTTCTCTGCCACAGAATATGGCATAAGACTTCCAGCAGCTCCCAGATCACATAGAGAACGCCTAAAGCTATCCTCAAAGATAGAACAATTAAGCACAAAGACACCAGGTTCATGCAGCTTCTTCGGGATCTTGGTCAAGAGCACATCACTTATCTGTTGAGGAACAACTATAACCCAGTCTTTCAGCTCTTCATCCATAGGCAACATCTTTCTCAAGTACCTTTGCACACAGGGATGATAAGGTGGATCATCAGATGATGGAATTTCTTCCAACTCTTCACCAATCTCTTCCTGCTGCTTAAGCTCTTCAATCTCTTACTTAATTACTTCAGATACTGAGGGATATAGTCTAATGGATTGTGCATAAATCTCCTGCTGAGTAATCTCAGATACTCCAGGGAATAAATGATCAAGCTCTAAATCTGCATCAATGCCTTCATAATCCTGCGAGTATGTATGTTCACGACCTGCAACGACCGACGCTAAGGGTGCGTCGATCGATGCATCACTGTTTTCTCAGTTTCTACCCGAGAGATTTTCCCCAAAATCCAAAAATTCAGCCTCTTCCATCAACTCAGCTGTCTTTAGCTCAAATTTCTCACCTAGGTGAGATCCATCATTAATGTACACAGACCAGGCCTTAATATGGGTGTCTGCTACTCCTTTTCCCTTCATAGAACTAGAAATCTGACTCACCTGAGTATCCAACTGCTTCATGTGAGTGTTCAGAGACTCAAACTTTCTATTGAGATCCTCATAGACAGCATCCAACTTCTTATTGCAATCCACAGAAATCTTGGTCTGACTCTCCAACAGCTGTTCCATCATTGCCTCCATCTTGCTCTCGTGAGCACTAACAGTAGGAGGAGTCTGATAAGAGGAAGATCCATAGGTTCTCTGATTACCTTGTCCAAAAGGTTTCTGAAAACCACTAGTCTGTCCAAAGCTAGAGGAGTTCTGATTGCCTGTGAAGGCACTCCTCTGTCCTCCATTGAAGAACATGTTTCCCTGCTGATTACCAAATCTGTTACCTTGGAAACCAGATCCTCCAATGTAATTTACATCTTCTTCGTGAGTGTCTTCCTCAGTCTGAATGACCTCAACATCTTTGGCAAAGTGGATAGCTTTCTTACCAGCTAGAAGATTACAAACTGTATCCAGCTTAGATCTAATAACAGCAATCTCTAAATTATCTACCTTTCCACCAGATCTCTTCCTCCTCTCATCAGTAGTCTTGCAACTGTTGCTGCTCACTAAGTTCTCTATCAGCTGCTTCGCCTGTTCAGGAGTCCTGGTGTTGAAGTTCCCATTGCTGGAATTATCCAGCGCAGTCTGATATGGAAGATTTATCCCTCTGAAGAAGATACCAAGCAATGTGACCTCAGTAAATCCATGGTGTGGGCAGTCACGCTGGTACTTCTTGAATCACATCCAGGCAGTCTTAAGAGGCTCCACAGGACCTTAGGAGAATGTCAGAATGTCCTGTCTGGACCGATCGGAACGCGCATCATCGTAGAAATGTCGCAGAAACTCACTCTTCAGGGCATTCCAAGTAGTAAACTGCCCAGCTGGCAGTTTCTTTAGCCATGCAGCAGCGTCTCCAGCGAGACTGTGCGGGAAAAGCTTGAGAAATAGATAATCCTGGCAAACTCCATCATACTTCATGCCAGTGATTATATCCTCGAACTGATCAATGTGATCCATAGGCTGCTCCGATGGGTGACCATGGAAATCATTCTGTCTCATCAGCGAGTAGTAGATGGTTTTGATCTCAAAATCGTTCCTCTCAAAACCAGGAGGTACTAAAGCTGACCGGTTTGCATGAAACTCATCCGGTCTGTTGTAGTCAGCTAAAGTCCTCTCATGGACAACCATTTGTCTACCTCGGGCATGTCCTTGGCCTTGGTTCTGCTCCTGTTGTGGTTGCTCAGGAGGATGAGGGATTACATTCCCTTCAGCATCAATCCGTTGCCCAGCAGGATTGTACGGATTGTTATCTCGGTCCCTAAGGGTACCTTGAGCATCAGGCATTATGATCACCTTTTGTACCATCATCCTTGCTCTTCTTTCTCTTCTGTTAGTCCTCTCTAGTCGTCCAAGTTCGTCGAGTCCGAGATTGACGAGGTTCAAGTTCTGATTACTTCTGGTTTCACGCGTCTGCATAAACCGTCGGCAATCGTCGTGCAACGATCGATGCAAGAGATGCAACGATCGACTCAACTCAAAATCGCCTGGTAACGATCGACACAGTAAGTGCAACGATCGATGCTAGGCGAATGTCGTACCTGCGACAGAGAGAAAACAGAGAAAAAATCAGTAAAAAAATAAAAATAAGAAAATCCTAGTAAAAACCATAAGCTCGAAGCTATCGAAGACTCTAAGAGTCCCTGGCAACGGCGCAAAAAACTTGATAGGTCTCGAGTTTTACCCTATACTAACTGCAAGTGCACAGCAAATCATTTGTAGTATTTAGGATCGAATCCACGAGGACTATAGGCAACGATAGAACTAAGAATTTAAAGAGATTAAAACTAGGAGAAAACAGATTGTAGTGAATAACTTAAAGCAAGCAAATAAAGTAAATCAGATAGCAGGTTGTGGTTGTAAGCAATTAAACTAAAAAGCTCTTAGCCTAGGGCGTTCTCAGGAAATCAGACGAGCAGATAAATCATTCAGTCAGGATCTAATTAAACTCAGTTCTAGAACTCAAAACACAGATATAGAATTAACCAAATTCCTTTGCAAGAATTCTCTAAGTCTAAGTGCAGTAATCGATCTTGCTCAGGTTGGTCATCTTGGCCTCCCACCATATCGTTATCTTGTTCTTCTTCTGCCATTTCATTATGAAGGTCTCCACCTTCATTATCTGGGTCTCCAACCTTATCACTATGCTTCTCTAACAAGTTATGTTGATCCTTTATAGTATTCTCTGCACCATCATTTTCCTCCTGATCCTTCGTAGTAAGCTTCCTTTTAAGGTTTTTTTCACCGTAATTTTAGGCTGTTTCTTTCGAGGTTTCACCGGTAGCTCCACAGGACTTGCATCTGCACCTTGATTACCCTTGCTACGTCGTCTAGTGATAGGGGTCAGGTTTTAATCCCTATACTAACTGCAAGTGCACAGTGATGTAGTTGTAGTACTTAGGGTATCGAATCCACAGGGACTCCGGTCAACGATAGATTAAGAACGATCAGATAAAAACTAGGAGAAAGCAATATGATGAGAAAGCAGTAAATCAGACAGCAGAAAGTAAATCAAGCAAGTTGTGAGCAAGGAAGCGAAGCGTTAAGTCTAGGGAGTTCTCAGGAAATCAGGAATACAAGGAATCAATCTATCGGGATCTAATCAGAAACTGTTCTAGAACTCAAAACACATATATAGAATTAACCAACTGTCGTTGCGAGAATTCTCTAAGTCTAAGTGCAGCAATCCAAATCTCTTTGCAATTACTAACAGATTAAACCAGCATTAATTTCAAGTTCGATATGTTCACAATTAAACTAAGCCAAATCTCTTTGCGAATAATTTAATTGCTCATCTAGGTTCTTTCTAGCTAATTAACCAACTGTCGTTGCATCAATCAACCTAACATCATAAATCTGGATAGCTACTTCAGATTAAGCATTAAGAACAATCCTAGATGAATAACTAGCAGATATGAATCCTTACAGATTAATTAACATATAATTCCATGAAATCCCTAATGAGAATCCCTAAACCTAACAGGTAATCTACTCAGACATAATCATCAAAACAAAAGACATCATGAATAGAAAACCAAATATTCTAAAATCAAATAAAGAATTGGGGTTCGAAATCAAGTCTCTTTCGAGAACAAGATCAGCCCCTAAAACTCTCTCTGAATAAAATAAAGCGTAGCCTAAACAAGTGGCTAAAAACCCTAATATATAGTCTAAAACACGTATTGGGCTTCTGTGTAAATATATGGGCTTTTCTGCAATATCAGCATTCTTCATTAAACCGTCGAGAATGGCTCATTCGCGCTATGCATCGATCGATGCAGGTGTGCAACGATCGACGCAATCCTCAAATCTGGATAGTGAACTCTGTCTCTCGGACCAAATCTCCAAAATGCACCAAACAGCTCCAAAATCTCCACTTATGCTCCAAATGTGCTTGTACCTAATAAAACCTGTAAAAGACTCTAAAGAAACACAAATAGACTCTAAAACACACTTATATCATGGTCTAAAACTAGTAAAAAACCATGATATATCAACTCCCCCACACTTAGCCTTTGCTTGTCCTCAAGCAAAACAAAGAACTAGAATGGTGAAGAGGTTTGAAAACTCTTCAGAAACTCTTTTTGTCAAGCAACAACACTCAGATTCCCCTTAGTAAACCACATGAAAGAATCAACATGCAGACATCAAGACCAACATAAACTTCCCCCACACTTAGCAACTGTCCGAGAGACAGCACTCAGATTCCCCTTAGTAATCCACTTGAAAGATTCCACCTGCAGACATCAAGACCAACATGTACTTCCCCCACACTTAGCAATTGTCCTAAGTAAACTCCACAATCACATTCACGCATTCAAATTCACCCTACTAACTTCTGCAAGTATTTAAGTGCGGTCTCACCTAAGGAATATCGATCAAAGGCACATGGACTCTTACCTTGCCAGCTCTAGACCACCATACTATCTTTCTCTAGTCCCTTTCTTCTCTTTTCCCTTCCTTAACAACTGATTTTTTCCCATTGGGTATCATTTTATTTTTTTATCAGTGTTCTTCCCGTTTTGGGGTGTACTTTGGACACATTCCATGGATGCACAGGAGGTAATAGTTTTAGCTACCACTCCCAGAGACCACTTCGGAGTTACTAACTCATCCTCAGTTTATTACTCTTTTTTTTAACTTTATGGAAGGGGAGAAGGGAACCAAATAGGACAGGTTTACAGGCTGTGTCAGAACTATTGGGATTATATCCTGAAATCACATTTTACTTACTCTAGAGATAGTTGTATTGTCGAGATCGGACAATTCATGTGATACTGGGTAGTCATAATGTTTTGCTAGAAACCGCTTATGACAAATGAGTTGTAAATCATTTCCAGTATCGTGTGAACCTACAGGGTCACACACCTAAGCAAGTTGGACATAGTTCATATGGGATTGATCATTGGCATATGGTCTGATCGATGTGTATTTGATACACATCGAAAATGATTTTTAATGAGGTGTGTTGATCGACACCACTGGGTGCGTCGGTCGACACAAGATGTGTGTCGATCGACACCACTAAGTGTGTCGGTCGACACAAGGCCGAAACCGAAACTGATGTTTTGGTTTGTGTCGAGGTCGATATATAATTGGATTTGTAGATTCGACCTAAACAAGAGTGCCGCCCAGACAGTGTTTTCTCGATAGAAAACACAGAAACCTCGAGAAAACTCAGTTCTCAGGAGATCCGATTCCCGGCACTAGCATCCCGGCGGATTCCAGCTTGTGTGTGTGTGGACTGCAGTAGAGGCGCAGCAATCTGAGGCGCTCCAGAGATCTCATTTACCTGATTCATCTTCCGCTGCCAATCTCCAGGTAATCACGAGATCCATGATTCAATAACATAAACCCTGAGATCCTAGGCTCGGAATTCAGACTTAGGATTGCCTAATCAGATTAGGAACTGCTAGGAATTCCAACAGTGGTATCAGAGCCTTAGGGTTTAATCATTCAATCTGAAGCATATAATTCAAAAACTGATGTATTTGAATAGATTCATGCTTGCTGTTTCATGTTTTGATTAAGAAAACTCGTTTTTGTCTGTGAATTGAAACGATGAACTGCTGTCTTCACATGGTGTCGATCGACACACTGGGTGTGTCGGTCGACACAGAATGGCGAATTCGAAAGAATCGGCGGCTAGGGTTTTTCGCGAAGAAAAACCGAAAGCCTACTGTGTCGATCGACACAGGTTGAGTGTCGGTCGACACAGAGCATATTCGGTACAGTATCGATCGACACAGTTGAGTGTCGGTCGACACAGACATAGCGAATGGTTAATCGGTTCAATTGGATTGGACCGATTATCATGCTTGGCTAAGTCTGAATGGATCGGTTTAAATTGGATGAATTGGTTCAATTGGATTGAACTGATTATCTCAATTAACATGAACCGATGGGTTGAATCAGTTTGATTGGATAAAACGGTTTAATTGAATTGGACCGGTTATCGCAGTCAGTTGAAATTGGTTAAAACGGTTTAAAATTGGATGAATTGATTCAATTGGATTGAACCAGTTATCACAATTAGTATAAACCGATTTAAATGGTTAAGATCAGTTTGATCTGATAAGTCGGCTCAATTGGATTGAATCGGTTATCAAAACTGTCTTCGGTTAAGGTCTATGTCGACCGTCACACACAGGTTGTGTCGATCGACATGACCGGTTCGATGAACCGGATTAATTGGATTAACCGGTTATTGAAGTCCGGTTTTGTTTGGTGGTGTCGATCGACAGACATAGTCTGCGTCGATCGATACAGTGCTCGAAATTCTTGTTATTGAACCTTGAATTTGCAGAAACTAAACTAGACTTAAACCTTGATCAAAGCTTAGCTTCAATATGGTCAACTGTCAAGACTCATTTCGTTGTGTGATGGTCTAGCCAAGAGCTTGGTGTCCACAATTAGGTAAGTAAGGCAGGTAATTATGTTGATGGACTTGCAGTGCTTGACATCAACAATTACATGACCTAATAGATTGATTTGCTAACCTTTCAGAGTTTAGTTTCCTCAACTAAATATCAAGTGACCTTGATGTCTTGCCCAATTTTGTCTGCTGTGAAAACTTGTTTCGTTTGTTGGATAGACTTGGAGTCCTTAGTATCCACTGCAACATGAGTAAGGCAGGTGGTCATTAACAGACTTGCAGTGCGACTGTCAGTGATCACAAGATAGAAGAGATTGGTTTTACTTGACTGGGCTATCAGAAGTTCTGGGCCCAGAGACATCAGAGTGGATTAGATATAGTTTGTCTCATCCACAACCAAGAGTTGTACTGGGTACAATTAGCAATGATTTTTTTACCTAGATAACTAAAGTTTGGGTGATGGCGAGTCACCCACTCATATTTTGGTGAAGTATGGATCTTTGATCATTATATTCATAGAGGAAACATTGTTTGAATATAATGCGAGTTTTCTTATTAGATAAGATTTCTCATGATATACATAACTAAATCTTTGTTTTTCTTGGATTTCAGCTTATGTCTATGACTACTTTCTCATTGCGATCCGTCCTTGAGAAGGACAAGTTAAATGGATCGAATTTCCTGGATTGGTATCGGAATTTGAGATTTATTCTCAAGCAGGAGAGTAAGGACTATGTCCTTGAGAAAGCTCTTCCAGAAAGGCTTGGGACCAATCGCTCGCATGCAGTATATAATGCTTGGAATAAGCATTATATTGATGTGGTAGATGTGCGTGGTCTGATGTTGGCTACCATGAACTCGGACTTGAAGAGTCAATACGAGAACATGGAGTCGCCAATAGAGATGATCAACAGCCTGAAACTGAAGTTTCAGGATCTGGCACGAGTTGAGAGATTCCAGATGGTGAAGTCTCTCATTGGGTGCAAGCTACCAGAGGATGCTCCAGTGAGTCCTCATGTCATTAAAATGATGGGTTACATTGATAACCTGGGAAAACTGGAATGTCCTGTCAGCTTAGAGTTGGCCACTGACATCATTTTGTAGTCACTGCCGTCTAGTTATGATAAGTTTATCAAAAGTTATATCAAGAATAACTTGACGAAGACGTTGGCTGAGCTGCATGGCATGCTCAAGACAGCAGAGCAAAACATCAAAAGGGGTAAAAGATTCAAGAAATCTTGTAAAGACAAGGGTGAAGGCCGGGCCGTCCAGATTTGGAATCAGGATAAGCCTATGTCATCTTATAAGCCCAAGTCAGGCCCATCTTGTGTTAGAAAATGCTTCTACTGCGATGATTCAGGGCATTGGAAGAGAGATTGCATTAAATTCTTGGAAGATTCACAAGAGATGAAGGAGATGTTGGATCGTTTAGTGTCTCCTGATTCAATTCTCAGATTGATTCAACCTACTAAACATGCAGATCTAGGTTCTCTTATTTAGAAACATAATAGATCTCACCTGTTACCTTTTTGTGCAGCGGAATGGGAGGTAATAGTCAGAGATCAGCAGAACCACCAAGAGATGGATCCTCCAAAGGCTCACACACGCACACCGGGAAATTTGGCTGCTAGACCAGCTTAGAGAGAGGCGCAGAGAGAGAGGAGGGAGGCGCAGAGACTGAGAAAAAATTAGAGAGCTTTAGGTCAAGTTTTATTCATTAAAACTCCCTTTAGTTCTCATGGGCTTTTGGGCCCAATTCTCAGTTCTGATTAAATCCCATGGATTTAATCAGGCCCTTTATACTCTCTAAGTACAGTAAATGCCTAGCACTTTTACCGTACTTCTGCTAAACCGTTCCTTCGTATTTTCCCGTTAGCTTAGGCGTGTGACCCATATGGGATCATATAATAAAGGCAATAAGTCCAAGACTTATAGATCATGAGCGGACTCTAGCAAGCCATCATGACCCCCAGTATTATATGACTTATGTCTGATCATTGACATACTCTTACGTTCTAGAGACAGTACAGAGATTACTGGACATAATTCCAACAATCTCCCACTTGAACTGGAATCTCTGTATTCATAATACTTTTGTCTCAATATCTCGATTAGTCATAAGGCAAGATTAGTGTCATCCTTATAAAGCCTAATCTTGTTCATCGGACTCTGATTTGATACTGACAATCCAAACGACTCGGGAAAGTCCGTTTGAGCATGGCCATGCATTTTCCAGTATTCAAATCTCCGATTGGCCTAGAGATATTCACTCCATTTATATTGGAGGGACAAATCCCGTCTTGTTCCATCACTGTAAACTACTCATTTCATAATACACCCAAAAAAAGTCCTTATAACTATCGCTTAACGACAGCATTAGACAATGATCAAAGCGCATTAGTTCATGTGCAGTCACATGCATGCGAACTCAGGTCTAAGGACTATACTCTATAGTCGTAGTAAGAATCTCTTATGACACAGATATAAATATCCTGAAGAGTTCTTATAATCGGGTCTTGTCCGGTCGTATGTACCCTACATACACCTATGTACTGACTTTGATGCCGTGCATCTATGACACACTGAGACTTTGTCATAAGTCACATACCAATCCAGTCTCACACGGTTGTTGGTGTTCCAATTTCAACAACCTTCGACTAGGGACATGATGATATAAGCCATCTATCGAATATAGGGTCTCATGATCAAGCTAAATGACTTTGATAACTCAAGATCAAGTCACTTACTTCGATGACCTATAAAATGGTTCATATCACTTTGGAACGATTATTTCATCACAGTTAAAATAATCTTGAAATAATAATTTCATTAAACATCATAAAATGTTTTACAAGAACATATCAAAAACTAAATAAAGCCCTCAAACTCCCACTCAAATTTAGATTACATTTCAATGTCTCTAATGCCTACAGCTTCAGTTAGGAACTCGAGCTTAGGTCTTGGGAGTGGCTTTGTCAACGGATCAGCGACGTTATCATCTGTCTGAACTCGGCTGATCTTGACTTCCTTTCTATTAATGATGTCACGTATCAAGTGAAATCTTCTTAGAACATGCTTGGATTTCTGGTGTGGTCTTGGTTCCTTTGCCTGAGCAATAGCACCATTGTTATCACAAAACAGTGCCAGAGGCTCAGCCGCATTTGGTATCACACCTAGTTCAATAATGAACTTTCGTATCCAAACAGCTTCCTTCGCTGCTTCTGAGGCGGCGATATATTCAGCTTCTGTAGTGGAATCAGCAACGGTGTCTTGCTTGGAGCTTCTCCAACTGATTGCACCGCCATTCAGACAAAAGATATAACCGGACTGTGACCGGAAATCATCTTGGTCTGTCTGGAAACTTGCGTCCGTGAATCCACTGACTTTAAGCACATCACTTCCACCGTATACCAAGAACTTGTCCTTAGTATGTCTTAGATACTTCAGGATGTTCTTGACGGCAATCCAATGGTTTTCACCTGGATTTGACTGGTATCTACTCGTCATGCTCAATGCATAAGCAACATCAGGACGAGTGCAAATCATGGCATACATGATAGATCCTATTGCAGATGCATAAGGAATATTCTTCATGCGCTCAAGCTCAGCAGCCGTCGTAGGGCTCTGCTTCTTGCTTAGCGTTGTGCCATGTACCATTGGCGTGAAGCCCTTCTTGGAATCTTTCATGCTGAATCTTTGTAGGACTTTGTCAATGTATGAATCTTGACACAAGCCTATCAGCCTTCTAGATCTATCCCGGTAGATCCTGATTCCAAGAACGTATGCGGCTTCACCCATGTCTTTCATGGAAAAACAACTTCCAAGCCAGTCCTTTACTGACTTCAGCATTGGAACGTCGTTTCCGAGAAGCAGTATGTCATCGACATACAGAATAAGAAATACTATCTTGCTCCCACTAGTTTTCTTATACACGCATTGTTCTTCTTCGTTTCTGATGAAGTCAAATTGCTTGATCGCTTCATCAAAACGAAGATTCCAGCTCCTCGATGCTTGCTTCAATCCATAAATGGATTTATGAAGCTTGCATACTTTCCCAGCATTCTTTGGATCTATGTAACCGTCAGGTTGTGTCATATACACATCCTCTTCCAGAATGCCATTCAGGAAGGCGGTTTTCACGTCCATCTGCCAAATTTCATAATCATGAAAAGCTGCAGTTGCTAGTAGAATCCGAATGGATTTCATCATAGCCACTGGTGAATAGGTTTCATCGTAATCCACACCGTGAACTTGTCTGAAACCTTTTGCCACCAACCTGGCTTTGTAAATCTGGACATTTCCATCCACGTCAATCTTCTTCTTGAAGATCCATTTGCACTCGATGGCTTTTACACCAGCGGGTAAGTCAACCAACGAAAACACTTGGTTGACCGACATGGAGTCCATTTCGGAATCAGTGGCCTTACGCCACTTAGAGGAATCTGGGCCCATCATGGCTTGATTGAAGTTCGATGGTTCATCACCATCAATGATCAGAAGATCATGACAGTTAGTCACGAGGAATCCTTGATATCTCTCGGGTTCGTGACGGATCCTCCCGGATCTTCGAACTTCAGGTACTACAGGTTCAGGCTCTACAATTTCTTGTAGGTCCTCCTGCTGCTCTTCCTCATTAGGTTGAGCAGTATCCTGTTCATCTTGAATTTCTTCAAGCAGTACCTTACTCCCACTGTCTTTCTTAGAGAGAAACTCCCTCTCAAGAAAGTTACAATCCCGGGCAACAAAGATCTTGTTCTCGGAACGTAGATAGAAGTAATAAGCCTTGGTTTCCTTCGGATAACCAATGAAGTAGCATTTATCAGACTTTGGTGTAAGCTTGTCTGAGATTAATCTCTTGACATAGGCTTCACAACCCCAAATTCTTAGATAAGACAGCACTGGAGCTACTCCAGTCCATAATTCATATGGTGTCTTTGCTACTGCTTTCGATGGCGCTCTATTTAGAGTGAACACTGCTGTTAGCAGAGCATATCCCCAAAGGGATATTGGAAGGTATGTGTGACTCATCATAGATCGAACCATATCCAATAAGGTCCGATTTCTCCTCTCAGACACACCATTCCATTGAGGTGTTCCAGGAGGAGTGAGTTGGGACACGATCCCACACTCTCTTAGATGATCACTGAATTCTTGGCTTAAGTATTCTCCTCCTCGGTCGGACCGAAGAGCCTTAATGCTTTTGCCAAGTTGGTTCTGTACTTCATTTTGGAATTCTCTGAACTTCTCAAAAGATTCAGACTTATGTTTCATTAAATAAACATATCCATACCTACTGAAATCATCAGTGAAGGTAATGAAGTACTGATAGTTTCCTCTTGCATTTGTGGACATTGGGCCACACACATCAGTGTGTATCAGGCCCAATAAGTCACTGGCCCTCTCGTTAGGTTTATTAAAGGGGGCCCGTGTCATTTTGCCCATCATGCAGGATTCGCATTTCTCACATGACTCAAAGTCAAATGAGCCAAGAAGTCCATTCGAATGGAGCCTCTTGATGCGTTTCTCGCTGATGTGCCCTAAACGACAATGCCATAGAAACGTTCGGTTCTCCTCATTAGGTTTGAACCGTTTGGTATCAATGTTATAAATTGGCGCGGATTGATCAAGTATGTAAAGCCCATTCGTAAGAGGGGCACAACCATATAACAAATTGTTGCGATTGAAGGAACATAATTTATTCTTAACTGAAAAATCATAACCTTCCAAATCCAACAAAGAAATTGAAATAATATTTCTGCTTATCGCAGGTACAAAATAACAATTATTGAGTTCTAAAATCAATCCTGAAGGTAAAGACAACAAGTATGTGCCTACAGCTAGTGCAGGAACTTTCGCTCCATTCCCAACTCGTAGCTCCACTTGTCCTTGCTTCAGCCTTCTACTGTTGCTGAGTGCCTGCATATTAGTACAAATATGAGCCCCACAACCAGTATCCATAACCCATGAGGTATTATCAGAAGTAGTTGTATTAACTTCTATAACAAAAATACCTGATGAAGAAGTCTCGAGAGTCTTCTTCTTCAATTCCTTTAGACCTTCTTGGAATTTCTTACATTCTCTCCTCCAATGCCCTGGTTCTTTACAGAACCTGCAGATGTCAGTAGGCCCAGCCTTAGACTTGGGCTTGGGCTTTGGCGTGTCCTTGTCCGAGACTTGGACAGCCTTAGCCTTTCCCTTATCCTTAGCAGAGGATTTCTTAAAGCCCTTGCCCTTCTGTACCATAAGCACATTGGGGTCCTTGGCGGTTTTCCTCAAGTTGGGCTCTGCAGTCTTGAGCATTCCGTGAAGCTCAGGCAATGTCTTACTCAAGCCATGCATATTAAAGTTCAGAATGAACTGATCATAGCTTGCAGGTAAAGACTGCAGAACGATGTCGCAGGCAAGTTCCTGGCTGATAGGGCAGTCGAGTTTCTGAAGATGATCGAGATAACCCATCATCTTCAAGACATGAGGACTCACTGCCGCATTTGCAGCCAACTTACAGTCTAAGAGGTTCTTAACTGTCTGAAACCTCTCAGTCCTTGCTTGCTCCTGAAAAAGCGATTTCAGGCTTGCCATTATTTCGATGGGTGACAACACACTCTCGAACTGCATTTGCAGCTCAGCAGTCATTGTCGCCAACATCAGGCAATAGACATCATTTTCATCTGACGAATGCTTTTCCCAAGCATTGTGCAGAGTCCTGGCGGCATTGTTAGGAGGCCTCTCGGGGAGGGGATCACGAAGGACATAATCCTTCTTCTCCTGCTTGAGGACCAGCCTCAAGTTCCTTGACCACGTCAGGAAGTTCGTTCCAGTCAGCTTCTCCTTCTCGAGAACAGACCGGATTGAGAATGTGTTTTGAGTGCTTGTAGTAGTCATAGCTGAAATATAGGATAAAAAGGTTATTAGTTAATATGTTCAATATGATTAATCTTGTATTATACTTAATATGATTAATCACGCATTATATTCAATAACATAAGTTACCCTCAATAGAATATAATGATTCCAAGATCCACATATAACTAAGATCAAAGTGGGCCACTGGCCATCACCCAACCTTAGCTTATATCGGTAAGCCCTATGTCGGCTAATTATATCCGTGATATAACTCTTGGTTGTGAATCTGGGCCCGAGGCCCAATCCACTCTGATGTCTCAAGGCCCGGGACTCCCGATGGCCTAGTCAAGAAAACCAGACTATACAGTCATGTAATCATTAATGTCTGGGACTCCCAATGACATTTATGAATCACAAACCGTCTTATCCACGCAAAAATAGACACCCTCACACTGTAAGGCCATGAATACAATTGAATGGGCTTCGACAGCTGACATAGACTGGACAAGACATCCAACGCTTGATATTATTTGAGGTTTGTAGGTTTATTAAAAATTCATCCCAAAATAGAAGATTACTATTTTGGGAAACTTTCCTTTTTGGGAAACCTACTAATTTTGGAAACTTTCTAAAAATAGAAACTTTTAATTATAGAAATTTCCTAAAATCCAAAACATGCAAATCTAGAAACTTCTATTTTAAGAAACTTTCTAATTTCAAATTTGGAAACTTATTAACTTAAAATCGATTTTATAATTTTATAAAAATAAATTTTAAATTAATTCTGAAGAAAAGACTCAAATAATTGGCCCAATTGTTTTAACTTCTTGGCCCGAGGCCCAAGAATTGGTTCATGTCCAAGACATAACCCAATTGCCCAATTAAATGACATAACCGGTCTGGTTCATTAAAATTGGTCTAAACCAAAATTAATTACTACGATGACCACAATTGTCAACCGGTTATTTACTAAACCGGATTTTCTCAATTTATTTGGTCCAACCAAATCAAATTAGAAAATCACTGGTTTAGGCACAAAATCCAATTTTTCGACTTTGGATTTCTTATCCCGGTTTAACCAGAACTTAATAAATTTATTAAGTCTGTTTATTAAACCAAAACGATTAATTTTAATCAAATTTTTTTAAACCGAAACGTCATGCTAAACCGAACCGATCAATTTGACGTGAACCCGAGCTTCACACGACGATCGGGACAGCCACAGCAGGTCGATGATCGAGGCGCGAAACCGGACGGGACATGGCGATCGGGACGAGTGATCGGGACGGGACGGTCGGGTCGAGAGCTTACGGGACGCAATCGCCGATGATCCATGCGATCGATCCTTACGATCGATCCATGCGATCAGCTCAGCCGATCGGACCAACTCTCGATCACGCTCGGGACGCTCGGTACAGCCGCGATCATGACACGATCGGGACGAGAGAATCACGCGAGCGGGACGCGATCCATCTGCTGATCGGGACGCGACCACGCAACACGATCCTCGTCGATCGGTTCGTGCGTCTTCCCCGATCCGGACGATCCGACGCATACCGATTCATATAGATCGGATCATGCGATTTCTTGTTTGTTTAGGTTTTAATTCTTTGTTTCTTAAGTGTTTTCTCTTATCAGTAGATTGATTCAAAAACACCTCTTTAAACAATCCTAAACATGATTCTAAACAAGAAAAACCACAGAACCAATGGCTCTGATACCACTGTTGGATCGTTTAGTGTCTCCTGATTCAATTTTCAGATTGATTCAACCTACTAAACATGCAGATCTAGGTTCTCTTATTTAGAAACATAATAGATCTCACCTGTTACCTTTTGTGCAGCGGAATGGGAGGTAATAGTCAGAGATCAGCAGAACCACCAAGAGATGGATCCTCCAAAGGCTCACACACGCACACCGGGAAATTTGGCTGCTAGACCAGCTTAGAGAGAGGCGCAGAGAGAGAGGAGGGAGGCGCGGAGACTGAGAAAAAATTAGAGAGCTTTAGGTCAAGTTTTATTCATTAAAACTCCCTTTAGTTCTCATGGGCTTTTGGGCCCAATTCTCAGTTCTGATTAAATCCCATGGATTTAATCAGGCCCTTTATACTCTCTAAGTACAGTAAATGCCTAGCACTTTTACCGTACTTTTGCTAAACCGTTCCTTCGTATTTTCCCGTTAGCTTAGGCGTGTGACCCATATGGGATCATATAATAAAGGCAATAAGTCCAAGACTTATAGATCATGAGCGGACTCTAGCAAGCCATCATGACCCCCAGTATTATATGACTTATGTCTGATCATTGACATACTCTTACGTTCTAGAGACAGTATAGAGATTACTGGACATAATTCCAACAGGAGATGTATGGTACTTCTTCTTCAGGTATTGTGTTATTAGTTCAAGTTCTATGTATGTATTGGATACTAGTTGTGGTACTGATATTTTTGAAATATGCAGGACCTAAGCGACAGTAGAACGTTGAAGAAAGGACAAGTGGAACTGCGTGTCTGGTATGAAGCAATGGTTGCTACATGAGCCGTAGAGATCCTCCACTTGTAGGAGCTTTTTATACTTGGTTTTAGAAATTAAGTAATTGCTACTATGTATCTGCCTTGTGCAGAGATGTCTTTCATTTTCTTGTAAAGAATTTGGATGTTTTTCATTTTGATAAAAGACAAGTTTTGTTCTTTAGATCTTAATGAAATATCATATGGTAGCACCCCGTTTGGAATGGGTTTTATATCTTAAACCAGCGTAAGTTTGAATATAACACAAATACTAAAGGTTTAAGTCTGATGACTCGAACTCGACTTTTCCTTGGCATAGTCGTTTAACCATATAGAGTGAAGCGAATTCAGAAGTTCCATAGTTTTGGACTCATTTGATTATAAATCATTTGAGACATGAATTCTGCTCAATGGACCAAATGACTAAGGCCCTTTTAGCAGAGCTAAAGGAAACGGGCCAGAGGCTTATTGGGCCTTACACATACTGATGTATGCGGCCCGATGAGCATTAGTGCCAAAGGAAATCTTATGTACTTCATTACCTTATTGATGGCATCAATAAGTATGGTTGTGTTCATTTGATGAGACACGAGCAGGAATCCCTTAAGGAGTTCCAAGATGAAGTGTAGAACCAATTTGACAGAAGTATTGAGATCCTCGATTGAATCGCGGAGGAAAATACTTGAGTCAAGAATTGGGTGATCATCTGACAGAATGAATCGGATCTTATTAAATATGCTCTGATTAATGATGGGTCACATGAATCTTCCATAATCATTTAAGAGTACGTCCTAAAATGTCTGTCTTTGCGCAGAAAAGGTTTTCAATCAGAATCAATTGAAAGACACCACATTGGATGTGGACTGGAAGTTTTTCAAGTAAGTTGTTTCTGATCATTTGGGGATTAAAGCTAATAAGCTTGAACCCAAATCTGATAAGTTCTACCTCGCTGGTTGTCCTAGGGAAACCGAGGCTTACTACTTTTATAACCAATCCGAGAACAAAGTTTTGTTGTCCGGAACTGTGTCTTTTAAGAAAGATCATACTTTCCAAAAGAACAGTGGGAGTAAAAGTACACATCGAAGAAGTTCGACACACACAAGAGGCTGCTCAACCTGTTGAGGGAGAGCAGCGGTGAGATCTACAAAGTGTTGTAGGACCTACACCTGTGGAGCCTGAAAATCGCAGATCCGAAAGGATCCGTCACTAACTCGAGAGTGATTTCTCGTAGCCGATTGTCGTGATCTATTGATCATTGAAAAGTGACGAGCATGCGAAATTCAAAGTAGCGATGGTGAGCCCCAACTCCGAAAATTGGTTGGGTATGCATGTTAGCTTCACCGATCCATTTCTGGATTGAAGCAAACATCATGGAGTTGGAATCAACATTCTGATGATGTGGTCAAAAGTTTTGACTTGATCGGAAAGAAATGAAACCATGCGTTTGCAAGAAGACTAGTGGGAGCGTAATTGCAATTCTCACACCGTATGTACATAATGTACTTAGTCTCATAGACGACGTTCCGACGCTAAAGTCTTGTCAAGATTTGGGTCGGAAGTCAAGTTTAACGATGGACATGGGAGAAGGCCGTAAAAGTTCTTGGAATAAGGATCCATTGGAAAGGATCAGAAAGGCTAATTGGCTCGTGTCAAAATCCTTATGTTGATAAGGTATTGGACAGTTCCAATATGCATGATTCCAAGAATGGCTTCATACCAAAGGTCTTATGGTAAAAATCTTAGCAAGATGAAGTGTTTTGGACACTATCTGAGCTATTATTAATGAGTGTGATTGCTAATGTTGCTGCAATAGAATCAATCATGAATGCCATATTTTACGCTCGTCTAGATGCAGCTTACGCATAAAGCATGACGAGAAAATACCAATTTGTTCCGGTAAAGTTCACTAATCAGTCTCCAGAAATATCCCAAGTGTTTGAGGAACTCTAAGGATAGTTTCGTGGTGAACTGAGGAAGTGACGAACCAGTTGAAAGTAATTAGACGGACAAAGACGATTCCCGGTTCCCACCTGGTTATGTCTCTTTGTCTGAATGACGGTGCTATCTGTTGGAAAGGCTCCAAGCAGTGGACCGTAGAATAGTGCTTTTATCTGAATGGCAGTGTGGTTTGTTGGAATTGTTTCAAGCAAAACACCGCAGTCTCTCCCACAACCTAAGCACGAAATTTATTTTGTTGATGCAGGTATAAGATATCTGAAGAGATGATCTTGATTCTAGTGGGAGTAATTTTAGTTATGTTATAATCTTTACATAGACATGCTATGGTAGTGTTTATGCAAGTTAAATTGACATCAGTATTATTTAATTATTGGATAATTAAGTAATGGTCCCAAAGTACTTTATGGTCATCATATAGGTCATCAAGTTGAGGACTTGATCATGAAACCCTGTAAGTAAAAGATGACATAAATTATGATAGTCCCTAGTCAAGGTTGTTAAAAATGGGACACTAACAACCGCGCGAGACTAGCATGTGAGGTGACTGTTGGACTAAGTTTCATGGAGTCAATGATATGATTATCACAGTCAATCACATAGATATATGTTGGTGAACATATGATCGGACATGACCCGCTATTGAGAACTCCACAGGATAGTTATATTAGTGTCATGGGAGGTTCTCATTACGACTATAGAGTATAGTCCTTAGACCTGAGTTCATCGTGCTTTCTAGCATATGAATTGGTGCGTTTTGACCTTGTCAAACGTCGTTCCGTAACTGGCGGCTATAACGGCATTGCTTATGCGTATCATGAAGTATGTGTAGAAACAGGGATGGAACAAGATGGGATTTGTCCCTCCTGTATAACGGGAGATAAATATCTCAGGGCCCATCGAAGATTTGATACTGAGAAAATGCATGGCCGTGCTCAAACTAGGTGATTGTCAGTCGTTTGTTTTATCGGTATAGATCAGGAGTTCGATGAACATGATATTGGCTATAATAAGGATGACACAGTCTCTTGCCTTATGCCATATCGAGATATAGAGACGAAGGGATTATAGGAATAGGTGATTCCAGTACAAGTGGGAGATTGTTGGGATTATGTCCTGAAATCACATTGTACTTACTCTAGAGATAGTTGTATTGTCGAGATCGGACAATTCATGTGATACTGGGTAGTCATAATGTTTTGCTAGAAACCGCTTATGACAAATGAGTTGTAACTCAGTCGGAATGAGTTGCCCAGACAGTGTTTCTCGATAGAAACACACAGAAACCTCGAGAAAACTCAGTTCTCAGGAGATCCGATTCCCGGCACTAGCATCCCGGCGGATTCCAGCTTGTGTGTGTGGACTGCAGTAGAGGCGCAGCATCTGAGGCGCTCCAGAGATCTCATTTACCTGATTCATCTTCCGCTGCCAATCTCCAGGTAATCACGAGATCCATGATTGAATTACATAAACCCTGAGATCCTAGGCTCGGAATTCAGACTTAGGATTGCCTAATCAGATTAGGAACTGCTAGAAATTCCAACAAGAACTAACAAAGGAATCCGACTCAAAGTATTCAAAGCCCTTAGGTGAGAAATCTAAGTCAGTATTAAGGTGAAGTCAGTAAAAGGATCCTCTGATACCTGAAGAAATGTGGATGTTCTCAGTAGGTTGATCTGTGTCTGGGTTTTCTAATAATCAGAGATAATCTGCAGCTTCATCCCAATGGTTACTTAAGTTCCTGCAAGTGCTGCTAATCTTCTCAAAAAATCATTGTTTATTACTTAAACAAATTTTGACTCAATAAAACAAAAATTTTTAAAAAAAAAATTTAACTGACTCTAAGAAAACAAAAAGAAAGAAGTTAGTAGAACTCTATTCTAACTGCAAGTGCACAGTGATGTAGTTGTAGTACTTAGGGTATCGAATCCACAGGGACTCCGGTCAACGATAGATTAAGAACGATCAGATAAAAACTAGGAGAAAGCAATATGATGAGAAAGCAGTAAATCAGACAGCAGAAAGTAAATCAAGCGAGTTGTGAGCAAGGAAGCGAAGCGTTAAGTCTAGGAAGTTCTCAGGAAATCAGGAATACAAGGAATCAATCTATCGGGATCTAATCAGAAACTGTTCTAGAACTCAAAACACAGATATAGAATTAACCAACTGTCGTTGCGAGAATTCTCTAAGTCTAAGTGCAGCAATCCAAATCTCTTTGCAATTACTAACAGATTAAACCAGCATTAATTTCAAGTTCGATATGTTCACAATTAAACTAAGCCAAATCTCTTTGCGAATAATTTAATTGCTCATCTAGGTTCTTTCTAGCTAATTAACCAACTGTCGTTGCATCAATCAACCTAACATCATAAATCTGGATAGCTACTTCAGATTAAGCATTAAGAACAATCCTAGATGAAGAACTAGCAGATATGAATCCCTATAGATTAATTAACCTATAATTCCATGAAATCCCTAATGAGAATCCCTAAACCTAGCAGGTAATCTACTCAGACATAATCATCGAAACAGAAGACATCATGAATAGAAAACCAAATATTCCAAAATCAAATAAAGAATTGGGGTTCGAAATCAAGTCTCTTTCGAGAACAAGATAAGCCCCTAAAACTCTCTCTGAATAAAATAAAGCGTAGCCTAAACAAGTGGCTAAAACCCCTATATATAGTCTAAAACACGTCTTGGGCTTCTGTGTAAATATATGGGCTTTTCTGCAATAACAACATTCTTCATTAAACCGCCGAGTCTGGCCCATTCGCGCTATGCATCGATCGATGCAGGTGTGCAATGATCGACGCAATCCTCAAATCTGGACAGTGAACTCTGTCTCTCGAACCAAATCTCCAAAATGCACCAAACAGCTCCAAAATCTCCACTTCTGCTCCAAATGTGCTTGTACCTAATAAAACCTGTAAAAGACTCTAAAGAAACACAAATAGACTCTAAAACACACTTATATCATGGTCTAAAGCTAGTAAAAACCATGATATATCATCTAGCCTCTTCTGTTTGATTTCTTTGCTTCATGATTTCTCCTTCAATGTCACCAATTAATCAAAAAAGTAATAAAAGTTAGTATAAATACTTCTGAAATGAAACTGTCATTGGTTGTAAGTATAGGAAGACAAAGGACAATAGTTGTTAGCATAGGAGGACCCCTTCACAGTCATCCCTAACACAGAAACTCTCATCATCAGACATTTGATTTCCCAAATCTTCTTCATGTTGGACTGATTCTATTTCACTAACAAACTTCTCTTCTGTCTCCAATTCATGATATCCCCTCGGTGGTGCCCGCATAACTACATACCATGGTGAAGACTCATCTTCCCTAGAGTAAAAAATCTGTTTTGCTTGGGATGGCAGAATGTATGGATCTTGTAAAAAAGCGGATTGGTTCATATGGAGGTTCACAAGCGTGAAGCCGTCTTCTTCCTTCACACCATTCCCTTTGTTTTCCCAAATACATTTGAATAGAGGAACATGGAACATGTGGTAGTCCAGCATCACAATCTCCTTTATCACGCCGTAATATGCAACCATGTCAGCTTTCTGTTTACTGTCTCGCGCACTTGATCTACACATACTGAATGCTTCATATGTCACTCCACAGTTCTGAGTCTTCCGTTTTACGGCGTCTGTATGAAATCGGTGGCCGCTAATGACATACCCTTTATAGGTTTGAGCTTCTTTTCTCGGTCCAAATGCCAACCATCTTAGTTTTTTGGAATGAGACTCTGAATTTGTAGGTATCTAACAATTGAAAATCACAGCATCAGTTCAACGTTAAGGTATCAATTAAGATGAAAACTGAGATCAAAGTGTAATGTACAGATGCACGAACCTTTGATTTTACCCACTCTGCGAACCTTTCAGTATGAACTTTCCAACAATGTGTTTCGTTTCTTGCACACCGGACATCAGTAGATTGCAATTCTTCCAGATGCATACTGTTGCAATAGATTCATAAGTTATTAGTCACACATACTTCACAATCAGTTTCCAAAAAATTACAAGATATTAGTATTGAATAGAGTTTATCTTACTCAATATAAGGATCCATAATCGCCGTGTTCATCAAAACATACCGATGAGCTATCTCTCTCTCTTTATCTGAAAGTGTTACATCTATTGGTTTCTGAAGTGGACGGCCTTCAAGTATTTGGTCATTGGCAGCAAGATCTTCATTACGATTAAGGGGTTCTTGAATTGGTAGAGTATTCTTCATAAATTCTAGGCAGAAACCAATGCACTCTTCAGCCAAGTATCCTTCCGCCATGCATGCTTCTGCCCTCGCATAATTCTTTACATATTTCTTTAGTGTTTTTATGTACCTACAGATCAATGCAAAATCATGTTTCTCAATATTACAAAAATTGAAATGTAAGCTAAGTTACTGATCAGAACTAAACTAATGATAAATAGATGGAATCGGATGATTAGATTACCTCTCAAACGGATACATCCAGCGAAAATGAACCGGTCCACCCAATCATGCTTCCCGTGCAAGATGGATGGGAAGATGGAACATGATGTCAAATATTGAAGGAGGAAAGTACCGTTCCATTTGACACATCGTCTCCACAAACTCAGACTCCATGGAAATCAGCTTCTCTTGGTGAATCACCCTCTGACACAACCTGTTCAAGTAGTTGCAAAATCGATTAACAGCAACTCTTGGTCCCTCTGGCAGCAGTCCTCTCAAAGACACAGGCAGTAGATTTTGCAGAAGGACGTGATGATCATGCGACTTTAACCCACCAATAACAGGTGGGTCAACTGAAACAAAATTGGCTATATTAGCACAGTATCCATCTGGCCCTCTAAAGTTAGATAACCTCTTGCAAAAACGAACTTTTCTGTCTTTGTTAACCAAAAAGAAGCTGGCGGTAGGTAAGTTCTCTTTCCACGCATCTGTACATGCAAGTTCCTTCTAATTCCCATATCTTCCAAGTCTTTTCTTGACTTCAATCCATCTTTTGATTTACCACTATTCATCAGAGTAGACAATATTGCATCTGACAGGTTCTTCTCCACATGCATGACGTCAATGTTATGACGTACATGCATATCCTAAGACAATAAATCAAAAGTGTAAGTTAAATTAGTGTACTCAATGAACATAGCAGTATTCTACTTGATAAGAAAAACTACTACTAACCTTCCAATATGGCAAGTCAAAAAATATTGACCGGTTTTTCCATCTCCAATGCTCTGTACTTTCTTCATACTCCTCTTCTGAAACCACATCATCTTCATCAAACTCAGATCTTTTTCTTTTACTTTCCTTACCCAATGGTCTTCCAAAGTCATTCTTGAAATCCTTAATTGCCTCAAATATTTCTGCTCCGGTTTGTATTCTACTCGCAGTCCCCTCCTCGACCGTGTTCTCAAACTATCCTTTTTTGCGTCTGTAAAGATGTCCCGGTTTGAGTCGTTTCCTATTACCCAAGTACACATACTTTCTACTAAACTTCAGCCACCTATGTGGTGTATTCTTCCCACAGACGTTACAAGCTTGTTTCCCCTTTACTTTACATCCTGACAAAGTTCCCAAGGCTGGATAGTCACTTACAGTCCATAACAGCATAGCTTTGAGTGTGAATCTCTCTTCCTTAAACGAGTCATACACTTTAATTCCTTCATTCCACATGTCCTTCAAGTCATCTATCAATGGTTCAAGGTAGAAATCGATGTTGTTGCCTGGTGCAGTAGGCCCGGGGATCAACATAGTCAGCATAATATTCTCCGCCTTCAGACAAACAACTGGAGCCATGTTATAATTAACTAATAAGACTGGCCATGTACTGTATTTGGTGTTCTGGATTGAGAATGGGTTCATACCATCTGTAGAAAGCCCAAGCCGCAGGTTTCTTGGTTCAGCAGCGAAGTCTGACCATTTGTCATTCACCTGAGTCCAAGTAATGGAGTCCACCGGGTGTCGCATTGTGCCATCTTCAGTGGCATTGTCAAAATGCCAACGCAACTCCTCAGCAATCCTTTTTGATCTGAACATTCTCATAAATCTATCCTTCACTGGAAAGTACCTAAGGACCTTTGCTGGAATTCCCTTCTTCACCATTCCGCTGTGCTTATCCATCTCCCATCTAGAAGCACTGCATCTTGGACAGTTTTCCATCTTTTCATACTGATTCCTGAAAAGAACACAATCGTTCTTACACGCATGAATGTGATCATACCCAAACCCAAATACCTTCAAGAACCTCTTCATCTCAGCTGTTGATTTTGGGAGTACATTACCTTCAGGTAGCATATTTTGGACCATGGTCAGAAGTTGGTCAAAGAAATTCTCTGACATCCCACTCTTCACTTTAATGCGGTAGAGGCCCATTATTGCAGAAACCTTCGTGTAATTGGCACACGTCGAGTAGAGTGGTGTTTCAGCATCATTCAGTTTCCTCCTAAACTCAGATTCTTCACCATCCTCAAACTGAGAACCACTGTTATCCGGTGAATGTGGACTGCCTTCACCATCGTAATACGCTGTCTTAAACAAGTCATAAGCCTCCAAACCAAAAATCTGACCATCATCCTTATTGTCTACTGTTCTCTCTCTATGAATAATCCACACTGATTTCCTCTTGTATTCCTGATCCATCCCTCTGATAACCAGATGATCGAAAACTGCATCGACTGGTTGATGGCAAACATTACGGCAATCGACACATGGACAAAAAATCTCAGTAAGATAACTCAAACTGCTTGCTGCTGTATTCACAAAATTTCTAGCTCCTTCACCATACTCAATGCTATTCATGTGTATATAACAAAAAAAATGCAATTGTGAACTTGTCTGAGAAAGGCGTTGAAGTTGAAAAAATTATAAGAAATATGACCGAGAGGTACATACCTTGGCAACCATACCAATAACTTCTCCATAATAAACCAATAACACCACAGCTCTTCCACCAATTATACATACATAAATGTGCATAAATCCATTGATCAAACACTCAGATAACTAACAAATTCACTCTTTTAAACCACTTTAGAAGAAACTAGAATAAAAAAAAGGAAGAAAGGCTTTAGTATCTTACGAGTATAGAGGTTCTTTTTGCAACAAGAGATCTTTGCAATATGCAACAAAGAAAGTCACAAAAGAACACGAAAAATATAAACTGATTAATACTCAGATAAATAACTTTCTATATCTCAGATTCTAAAACCGAAAATTTGACTAAAGAAGATTTATATACCTTATACTTTTCAGCCGGAGCTAATGATTCCTGCAAAAAAAAAGAGATAAGTAATGGATGAAGGTTAAACGAGTTCGAGATAAACAGTAATGGACTACAAAAGAGAGAAAGGAATAAAAAGCTTACCAATTTCACAAATGTCTTCTGCGAGGACGGATCTGTATAATCTGCAACAAGGAAATTCACCGAAGAACAGGAAAACAAGATTTTATTAGGAATTGGATAATCAATTTTCTATACTGTAAAATCGAAAACCTAGTTTTCACTAGCAAATACATATATTTCTCACTTGTGCATGCGTAGATTAGTAATCGATTTGGGTAATTACTCGACATTCGAAAACCCTAAATCGTTACAAACCGTAAACCCAGAAAATCGACCCCAATTTCAACCTCAACTCATACCTGCGGAATTAGATTACAACGCCGACGACGATGACTGACTTCTGAGCACTGAAGATTTTCACGGCGAAGACGAGGAAGTAGAGGGACAAAGAGATTGAAAGGATCTTTGAGACTGAGAAAGAGAGAGTGATATGCCTAAGGTCGTATGGCGGAAAACTCTAGGAGTAAAAATTTTCCCCCAAATTTTTTTTATGGCGCTTAAACGAAAATTAGCTTAACCGGGCTAATTATTCATTATTCCGCCTTAATCTACGATAACGGAATTAAGATTGGCACTGCAATAAAAGAGGCGAGTATGCCTTAAAAATTTACGCGAGATTAACATACCTATACGCGCCAAGTATACCATAGCACTGTGATTTTTCTAGCGCTATTAAAAAGTAGTATTATTGCAGAACAGAAAAACGCTATCTTCTATTGCTATGAATACCCCTATTTGTTGTAGTGCCCGACCCGAAAACCCCGATCCCAATCCGAACATATTTTAAAAATAAAATATATGAATGAGGTTTAAGTCAAGGTATTTTGGGTATCGGGTAATACCCAAACCCGGACCGAATCAGAACGGATACCCGAAGTAACTTGAAGTTTTATCTAAACGTCATTTGCGTTTAAAAGGTTTCTTAACCGATTTTCTAAAGGCAAACAACACTTTCGTGTTTGAGTTACTGTGGAAAAACCCAACAACTTCTTGGTTAATGCTCTTCTCAAACAACAACACTCGCACTTGATGTTCTTTAAGTTTATATTGTTGTATCTTTTATCTCATGTTTATGTCTACATTAAGTGTATGTGTCAGATTTTATGTATTTTCTACAATTCCTTTGTTAAAATTTATGTTACGTACAATTGCTTCTTCTATATTTAGTAGATACCAAAATTTATCAAATGATAGAAATTTATTAATAAGAATCTATCAAACATATATGAACCTCGCCGCAAAGAACGCTTTATTATTTCTCTTTGTTTAGATAAAAATAATGTTCTAAATTATATTTGCAGTTTACAAAATATACGTCAATCTTTATCACTTGAATTGTGGAAACAATTACCAATTGTAAATAAAATTATAATAGTATTCTACTATATAAAAGGAACAAATAGAGATTAAACAGACAACTAATGAGATATTCTACCCATTAACATAGTAGATTTTATAGCAACATACATCTTCTAATTTCTATAACTATAGAATTGATGTATTCAATTTTGTACGGTTTCTAAAATTCATACATGTTTTCTTATAAATAAAGTGAAACAATCCTCAACAAAATTAAATCAAATTTGTACAAATATTAATATTTATACATGTTTTTCTCCTAAATAAAGTTAATCTATCCTCATAAAGTGTGGGCGAGTCATCTAGTTACAAATAAAACTAAGGAATTTGCTTTATTTACATAATAAACTACTCAATGTTATAAACTACCAATAATATTTATTCATATGTATACTTGCTTACAAAAAAACCTGAAATATACTATAGTTACTTTGATATATTATAGTTTACAAAACTTAAATTGTTTTATTGGGTAATATGAGTTATAAGGTGTGTGAAAATAAATCATCTAAAAATTATGTGAAAATAATAAAACTAGAAAATAAAAACCATTGCCTACAATAAACAATAAAAATACACTAAAATATAAAAATAATAAAACATGTAATATAATAAGAATACGCTAAAATAGAAAATAATAAAACATGTAATATATATATATATATATGAAAAAATAATGAACTAGGTGAGTTTGAGATTTAATAAGATTTTTAGATGATTTTGATAGTTTTGGGTGGTTTTAAAAAAGGGAAGTTAGCTACAACAACTTTGGAGAGTGTCTTAATTATTAAAGCAACCTCAGAAAATTTTTATTACTGAAATAACATTTTGTATATGTTTTACTTTTTTAGCGTATATTCAAAAATTGTTATTGCGAAACTGTCATTAATGAAATGTAAAGTTTTTTGGATTCCTTCAATAAGTCTACTCGATTTTGATATAAGTCTACTGGTCTTTAAAGTAGACTTGTTGTTGGTTTGTAGACTTGTTTTCGGGATTGTATACTTGATTTTGGGATTGTAGACTTGTTTTCTGGATTGTAGATTTTTTTTAAAGATTGTAGACTTGAATTTTGGATTGTAGATTTGTCTATAGGGAATTGTAGATTTATTTTAAGTTTGGTAGATTTATTTTCTTCCAATAATTTTAAGTTGTCGTAGACTTTTAAATTGATGTAGATTTGTCATATATCTTGCAGATTTATTGTGTATGACATCATATTTGTTTCCGATTTGTAGATTTGTTGTGTAGATTTGTTTGTCGATTGGTATATTTGTTAAGCGATTGGTAGATTTAAATTATACAGCATTAGATTTATTTTTCTTTTGCAGACTTATTCTTGGATATCGTAGACTTTAACCAAGTGGTCGTAGATCGTTTGGGGAGCTTGAATACATTGACGTGGTTGCAAATATATCATGTGTTTATATTTCCGTAGTAGACTTATTTTTGACTTAGTAGACTTATTTTTCTCCTTGTAGACTTTTGTGACATAGTTGCACATTTTTTATGGAAGACGACAACGTCGTAGACGTGGCAGATTTGTGAAACGTTATTGCAAACTTATATTTATTTTGTTGACTTTAGGTCGTTTTGTAGAATTTTACGTTGTATGGTAGACTTGTTTTGTAGACTTGTATAATGTAAGGTAGACTTAAGTTATTAATGAGATGTAGATCGTAGACTTAATAATTGTTAGTAACTGCTTGGAATCACAACGATGGGGGGAATGGGATCATATTTGGGTATTCCAGAGAGTCTTAGTGGACCTAAAACACAGGTTTTTAGCTTCCTGCAAGATAGACTGCATGGTATAGTTAATGGTTGGACAACGAAGCTACTCTCACGAGGGGGAAAGGCGGTTATGATAAAGGTTGTGGCGACGGCCCTACCAAATCATGTAATGTCCTGTTATCGTTTACCAAATAAGATCACTACGAAGTTGACAAGTATTGTCTCGAACTTTTGGTTGAGCACGGGTGGAACAAGTTCAGGTATGCATTGGATGTCATGGGATAAACTATGCCGAGCAAAGGAAGATGGCGGGATTGGCTTTAGAGATTTTCGGGATGCAAACATGGCCTTCTTAGCGAAACAACTATGGAGACTAATTGATAAACCGGATATACTTTTCTCGAGAGTCTTTAATGGAAGATATTTCAGGAACGCAGGTCCTATGGACCCAATAAGATCATACTCACCGTCTTATGGATGGCGGAGTATTACATCGGCTAGGCCTCTGGTTAAAAAAGGACTGATCAAAAGGGTGGGAACAGGGAAGTCTATTTCAATTTGGAATGACCCGTGGTTACCATCTTATCGCCCGAGACCAGCAATTCAAAAATTGGGATCTTCAACTACTTTGACGACTGTTGATCAGTTGATTGACCCGCAACACAAAATCTGGAACATTCCACTACTGAAGACAGTTATAGTACCCGAGGACGTGCCTCTGATTCTGAGTATTCCTTTTAGTCGGACTCACAGGTCGGACTCGTTGGGATGGTTTCCTACGAAATCTGGAAAATATACGGTGAAGACGGGGTATCACCTGGAAAGGGAACCCGTGAGCAGTGATGGAATTACACATATTGTGGAACCAAGCATCACAAAATTACAAGCATTTCCGTGGAAGATTAAATGCCCACCTAAGATAAGACATTTTATTTGGCAAGCATTATCAGGTTGTTTACCAATGGCAAAGAATTTGAAGGGAAGAGGGAATAAGTGTGACACCCGTTGTGTACGGTGTGGAGCGGAGGAAGAATCGGTAAATCATGTTTTATTTGAATGCCCACCAGCAATTCAAACTTGGGCATTATCCCTTATACCGACAAATCCAGATTTCTTTCCTACAGAGGCTATATACACAAATATGGACTACCTCTTCTGGAGATTACCCTCGAATACGGAAATGCATATCTTTCCCTGGATAATATGGTATATTTGGAAGAGTCGAAATGATATGGTATTCTGTCATATTGACAGAGGCCCCCATGAAACCTTAAGGTTGGCAGAAGAAGAGCGTAAGAAGAGAGGAGAAAAAGAAAATAGAGAAAGTAGAAGTATCTATCATAGCGAGAAACATCGCTTATTACAAAAAAAAAAAGTTGCTTCGTTGAGAAAAAATACAGCATCCGGATATTGCTATTATGTAAGCACCTATTATAACATACCAAAAAAAGCGTTATTGTACAGATGGAACATATGATAGTTTGGGATGTCTTAGCGTTTATCTAGGTTATATGGATTCAGAAGCGGGTACGCGGAAGCGGAATCGTATGGAAACGCAGAAGCGACTTTTCTGAAATATATAGGAAGCGGGTACGTGTTGGAAGCGTACATATATATATATATGTGTGTATATATACTGAAAATTTAATATAACCCATAATTAAAACTTATATGGTTTAAAATTAAATATCAAAATATTGTATTCATTTTTAGTTAACTATATCAAATAAGAGGAACTCAAAATAAATTGTGAAAATAACTAAAAAATCCCAAGTTTTCAAAGACAATATTGTCCAACTAATTAAATTAATCACTTTTAGTGATTCATAAATGATGTATATAGTCTATCTTACAAAAAAAATTGTATGTAAAAGGATAACATTTATTATGCACAAATATCAAATTTTAATATTAGTTTCAACGTTTTATATATGATTTTATTTCCTCTAGCTATAAGATTTTTTATAAAATCAAAAATTATATAAATATAACTCTAAACTTCTTCTTTGTTTACGACTTCATGATTTCAAAATGGAAGCGTAAGTTTCCAAAACGGAAGCTTAAGATTCCAATGCATTTTTAAAGAGTTTTTTTTTTGAAGCGTCTTGGAAGCGAGATTCCGAAAGCTTCCACAAGCTTCTGATTTCGAAGCGGGAAGCGGTCATCCGGCGAAGCTTCCGTGCTACCTAGGCGTTTATGAAAACACTATCAGTGACATATTATAGCATTTTCCCCGTGCTAATAATATGCATAATTCTTTTTGTGATATCTTCTAATTTATGATTTATTCAAAATATATTGATAATAATTTTTTTTAATATATTCATTTAGTTTTAAATGTAAATATATGTTTTATATTATAACAAAATCTTAAAAAATAATTTGATTTTTAAAAGAAAAAATAATTATTAAATTTCTATTTTTATTAAAATTTATTATATAATTATAAAAGTATATTTTTATCTATAAAAGAAATATATTTAATTTTATATATATAGAGCCCTAAAAGACAATAAAAATAGATTAACCAACTTCCCTTATAAAAATATTAAAATGTTTTTTCCTACTAGAAGACGGGTTAAAAATATGGATTAATAAATTTCAATTAATAAATTCTTAAGAAATCGAATATTAAAATATTTAATATTTTTATTATTCTTATAGATGATGAATTGGACTATGGTTGATGTTTTTACAATCACAGTTTTGATGTTTGTTTTATCAAAAATTTAAAATATTTAAATTTTTATAAGATGAGTTGAAAATTAGATTAATTTGTTCCGATTTTATAAATATTTTAAAAAAAATTATTCACAGGAAGACAAGTTAAAAAGATGAGTTAGAAAAAAATTAGTTATAGAAACATTAAAATGAACATGAACCAATGTGAAAATGTTAAAAGAACAGATTATCATATTTTAATTTTTATAAATCTATAATTATATTTATAAAAATTGTAAATTAAATTATTAAAATATTAAAATAAAAATAAATTACATATATGATCATATGATATCCTATAAAATATAAATAGTTTAAATCAACACAATACATATTAAATTTATATCACATAGCTTTTATAAATAATGTTTTACTAAAAATAAAATATTACAAAATTATTTTCGTACAAAAAGTTATTCAAGGCATCCCTACATTAAACGCATAATTATCATAATATTTAGTTAATAAAAAGTTTTGTTAAATAATTAGCAAATTTATAAAGAAAACAAAAATATTGATTCAAAAATGTTAAAATAAAATAAAACATAAAGATTTTCAATAAAGCGGTTCAAAATCTAGTAAAGTGTTAAAAAAAAAAAAACAAATAGTCGCACAACCTTCAAATTAGACCAAAAGACTTTTGATTAAACAAAACTACAACACTAAGTGATTCATCTAAATTAAGATACACGAGGTGTTACAAGTACAAGATTCATCAACACTAAAATCATATATATAATAATACATTTTTTTTACTCTCTTCACAGCCCTCTACGCCCTCCAATATACAGAGGGAATCGTTGGTCACTGATTAGAGCCAAATCGTCAACGTTAACGTTGATAATTGTGTTCTTACTAATAACTAAAAATATTTTAATATATAATTATTGCAATTTCTGATGAGAAAGAAGTTTTGCTTTTAGCTGCTAGAGCTTCAAGAACATAGAATCAAGATGCTATTGATGCTGCTATATTTGGGATGCTTGCTGATCCAAAAGAGGTCTATGTATATAACAAAACTGTTTTCCTCTGATTTTTAATTTCTAGAATAAAAATTATCCTCAGTGTTTTTTTATTTGTATCATTCATGCAAGAGCTGGTATTAGATAGATTCACTTCTTCCCATTCAATCCAGTCGATAAACGAACCACACTAACTTACATCGATGGTAACGGAGACTAGCATCGAGTAAGCAAAGGAGCTCAAGAGCAGGTCACTACAAACTGATTTTGTCTTAATTTTTAGTATTGTTATTTTCTTCAATGATTTAACTCTAAAAATGGATTCTTTTGATGATATTCAGATTCTTGATATGTGCAACGCAAGAGCTGATCTGAGGAAGAAAGTCCACTCAGAAATCGTTAAGTACGCTGAGCGTGGACTCTGGTCATAAGGTGTTGCAAGTCAGACTGTACTTGAAAAACAAAAGAAAGCTCATGTGGTCCATGAGAATTTGTTGGTGTGTTGCCTTTGTTTGATCCTCCACGGCATGATAGTGCAAATACCATTAGAAGAGCATTAGACCTCGGTGTCAAGATGATTACCAGTTTATATCTATATGTATACTTTTATCTTTGACTTCAATCTTATTAATGTTCCTTATGATTGTTCTCGATTTAATTGTTCTCGATTCCCGGTTCATCCGGGTTTAAAAAAAAAAATGTTCCTTATGATTGTATTGGTTTTTATTATAGGTAATCAACTTTCTACTCTCAAAGAGACCGAGTGTAGGCTTGGGATGGGATCAAATATGTATCACAAATACGAAAGCCTAGCTGTTGTTCCCATTTTACAGTTGAATGAGAAAGCTGATGGCTTTGCTAATGTCTTCCTAGATCAGTTAAGCTGAAGTTTTCTTATGTTCATGAACTTGCTAATGCATTTGGTTGACTAGCATTAGATTGGAACTTAAATATCATTAGTGAATTTAAATTTAGAAAATTTGAGACTTGTAGTTGAGAATGTATTTTATGTTTTCATTTTAAGCAAAAATGGTAAGGCTGAAGCAAGCCAAGGAAGAGGCTGAAACAGAGATTGTTGAGCACAAAACTAGTATTGAGCATGGTTTCTAGATGAAACTCGAAACGGTAAAACCTTAGAAAGAAACTTGTTCTTAAGCAATCATAAATGTGTTTCAAGTCTACATCCTGTTATTGATGAGAAAACTTGACATAAACAAGTGGAGATTCAGGTCCAAATGTGAAGAGGCTTGAGGCATGAGACTGATGCCAAAATCGAACAATTGAAGAAATAAGCTTTCAGGATTTCCAAACATGTTGTGGAAATGCTTCTGAAACATGTGACCACAATGAAGAACTGAGATATATCACAAGCAAACCACCGACCGTCAAATGGTGTCAAGTGTAAACCATCGACCTGATATTTAAAAAAAAAAATGCATAGATGATATTTATTTTTCAAACTAGTCACACATAAATTGTAAAGAACTTTGATATTTTATGTGTAGAAAGAGCATACAATTTTCAGCACATTGTATTATTTATTTCTGTTCACCTTATATTATTTTAGTTTTTTTTTTGTACCTTCTTTTTCTATCGTTGGCGACAACAATAAGAGATCAAAGATACCTTTAAAGAGAAAGATATAATCAAAGTACTATAGGTAAAGTACCAATCAGAAAAATCCAAAGTTACAATGAGTATATATTATATTTTTAAATAGTTGAATGAGAGTTGTGTCATCAGATTTTCTATGCCATTCTAGGTTGAGAAACTGTTTTACATTCAGATTAGTCTTGAATTTTTCGATAAAACCTATAGACAAAAATAGAAAACTCAGAAAAAAGAAAACATTTCACCATTATGAGAACCCAACCAAAACTCTCATCTACTATATATTATTTGTGAAGTTGTGTCCAATCAAAACTATGATGTTAATGATGACATGACTTTAATGAAATATTTTGATTGGTCAAGAGTTTTTTTTACATTAAAAATAAATCAAAATTCAATTTGGAAAGATAAACTTTTAAATTTAAAAAAATCGACAATTAATCAGATTCAATTAAATGATATTTCCTAAAAGTTCGAATGTAATCTTAATTACTTCCCTAAAATTTATATAGTATATTAATATTTAATAATTAATAGATTTCCTTGTTTTTCTAATTCGAAATAACACCCCACCTAAAATCTAGCAATTAATAACTACCGATAATAATGAGAAAATTTAAAATTATGGCAGTACGACGGATCATATATGACCTACTAATTAAAATATAAGATTTCAAAGTTCAAAATTTAAAATATCTTATAGAATATTCTAATCTTCCTATATAAGATTCGAAAACTTAGTTCAACACTAAATAATTTTATCTTATAGAATATCTTATAGAATATCCTATATCTTATAGAATATTCTAATCTTCCTATATAAGATTCGAAAACTTAGTTCAACACTAAATAATTTTATCTTTATAAACAGAGACTCTCCAACCCTCATAGAACATCCACATATCAAGACATTTTTTAATATTCTTTTGAAATTAACATTGTTCTAATTTTGTTTTGTGGTTTTGATGAATTTACAGGTTTGTTATCTCAAGCCAAACGAAAGGTATTTATTTCATATAATTAATCAGAGTTTTAACTTTTTATTTTGCTATTTATGACATGGTTATGGCTGTTGGAGTTCTGTCCCCAAACTCGCAGGTTTGGCTTCATCATGTGCTCTTATATTTGAAAAGTTAAAGATCTGTATTATAATCTTTGTATAATTGCATATATGCGTTGGTATGATCATATAGGTTTGCAGAGATGTGGAAAGAGCTGTAGGCTAAGGTGGATAAACTATTAGAGACCAGACTTAAAGAAGGGAGCATTCTCTCAAAACGAAGAAAGCTTGATCATTGAGCTCCATGCTGCGTTAGGGAACAAGTTAATTAACATATTAGCGACATATTTATATAGATTTTCTGAATACATATATAATAATGTTAATTTTGAAATATATATTAGGGACATAAGTCCCACATCAGTAGTTGGAAGGGATCTCACTTAATATATAAAGGATATGGATCAATCCACTTATTACTAATTGGTTTTAGGTTGGAAGCCTATACAACTTAATATGGTATCAGAGCCCGATCCATGCAGTCCAACCCGATCCGACCCAAAGTTGGTCCAGTCATCGACAAACCAGGCCCAAATTGGTGCCGTCGATCCAAGCCCAAGCATTACGAAATTAATGGTCAAAGAACCATTGTCTCGAGGGGGTGTATTAGGGACATAAGTCCCACATCAGTAGTTGGAAGGGATCTCACTTAATATATAAAGGATATGGACCAATCCACTTATTATCAATTGGTTTTAGGTTAGAAGCCCATACAACTTAATAATATGTTTTCATTTTTTTTAAATCAATTTTGAATTGTGTAGATGGTCTCATATGGCAACTCGGTTACCAGGAAGAACAGACAACAAGATCAAAAACTTTTGAAAATCATGTCTTAAGAAGAAGCTGAGAAGAAAAGGCATTGACCCAACTACACATAAACCCTTAATAACCGACGTTCAAACTCGTCTTCCTTGTCATGACTTTGACCTTAATAGAGTTTCTCATTAATTTTATCTACATCTTTACTTAGTGAATACATGACATGGACATGGAATCAGTGTAGGAAGCCTTGGAAGGTACGGACAGGAGGAAGATGTCACCGGCATGAAGATGTCACCGGCATTAGAGTTGTGAACTGCACTCTCCAAGAGACTGACAATGGCCTGAGGGTCAAGACATGGCCATCTTCAGCCTTCTCCACCACCGCCTCTGATATTCATTTTGAGGATATCTGTTGGAACTCGTTTTTACAGAAATGGTTTGGGACCATATTTCGGTCAGGTTTCCGGTGAAGACGTTCATCGGAATGACCAGTTCTTATGCACGATATGATCGTCGCTGCAGACACTACACGGTGGTGTATAAGAACGTTAAAAACGGAGTTCGGTTGAATGAGAAATTGAAGTCCGAAATGGACAACTTGGAGACTAAAGGAGATATGGGCTCAGGCTTTAATGCTTGTGGCTTTGTGTAATAGGTTATAGACCCAAATATTATTAATTTTTGGTCTTAATATATTATGAATACATTGTTAATTTAGTCAACAAATATCTCCTATAATAAAGCCTTTAACGTTACAAAAATCAAACACGCTTTGTTGTGTGAATCAATTACACATAATTATGAGAATCAATTCTCATAAGTTGTTTTGATTTTTTACGTTGAAAGCTTGTGTGGCTATTTAAACAAGCCTTGACTACTCTTCTTCATCATCTCATTACCATACAATCTCTTCTCTTCTTCTTCTCCATGTTTCTTAGTGTCTGAGAGTACAACACAGGTTTTTTTTTTGGTTCGTTAGCTTTGTTCTCAAGTGCATCGAAGCAGAGAATAGAGTAGTTTTATCATGGGATTCTTGAGCGTATCAAACCGGAGCACTACGGGCGTTTAAATAATTAAGGAGAGAGATATTTGTCTCGCCTCTACTCATCTTACGGTTCATCTCCAATCAGCTTACGGTAGTTTGGATTCATACTTTGGTTATTTCTATTCATGTTTTAATCATTAGTTTGTAATATTGTTCCTTCTAATATCAGTTCTGCTCACTATTGAATTGGGTGCTCATAATATCATTGTCAAGAACGTTAGCAACCCAATCCTCATCGACCAAGAGTACTGCCCTTGGAACCAGTGCAACAAGCAAGTAACGTATCCTCCTGATTCATTTTGACAGTCCTTTTCTTGGGTTAGTAATATATTTTTTGTCTCTGAAGTTGGCAGAAAGCATCAACGATTAAGCTTGTGAACATAAGCTTCAAGAAGATCAGAGGAACATCAGGGAATAAGGATGCAGTGAAGCTATTGTGCAGCAAGGGATATCCATGCCAGAACGTTGAGATTGGAGACATTGATATTAAGTAAAACGGAGCGGATGGTCCAGCGACTTTCCAGTGCTCAAACGTAAGCCCCAAACTCATGGGAACTCAGACCCCTAAAGCTTGCAGTGGTCCCGTGACCAAGTTACCTCAATAAGTAGAAGCTCAAAACTATTAACCTAAAGCACCCATTCATTATTATTTTGTTTTCTATACACATATCAACTATGATATATGATGTATTTTTGCTATTTTATTTTTATATTACAAAGTATACCGACCATGTCGTATTTTGTTTATGAATATGATAAAATTCATTTAAAAATTTTGGTAGATAAAAATATTAGTTTTGAAATAATATTCAAACCAGCAGATTTGAACCGAATCCGACTCAAGAAAATGACATAAACCAAATTGGAAATACTTAAACGGATCCTAGACTCTTATATCCGAAGTGTATTCAAATTTAACCTTATATTTTATTTTATATTTTGGATATCCGAACCGGGATAGAACCAGACTGAATTTGAATCAAAATTATAAAATATTCGAATAGATTTATATCTCTGAACCCGAAAATGGGTATGATATGCAGTTCAGGGTAGAAGTTGATAATCCTGCATCATCAAAATTATTTTTTTCATATCAAAGATTCACAGTAATATAGAGCATTAAGCTATAGTTCTTTTTTTGTATGATCATTTTGAGAATTGTATTTTATTTAATTTGGCTTAAATTTTGTAGGGGTAACCGGCTAAGGTGAATAACTCTAAGTACCCAAGCCCATGATTTTATAAATCGATTAGCTGCTTCTAAACGTCAAGACATTATCTGTGTTTTGAAAATTTGGAAGATAAACTGTTTTGAAGGTAAGTTGACATTGTTTTAAATGTATCATATTTATCTTTTTAGAAGCTTTATATGTCTATTAATAATTATAAGTTTTTATTTAGGTAAGGTTTCAGATATTGAAGTAGAGAGACAAGATAGATTGTCTGATATTCTAATTAACCCTCATTTACTTTAAGTTGAAGATATGAAGGATGAATTTTAGCCTATTGAAAGTTTCCTTGCAACACGGAGAGATGTCCCTCGAAAATATTTACCAAATCATATTTGTTTACTTTTTTATGTTAATGAATTTGCATGTATAGTTAAGTTTGTTGTTGATGTGTATAAACTTTAATCTATTTGTCTTCTTTAACGTCGACCATAACATTTTTTTAAGGTTACCGTCACGTTAAGTATTTTTTTAATCGAAATCTCATGAACATGATCCATTATTAATAGACCTTGAAGAATTTTTAACTTCACCACAAGTATTTAACAATTAATGTTTCATGTATGGAAAATAATTACTTAGTCTGAAATATATGGAAACTAATAAATTGAAAATGTTATGACGCATAATCAATCTAAAAAATTTTACGCATCTAATATAATTTTTTAATTGAACATATTTCGTAAACCTTAAAAAATGGAAGCATTTTTATTGTTATCGCAAGTTGATAACACAACAACCAACTTGAGAGTTCGTGTGAAGATTGTAAGAAGATGGTTCACAAATTCTTTGCTTCATGGGAAAACATATCATATGAACTTATGTAATGAACTGATAAAATTTTATATCATAAAATTCAATCCCTTTGTTAATTAAAATATTTTAACAAAAAGTAACGATTATAATTTTTGTGTTTGTAGGGTTTTCAAATCCAGTCGGACATCTCATGCAGGTTGTTTGTAACCCTAGACTTGTGGCATCTTCAAGTTGGTCACTAGAAATTTATAGAAAATTTTGAAGTGACTCAAATGTATAGTAAAAGTGATATTAGAAACACTATCAGTAGAGATAAGATCTTCATGAGCGAGAACACGCTCATTACAAACTGTGAAACGATAAGTCCGAATCATTTTATCAATTTGTTGGCATGTGAAGTATTATGGATTTCTTACATTCTCCATCATACACCATTGGTAATTTGATTTCATATGCATGTTCAAATTTCTTAGATTATTTACCCCATTTTCGTGTTTATAATTTTAATCCTTTAGGTTTCATTATTTTCTTTTAGATTTGATTGGAGTAATCTGGCATGTTGGGGAAATGCAAAGTATTGGACATGATCGAAATAAGTATGGTAAAACAATTGACTTTCGTATTAGATAGAGTAAGTTTGGATTGTTTTCTTCGTAATATGTTTTAGTTTAAATATTTATATAACTTATATTACAATCATATTTTGTTATAGTGGAACATCGATAAAATTCATAGTTAGAGAAAAATTTGTAGTCCGGTTTTATGAATACTGGTATTCGATTGGTGACTATGAGACTGTTGATGTCTTGAGGTTTTGGCGTGTAAATTATAGTGAAGGTAAGTAAAGATTGGTTTTCAATAAGTTTTAAATATTACTTTAATTTTTTATTTATCGATTTGCAATTTACTTAATTCACTAATTTTAGTTATGTTTTATGAATTTAGGTGCTCCATATGTCCACGATTATGGGGCGATTTCACAACTTGAATTTGATCCAGATATTGAAGATGTGAAAGATTATAAAGCGGTATATCAGCAACAAACTCAATAGTTTTTATTTAACTGTTGCAATTTACTAATTTCTGAATTATTTGTTTTGGTTGTAAGGCTCTCTTCACCAGAGCCACTGGATCTAATTTTAGACCATGAATATCTCTTCCGATATTCATTTTGGAACTTAGACTGCCATATGTATATATAAATTTATGGTGTCGTCATCCAACTTTTTGATATTTTGTATTATCTATTTTTAGTTACATATTTTCGTATGATTCTTTGTGTAGGATATTCTATTTATCGGATATATTTAAATATTCTACTTATCGGATTGATATAGTTTATGTTTGCTTTTTTAACTCAATTTAACAGATTTACTTTATTTCATAAGATCGTTGTGCTAGGGTTTTGATATGTTCTTGGGCGGTTCTTATTCTTATATAAGTTGCATATTCTCAAACCCATAGTTATTATTTTTTTCTATAAAATTTTTGCTGCTCATACCTTATTTAGCTATGAGTCTCGGCGATCACTCCCCTTATGTTCTCCTACGTAATATTAATCCTTCTATTGAATGTTTCTCGATCAAATTGCGTGTTTGGAAAACTTTCTAGAACAACACTGTTAGTTCTATGGAAGATGTATTAGCGGTGAGGGGGTATCATACGTCAATTGTTTATAATTTTTTCTTATTATGTACTTTTATGTCGTGTAGGCTACGTATTGATGCTGTCACCGTAGATGTATTAGAGGAAGCTCCTAAATTGCGTTCATCTGATGAGTTTTACGTGCTGAAACTTTTGGAGGCAAATATCCTAGAAGGAGTTTGGAGGATATCGCTAAATATATTGAGGTTTGTCTGATTTTATGTCTCTAATTCTATTTTTTTAATGATGTTTTATTTTTATAATATATGATTTAATCTTATGTAGATTAGTAAGTGTGTCACTGTGGCCACTGTTTAGTCTGTCGACAGAAGTGTTAGGTGGTACTATTTTTTCGTGTAAGTCTTGCAATAAGAAGGTTCAGCCTTATCCTAAGAAAATTGATGCACAAGGTCCAAGGTTGTATAAGTCTGTTGCAGCTATAGAAGCAGAAGTTGCTTCTCTAATGGCTGCTCTTGGAGTGTTAAACATCAACTCACCAGTATGATGATAAATTTTGATTCTGTGTTTTAGCTTCCAACTTACTAATTGATCTTATAAAATCTGTGTGTGTTTTCTCGCGTTTTGATGGTCAGATTAAACTGATGCACAAGGTCCAAGGTTGTATAAGTGTAATACTTGTGAATTAGATGTTACTGATGTTCTTCAGAGGTATTTACGAAATGTGTGGCAGATTCTTTATGTTGTTTAATGACTATCTTAATTGGATTTTGTTTCTAAGTTGTATTGTTGTTTTGGCTATGTGTTACCTGGTGTTGCATGTGATTGATCATACACTGACGAAAATAAAAGTTCTTTTCTTTGATCATATCGGTTTTGATTTCTTGCATAGAACCACTTCTGAACTGGTCAATGACATTTCTCCGGTATGCATTTTTGTTTTTTAGTGTTTAGTTTTTTTTGTTGAATATAAATATGTTAATGCATTGTTTGTTCTAGGGCTGGGCATTTTACCCAAAACCCGAATCCGAACCCGAATAGGGGTATCTATAGCGCGACATTATCCGCTATAATAAAAATAGATAGCGCTTTTTTATCCGCTATGTATACGCCCGTTATAGAAAGTCTCGCACTTTAGATAGCACTTTTTTATTCCGCAATTTTATTGTCCAGATATTATAGCGCTTTATTGTTTGTTATATAATGTTTAATAACAGCGCCTTTTAATTGCTATAAATTAGTTATTATAATAGCGGATTTTGATTGCTATTAATCATTTTTTTATAGTATTCTTTTTTCTGGTTTTTGCTATTAATTTTTATTTTTGTAGCATTTGTTTGTGCTATAATTTGATTTCCAGCGGTCCTACTTTTGTATGTTTTCGTATTTCCAGAAATGAAACCAAAATCAAAATAGGATATCGTACAATTTTGAAACCTGATAATGTATTACAAAGTAGATCTAACACATAGTGTATCCCAAACAACATAAGCATAATGAAAATCAAGTAGCAAACATTCTCCAGACATAACAAGTTTCAGCAACAAGAACAAACCTATCACACTAGTTTAAGTTTATCGTTTGGCCAAGCAATGGTCGTACCTATAGCATCTGCAACAAACTGAATTTCAGAATTTGGTCTCCACACTGCAGCATCTCCAATCTTTGCCACATCCACCCAAACCTTGGTGGCATTAGGTCCTAATGGGACAAAGTGGACTCGATCAGCTGGATCAGTTGAACAAACGCGGCCTTCTGCGACAATTTTCTTGGAGCCGCTGCAATCATATAGAAGACACTTCTTTTTGGATCCTTTGTTGCTTCTGGTGCTGTTACTCGTACTTTGTAACTCAAATTTCAAGACATAACAATCAGAAATACATTAAAGCAACATAAAAACAACAGTTACAAGTAAGTTAAAGCATAAGGTTTAGTTTTTTACCGCATATGATGATTTCGGTGAAACTGAAGGTGTTTTCAAGCTGAACTCAACCTTATCAAGTGGCCATGCGATGTTCTTATTTACAGCATCACCCATCACTGCCATTTTAGCACTTGGCCTCCACAGAAAAACGTCTGGAGCCAAAACCTTATCAACCTTCAGAATTGCAGCATTAGGACCCAGAGGCACTCCGTCAATCTTATCATGTGGGTCAACTGAACACATTGTACCCTCTGCAACAATTTCACTAGTTCCATTCCAAGCAAAGATGTTGCATTTCGAAGTTGATTCATCAGAGGCCTAAGGATTCAAAAATATATTAATCATCTAATGTTTGAGAATTACAGTGCTACCAGTTTGGAATTAGAACAAGATGAAAATATTTACCGAGGCAGCTGAACTCTTATTTTTACTCGGGGAGATATAGTATCTGACCAAAACCACTCTGTCACATGGCCATGGAATTTTGGTTCCAATAGCTTCGCCAATTGAGTAAACTGTTGTGGTAGGCCTCCACAGAAATGCATCAGGGTTTGTAGCAGACTTCACGATCACCGCTGCCGCGTTAGGACCGAGTGGAATCTTACCAATCTTATAGTCTGGTTCAGAGGAGAAGAATTCTCCTTCCCCGACAATAATATCCTCTGCTGCAAACCAATCTAATATTTTGCACTGAACTGCTCCTTTCCTTAAGTTTGAAACATCATATTGAGCATCCACATCTTTACCGTATGCCTAACGAGAAGAAATTTTTTGGTTAAAACTTATTTCATTGACAACCATGAAAAACAAGAGTGAAACTTACTCTCTTCTCAGCTAAGCCACGCAATTGTTTCTCCAAACTTTCAACCTTGGTTTGCAGTTCAGTTTGATTTGCTTCAAGCTTCTGAACATGTGAGTCTCTTGCATTAAGATAATCAACCTTATACATTCTCATCCCTCTTCCCATCCCTCTAACTCTTCCCTGCTTATCTTTTCCTAGGACTTGGCTGACAGCATCTTCTTTTAAATTATCATTGGATGTGGAACCCATTTGACTATCGAGTGATTGTATCTTCTCCTGAAACAAATGTTGGAGAACATTGTTATTCAAGCAAATCATCTAAGACTCTGCAATAATACTTAAAAATATGGAATCTTACAATTGTTTCTGCAAATTCTTGCTTCACGGGTCTCCCATCTGTGTGTGTGTGTCCTGCTAACCATACTTTACTTCTAGTCACAGTCCTTGGCTGAGAGCGGTTTTTTTCCCTACAAGTACAACATATTACTTAAAAAGGTATATGAACACAATCTATTATACACTTTAAAAATGTAATACACGTGAAAGACACATACCATTTCCACAGATAGACGATACATTCCTTTACGGCTAGTGGTGTGAGGAATCTGAGTCTTCCTCAGATCCCTATATTTGTCACTTGTTTCCTGCAAGTGAAACCATTGTTATTATCCAAATCATCAAGTATATGAATTATGAAATAAGATAGTATTAACTACTTAACCTTAAAAGTAGTGGAAGTCTTGCTTTTCACCCAATTGTTCCAAGCTGCAAGAGATTGAATGTTGCTTGGCTTTAACTTGAGCCTCTGAGTACCACTTTTAGTTTTTCGAAGTTGAGAAACAAGTCTTGATTTAGAAGCCCTCCAGAGACAGCCCATCTGTTTGAAAATAGTCTCTCTTTGCCAACCATCTTCAACATTAAACCTTTCCTATAACAGAAAATACAAAATCATACATAATCACTCACAAAGTTATTTAAATATCTCAATGCATAAATACCTTAATTTCTTCCCACATTGCGTCCTTAGTTACAGTGTCAACCACCCTCCAATCATCAAGAAGCACTGAAACATGCTCCCTTACAAGAGGTCCAAGAAACGACGAAAGCGTAACTGAACCTGGACCCGAATGTTCTCCCACGGCTGAAAAATCAACATCTACCTTCTCCATAGCTTCTTTTGCCAATTTACGCATCTTAGTCGGACCACGTATATTCCTTTTCTTCTTCTCAGTCGGTTGGGATTGTTCATCTACAGTTGGCTGGGATTGTTCATTTCCTTGACTGGCACGCTGCTCAGTTTCAACATTTTGGTCTCCCATCTGCGTATCTTTCTCCCCATCTTCTCTTGCCATTTCTTCGGCTTCCTCAGGTTGGTCATTGCGAAATTCCTTTGCAATTACTAACAGATTAAACCAGCTTTAATTTCAAGTTTGATATGTTAACAATCTAATTAAACCAAATTCCTTTGCGAGTAATTAAATTGCTCAACCTAAATAGTTCAGATTCTAAACCACACTGTCGTGTCGTATTTAGCAACCTAAGATCTAGATTCTAATTGATCAGGTTAGAACTAGCATTAAACTCAATTTAGCTTGAAGAACATTCTATTCATGTGAATCCTCAACTGAATTAATTATATCTAGCAAGTCATGAAATCCATATGAGAAACCCTAAACCTAACTATGAAACTACTCAGACATAGATGATGTAAACATAATCAATGAATTAATAGCAATCATAAAAGAGATTAGAATAAAAGGGGTTCGAAAACTTCTCCAAAATAAATGTAGTACAGGATCAGATCAGCCCCAAATGCTCTAAAAACTCTCTGCTCTAAGTTATGATAGCGTAGGTAAATAAAACACCAAAATCCTAAATATATAGGCTAAATCTCGGCTGGGGCTTCTTTGTAAATACTAGAAACTTCTGGGCCAAAGTGTAATATCTTCATTCTTCATTAAACCGCCGAGTTCGTCCCATCTCGTTAGTGTGTCGACCGATGCACATTGTGTGTCGATCGATGCAGTCCTGTTTTCTGGACAGTGAGCTCAAACTCTCGGCCAAACACTCTAAAAATCCCCAAAATGCTCCAATATCTCCAATTATGCTCCAAACCTGATTATACCTGTAATAGACTCAAAAAGACTCTAAAACACACTTATATCATGGTCTAAAACTAGTAAAAACCATGATATATCACTCAGCTTGTTTTTGGTTTAAAGAATCTAGTTTCCCCTTTGTTGAGCGCGGGTGACGATAAACAGTCCTGAACAGTATCCGTCCCATCGTCCGTCCATTCCGTACTGTACCTTATGACACATTTTAATTCATGTTTCATGAGTGGAAAATTGTCAGTATGGACTCTTGCATGGACATTTGACGACAAGGTTTTGGAAAATTGTTGCATTATTTCGGTTTTATTGCTTAAACCGTCCCATCACTGCTATAAATTGCTTGTACTAGTCTTGTACCATTCTGAACCAAGCCAACCAATCTCCATAATCCAACTTATTGATATGCTCAGAGTTTAATCCCTAGAGTTACAGTGCAAGTGCACAGACGTGACTAGTAGTATATAGGGGTCGAATCCACAGAGACTCAAGAATCTTATGATAGACTATAGAGGGTCGAATTAAGCTAAGCAACAACAGTAAGAAACAGTAAAAAAATCAAAATCAGAAAGTAAATAAATGGTGTAAGCAGGAAAGCGAAGCGTCAGGTCAAGGAAGTTCTCAGGAAATCAGGAATACAAGCAATCAATCAATCGGGATCAAATTAAGAACGGTTCTAGAACTAGAATCACAGAAATATAACAGACCAACTTTCGTTGCGAATATTAACTATGTCTAATAACCTAGCAAGCCAACTTTCGTTGTGAATCCTAGAGTTCTAAACATGCATTAATCTCAAGTTCTTTCGTTCACAATTCTCCTATGCCAAATTTCTTTAAGAATAGTCAAATTGCTCATCTAGGTTCTTTCCAGTTAATTAATCAACTTTCATTGCACCAATCAACCTAACATCAATAATCTAAGTGGCCAATTCAGATTAAGCAATAAGGATAACCTTAGATGAAGAACTAGAAGTTATGAATCCCTACAGATTGATCAACCTATAATTCCATGAAATCCCTAATGAGAATCCCTAAACCTAAAAGGTAACAAAAACTTGATAGGGGTCTAGTTTTAATCCTATTCTACTGCAAGTGCACAGTTAAGTGATTGTAGTATATAGGGTATCGAATCCACAGAGACTCTGGTCTCGATAGATAAGGAACCGTAGGAATTAATACTAAGAAGAAAGCAATTTGTAGTAAACCAAATAGCAAAGCAAGAAAGTAAATCAGTAGCAGGATTGGTTGTGAAAGCAGTTAATTAAAGGCGCTAAGTCTAGGGTATTCTCAGGAAATCAGACAATCAGACAACTTAATCAGTCAGGATCTAATTAAACACAGTTCTAAAACTCAAATCACGGAATTAGAATTAACCAAATCTCTTTGCGAAAATCCTCTAAGTCTAAGTGCAGTAATCCAAATCTCTTTGCAATTACTAACAGATTAAACCAGCATTAATTTCAAGTTCGATATGTTCACAATTAAACTAAACCAAATCTCTTTGCGAATAATTTAATTGCTCAACCTAAATAGTTCAGATTCTAAACCACACTCTCGTGTCGTATTTAGTAACCTAAGATCTATATTATAATTGATCAGGTTAGAACTAGCATTAAGCACAATTTAGATCGAAGAACATTCTAATCATATGAATCCTTAACTGAATTAAACAAGTCTAGAAAGTCATGAAATCTTTAATGAGAAACCCTAAACCTAACTATGAATCTACTCAGACATGATTAATGAAACAGAAATCATAGAATTAATAGTAATCATAAAAGAGATTAAATAAATAAAGAGGTTCGAAATCTTCTCCAAAATAAAGTGAAGTACAGGATCAGATCAGCCTCAATAGCTCTAAAAACTCTATGCTCTTAATTATGAAAGCGTATGTAAAATAAACACCAAAATCCTAATTATATAGGCATAATCTCGGCTGGGGCTTCTTTGTAAATACTGAAAACTTCTGGGCCAAAGTGAAAAATCTTCAATCTTTAATAAACCGCCGCGTCGGTCCATCTCGCTAGTGTGTCGATCGACACCAAAGGTGTGTCGATCAATGCATGATCAATAATTGGACAGTGAGCTCAATCTCTCGGCCAAAACACTCCAAAAGTCCCAAAATGCTCCAATATCTCCAATTCCGCTCCAAACCTGATTAAACATGTAAAAGACTCTAAAAGAACACAAAAGACACTAAAAACACAACTATATCATGGTATAAAACCGGTAAAAACCATGATATATCAACTCCCCCACACTTAGCCTTTGCTTGCCCTCAAGCAAAACAGAGAACTAAAATGTAGTGAAGAGGTTTGAAAACTCTTCAGAAACTCTTTTCATCCTAGAAGCAGCAACACTCAGATTCCCCTTAGTAAACCACATGAAAGAATCAACCTGCAGACATCAAGACCAACATATACTTCCCCCACACTTAGCAACTGTCCTAAGTAAACTCCACAATCACATTCACGCATTCAAATTCTCCCTACTGACTTCTGCAACTATTTAAGTGCGGTCTCACCTAAGGAATATCGATCAAAGGCACATGGACTCTTACCTTGTCAGCTCTAGACCACCAAACTATCTTTCTCTAGTCCCTTTCTTCTCTTTTCCCTTCCTTAACAACTGATTTTTCCCCATTGGGTATCATTTTATTTATTTTTTTTATCAGTGTTCTTCCCGTTTTGGGGTGTACTTTGGACACATTCCATGAATGCACAGGAGGTAATAGTTTTAGCTACCACTCCCAGAGACCACTTCGGAGTTACTAACTCATCCTCAGTTTATTACTCTTTTTTTTTTACTTTTTGGAAGGGGAGAAGAGAACTAAATAGGACAGGTTTACAGGCTGTGTCATAACTAACAAAGGAATCCGACTCAAAGTATTCTAAGCCCTTAGGTGAGAAATCTAAGTCAGTATTAAGGTGAAGTCAGTAAAAGATCCTCTGATACCTGAAGTCATGTGGGTGTTCTCAGTAGGCTGATCTGTGTCTAGGTTTTCTAATAGTAAGAGATTGATCTGCAGCTTCATCTCAATGGTTACTTAAGTTCCTGCAAGTGCTACTAATCTTCTCAAAAAATCATTGTTTCTTACTTAAACAAATTTTGACTCAATAAAACAATTTTTTTTAAAAAAAAATTTAACTGACTCTAAGAAAACAAAAAGAAAGAAATTAGTAGAACCTCCCCCACACTTAAGACACACTGTCCCCAGTAGTGTCAAGCGAAGGATTGACAAAAAGAAAGAAATAAAAATTTGTTTTGGAATGGTTAAGTTCTCTCGGGTTTTTACCTCTGTCGCTCAGGCATCGATCGTTGCACTAGGTGCATCGACTGTTGCTGTGCGATTTTTCGTCGTGGGTCGATCGTTGCTCAGGACCGCAACGATCCAGCAATGTGATTTCTTTCGTGTTGTGACGATCGACACAGTGGTGTGTCAATCGACGCACTGCGTAAACATCGATCAGTCAGCAAGTTAGCAGGTTAGTCCGTCGGTTTTTATCAATTTCGAATCCTGCAAGCTGAAAACACTAGAAACAGAGTAAAATCGAAACAACAAATGTATCTAATCAAGCATAACCATCCAAACATAGTAGCAAACTAAAAATAAAAATAAAAAGTGCAAGGAAAAACAAAAAGAAAATCAGAGTACAGAACCGAATATCAAGAGATGACAGCTACGCTCACTCGCTATCATCATCAATCCCAGCATATCTATCAGTATCGGAGTCCTCAGGAGAACGCTGTCGACGACGTCTGTCAGGTACGGGCTGATGAACCTGTGGTTGTCTCCTGCAAGTGCAGGTACGCATGAAGTTCCAGACAACCCGTAGAATACCATCTGATCTCTCTCTCCACTCGGCCTCAAAATATGCTCCATAAGGCATCGTAGGCTCGGGAAAGGGTCCCACATCGTCAACGGGGGCAGCAGCAGGCGCAGGGGCAGCAGCAGGCGCAGAGGCAGCAGACGATGAAGCTCGTGTGGAAGGCTCTCCCAGCGGATGAGCCATAGAAGGAACTCCACGCCGCTCAATCTCAGGAGGCTGGAATCTCAGGGCCTCCAGTGTATCAATTTGTGTCCACCCAGTAGCAGGAAGCTCTATACCACACTTCCCAGCGGTCGGATCCTGGTAAACCCAAATGCGCCCCTCCTTAAGCCAGGTGGCGCTCTGCAAGTGTCTGAAATCAAGGTACTCCTTGGCTGTATCACACTCTGTGCCCACTAGAGGAATCCCGCAGTGCATAAAGATGGGAGTAAGCAAGCTCCCCACTGTCTCAGTACGAACAACATCAAATGGCTTCAGCTGCAGGTCACATAAATGCTGGGCGAAAACAGCTCCCAAGTTGAGACCCTTAGTAGGATCTCTCACTCCAGAATCCTTAAACTGATCTCGCAGCCCGATAAACAATATCTCCATCTCATACTTGCACATCTTGTTGGCCTCATACTTGCACAACAAGCTCCAACACAAGATACGCAAGACATATCTCAGCACAGGATGTCTCACCTGTTTCACCGGTATGGTCCTGGAGTTGTATCGACCACTGCCAATACACTCCCAGAATGATCGAGCCTCATCTGGATCCCACTCAAGTGCCATGCCAATGCGCCTCGGCTCAGTTCTGAATCCGTAGATCCTGCAGATATCTAGTAAAGGAATCCTATACCTGACTCCCCAACTCATGAAGGTAAAGATACCTCCTGTAGCGCTCCTGCTATCTGGATCTGGGTAAACCACTCTGCAAGTGGCTAGCAACTGTCTGACCAGCTCTGGATACAAATCATAAGGACGCATAGGCATTGTCCCTAGACCAATGCCTTTGCACACCGCAAGTACCTGCTCATCAATCCCCAGACTCTTGCAGGTAGAGTAGTCTGCAAACTTGGTTGGTTTGATGGTCATCCCACACCAACCACTGTATAGCAGCGAGTCATATTCATCCCACTGGTTAAGCAGTGGCCTCTCTGTAAAATCGGCAGTCTTGAGGAACTCAGGAATGTTCTCTGGCCAATGTCTGGCTGTCGGGATCTCTGTCGTGTCTGCTCAGGGCCAAGGCAGTGCTACTTCTGGACCAACTCTCACATATGGCTCAAGTGGCTGAGAGTCTCTATGAAACCACCCTGGTGGTGGAATGTACTGTCGTGTGGATGTTGTTGTTGTTGCTCGGCGCTTGCGGGGTTGTCTGCGAGATGCCATCTGTATTCAACGAAATTCAAACAATTAGTCTCGGAAAATCTCTCTGTGAAATCGCGAAGCATCGACCGTTGCACCTAAGGCATCGATCGTTGCAAGGCGATTTCGCTTTATCGAACATTTCCCCAAAATCGCAAAGCAACGACCGTTGCAAGGCAATCTTGGCCGTCAACAACAATATCTAAAATCGTTCTAAATTCGTTCAAGTAACCACAAAATCAACAATAATTCATCACTAAACAACCTAAATCATGTTCATTTAAGCACGCATTCATCAATTTCAATCCAAAATTCCCAATTTCTAAAACCCTAAAGTTGAATCCAAAAATTATAAAATAGAGGCACATTACCTTGGATTTGTGATATATGGGCTAGAAGAATAGATTGAGAGTGTAAAAACGAGAGAGTAGCACTTGGAATCGAAGAAAATGATGAAGAAATGAGAGATTTAGGCGAGTATGAGTGTTTCGGTTGTACGGTTGGCGAAAATGGAGAACAAAAGAGAAGAGAAGGGTTTAAGGCACTTACCTCGGTCGTGGGTGCAATGACCGTTGCTTAGTGGCAACGATCGATGCTGGTTGAATCAGATCGATTCCGGTTTAGCGCGCATACCTTAATTTTTGCAATTGAACCAATTGCAACGACCGTTGCACAGGACCACAACGATGGTCACAATGCGATCACTCTCCTCGTCGTAATCTCCTTGCAACGACCGGTGCACAAGTGCATCAATCGTCACACATCTCCAGACTCGAGTTCTGTATCTGAAACTTAGCAAAAACAAACAAAAACGTGAAATTCTAAGAAAAACACCAAAAATAAGAAAGAAAAACAACTAAACCTAACAGTGGTTTGCCTCCCACTCAGCGCTTGTTTAAGGTCATTATCTTGACCGGACAAATAAGATCAGTTTGCTGGAGATCCTGACAGAGACTTTGGTTGCCTCTGTGCAAGCCTCCTCATCCATGGTGGAGAATAAGCTGTATCAGAATGATCCTGTCCAAGAAAAGAAGGAGTAAACTGCTCTCCAGGATCCAAAACCGTAGTGTGACTTGACTGCTCATCATCTCCATCCATAATAGTGTGACTTGACTGCCCATCTATCAGTGGCTTGCGCAGCTTGTCCATCTCAAAATGCAGCGGCTCATCTCCCAGATGGAGGTCTATCAGACTGTGTCTAACATCTATCACTGCTCCCGCTGTAGCCAAAAATGGTCTTCCCAGTAACAATGCATCATCAGGGTCACTATCATACTTCAGCACCAGGAAGTTTGTTGGAACTAAATAGTTTCCAACTCTCACCGGGATATCCTCAAGGAGTCCTTCTGGAACTCGTATAGAGTGATCAGCTAGGACGAGAGAGGTCCTAGTTGTGAGATCCGGGATTCACACTAAGAATTTGTATTCGTGGATTTGGACTTTAGGATATAGAAATGGTATAGTTTCCTATGAATCAAAGACTTTATTGAGATTGATCGTCGAGATAGAACAAACACAATCGAGAAGAGAGTACAAAGTATGAGATCGAGCTATCTAGTCGAAGTGTTCTTAGTCTAGGTTGGAATATATTTAATGAGTCGCCACTTCTCCTCTTAAATAGTCTCGACTCTGACCTCTTCGTTCCGATATTTCGGCCTCGTCGTCGTAACGATCTCCGAGATTTGTGCGGATCAGTTGAACTGGCGAAGACCGAGTTGCTCTATCTCCACGTCATCTTCTGCCGAGCTCGAGCTCGATTGTCTCCGGCTTCGGCATCGTTCGGGCCTTGCCAGGGCGTTTGTTCGCTTGGGCCCATCAAAGGAGTCGGCTCTCCTGTTTGTCTTTGATTCTGGAACGGGCTCGTAATTACGGGCCTTTGTATTGTTTGTTAATGGGCCAGATTTCCTAGAGGGAAATCCAGTACCAACAATATTCCCCCAGCCTATTGATTTCGAGAAGTCGAGGTTAATGGGCGGTGGACATTCTTGGGAAGAGGTGCTTAAGCTAGCTGAGCAAAAACGAGTTGCTCTAGCGGAGATGGAGGCCGCGGCGATTTCCGATTTTAGCGCCGGCAAGCTTGCCTTGCCGGCGATGTCAGAGGACTCTGTGGCCATGGTAGGTTCTCCGCCTGCTCCCCCAGCTGATACAGACCCGAGGGTGACCGACGAGGTCGACTCCTGGCCGAGAGGAGAGGCGGGCGATGGAGCGGAGGGCCAGGTCGGCGACTCCTCCTATGCATCGTTTTAAAAACTGTCGTTGTTGTTGCCCGAGAGGGTTTTTAATTTCTTTTTCAAACTTTGGTTGCCCAAGGGGGCTTTTTTTTTGTTCGAACTCGAGGACATCATGTCCTTTCTTTTTTTATGAATTGCTTTTTTAAATCTTTCATGCCTTAGCACAGATTTTATTGTTTTTATGCTTTAACATAAAATTCGAGCCATTGCGGCGATTCAAACTTCTCCAGAAGAATCGAGCAGATAACTTATCTTGAATTGCCTTAGGTAGTTCTTTGCGAACTTTTTAAGTTAATTGCGTTTGAGTTCGAGCTCTTTGCCAGGAATAGTCTGGGGCGCGACTACTTCGTAATGTAAGATCAGGCTTGATCGCTGAATTGAAAAGAGAAGCATTAAGTATGAGAACGAATCAAAGTAAACTTACAAAGATCCGATTTGGAGTGTGTGTAGAGGTTGCATGCTTGAGTAGCCGTCTTGTCCTCGTTATTTTGCTTGAGGGGTGGGATAGCCCCCCGATTCTTTTAATCCGTATAAGGTTTAGAAGAATTGTATTTTTTGGAAAGATCGTTCTGGATCTCTTTCTTTGGGACGATCATTTCAGTTCGTTCGAATCGGGAGGATCGTTTCTGGTCGCTTGTTTTGGGATGATCATTTCAGTTCGTTCGGTTTGGAGGGACAGTTTTAGGCCGCTTTGTTTGAAGGGATAATTTCATATCACTTTGACTTTGGGAGAGGCCATTTCAGGTCGCTCGAAAAAGGATAATTTCATATCATTTGATTTTGGGGGAGACCGTTTGAGGTCTCTTGGAAGGGATAATTTCATATCACTTGTTTTAGGAGAGATAATTTCATATCACTTTAATTTCATATCACTTTAGCTTTTGGAGAGAGGCCATTTCAGGTTGCTCGGGAGGGATAATTTCATATCGCTTTGACTTTGGGAGAGGCCATTTCAGGTCGCTCGAAAAAGGATAATTTCATATCGTTTGTTTTTGAAGAGATAATATCATATCACTTTAGGTTTTTTTTTTTTTTAGAGATAATTTCATATCGCTTTTTGGGAATGTAATGGTGAGGTATTTCGCAATAACTCTAACCTTTACGGCAGAAAGAAGCATTGGATTAAGGGACTTATTTTGATTTCACAAAGATAAGTTAGTGTGACTTCGTTAGAAGTTGCTGAGCTCGGCATGAGATTTGTGTTTGGGGGGCGGCTGCGCTCGAAGTCGAGCTGCCTACGTACCATTTTTTAAGGGGATCAAGTCATTTCGTAGTTCGATTGTGTTGATGTACTCCTAGTGGAAATACTTTTTGAGGTTGATGATGTTCCAAGGTCGTAGTTCAGGTTTCTGGGTTTCTACCGACTTGAGTCGGTAGACCCCGTCCTTCACAACGTCGGTGACCTGGTAAGGACCTTCCCACTTTGCTCCTAATTTTCCAGCCTGCTCTTCCTTTTTATGGTCAAACACTTTCCGTAAGACGAGCTCTCCTACTTGAAACCTTCGAGTTTTGATTCGGGAATCATAGTAGCGAGCCGCGGCCAGTTGGTAATTCTGGAGTCGAGCTAATGCGAGGTTCCTCCTTTCGTCGACGAGGTCGAGCTCGTCAGTTATCATCTTGTTGTTAAGTTCCTCTTGTCGTGGGCACTCTTCCTTGCGGATGCTTGACACGAGAATTTCGGCTGGTACCACCGCCTCGATTCCGTAGGCCAGCGAGAAGGGAGTCTCGCCAGTGGATTTGCGGGGGGTAGTCTTGTAGGCCCAGAGTACGGCTGGGAGTTCGTCACTCCAGGTTGTTTTGCACTCGTTGAGCCTTTTCTTGAGACCGTTCATAATTGCTTTGTTAGCTGCTTCTGCTAGCCCGTTCCCTTGGGGATAGCGTGGCGTTGAGTAAGTCAGCTTTATGTTCCAAGTTCTGCAGAACTCTTTGAACTCATTTGATATGAACTGAGGTCCGTTATCGTTGACGATCTCGTGGGGTAGTCCATGTCGGCAAACGATGTTTCGCCAGACGAACTCCTTAACGTGGACGTCCTTCACTTTTTGGTATGACTCTGCTTCAATCCACTTGGTGAAGTAGTCCGTCATCACCAATAGGTGTGTAGCTTTCTTTTTGCCGGATGCGACTAGCGGTCCCACAATGTCCATTCCCCATCGAATGAATGGGTATGGTGATGAGATAGAGGAGAGTTTCTCCGACGCCTGGTAGATAATTGGAGCGTGCTTTTGGCATTTGTCGCACTTGTTGGAGAAGGATTCGCATTCGGTGGCCATTGTCGGCCAATAGTAACCTTGCCTTTTGATTCGCACGGCCAATGCTCGTCCTCCGGAATGGCTTCCACAAGATCTGTCGTGTGTTTGTCTAATCACGGCTAGGGCTTGCTTTTTTTCAAGGCATTTGAGATAAGGTCCGGAGAGGCTCCTTTTAAAGAGCTCTCCTTGCGTGACACAGTACCTTGCACTCTGTGTTTTAAGTTTCCGCGCCTCCCATTTGTCGTCGGGAACTTCGCCGTTTGTGATGTATCGAATGATCGGAGTTCTCCAATCTTCGTCGTTGTTAGGCTCAGGTCCCTGACTAGTAGATGTGGTTTGAATTGGTCCGTCGGGGACGTTCGCGACGTACACAGCGTTTCTAGGATCGAGGTCATCATCAATCTCGATGATGTCGCTACTGGTGCCCCCAGGACATTCTTTGTGCTTGACATCGTCCTTCACAGCGGGCCCGTCTGATATATCATGGGTTTTACCCATTTTATGCCATGATATAGATGTGTTTTTAGTGTCTTTTGTGTTATTTTAGAGTCTTTTACAGGTTTAATCAGATTTGGAGCTAATGTGGAGATTTTGGAGTATTTTGGGAGTTTTGGAGCATTTTGGCCGAGAGTTTAACTCACTGCCCGATTTGATGATCATGCATCGATCGACACACCTTTGGTGTCGATCGACACACTAGCGAGATGGGCCAGAATACGGCGGTTAATCAAGTTATAAAGATTTGCAGAGAAGCCCAGAATAGTTCAAGTATTTACACAGAAGCCCCAGCCGAGATTATGCCTATATATTTAGAGTTTTGGCTTTTATTTTATATACGCTTTCATACTTAGAGCTAAGAGATTTTTAGAGCTTTTGGGGATGATCTAATCATGTACTTCATCTATTTGGAGAAGATTTCGAACCCCTTTATCTATTTAATTTCTTATATGCAATCTATTATTTCTATAATTTCTGTTTCATTAATCATGTCTGAGTAGATTCATAGTTAAGTTTAGGGTTTCTCATTAAGGATTTTATGACTTGCTAGACTTGTTTAATTCAGTTAAGGATTCACATGCTTAGAATGTTCTTCAACCTAAATTGTGCTTAAAGCTAGTTCTAACCTGATCAATTAGAATCTAGATCTTAGGTTGCTAAATACGACACGAGAGTGTGGTTTAGAATCTGAACTATTTAGCTTGAGCAATTAATTTATTCGTAAAGATATTTGGTTTACTTTAATTGTGAACATATCGAACTTGAAATTAATACTGGTTTAATCTGTTAGTAATTGCAAAGAGATTTGGATTACTGCACTTAGACTTAGAGGATTTTCGCAAAGAGATTTGGTTAATTCTAATTCCGTGATTTGAGTTCTAGAACTGAGTTTAATTTGATCCTGACTGATTAACTTGTCTGCTTGTCTGATTTCCTGAGAATTCCCTAGCCTTAGCGCTTTTAGTTTATTGCTTTCAAAACAAATTCCTGCTACTGATTTACTTTATTGTCTTGCTTTTAATACATTCACTACCTGCTTTAATTCCTATTATTAATCTCTTCTGTTCTGATCTATCGAGACCAGTGTCCCTGTGGATTCGATAACCCTATATACTACATTGATATTGCTGTGCACTTGCAGTTAGTATAGGGAATAAAACCTGACCTATCAAGTTTTTGGCGCCGTTGTCGGGGACTCTTAGAGTCTTCGATAGGACCGAACTTAGGGTTTTTACTAGGAATTTTTCGTTTTTGTTTTTGTGTTTCGTTGTTTTATTTTATTTTATTTTACTAATCATTAGACAACACTCCCCAGTGTCTGAAGTAATTAAACAGGAGATTGAGGAGCTTAAGAAGCTAGAGGAGATTGGTGAAGAATTGGAAGAAATTCCATCTTCTGATGATCCACTTTATCACCCATGTGTGCAGAGGTACTTGAATAAGATGTTGCCTTTAGATGAAGAGCTGAGAGACTGAGTGATTATAGTTCCTCAACATATTAGCGATGTTCTGCTGACCAAGATCCCGAAGAAGCTGCCAGCCCTGGAGTCTTTGTGCTTAACTGCTCTATCTTCGAGGATAGTTTTAGACGCTCTCTTTGTGATCTGGGAGCCGCTGGAAGTCTTATGCCATACTCTGTGGCAGAGAAGCTGGGTATGTTAGATTTTACTCCTACTAGGACCTCTCTTGTTCTAGCTGATCAGTCTATACGAGTTCCAGAAGGACTCCTTATGGACATCCTGGTGAGAGTTGGAAACTATTTAGTTCCAACAGACTTCCTGGTACTGAAATATGACTGTGATCCGGATAAAGCGTTGTTACTTGGAAGACCATTTTGAAGGATGTTTTGGTGTTAATCCTGATTCAGTTCTTCAGATTAAACAGTCCTAAACATGCGGATCTAGGTTCTCTTGAATACAAACTTTATGGATCTCACCTTTTACCTGTTTATGCAGCGGAAAGAGAGAACAGGTCAGAGATCAGAGAGCCACCAAGTGATAACTCCTCCAGAGGTTCACACACGCACACCAAGCAGGAAGAGAGGCTGCTAGACCAAGCTGTGGGAGGCGCAGGAAGAGAGAGAGAGGCGCGGCTGGGTTAGGGTTTTTGGGGAGAAAGAGATTTGGGTTTTTAGTTTATAAAACCCTTCTCTTTCCCTTTTGGGCTTTTGGGCCCAAATACCAATCTGATTAAATCCCTTGGATTTAATCAGACCCATTAATCTCTCTCTAAGTACGACAAATGCCTGGCACTTTTACCGTACTTCTGCTAAGCCGTTCCTACACATTTTCCTGTTAGCTTAGGCGTGTGACCCATATGGGATCATATAATAAAGGCAATAAGTCCAAGACTTATAGATCATGAGCGGACTCTAGCAAGCCATCATGACCCCCAGTATTATATGACTTATGTCTGATCATTGACATACTCTTACTTTCTAGAGACAGTACCGAGATTACTGGACACAATTCCAACAATCTCCCACTTGTACTGGAATCTCTGTATTCATAATCCTTTTGTCTCAATATCTCGATTAGTCATAAGGCAAGATTAGTGTCATCCTTATAAAGCCTAATCTTGTTCATCGGACTCTGATTTGATACTGACAATCCAAACGACTCGGGACAGTCCGTTTGAGCATGGCCATGCATTTTCCAGTATTCAAATCTCCGATTGGCCTAGAGATATTCACTCCATTTATATTGGAGGGACAAATTCCGTCTTGTTCCATCACTGTAAACTACTCATTTCATGATGTACCCAAACAAGGTCCTTATAACTATCGCAGAACGACAGCGTTAGACAATGATCAAAGTGCATCAGTCCATGTGCAGTCACATGCATGCGAACTCAGGTCTAAGGACTATACTCTATAGTCGTAGTAAGAATCTCTTATGACACAGATATAAATATCCTGAAGAGTTCTTATAAGCGGGTCTTGTCCGGTCGTATGTACCCCACATACACCTATGTACTGACTTCGATGCCGCGCATCTATGACACACTGAGACTTTGTCATAAGTCACATACCAATCCAGTCTCACACGGTTGTTGGTGTTCCAATTTCAACAACCTTCGACTAGGGATAGGATGATATAATCCATCTATCAAATATAGGGTCTCATGATCAAGTTAAATGACTTTGATGACTCAAGATCAAGTCACTTACTTCGATGACCTATAAAATGGTTTATATCACTTTGGAACGATTATTTTATCACAGTTAAAATAATCTTGAAATAATAATTTCATTAAACATAAGAATGTTTTACAAGAACATATCAAATAACTAAATAAAGCCCTCAAACTCCCACTCAAATTTAGATTACATTTCAATGTCTCTAATGCCTACAGCTTCAGTCAGAAACTCGAGCTTAGGCCTTGGGAGTGGCTTTGTCAACGGATCAGCGACGTTATCATCTGTCTGAACTCGGCTGATCTTGACTTCCTTTCTATTAATGATGTCACGTATCAAGTGAAATCTTCTTAGAACATGCTTGGATTTCTGGTGTGATCTTGGTTCCTTTGCCTGAGCAATAGCACCATTGTTATCACAAAATAGTGCCAGAGGCTCAGCCGCATCTGGTATCACACCTAGTTCAATAATGAACTTTCGTATCCAAACAGCTTCCTTCGCAGCTTCTGAAGCGGCGATATATTCAGCTTCTGTAGTGGAATCAGCAACGGTGTCTTGCTTGGAGCTTCTCCAACTGATTGCACCGCCATTCAGACAAAAGATATAACCGGACTGTGACCGGAAATCATCTTGGTCTGTCTGGAAACTTGCGTCCGTGAATCCACTGACTTTAAGCACATCACTTCCACCGTACACCAAGAACTTATCCTTAGTATGTCTCAGATATTTCAGGATATTCTTTACGGTAATCCAATGGTTTTCACCTGGATTTGACTGGTATCTACTCGTCATGCTCAATGCATAAGCAACATCAGGACGAGTACAGATCATGGCATACATGACAGATCCTATTGCTGATGCATAAGGAATATTCTTCATGCGCTCAAGCTCAGCAGCCGACGTTGGGCTCTGCTTCTTGCTTAGCGTTGTGCCATGTACCATTGGCGTGAAGCCCTTCTTGGAATCTTTCATGATGAATCTTTGTAGGACTTTGTCAATGTATGAATCTTGACACAAGCCTATCAGCCTTCTAGATCTATCCCGGTAGATCCTGATTCCAAGTACGTATGCGGCATCACCCATGTCTTTCATGGAAAAACAACTTCCAAGCCAGTCCTTTACCGACTTCAGCATTGGAACGTCGTTTCCGAGAAGCAGTATGTCATCGACATACAGAATAAGAAATACTATTTTGCTCCCACTAGTTTTCTTATACACGCATTGTTCTTCTTCGTTTCTGATGAAGTCAAATTGTTTGATCGCTTCATCAAAACGAAGATTCCAGCTCCTCGATGCTTGCTTCAATCCATAAATGGATTTATGAAGCTTGCATACTTTCCCAGCATTCTTTGGATCTATGTAACCGTCAGGTTGTGTCATATACACATCCTCTTCCAGAATACCATTCAGGAAGGCGGTTTTCACGTCCATCTGCCAAATTTCATAATCATGAAAAGCTGCAGTTGCTAGTAGAATCCGAATAGATTTCATCATAGCCACTGGTGAATAGGTTTCATCGTAATCCACACCGTGAACTTGTCTGAAACCTTTTGCCACCAACCTGGCTTTATAAATCTGGACATTTCCATCCACGTCAATCTTCCTCTTGAAGATCCATTTGCACTCGATGGCTTTTACACCAGCGGGTAAGTCAACCAACGAAAACACTTGGTTGACCGACATGGAGTCCATTTCGGAATCAGTGGCCTTGCGCCACTTAGAGGAATCTGGGCCCATCATGGCTTGATTGAAGTTCGATGGTTCATCACCATCAATGATCAGAAGATCATGACAGTCAGTCACGAGGAATCCTTAATATCTCTCGGGTTCGTGACGGATCCTCCCGGATCTTCGAACTTCAGGTACTACAGGTTCAGGCTCTACAATTTCTTGTAGGTCCTCCTGCTGCTCTTCCTCATTAGGTTGAGTAGTATCCTGTTCATCTTGAATTTCTTCAAGCAGTACCTTACTCCCACTGTCTTTCTTAGAGAGAAACTCCCTTTCAAGAAAGTTACAATCCCGGGCAACAAAGATCTTGTTCTCGGAACGTAGATAGAAGTAATAAGCCTTGGTTTCCTTCGGATAACCAATGAAGTAGCATTTATCAGACTTTGGTGTAAGCTTGTCTGAGATTAATCTCTTGACATAGGCTTCACAACCCCAAATTCTAAGATAAGACAACACTGGAACCACTCCAGTCCATAATTCATATGGTGTCTTTGCTACTGCTTTCGATGGCGCTCTATTTAGAGTGAACACTGCTGTTAGCAGAGCATATCCCCAAAGGGATATTGGAAGGTCTGTGTGACTCATCATAGATCGAACCATATCCAATAAGGTCCGATTTCTCCTCTCAGACACACCATTCCATTGAGGTGTTCCGGGAGGAGTGAGTTGGGATACGATCCCACACTCTCTTAGATGATCACTGAATTCTTGGCTTAAGTATTCTCCTCCTCGGTCGGACCGAAGAGCCTTAATGCTTTTGCCAAGTTGGTTCTGTACTTCATTTTGGAATTCTCTGAACTTCTCGAAAGATTCAGACTTATGTTTCATTAAATAAACATATCCATACCTACTGAAATCATCAGTGAAGGTAATAAAGTACTGATAGTTTCCTCTTGCATTTGTGGACATTGGGCCACACACGTCAGTGTGTATCAGGCCCAATAAGTCACTGGCCCTCTCGTTAGGTTTATTAAAGGGGGCCCGTGTCATTTTGCTCATCATGCAGGATTCGCATTTCTCACATGACTCAAAGTCAAATGAGCCAAGAAGTCCATTCGTATGGAGCCTCTTGATGCGTTTCTCGCTGATGTGCCCTAAACGACAATGCCATAGAAACGTTCGGTTCTCCTCATTAGGTTTGAACCGTTTGGTATTAATGTTATAAATTGGCGCGGATTGATCGAGTATGTAAAGCCCATTCGTAAGAGGGGCAGAACCATAGAACAAATTGTTGCGATTGAAGGAACATAATTTATTCTTAACTGAAAAATCATAACCTTCCAAATCCAACAAAGAAATTGAAATAATATTTCTGCTTATAGCAGGTACAAAATAACAATTATTGAGTTCTAAAATCAATCCCGAAGGTAAAGACAACAAGTATGTGCCTACAGCTAGTGCAGGAACTTTCGCTCCATTCCCAACTCGTAGCTCCACTTGTCCTTGCTTCAGCCTTCTACTGTTGCTGAGTGCCTGCATATTAGTACAAATATGAGCCCCACAACCAGTATCCATAACCCATGAGGTATTATCAGAAGTAGTTGTATTAACTTCTATAACAAAAATACATGTCGAAGAAGTCTCGAGAGTCTTCTTCTTCAATTCCTTTAGACCTTCTTGGAATTTCTTACATTCTCTCCTCCAATGCCCTGGTTCTTTACAGAACCTGCATATGTCAGTTGGCCCAGCCTTGGACTTGGGCTTTGGCGTGTCCTTGTCCGCGACTTGGACAGCCTTGGCCTTTCCCTTATCCTTAGCAGAGGATTTCTTAAACCCCTTGCCCTTTTGCACCATAAGCACATTGGGGTCCTTGGCGGTTTTCCTCAAGTTGGGCTCTGCAATCTTGAGCATTCCGTGAAGCTCAGGCAATGTCTTACTCAAGCCATGCATGTTAAAGTTCAGAATGAACTGATCATAGCTTGCAGGTAATGACTGCAGAATGATGTCGCAAGCAAGTTCCTGGCTGATAGGGCAGTCGAGTTTCTGAAGATGATCGAGATAACCCATCATCTTCAAGACATGAGGACTCACTGCCGCATTTGCAGCCAACTTACAGTCTAAGAGGTTCTTAACTGTCTGAAACCTCTCAGTCCTTGCTTGCTCCTGAAAAAGCGATTTCAGGCTTGCCATTATCTCAATTGGTGACAACACACTCTCGAACTGCATTTGCAGCTCAGCAGTCATTGTTGCCAACATAAGGCAATACACATCATTTTCATCTGACGAATGCTTTTCCCAAGCATTATGCAGAGTCCTGGCGGCATTGTTAGCAGGCCTCTCGGGGAGAGGATCACGAAGGACATAATCCTTCTTCTCCTGCTTGAGGACCAGCCTCAAGTTCCTTGACCACGTCAGGAAGTTCGTTCCAGTCAGCTTCTCCTTCTCGAGAACAGACCGGATTGAGAATGTGTTTTGTGTGCTTGTAGTAGTCATAGCTGAAATATATAAGATAAAAGGTTATTAGTTAATATGTTCAATATGATTAATCTTATATTATACTTAATATGATCAATCATGCATTATATTCAATAACCTAAGTTACCCTCAATAGAATATAATGATTCCAAGATCCACATATAACTAAGATCAAAGTGGGCCACTGGCCGTCACCCAACCTTAGCTTATATCGGTAAGCCCTATATCGGCTAATTATATCCGTGATATAACTCTTGGTTGTGAATCTGGGCCCGAGGCCCAATCCACTATGATGTCTCAAGGCCCGGGACTCCCGATGGCCTAGTCAAGAAAACCAGACTATACAGTCATGTAATCATTAATGTCTGGGACTCCCAATGACATTTATGAATCACAAACCGTCTTATCCACGCAAAAGTAGACACCCTCACACTGTAAGGCCATGAATACAATTGAATGGGCTTCGACAGCTGACATAGCCTGGACAAGACATCCAACGCTTGATATTATTTGAGGTTCGTAGGTTTATTAAAATTTCATCCCAAAATAGAAGATTACTACTTTGGGAAACTTTCCATTTTTGGAAACCTACTATTTTTGGAAACTTTCTAAAATTGGAAACTTTCTAAAACCGGAAACTTTCTAACTTTAGAAATTTCTTAAAATCCAAAACATGCAAATCTAGAAACTTCTATTTTAAGAAACTTTCTAATTTCAAAATTTCGGAAACTTTAATTTAAAATCGATTTCCATAACTTTATAAAATAAATTTTAAATTAATCTAAAGAAAAGACTCAAATAATTGGCCCAATTGTTTTAACTTCTTGGCCCGAGGCCCAAGAATTGGTCCATGTCCAAGACATGACCCAATTGCCCAATTAAATGACATAACCGGTCTGGTTCATTAAAATTGGTCTAACCAAATTTTAATTACTACGATGACCACAATTGTCAACCGGTTATTTACTAAACCGGATTTTCTCAATTTATTTGGTCCAACCAAATCAAATTAGAAAATCCTGGTTTAGGCACAAAATCCAATATTTCGACTTTGGATTTCTTATCCCGGTTTAACCAGAATTTAATAAAATTATTAAATCTGTTTATTAAACCGAGACGTTTAATTTTAATCAAATTTTAAACCGAACCGTTAACCGAACCGAAACATCACACGCCAAAACCCTAACCGGTCGAGAAACAATCGTCCAGCCGCAAGCCAATGCTTCCGCGGCGGACGAATGGTCGGGACGGTTGGGCCGCGTGATCGGGACGGGAAAGGCGGGACGGGACGATGCCGAGACGATCGCGGGACGATGCATCGGGACGAGGCGCGATCCATGCGATCGGCTATCGCACGATCCATGCGATCATCGGCCCATCTCTTCCGCGATCGGACGGGACGCCTCACGGTCGATCGATCCGATCAGCCAACGCGGTCCACGCCATCGATCCTTGATCGATACGTGCGATCGGCTTGGTCGATCGGATCATCACTCGGCCGACGCAATCCAAGTCATATAGCTTGGTTTTTGTGATTTCAAATATGTTTAGGTTTCAATTCCTTGTTGCTTAAGTGATTTCTCTTATCAGTAGTTGATTCAAAACACCTTTTAAACAAGAAAAACAATCCTAAACGAGATTCTAAACAAGAAAAACCAGAACCAATGGCTCTGATACCACTGAAGGAATGTTTTGGTGTTAATCCTGATTCAGTTCTTCAGATTAAACAGTCCTAAACATGCGGATCTAGGTTCTCTTGAATAGAAACTTTATGGATCTCACCTTTTACCTGTTTATGCAGCGGAAAGAGAGAACAGGTCAGAGATCAGAGAGCCACCAAGTGATAACTCCTCCAGAGGTTCACACACGCACACCAAGCAGGAAGAGAGGCTGCTAGACCAAGCTGTGGGAGGCGCAGGAAGAGAGAGAGAGGAGCGGCTGGGTTAGGGTTTTTGGGGAGAAAGAGATTTGGGTTTTAGTTTATAAAACCCTTCTCTTTCCCTTTTGGGCTTTTGGGCCCAAATACCAATCTGATTAAATCCCTTGGATTTAATCAGACCCATTAATCTCTCTCTAAGTACGACAAATGCCTGGCACTTTTACCGTACTTCTGCTAAGCCGTTCCTACACATTTTCCTGTTAGCTTAGGCGTGTGACCCATATGGGATCATATAATAAAGGCAATAAGTCCAAGACTTATAGATCATGAGTGGACTCTAGCAAGCCATCATGACCCCCAGTATTATATGACTTATGTCTGATCATTGACATACTCTTACTTTCTAGAGACAGTACCGAGATTACTGGACACAATTCCAACACATTTTTGGCTACAGCGGGAGCAGTGATAGATGTTAGACACAGTCTGATAGACCTCCATCTGGGAGATGAGCCGCTGCGTTATGAGATGGATAAGCTGCGAAGACCACTGATAGATGGGCAGACATTCACAATCATGGAAGCAGATGATAAGCAGCCGGATGACACTGTGATTATAGATCCTGGAGCACATTTTACTCCTTTTCTTGGACATGAGCATTCTGCAACAGCCTACTCGCCACCTTGGATGAGGAGACTTGAACAGAGACAGAAAAATTCTCTTTCGAGATCTCTTGGTGCCTAAAAGATCTTGTTCGTCTGGTCAAGCTAATGACCTTAAACAAGCGCTGAGTGGGAGGCAACCCACTGATTTCGTTTTTGCATTTTGATTTTAGTGTTTTTGTAGGATTTTACGCTTGTTTCTGGTTTTGGTGAGTTTTTGTTTGCAGGTCTCGGATTAAAACGCAGTGTGTCGATCGACACACCATTGTGTCGATCGTCACAATACGAAAGAAATCGCATTGCAGCGATCGTTGCGGTCCTGAGCAACGATCGACCCACAACGAAAAATCGCACAGCAACGGTCGATGCACTTGGTGCAACGATCGATGCCTGATGCGACAGAGGTAAAAACCCGAGAGAACTTAACCATTCCATTAACAAATTTTTATTTTTTTCTTTTGCCAATCCTTCGCTTGACACTACTGGGGACAGTGTGTCTTAAGTGTGGGGGAGGTTCTACTGACTTCTTTCTTTTGTTTTCTTAGAGTCATTTAAAAATTTTCAAAATTTTTGTAGATGATTAGTAGCACTTGCAGGAACTTAAGTAACCATTGAGATGAAGCTGTAGATGATCTCTGACTATTAGAAAACCCAGACACAGATCAACCTACTGAGAACACCCACCTCACTTCAGGTATCAGAGGATCTTTTACTGACTTCAACCTTAATACTGACTTAGATTTCTCACTTAAAGGGTTGGAATACTTTGTGTCGGATTCCTTTGTTAGTTCTGACACAGCCTGTAAATCTGTCCTATTTAGTTCCCTTCTCCCCTTCCATAAAGTAAAAAAAAAAAGTAATAAACTGAGGATGAGTTAGTAACTCCGAAGTGGTCACGGGAGTGGTAGAGACCCCTATTATCTCCTGTGCGATTCATGGAATGTGTCCAAAGTGCACCCCAAAACAGGAAGAACACTGATAAAAAAAAAAAAAATGATACCCAATGTGGGAAAAATCAGTTGTTAAGGAAGGGAAAAGAGAAGAAAGGGACTAGAGAAAGATAGTTTGGTGGTCTAGAGCTGACAAGGTAAGAATCCATGTGCCTTTGATCGATATTCCTTAGGTGAGACCGCACTTAAATACTTGCAGAAGTCAGTAGGGAGAATTTGAATGCATGAATGTGATTGTGGAGTTTACTTAGGACAGTTGCTAAGTGTGGGGGAAGTATATGTTGGTCTTGATGTCTGCAGGTTGATTCTTTCATGTGGATTACTAAGGGGAATCTGAGTGTTACTGCTTCTAGGATGAAAAGAGTTTCTGAAGAGTTTTCAAACCTCTTCACTACATTTTAGTTCTCTGTTTTGCTTGAGGGCAAGCAAAGGCTAAGTGTGGGGGAGTTGATATATCATGGTTTTTACCCATTTTATTCCATGATATAGATGTGTTTTTAGTGTCTTTTGTGTTATTTTAGAGTCTTTTACAGGTTTAATCAGATTTGGAGCTAATGTGGAGATTTTGGAGTATTTTGGGAGTTTTGGAGCATTTTGGCCGAGAGTTTAACTCACTGCCCGATTTGATGATCATGCATCGATCGACACACCTTTGGTGTCGATCGACACACTAGCGAGATGGGCCAGAATACGGCGGTTAATCAAGTTATAAAGATTTGCAGAGAAGCCCAGAATAGTTCCAGTATTTACACAGAAGCCCCAGCCGAGATTATGCCTATATATTTAGAGTTTTGGCTTTTATTTTAGATACGCTTTCATACTTAGAGCTAAGAGATTTTTAGAGCTTTTGGGGCTGATCTAATCATGTACTTCATCTATTTGGAGAAGATTTCGAACCCCTTTATCTATTTAATTTCTTATATGCAATCTATTATTTCTATGATTTCTGTTTCATTAATCATGTCTGAGTATATTCATAGTTAAGTTTTCTCATTAAGGATTTTATGACTTGCTAGACTTGTTTAATTCAGTTAAGGACTCACATGCTTAGAATGTTCTTCAACCTAAATAGTGCTTAAAGCTAGTTCTAACCTGATCAATTAGAATCTAGATCTTAGGTTGCTAAATACGACACGAGAGTGTGGTTTAGAATCTGAACTATTTAGCTTGAGCAATTAAATTATTCGCAAAGAGATTTGGTTTACTTTAATTGTGAACATATCGAACTTGAAATTACTGCTGGTTTAATCTGTTAGTAATTGCAAAGAGATTTGGATTACTGCACTTAGACTTAGAGGATTTTCGCAAAGAGATTTGGTTAATTCTAATTCCGTGATTTGAGTTCTAGAACTGGGTTTAATTTGATCCTGACTGATTAACTTGTCTGCTTGTCTGATTTCCTGAGAATTCCCTAGACTTAGCGCTTTTAGTTTATTGCTTTCAAAACAAATTCCTGCTACTGATTTACTTTATTGCCTCGCTTTTAATACATTCACTACCTGCTTTAATTCCTATTATTAATCTCTTCTATTCTGATCTATCGAGACCAGTGTCCCTGTGGATTCGATAACCCTATATACTACATTGATATTGTTGTGCACTTGCAGTTAGTATAGGGAATAAAACCTGACCTATCACCGTCCTCTTTCAAGGACAGGGCTTTGAGGGCTATGTCGATGCTTGGTTTTTCTATCCCTTCGACTGGTATGATCCTTTTGAGGTTAGGATCTGATGTCGATGCTAATGCGGCTAGGGCATCGGCTGCAGTGTTTTCCCCTCGTGGGATTCGTGTTAGGTCAAAGAATTCGATCTGTTCAGCCAGTGTATGGACTACCCGTAGGTATGCTTCCATCCGTTCGTCTTTGGCCTCGTAGTCGCCATGATATTGGCTCGTGACTATTTGGGAATCGCTGAAGGCGTTTACTTCCCGGGCTCATATGGCTATCGCGAGTCTGAGCCCGGCTATTAACGCTTCATATTCTGATTCGTTATTCGATGCGGCGAAGCCCAATCTAAACGATTGTTCTAGTACTTCACCCGTTGGGGAGACTAATTTCACTCCGACTCCGGATCCTTGCCTCGAGGAAGCTCCATCGACGTAGAGTTTCCATCTTTGGGCCAAAGTCGGGTCGAGTTCTATAGTCGGAGGGAGCTCGATTACGAAATCTGCCAGTACTTGTGCTTTTAGGCACGTTCGAGCTTTGTATTCAATGTCGTACTCGCTAAGTTCGATAGCCCATTTGACCAATCGACCTGATTGGCTTGGACTGTGAAGGATGATTCTCAGTGGCTGAGAGGTCATCACTATGATCGAGTGCGATTGAAAGTACGGTCGGAGTTTCCGAGCCGATGTTACTAGAGCTAAGGTGAGTTTTTCCATGGCGGGGTATCTGGTTTCAGCGTCGATCAAGGTCTTACTGATATAATACACTGGTCGTTGCTCGTTTTGTTCCTCGCGAACCAGGACTCCACTCACCGCTGCTGTCGAGACAGCTAAGTACAGGTAGAGGGGTTCCCCTTCTACTGGTTTTGCCAGTATGGGTGGTTCGCTTAAGTAGGCTTTGAGCTGAGCGAACGCTTCTTCGCACTTTTCGTCCCAGAGGAACTTTTTGTTTGCTTTGAGCAAGTGGTAGAAGGGTAGGCATTTATCAGTCGATCTTGAGATAAAGCGATTCAGAGCAGCTATTTTGCCGGTCAGGCGCTGGACTTCTCGCGTTGTTCTGGGAGATTTCATCTCTATGAACGTTGCGATATGTTTAGGGTTCGCTTCGATCCCTCTTTCGTCACTAAGTAACCAAGGAATTCTCCTGAGGGAACCCTGAAGGTACACTTAGCTGGGTTGAGTTTCATCTCGTATTTATTGAGAATGGTAAAACATTCTTTTACTTGGGGGATGTGATCCTCATACCTAGAAGATTTTACCAGCATATCGTCGATGTAGACTTCCATGGTTTTGCCTAGGAATCCTGAAAACATCTTGTTGACAAGGCGTTGGTAAGTTGCTCCTGCGTTTTTTAGTCCGAAGGGCATGACTTTGTAGCAGTATGTACCTCGATCAGTTAAGAACGAAGTCTTTTCTTGGTCTTCAGGGTTCATCAATATTTGATTGTACCCTGAGAACGCGTCCATAAAGGATAGTAGCTGATGTCCAGCGGTAGCCTCGAGCAGTCGGTCGATGTGCGGGAGTGGGAAGCTGTCCTTTGGACATGCTTTGTTGAGATCCGTGAAATCTACACAGACCCTCCATTTACAGTTCTTTTTCTTAACCGCTACGGGATTGGCAAGCCAGTCGGGGTACTTGACCTCTCTGATCGATCCGAATTTTAATAACCGATCGACCTCGTCATTGACAGCTTTGGCCCGCTCAGGACCTAGTTTTCGACGCTTCTGTCTTACCGGTTTGTAGGTTGGGTCGACATTCAGCTCGTGGCTGGTTACGTCGATGTTGATCCCTTTCATGTCTGCTGAAGACCAGGCGAAGGAGTCGACGTTCTGTTTGAGAAAAGAGACCATTTAATTTTTAACTGGCTCTGATAGGTCTATTCCGACGCCAACGAGTCTTTCGGGATGAGCGTCGTCTATGCAGACCTGAGTCGTGAGGTCCTTTGGTAAGAGAGTGGGTCGTTCGACCTTTTGGTCTGCATGGTAGCGAGCTCCTCCTCTTTCTGTAATTGCTACGCAGGGGATTTCTCGATCTGCTTGTATCCGTTCATGTAGCAATGACGGGAAATCTTTTGACTTCCGTAAATGGTTTTGATCCCTTTGGGAGTCGGGAATTTTACGCATTGGTGGTAGGACGATGGTACCGCTTTCATGTCGTATATCCATGGTCGACCTAGGATTGCGTTATAGGGAGCTGGCCGATCTACTATGACGAACTCCGTCATTCTTCGAACTCCTCCAGCGATTACTGGGGCGAAGACAGAGCCCATCGAGTACGTCGTTTCGCCAGCGAAACCTACTAGTGGTGTCTTTTCTTCCACGATCTCGGAGTCGTTGAAGTCCATCTTTTTGAACGCGTTGTAGAAGAGGACATCTACCGAACTTCCCGTGTCAATCATTATCCTTGAGAGTTCGACATCTCCCACTACTAGACAAACGAGGAGGGCGTCGTCGTGTGGTTTGTCGAGATTACTTGTCTCACTTTCGTAGAAAATGATTTCGTGGTCTGGACCCAACATTGGGGTTTTCCCCCCTCTGTCGGTCTCGACTCTTCTTTGAAGAGCTTTGATCGAATTGACCGAGTCGCGGCAAAGCTTGGAGCCACCGAAGATGAAGTCGATTCGTTTAGGGGGTATAGCTTGTACACCCCCCCCCCCCCCCCGCAGAGACGAGGGAGATTGATTCTTGAGCGTAAACTTTTAGCAGGAGCCGGAGGCGGGGATAGCGCCGAACCTCCCGGAGTGCCGCTCAGGTTGAGCTCGCTGAGGATGAACTCGACTCGCTTTCGCGACCCTTGAGGGAGTGTTTCGGGGGATTCCGGCTCTTTTGACCGTTCCCGTTTGTTCTGAGAAGGCTTTTTGGAGTTCGACTCCTTGGTCTGTTTGTTTTCCTTTTTGTCGGGCAGAGTTTCCTCCTCGACTTCGGAGTCTTGTTTGCTTTCGGACTCTCGCTTTTTAGCCTCTGCTTTAGCTCGAGTATAGCAATCTTCGGTCGAGTGTCCTCTTTTATTGTGGAAATCAAAGAATTTTTCCTTGTCGAACTCGAATTTCTTCGAGCTCTTTGGGCTCTCGACCGCGTTGATGTTCCCTGATTTACGGGAATCCTTTTTCGAGTTCGAATTCTGCGAGCCCGACGGGTTCTTTTCTTTTCGGTGTTTTTCCCCGAGGGCCGTGGTTTCGTCCTCGAGGCGAGCGAAGGCCGATGCGCGATGGAGGGCGTCATCGAGCGTTTGAGGTTCGCGGACTGTTATTTCCTCGCGGAATCTGGTTGAGAACCATAGTCCTCCTCTTAATGCTTTTATAGCTACCTTGTCTCGTGGGTTCGCGATTTTGGATTTTATTTCCTTAAATCGGTCGATGTACGAGCGAAGTGTTTCGTCGGGTTTTTGAGAGATGCCAAGTAGGGCTGCCTCAGTAGTCTTTTCCTCGATGAAAACGGAGTATTGTTTGAGGAAAGCCGTCATGAACTGGGTGAATTTATCAATGGACCTTTCTTCCAGTCCGGCAAACCATTATAGGGCGGAGCCCGATAGGTTTTCCGTGAAGAGACTGCAGAAGGCTGGCTCTCTCTCCTCATCGGTAAGGTACACTCTTGACATCGCTAGTCGTAATGCCCTGATGTGGGCTTTCGGGTCTGATTTCCCAGAGAAGTCTGGAAATTTAGTTTTCTTGATCTCTCGGATCCTTGCAAACGCGATCCGATCCGTGAACGGTGTTTGTTGTGTTTCTTCGATCACTCGATCGATGTCGGGAGCCGCGCTTGTTGCCATGTGAACTTTCGAGCTCAGACTGTTGAACTGGGCCTTAGCTTGCTCGATTTATTGTCTAATCATATCGTGTTCATCGCCCTCTGCGGGTGCGAACTGGGCTTGTGCCTGACCTGACGTTTGTTCAGGAAAAATGGGGTCGAGGAGATCGATCGGTGGGACCGACCTTGTCTGGTCAATCTGGGGCGTTCGGAACTGAATTGTGTTTGATCCGTTAAGGAGTCCCGAGCTCGAGGCGAAGGCAGAGCCTCCTAGTTGCCTCGGTCGGATATTAGAGTTATTCGGGAAAGGTGGTGGCCCGGGTAATGGTCGGTTTCTTGATCCGGTTGGATCTGTGACCATTGAACTCGAACTGAATGGGGTCGGTATCGTGATAGGGGTCATTGTAGGGCGGAAGCCGCTATTTGACGCATTACCAAAATTTCCCGACGTTCCCGGAGGAGTTACTACCTAGGAGAAGTCCAAGCGGGTACACGGTGGAGGACTTATGGGAGTTCGCGTTGGTCTGCCCCCTGGCTTTGACTGGCGAGCTCTTCAAGACGGGCGTTAAGGCGCCGCTCTTGTTCGTCGAGCTGCGCGGCCAGAGAACGGTTCGCGATCTCTTGGGCCCTTGCGCTTGCTTCGTTGCTTCTAGTTCGATCTACCAACAGGCTTAGCATCGAACGGATCTCGGCAAGATCGCTTGGCCCTTGTCTCTGTTGAGCAGAAGGTAGTGGCGAATTAGGTCTGGTTATTCCAGATCCACCTCCTAGGGTGGGTATTGAATCATTTCCCATCCACACCCAGTTTCTACTCGGATCATTAGTTCCTGACAAAACATTTGTCGGAGTCTGGCTTGTCGCGATTGTTTGAGCGACGGAGCCGGCTGGTGCCGAGGTCGTGGAGACTGAGGCAGAGCTTGTCAACACGCCGTCGGTCTGACCCATGTTTCTTACCCCGGTGGTGTTCTGAGGAACGTTGTCGACCGTTTGAGGGAGGTCGACTGGTGGTGTGGCGCTGGAAGAGCCAGTTTGGTCGGGATTCATCTCGATCTATCGGATCTAGGATCTGATTCTTAAGATAGGAAAAGCTATAGAATGTCCCCACAATCGGCGCCAAATGTGAGATCCGGGATTCACACTAAGAATTTGTATTCGTGGATTTGGACTTTAGGATATAGAAATGGTATAGTTTCCTATGAATCAAAGACTTTATTGAGGTTGATCGTCGAGATAGAACAAACACAATCGAGAAGAGAGTACAAAGTATGAGATCGAGCTATCTAGTCGAAGTGTTCTTAGTCTAGGTTGGAATATCTTTAATGAGTCGCCACTTCTCCTCTTAAATAGTCTTGACTCTGACCTCTTCGTTCCGATATTTCGGCCTCGTCGTCGTAACGATCTCTGAGATTTGTGCGGATCAGTTGAACTGGCGAAGACCGAGTTGCTCTATCTCCACGTCATCTTCTGCCGAGCTCGAGCTCGATTGTCTCCGGCTTCGGCATCGTCCGGGCCTTGCCAGGGCGTTTGTTCGCTTGGGCCCATCAAAGGAGTCGGCTCTCCTGTTTGTCTTTGATTCTGAAACGGGCTCGTAATTACGGGCCTTTGTATTGTTTGTTAATGGGCCGGATTTCCTAGAGGGAAATCCAGTACCAACACTAGTAGGAGAAAAATCCAGCATACCCAGCTTCTCTGCCACAGAGTATGGCATAAGACTTCCAGCAGCTCCTAAATCACAAAGAGAGCGCCTAAAATTATCCTCCAAGATAGAACAACTCAGCACAAAAATCCCAGGATCAGGCAGCTTCTTGGGAACCTTGGTTAACAGCACATTGCTTATCTGCGGAGGGACTATAATCACCCAATCTTTCAGCTCTTCATCTAGAGGCAATATCTTATTCAGGTACCTCTGCACACACGGGTGATAAGGTGGATCATCAGAAGATAGAATTTCTTCCAACTCTTTACCAACCTCCTCTAGCTGCTTAAGCTCTTCAATCTCCTGCTTAATCACTTCAGATACTGAGGGATATAGTCTAATGGATTGTGCATAAATCTCCTCCTGAGTAATCTCAGACACTCCAGGGAATAAGCGATCAAGCTCCAAATCTGCATCAATATCATCGGCATCCAGCGAGTATGTCTGTTCATGACCTGCATCGACCGACACTAGATGTGTGTCGATCAATGCAACACTGTTTTCACAGTTTTCACCCGAGAGATTTTCTCCAAAATCCACCAATTCAGCTGTACTTAGCTCAAAACCTTCACCAAGGTGAGATCCATCATCAATGTAACTGGAAATCTGATTCACCTGAGTATCCAACTGCTTCATATGAGTGTTCAGAGACTCAAACTTTCCATTGAGGTCCTCATAGACAGCATCCAACTTCTTATTGCAGTCCACAGAAATCTTGGTCTGACTCTCCAGCAGCTGTTCCATCATTGTCTCCATCTTACTCTCATGAGCAGTGGGTGCAGGAGGAGTCTGATAAGATGAAGATCCATAGGTTCTCTGAGTACCTTGTCCAAAAAACTTCTGAAAACCACTAGTTTGTCCAAAGGAGTTCTGATTGCATGTGAAGGCACTCCTTTGTCTTCCATTGGAGAATCTGTTTCCCTACTGATTACCAAATCTGTTACCTTGGAAACCAGATCCTCCGATGTAATTCACATCTTCTTCCTGAGTGTCCTCCTCAGTCTGAATTACCTCAACATCTTGAGCAAAGTGGACAGCCTTTTTATTAGCCAGGAGGTTGCAGATTGTGTCCAGCTTAGATCTAAATTCAGCCATCTCTGAATTGTCTACACTTCCACCAGATTTCTTCCTCCTCTCATCCATAGTCTTGCAACTGTTGCTGCTCACTAAGTTCTCAATCAACTGCTTAGCTTGTGCAGGAGTCCTGGTGTTGAAGTTTGCATTGCTGTAGTTATCTAGCGCAGACTGATATGGCAGATCTATACCTCTGAAGAAGATACCTAGCAATTGGACCTCAGTGAATCCATGGTGTGGGCAGTCACGCTGGTACTTCTTGAATCTCATCCAGGCAACTTTTAGAGGCTCCACAGATCCTTGGGAAAATGTGAGTATGTCCTGTCTGGACTGGTCTGAACGCGCATCATCATAGAAGTGATGCAAGAACTCACTCTTCAGGGCTGCCCAAGTATCAAACTGCCCAGGTGGCAGTTGCTTCAGCCATGCAGCAGCGTCTCCAGCGAGACTGTGTGGGAAGAGCTTAAGGAACAGATAATCCTGGCAAACTCCATCATACTTCATGCCAGTGATTATATCCTCAAACTGATCAACGTGATCCATAGGCTGCTCGGTGGGGTAACCATGGAATGCATTCTGTCTCATCAGCGAGTAGTAGATGGTCTTAATCTCAAAATAATTCCTCTCAAAATCATTCCTCTCATGAAACTCATCCGGTTTGCATGAAACTCATCCGGTCTGTTGTAGTCAGCTAAAGTCCTCTCATGGACAACCATCTCTCTACCTTGGTCCTGTCTTTGACCTTGGTTCTGCTCCTGTTGCGGTTTCTCAGGAGGATCGAGGATGACATTCCCTTCAGCATCAACCCGATGCCCAACAGCATTGTACGGGTTGTTCTGTGGATCCCTCATCCCTTGAGCATCAGGTATCAAGATTAGCTTCTGTACAATCCTTGCTCTTCTCTCTCTTCTCTTAGTCCTCTCTAGACGTCCAAGTTCTTCAAGTTTGAGATTAATGAGGTTCAAGTTTGGATTACTTCGAGTTTCACGCGTCTGCATAAACTATCTGTAATCGTCAAGAAACGATCGATGCTAACAGTGCAACGATCGATTCAATCTCAAAATCGCCTAGTGACGATCGACACAAGAGGTGCAACGATCGACGCAACGCGAAATCGGTACCTGCGACAGAGAGAAAACAGAGAAAAAGTTAGTAAAATAAATAATAATAAAAAAACGAAAATAAAAACAAAGAAAAGAAAAATTCCTAGTAAAAACACTAAGTTCGGTCGTATCGAAGACTCTAAGAGTCCCCGGCAACGGCGCCAAAAACTTGATAAAGGTCTAGTTTTAATCCTATTCTACTGCAAGTGCACAGTTAAGTGATTGTAGTATATAGGGTATCGAATCCACAGAGACTCTGGTCTCGATAGATAAGAAACCGTAGGAATTAATACTAAGAAGAAAGCAATTTGTAGTAAACTAAATAGCAAAGCAAGAAAGTAAATCAGTAGTAGGATTGGTTGTGAAAGCAGTTAATTAAAGGCGCTAATTCTAGGGTATTCTCAGGAAATCAGACAAGCAGACAAGTTAATCAGTCAGGATCTAATTAAACACAGTTCTAGAACTCAAATCACGGAATTAGAATTAACCAAATCTCTTTGCGAAAATCCTCTAAGTCTAAGTGCAGTAATCCAAATCTCTTTGCAATTACTAACAGATTAAACCAGCATTAATTTCAAGTTCGATATGTTCACAATTAAACTAAACCAAATCTCTTTGCGAATAATTTAATTGCTCAACCTAAATAGTTCAGATTCTAAACCACACTCTCGTGTCGTATTTAGCAACCTAAGATCTAGATTCTAATTGATCAGGTTAGAACTAGCTTTAAGCACAATTTAGATCGAAGAACATTCTAATCATATGAATCCTTAACTGAATTAAACAAGTTTAGAAAGTCATGAAATCCTTATTGAGAAACCCTAAACCTAACTATGAATCTACTCAGACATGATTAATGAAACAGAAATCATAGAATTAATAGAAATCATAAAAGAGATTAAATAAATAAAGGGGTTCGAAATCTTCTCCAAAATAAAGTGAAGTACAGGATCAGATCAGCCCCAATAGCTCTAAAAACTCTCTGCTCATAATTATGAAAGCGTATGTAAAATAAACACCAAAATCCTAATTATATAGGCATAATCTCGGCTGGGGCTTTTTTGTAAATACTGGAAACTTCTGGGCTAAAGTGCAAAATCTTCAATCTTTAATAAACCGCCGCGTAGGCCCATCTCGCTAGTGTGTCGATCGACATCAAAGGTGTGTCGATCGATGCATGATCAATAATTGGACAGTGAGCTCAATCTCTCGGCCAAAACACTCCAAAAGTCCCAAAATGCTCCAATATCTCCAATTCCGCTCCAAACCTGATTAAACCTGTAAAAGACTCTAAAAGAACACAAAAGACACAAAAAAACACAACTATATCATGGCATAAAACCGGTAAAAACCATGATATATCAACTACTCTGACATGTCAATCATAACAATAAACATGATGAATGGAAAACCAAATATCATAAAAGAAGTAAAGAAACAGGGGTTCAAAATCTCTTCTTTGTCGAGTACAAAACCAGCCCCTCAAAGCTCTCTAAATCTATCTGAATGTAAAATAATGCTTAAGTAAAACTTAGCCTTAACAAGTGCCTTAAAAACCCTAACATAAAGTCTAAAACACGTTTTGGGCCTTTTTGTAGGTCTGGGAAATTTTTGGGCAAACACTATAATTTTCCAAGAATGCAGATTTTTGTGCGCAGAATTTTGGAACCGGGGTTGCGTCGATCGACGCAATGCGAAAACGCAGCCAGTGAACTCTGTGAAATCTCTAAATAGTGCAGAATTGCTCCAAATGCTTCAAAAACGTCCAATTAAGCTCCAAATGTCCTTAAACTTGTAAAACACCTGAAAAGACTCCAAAACACATAGAAATGCTCAATAACAAAGACATATACCATGGTAAAAAGTCCTAAAACCATGATATATCAACTCCCCCACACTTAGCCTTTGCTTGCCCTCAAGCAAACAGAAAACCAAGATCAGGAGAAGAAGTTTGAAAACTTCAGAAACTCGTTTCATCGTAGGAGCACCACACTCAGATTCCCCTTACTAAGCTACATGAAAAATGAACTTGCAGTCATCAAGACCAACATGTACTTCCCCCACACTTAGCAATTGTCCTGAGTAAACTCCACAATCACATCCAGCGCATTCAAATTCACCACACTGACTTATGTAAGCTAATAAGTGCAGTCTCACCTAGGGGGTATTGATCAAAGAACACATGGAATCTTACTCTGTTAGCACCTAACCACCATACTATCGTTTTCTGATTCCTTTCTTCTCCTTTCCTTCCTTAGAAACTGATTTTCCCCTAATTGGGTATCATCTTATTTATTTATTATCAGTGCTCTTCCCTTTTTATCCGGGGTAATACTTCAGACATGTTTCCATGGATGCACATGAGGTAATAGGGGTCTCTACCACTCCCGTGACCACTTCGAAGCTACTAGCTTATCCTCAATCTATCTCATTTTTTTACTTTCAAGGAAGGGAAGAAGGGAACCTTACTTAGACATGTTTATAAGCTGTGTCAGAACTAACAGAGGAATCCGACTCAAAGTATACCAAGCCCCTAGGTGAGAAAAATTAAGTCAAGTTAAGTGCGAGGTCAGTAATGGATTCTCTGAATACCTGAAGTGATATGGGTGTCCTCAGTAGGCTGATCTGCGTTGGGTTTTCTAGTAGACAGAGATCATCTGCAAGCTCATCCAATGGTCATTTAGGTTCCTGCAAGTGTAGTAATCTCCTCAAAAATTCATTGTTTCCTACTCAATTTGACTCATTAAAACAGATTGGACTGACTCTAAGAAAACAGAAAACGGTGCGTCAGTAGCTACCTCCCCCACACTAAAACAACACTGTCCCCGGTGTTATAAAAGTTGGGCCTTGGTGAGAACAAAAATCAGAATGAATAGATTCCGAAAAGTCATAAGAACTTACATGTCATCAGCTTGTGTTGATCAATGCTCAGGACTGCATCGATCGATGCTGATCGTATTTGCTCTCGTTTATGAGAATAACTGATGCCTAAACCGCAACTGATACGGTAAAATCCGTAATAAACCGCATGTGACTGCTGCATCGACTGGCACACTGGACCGTGTCGATCGATGCTGCGTGATTCTGACTGTTCTCACTCTATGAACACACCAAAACAAGAAAATCAAAGCACACAAAATCAAAATGAAAAATAAAAGAAAGAAAAGACCTACTAATGGGTTGCCTCCCACTTAGCGTCTGTTTTTAGTCATTAGCTTGACTATGGAAATAATATCAGACTTATGGGGGATTCAACAGAGTCTTGGAGTGCCTCTGTGAATGTCTCTTCATCCACGGTGGTGTATAAGCAGTCGCATCATGAGATTTTCCAAGGAAGGAGCGAATAGAACCAGGGCGGGAGCGAAGCGTGGGTGGGATACTGCATTCTTGCTTGGGTGGATGAGAGAGATTTGGAGCTTTCTGCTTGTGAGCAGTTGCAAGCTCTGAAGATGTTAGAAAAGATTCAGGATGAACCGCCATCTTCTCTTCTCCAATCTGAATCTCTGGCTCCACCTCAACACTGTATCAATGGTGGATCTCTGCAGCCTATCCATGTCTCACATCAATCACTGCTCCAGCAGTAGCTACCAAGCAGCAAAGGATCATCCGGTTCAACCTCATACTTCATCACTACAAAGTCTGTTGGAATCAAGTAGTCTCTAACTCTTATAGGAATGTCCTCAAGAACTCCTTCTGGAAACCTCTTCGATCGATCAGGTAGGATAACAGAGATCCTAGTAGGCTGAAAATCTATCAATCCCAATCTCACAGCCACAGAGTATGGCATGAGATTCACACCAGATCCTAAGTCGCACAGAGAACGCTTGAATATGTCCTTAAAGATAGAACAGTCTAGCAAAAATACTCTTGGGTCTGGAAGCTTCTCTGGAATCTGGTTCTGCAGCACTGCATTGACTTGCTTAGATAGCACTAAAACCTCTTCTTTCAAATCCCAATCAGTAGAGATCATCTTCTTTGCATATCTCTGTAGAGAAGCGTGTTTCTTCAAAGCATCAACTAATGAGATCTTAATCAGCTTTTTATCCATCTCTTTCATGCATTTAGCTTCATCTACCTCCTGTTTGGACCTCTTAAGAGCCTTAGGATAGGGTACAGAAGGCTTATAGGCTCGCTCAGGGAATGCTGCAGGTTTCTGGATCCGTCTGCGATCAGTGTCGATCGATTCATTAGGAGTGTCGATCGATTCTCGGAGATTAAGAGTACTTTCAGCATTTGTATCGGGGTTGTGTCGATCGACACACTCCGAGTGTCGATCGATTCTTGGCGCAGACAGAGATAATTCGTCCAAAAAGTCAACTATGATGTCTTCTTCTTCTTTTGTTAGATCAATTTCATCTCCTACAATCAGAGCATTGACGAATTGCTTCTATTCAGCTCTTCTTGGTCCATTTTGCCTTTCCACTTTTCCAGCAGTATGTTGAACCTGAACATCTAGCTTCTTTACATGAGTGCTCAGAGACTCAATCTTTTCATTCAAATCCAGGTACAGAGCATCTATATTTCCATTGAAGTCCATTGTACTCTTCTGCTGACCTTCCAAGAGCTGTTCCAACAGACCCATCATCTTATCAGACTGCTTATTTTGTGGAGAAGGAGCCTGATATGAAGAAGAACCATAATCTCTAGAGAATGAGGTGTTCTGCTGAAAGGCTCTCTGAAATGCAGACTTTGGTGTGTAACGAGAAGTCTGTCCCTGCTGGTTTCCATATCTCTAACCTTAATACTCAGCTTCTGCTATGTAATTAACGTCCTCAGGCTCATTAACATCTGCAGCAAAATGGACTTGCTTCTTCCCAAGTAAGATGTTATGGACATAATCAATCTTGTTCTTCATCTCAGCTATCTGCGAGCTATCAGCTTCCCCACCAGATTTATGCCTTTCCAGATCAGCATTCTTAATACTATTTTTGCACACTAACTTCTCAATTAGCTCCTTAGCTTCCTTTGGAGATTTGGTATTGAAATTCCCATTGATAGCAGCATCCAAAGCCATCTGATACCACAAATCAACTCCTCTGAATAAAATGCCCAGCAGTTGAACTTCAGAGAAACCATGGTGAGCGCAATCTCTCTAGTACATCTGAAATCTCACCCATGGTGCTTTCAGGGCCTCTGTAGGTCCCTGCTTGAACGTCAGAAGATCTTCCCTAAGCTGATCAAATCTAGCATCATCATAAAAGTGCCTCAGAAACTTCCTCTTCATTGCATCCCAAGTAGTCAGAATCCCAGGTGGAATCTGCGTCAGCCAATTTGCAGCTTCTCCTCCAAGAGAGTGAGGAAAAAGCTTGCAGTGCGGGAATTCATAGCGCACTCCATTGTGCTTCATTCCTGTAACCAAAGACTCAAAAGTATCTATGTGATCCATAGGATGCTCGTGGAATCCATGAAAGAGGTGTTGTCCCACAAGTGTGTAGTAAGAAGTCTTCAGCTCAAAGTCATTCCGCACAAACGTAGGAGGTACAATCGCAGACCTGTTAGCATAGAACTCATCAGGCATATTGTAATCAGCTAGTGTCCTCCTAGCCGAAGGCTCTGGGGATCTAGGTGGCGCTTCTGGTTGTGGATTTCTTTATCCACCTTCTCCTCCACCAGCATCTTCATTTTGTGGTTGTTGAACAATCTCTTGAACAATCACGTTCCCATTAGCATCAAGTCTCTGACTATGCTCATTGCAGACATGGTTATCTTTATCCCCCAAACACCATGCTCATCCCGAATTAGTATCACAGCATTGGGATTCACCATCTTAATTGATCTCTGAGCTTTCATGTTCTCTCTCACTCTAGATTTGCAAGCTCCTTAAGTTCAAGATTCAGGATCTCCTTGTCCGGATTACTCCTTAATGTACGATCAGGCATAAGCTGTCTCGTTCACGCAAGTGTGTCGATCGACTAAAGGAGAGCATCGATCTATGCTAATCGCGAAACTATGTCGATCGAAGCAAGGCGATTCGTTGCGAATCCTAAAGTTCTAAACATGCATTAATCTCAAGTTCTTTCGTTCACAATTCTCCCATCCAAATTTCTTTGCGAATAGTCAAATTGCTCATCTAGGTTCTTTCCAGTTAATTAATCAACTTTCGTTGCACAAATCAACCTAACATCAATAATCTTAGTGGCCAATTCAAATTAAGCAATAAGGATAACCCTAGATGAAGAACTACAAGTTATGAATCCCAACATATATTGATCAACCTATAATTCCATGAAATCCCTAATGAGAATCCCTAAACCTAACATGTAAACTACTCAGACATAGCAATCATAACAATAGACATGATGAATAGAAAACAAAATATCATAAAAGAAGTAAAGAAACAGGGGTTCAAAATCTATTCTCTGTCGAGTACAAAACCAGCCCCTCAAAGCCCTCTAAATCTCTATGAATGTAAAATAATGCTTATGTAAAACTTAGCCTTACAAGTGACTTAAAAACCCTAGCATAAAGTCTAAAAGACGTTTTGGGCCTTTTTGTAAGTCTGGAAAAATTTTGGGCAAAAGTGTAATTTTCTAAAAATACATCTTTTTGTGCGCAGAATTCTGGAATAGGGGTTGCGTCGATCGACGCACATACTGTGTCGATTGACGCATTGCGGAAACGCTGCCAGTGAGCCCTATGAAATCTCTAAATAGTGCAGAATTTCTCCAAATGCTTCAAAAACGTCCAATTAAGCTCCAAATGTCCTTAAACCTGTAAAACACCTGAAAAGACTCCAAAACACATAGAAAGACTCGATAACAAAGACATATACCATGGTTAAAAGCCCTAAAAACCATGATATATCACTTATTCTTCTCCTTAATCAGCCTGATGATCCCATCTTGGGACTGAACTGAAATGCACACACCCCTCCCGACGCTTAAGTCGTTCCGCACGTCCATAACTTTCTGCTCCTTGATCCGTTCAGTTCCCATTTCGTCATGACTCCATATTTTTAACTCCTCTATCACTTTATAGTGATTGCTGAACATCCACACATCCCTTGTGTTGACATCTTAAGTTGGCTGTTTAAGTTGGTTGTTGTTGATCGCTCCCCGACATCTCTTCATTCCGTTTTGGAAGTTTTACTCGGCCGTTCACGTCTGGTTTGTGGATTTGGTCAGCCATGTATATTGACTAGACGGGTTATTACACAAGGTGTCCACGCAGCTTGATGTAGGTGGGTAGAAGGCATACTTGTTGTAGTTAACGATCTTGGTTTGTTTTATATGGATGGGTTTTGAATCGGTTGAAAATGGTTTGGACATTTTTCTAGCGGTTCCCATGGTTATAGCTTGAGCTTCTCAGGTTGGAGAGGAAAGACAAGCGCCGCGGTGCAGAGCTTCAAGGATGGTGAAGGGATGATTTACCGGTTAGAGATGGGCCTCTCCGACTGTTGTCGGGGCTTGAACCGCGGAGGCGCGAAACCAGAAGTAGTATACTGAAGTCAATTTTCTAATTGGGGGTTAAGAAACCGGGTAGATGAAAAGAGCCCTTGGGACAATTTCTAAAAGCGGTTTTGGATAAAATCCACCTTAAAAAAGTACTTGAGAGTTTTTTTCACGCATCTCTCTTGTTCTCTCTTGACTCAACAATTATTTCAAACTAGTAAATGTTGGTTCTTTTATATTACAAAATTCTGTAAAACTACTTATTATAATCTGAAATACTAATATTGTTTTATTTTTTATTCAGAAACCTGCTATTTTTGTTTGCAATTTCTCAACATAGACTGACTGAATGTAAGTGGCTCTCTTTAGAAACCAGATAAATACACTTAGTAAAAAATGCAAAACTTTCAATCGGAACCAAATGGCAAACAAAATGAACATTGTGTTAACTTAACAAAGCAATTTCTCAGAGCCACATGGGTTTTTTTCTTGAGATTTTGATCTGGTCTGAAACTGACAGAGTGACAGTCGCCACTAGTTTTTAGTTCTAAACTAGATCAGACTTGTACTTCTTACTTCTCCACCACTTACTCAAGGTTGGTTCTTGTAATATATCCGCTCTTGTTGGTAAAAGCTCAAAGCTTTCTCTTCAGTTCCAATACCCAACCACCACTAATCCTGCAACACAGACTAATTTATATATCCTGATATGATCAATTCAGAGCTTTGAGTTGATGATACAAATGAAGCTTTTTTACCTTCTCAGTTTTCTGCAGCTGGAGTCCATCCTCTTGGGTGATTGTTTCAGACTCCTCTTCATCAGGTGGCTGTAACCCTTCTTTTGCTTGCAACTTCACAAACTGTTTGCTACGAGCTAATCGGATTGGTCTTCCCATGAATTCCTGCATATGTTAATATCTCATACATTCAATTCCATTCTGTATCAGTCAACCAACTCATATTAAGTATTTAACTCTTATTAGAAAGAAGCCATTAATTCTTCAGTTCCACAGTATTGGGATTAAGATCCATATTGTTTTAAAGTATATGCCCACATAGCGGCTCAGAGAAACCCATTCTATATTTGTCTCAGTGATGCATAAGATTCTAAAGACTAGAAATTTCGGTTTATGGGTCGATTTATTGACCCTAAGTTCAAACAATAAACCAGAAAAACAAACACTCTCTTGGACTTTGGATTCCATTCAACAACTAAATTCGAGATTCACCTAACTGATAAGCTTATATCATTATGATTTAGAGTAGCTCAAATGGTATCAGAAACGCACCAACAATAAACCAAAACACAAACACCAAAGCAGACAGTATATTAGCTTCAATTTGGCCCGACATTGGCCAAACTTATGAGCCTAGCAAGATTAGATCATTTTCTTTTAGAGTACCTTTCCTTGGAACTCAACGAGCGCTGCATCGGCCATTTTCTTGGTTTTGAAAGAGACAAACCCGTAACCACTCGACCTCCTCGGATTTTCATGGAATATAACTTCAGTGGACACAACGTTTCCAGTGTCTGCATCAAAGAACTCCTTAAGATGCTTGGCCCTTGCTTCAAATGCCAAGTTCGCAACAAACAAATTGAACGTAGGCACCGGTGTAGGCTTCTCACGAGGCGCATACGTTTTCTTCTTTTTTGTCTTCGCATAGGCTACCTTCAAACGACGACCCTCGTATTCCTAAAAACAACACACAATTCAAATGAAAAATTTAAGATCACAAATCACAATGTACAGCTTCTGCTAAAGTCAAGCCAGATAAAGTTAGAGAAACACAACCAAACTAGAGAACTATCTCAATGATTCTGTCCTAGTTTTGAGAGATTGAGGAAGAGAATGTTACGTGCTTAGTTACATACGACTCAATGGAAAGTGAAAGATCAAAGAAAAAGAAAGCCACCAAGAAATATCAAATAATTAAAGACAACCTTTTGAAGAGCCTAGTGTCAGTACATCCAGATTTAGACAAACACAACCAAATTAGACAAGTATATCAATGATTCTGTCCCAATTTTCGAGATGGACGAAGAGCATGTTATATGTTCTTACTTACATACGATTCGAGAGCTTTAAGAGCTGTTGCAGCTTCTTCAGGAGAACCCATTTCAATGAAAACCAAACCTCGATTCCTTTCCTTTTTATGCATAGACATCTACAAAATCGAAAGGAAAACGATTCGTTAGGGCAGAAAAAGAAAGATTCAAGGTTTTCAAAAGAGCAAGGAAACGAGGAAAATAAAAACCTCAACGTCGACGACATTGCCGTATTTCTCGAACAGCGACCTTATGTCTTCCGGTGTAGAGGTCCAAGGAACGTTCTGAGCAATCAATCTGGTTTTGGAAATCTCTTCCGAAGAAGAAGGTTCAAGGATTGGCTCTTGGGTAGTGACTGAGAAGTAAGAGGTAAGATTCCTGGGTTTTGCTGGAATCGAGTACAAAAACGTCCCATGAAGATGAAGACGAGATAGTGAAGCGGTAGACCAAGCGAGAGAGAAATTGCTGAGCGAAATACTGGGATTTGGGGATTTTTGGTCAGATCGGTGACCTAGAATTTGTAGGGAAATGGGAGGAAGACGAAGAAGAGCCATTGGAGCGAGAGAGAGTTTTGGATAAGAGACTAGTACCATGCAACTGTGTTTTATTTTGAAGATATTTACTGTGTAGTCACTTCTCATTTTATCTTAACTAAACCTTTCATTTTTGTTACTTCACAATTTTATCTTAACTAAACCTTTCATTTTGAAGATATTTACTACACAAACCATCAAAACCCTAATCTTTTGTCTTTCTTTTGTCTATCTATCTTCCACCGCCATCAACCATATATATGGTGGATTCTATCTCCTTCGTCGGTGTATCTTCGTTCTACCGTCATCCTTATCTTGTGACAATCCATCTCGCTAACCACTGCATCTCCCTCACCACCGAATCGTGCACACCTTTAATCCCTCTGACTTCCTTCGTCGTCAACCTTAATCCCTCCATCTCATCACTACCACATCTCGCTCACCACTACATCTTCCTTCACAAACTTTCTAATCTCGACATCCCTGTCTCTCTGCATCTCTTCGTCGTTGCTCAGATTTTCTTTTGGTTGTCTTCCTACCGTTGTTGCCGGCCAGATCTGCGCTCGGCTCGCTCACATCGATGTCCCTCCCTCCGCCGACTGAAAATGAAGCCGGTCATGAAAGTATCTTACCAATCTCGATAATGTTTTTAGTTTCACCGATTTGACCAGATTCTTCAAAAAAAATTGTGTGAATTTGTTTGATCTTTTTTATTTCTTCCTTTTTGGATCACTGTTTTTTTTTTCAATCATGGACACAAATTGAGATACCTAGGGCACCACACTCGTATCGACAAACTATAATGGACATTATTGAAAATATAATGACTGCAAGACTGTAGAAACGTTTTGGTGTTCATCCTAAATGTCCGCATGGACACGGTTAAATGGACAATTAAACATGTGTTCTCGTCTAGAAATTAGATTAATCATGCATAACTTGTTATAACTTATAGTTTATTATTTTCAGTGTGGACAAGTTCAAATGAACAAATAATTTATATAATGTTACTCAAGATTAGTATGCATAAGCCCGTGTGGACATTCTTTTGTGGACACCGTATATCAACTTCATGGATATGTGTTAATGGACACCGGTTTACTTTTATTACGTTTAGATAGCCATTTAGGCACTCGTTATTCAGTTGACACTCGACACATGTATAACTTATTAAAGTGTTCCCTTTATTATGTTTGTATGGACACATGCAAATGGATATTTGATTTATATTCCGTTTAAAAGATTAGCATTTTTATTATCGTGGAAAAGTTCTAATGGACATATGAATCTATATACTCCACCATAATTTTCAGTTATTTCGTCCATGCAGACCACTTTAAAGGAACATGTGATTTCTATGCCATTCTTTTTTCTTAATTACATTTGTGTGGATATGATTTGCATATTCACAGACAATCATCTTCTTCAGAGGCTATTCACTACGAACAAACACCCATCAAGTTAATGTTTATTCCAAAGCTGGTTTTACTAACCGTCATCCATCACAAGAAGTTTCCAGATCAATGGACTAAGTTTTTGGATCAATGTATAAGTATAATGGACAATGTAAAGTGGACATATATTTCCATTTAGTTCCACATGTTGACTACATCATAATAGACAATGTAAAGTGGATATATTTCCATATTGTTTCCTCATTTTGATTATGTCTATACGTACACATTTAAATTGACATCTAGTTTCATTTATTTATCAGGATGATTACATATGTGTGGTCAAGTTTAAATGGACTTTTATTCATATATAGTTTATTATAGTGCTTACTTCCGTGTGAACAAGGTTTTGAATACCTTTTGTTATTAATACGCTTTTCTATGAACATGTTTTGAGAAACTTCATAGTTTATTCATTAGAACTTTGCATTATCAAGTTTCGTATTAGTACATAAGGTATCATGGACATTGTAAGATGAACTATTTACATATATTTTTACCCTTTCTTTTACATTTGTGTGGACATGTTTTAATGGACATCCATTTCTTTTCATATATGTCTTTTCGTGGACACGACTTTTAGGAACATCATTGTTGTTATACGTTTCATGGACATTATAAATTGGACATATATTTTACATAGAGTCTCACCCTTTTCAATTACGTCTGTGTTGGCATGTTTCAATGGACACCAGTTACTATCCGTGAAGTTAACGAACATTAAACAAGTTCCAAACCATACCATATACATGGACATGTACACAAAATAACTGACAGAAATCGTAATAAGCGATAGTTTACCAAATGAGTCCAGCAAAAAACTTATAACTATGTTATACACATGGACTTATTCACAAGCTTGTTTGACGGATTACACAACTTATCAAAAAGTGCGAAAACGTTAGTGTAAGAACCCAAATAATAGATAATATCCGTGAAAATTAGTGAACATACAATAATTTGCAAACTATACAATCCACATGGATATGTACACAAAATGACTCACGAATATCGCAATAAGAGATAGTTTACCAGTCGAGTCCAGTAAAAAAGATACAACTAATTCATCCACATGGACATATCTATGAGCGTGTTTGACTGATGACACTACTTACCAAAAAGTGTGACAACCTTAATCTAAGAACCCAAATAAGACAAATATTCGTGAAGTTAGTGAAAACCAAAAAAATCCAAACCAAACCATCCATATGTACATGTAGACAAATTAATGATGGAGATCGTAAAATGCAATAGTATACCAAATGAGTTTTAAAAAATAAACACATGACTATGTCATCCACATGGACATATCCAGCAATGTGTTTGACTGATGACACTAGTTACTAAAAAGTGTGACAAATTTACTGTAAAAACTCAAATAAGAAAATATTCGTGAAATTAGTTAAGAAAAAACAAGTTCCAAACTAAACCATCTACATGTACACATACACAAAATTAATGACGGAGATCGTAAATACGACAAGTTACCAAAATAGTGTATATGTCGATTTGTCCAAAAGTCCTTGTCCATGATACTTTGTCTATGTAGTTCAGGCTATAAATTTTTAACGTCCAAAAGTTTTTATCAAAAATCTACAAAATATATCAAAATGGGTGTCAAATTATAGAGAAATGTTTTATTTTATAATTTATAGAATCAGTTAAAATATGTATTACAAAAATTAATAAATAACTATTAAAAAGTTTTATAGCCCCTAATTACATAGATAAATAAAAAATATAAAACATCTCCTTCCCTTAACTCATTCACGTTACAAACCAACCAAATCATAAGAGATTTGAGGGGTTAGTTTGGCATTTAAAAAATCAAACAGTTGAAAATCCTCTTCCCATCGACAAAGTGACTAATATATTACTTTGTAAACACAAAGTGACTCATTATGTAAATCACTATTTATTTTGGGTTGGAACGTCAAGCAACAACGTCGTTTAAAAGTAGTAATTGTTATTCAAACGTCTACGTTTTTAGAGAAATGCCAAATTGTTGTGAATAGAAGAGAGATAGAAGAATTGGTGATGATTATTCCAATGAATGAGGGCTCCTTTATATAGGAGTACAAGAACTTGGAGACCAAGTAAACCCTAGAGTACAAGTAATTCTAGAAGCTACTACGAGATGGGCCTTATAATGGGCATCCATCTTATTATTCATAACACTCCCCCTTGGATGTCCATTATAATGGAATGGTTCGTAATGCGTTTAAGATGTTGCCTCATTAAAAACCTTACCAGGAAAACCCAATGGGAAAAACCATGGTTAAGGGAAAAAGAGTGCAACACGCAATTACTCCCCCTCTTTAGTACACGTGTCGAGATCTTTGAGACGGCGTAACCCGATCTGATGAACTAACTTCTTGAAAGTAGAAGTAGGTAGCGCCTTTGTAAATAAGTCAGCCAAATTATCGCTCGAACGGATCTGTAGAACATGTATATCGCCGTTCTTCTGTAGATCATGTGTGAAGAAGAATTTTGGTAGAATGTGCTTTGTTCTATCACCTTTAATGTATCCGTCTTTTAGTTGTGCGATGCATGCTGCATTGTCTTTATACATAATTGTTGGAGCTTCTTTCTCTCCAGAAATACCACAATCTTCTTTTATATGATGAACGACAGATCTTAACCATACACACTCGCGACTAGCTTCATGGATGGCTAAAATCTCTGCATGGTTAGAAGAAGTAGCAGTGAGAGTTTGCTTCATAGATCGCCAAGAAATGGTAGTACCTCCGCAAGTGAACACATATCCTGCTTGCGATTTAGCAGTATGGGGATCAGATTAGTATCATGCGTCTGCTTTACCAATTAGGCCTTCCTTGGATAAGTTAGAAAAGAATAACCCCATGTCTTTTGTACCTTGGAGGTAACGAAGTATATGCTTAATCCCATTCCAATGCCTTTGAGTTGGGCATGAGCTAAACCTTGCTAACAAATTCACCGAAAATGATATATCTGGTCTTGTGTGACTAGCAAGGTACATTAATGCTCCTATTGCACTTAAGTATGGTACTTCAGGGCCAAGAACCTCTTCATTGTTTTCTCGAGGACGGAATGGATCCTTTGACACATCAAGTGATCTTACAACCATTGGACTACTCAAGGGGTGTGCTTTATCCATATAGAACTTTTTGAGCACATTTTCTGTGTATGTTTCTTGATGTACTAGAATTCCATTCTTTACATGTTCAATTTGTAGTCCCAAACAAAATTTTGTTTTTCCAAGATCTTTCATCTCAAATTCTTTCTTCAAATACTCCACTGTATATGAAATCTCTGCAGGAGTTCCAATAATATTCAAATCATCAACATATACTGCAATTATCACAAATCCTTTCTCAAATCTTTTTATAAAGATGCATGGAGTAACACGGTCATTCTTGTAGCCTTCTCTTAACAAGTACTCACTAAGGCGATTATACCACATACGCCCTGACTGTTTTAATCCATAAAAAGATCGATTTAGTTTTATGCAGTATTGTTCTTGGGAATTTACTACTTCAGGTAATTTAAATCCTGTTGGGACTTTCATATAAATGTCATTTTCCAATGGTCCATATAAGTAGGCTGTCACTACATCCATTAAACGTAAATCAAGTCCTTTTATCGCAAGACTAATAAGGAACCTGAAAGTAGTTGCATCCACCATAGGAGAGTAAGTCTCTTCATAATCAATTCCAGGTCTTTGTGAGAATCCTTGTGCGACTAAACGTGCTTTATACCTCACAATTTCTCCATTTTCATTCCTCTTTCGTACAAAGACCCATTTATGTCCTACTGGTTTTACACCTTTAGGTGTACGGACTACTGGTCCAAATACTTCTCTTTTAGCGAGAGATTTTAATTCTGCATCTATTGCTTCCTTCCATTTTGGCCAATCACTTCTTTGTGTACACTCTTCAATAGATGTTGGTTCATGATCCTCATCCATAATATCAACTCCTACATTGCATGCAAAAATATCATCGACGTCGATTTGCTTTCGGTTCCATTTTATTCCAGACATGACATAATTAATTGAGATCTCATCATTATCAGGTACCTGAATTTCATTCTTTGTCATGTTTGAAGTCTCTTCTAGAGATCCTTCGTTCGTAATTATTTCCTCGGTTTCACCATTGCCAATTTCTGCTCCTTTTCTTTTTCGAGGATTTTTATCTTTGGAACCGATAGGTCTACCACGTTTCAAACGTGCCTTAGACTCATTAGCAGTTTGATTTTGTCCTTCTGGAATATTTATTCTTATCGGAGCATTTACAGCTGGTATATGTGATTTGATCACACTTTTTGGGTCAGTAAACGCGTCTGGCAACTGATTTGCCAAGCTTTGTAAATGAATTATCTTTTGGACTTCTAATTCACATTCTTTAGTCCAAGGATCAAGATAAGACATTGATAATTCATTCCAATGTATATCTTTTTCCAGCTTTTTATTTTCTCCCCCTAGAGTTGGAAAAACAGACTCATTAAAATGACAGTCTGCGAATCGAGCCTTGAATAAATCCCCCGTAGATGGCTCAAGATATTTAATTATTGATGGAGAATCATATCCAGCATATATTCCCAACCTCCTTTGAGGACCCATCTTAGATCGCTGTGGTGGAGCAATTGGAACGTATACAGCACATCCAAAAACTTTCAGATGGGAAATATTTGGTTCCTGACCCAGAATCAGTTGTGATGGGGAGAACTTTAGATTACTTGTTGGCCTGATGCGAATCAATGCTGTTGCATGTAATATAGCATGTCCCCAAGCAGATATTGGGAGTTTTGATTTCATTAGTAATGGTCTAGCAATCAACTGTAGACGTTTGATCAAAGATTCTGCTAAACCATTTTGTGTGTGAACATGTGCTACAGGATGTTCAACGCTTATCCCAATGGACATGCAATAGTCATTAAAAGCTTGAGACGTGAATTCACCAGCATTATCAAGGCGAATTGCCTTTAAGGGAAAATCTGGAAAATGAGCTCTTAGTCTAATCAACTGAGCAAGTAATCTCGAAAACGCCAAGTTTCGAGTTGACAACAAGGATACATGTGACCATCTACTAGATGCGTCAATTAAAACCATAAAATATCTAAAGGTTTCACATGATGGGTAAATCGGCCCACAAATATATCCTTGTATTCGTTCCAGAAAACTTATTGATTCTGAATTGATTTTTACTGGTGAAGGCCGTATAATCAACTTGCCTTGTGAACAAGCAGCACATGAAAAGTCATTAGAAATAATCTTCTGGTTCTTTAATGAATGTACACATGAATTAGAAATAATCTTTCGCATCATTATTGTACCGGGTGGCCTAACCGGTCATGCCAAACTTTGAGGTTTTCTGTGGACTTACGAACTACTATAGCATTTGCTTCAATTGTATTAATTGTAGTATAGTAGAGTCCAGTGGAGAATGCATGTAGTTTTTCCACAATGTCTTTAGAGCCTTGGGTATTACTTGTGATTTGAAGGTATTCGATATTACCTTCACTCGTAGTCTCAATATGGTATCCATTTCTGCGGATATCCTTAAAACTTAATAAATTTCTTTGAGACTTAGGGGAGTATAATGCATCAGTAATTTCGAACTTTGTTCCCATAGGCAATGATATATTTGCTCTTCCAGAGCCTTCTATTATCTTAGCACTACCTGTTACGGTACTTACACTTGCTTCTTTCATTGTCAAACAAGTGAAATAATTCTTATTTTTCAAAATAGTGTGGCTAGTTGCACTGTCTGCCAAACATAAATCTCCACCATTCATTTTCTTCAAAAGATAAATAAATAAATTAATCGTTGAAAATAAAAAAAAAAATTGAGAAAATATTATATATTCTTATCGTATAAAAATATTTAAGAAGCAATGATGTCAATTTACTAGATACCTTATTTATATTGACGAGCATATATTAATCTACCTATATATTCCAAATCTTATCATATTAGATAGTTTAGATTTGGAAATTGACATTATTTTCATAATAAGACAAAAACAAAATAAGGCAAGAAAATGAGGTAATCATTAAGACCGTTTACAAATAATATCATCGACAATTAATAAATTTAGGCAATATATGATATAACTTGAAAACACAATAAAAACATAATCTTTTATTTATTAAAACGTGATGAGATCAATGAAATATTAGAACATATAGAAATATACATATTAAATCAAAAGATATAACTTGTAATTATTGAACGTAATAAAAAATATAGAATTGAATTCATTAAGATAAACCATGAATCGATAATAAACATGGTTTAAATACATGATTAAATCATGGCAAATATCAATACATTATTATTCTAGATAAGTATTGATAATTATCTCAATTATGAATAAGATCAGAGATCATAATCGTGAAGGCATAGCCTATCATAACGATATTCAGAGAAGACATCACTTATCATCTTAGAATAAGACATAAACTAAACATAAACTAAATCTCACCTTTTCGGTGTAAGAAAATAGAAAAGGAGAGACTATCGTGCTGATAACGTGTTGTGAATAGAAGAGAGATAGAAGAATTAGTGATGATTATTCCAATGAATGAGGACTCCTTTATATAGGAGTACAAGAACTTGGAGATCAAGTAAACCCTAGAGTACAAGTAATTCTAGAAGCTACTACGAGATGGGCCTTATAATGGGCATCCATCTTATTATTCATAACACAAATTGCCAATTTTGGGAATTTTTAAGAGGTAAACAAAGAAACCGCATCTGAAGTAGGGGATTTTCAAATCGGTTAAACCGCTCTGCTCCAATTCGAACCAAAATGATCGATTCAAAAAACAAAATCGTGTTTTGTAACAAAACTAAGCTTCCTAGAATAGCTTTGTTGTGGAAGCTCTGTGGTCTAGTTGTTGACCAAGAATTTATTAATGCTCTTATACTAGCATATGTGGAGTTCGATTTCTCGTATATAAAAGTTATGCAGATTAATGGAGAGATGTAGCTTACATCATTCTTATTATTGTTTTAGTTTATTTATGTGTCTTTCCGTTTTGAGTGTTCTTTTAATTATCTTTTGGTTTTAGATGAAACTTAGAGATAGTGTTTATTTCTAGCTGGTTTTAAGGAAGTCGATGTTATCTTCTTATGTTATAAAAAGAGAGTGTTTATTTCTTATGTTTCCTTCTCGACTTAAGTCTTTGCATCTCTCAAACCTTCTAAGGAAGAAGCAATGTGAGATCTAAGCAACAAGTATGACTGAAATCCATTGATCGTCGATAAATTTTGTGAATCCTCTCCATTAGTTGGTATCAAACTTTTTCGTTCCTCAATCATGCCTATGAAGAACACGATGACGCGTCTCGAGGTTCCCTAACAACTTTCCAGCAGGACATGTGCAACTTTTTGCGCACAAGTGTTGAGGCGGCCTTACGCACAACACTCGACGTCCGTAATCCAACACCACTGTAGCCTCGAGAGCAACAATTTTTTGCGGCATATGATGATATTAACGAAAATGATGTCGGTGATAACCCATTCGCCCTCTAAGTAATCGCGAGCTACAAGATGAAGTCTTAGCAGCTCAGCGTGGTGATCATTGTCAGTGGGAAACATGGTTAAAACTTGATCTTACATAATTCACCGGGAGTTTACAACCTGAAGAATTTTGGAATTGGATCTGCAACGTGAAAGAACTATTGGTTTTAAACAAGTACCAGATGAGATGTGAGTTCACTTGTGGCAACTCGTTTCAAGGGCCGAGCTTCGGCATGGTGGCAACAAGTGAAAGCTCAACGTGTGCAGGCTGGAAACAACAATGTCGCGGCATGGGAAAAGCTCAAACGGAAGATGTGAAAAGCCTTCTTACCATTCAACTATTCTGGCGCAATTTATACTTGGTTCCAGAATTTGCGACAATGGGCTAGATCCTTGGACGGGTATGCTACAATTTTTTTTATGTGCTACTCTGAGAACATCATCTCTAGAAACGGAGGATCAGTTGGTTTCACGCTTTAGTGGAGGACTTTGACAACAAATTTAGAACATGCTGCCATTAGCGGAGGCAGAGAATGTTTTCGTAGGGGGCAATTCTGAAGGTTAAATAAATTATAGAGAGAATTATAAAGAATTAATGGAAATTTATATGAAAATTTTAAAAAGCATTGGGGGCATATGCCCCCCTCCCAATGCATGTGGCTCCGCCACTGCATGCTGCTACAGTTTAATCCAACATATGTTTTAGAAGCACACCAACAAGCTCTGCTTATCGAGCATAATCCAAAGGGTACACAATCAGAATTTTCGTCCCAGTCTTCGCACGTTCATACTGGTACAATCGACACATCGAATTATATTGATGCTCAAGATAACTCTGTGTTCAGTTGCGTATCACCAAAAATTCTCTCGATGCTTTAACTGGACGAAATCAATGTTTGCGACAATTAAGATTAAATTGCAGTGAACATGGCATCGCCAGTACGATTGTTTTAAGGCTAATCATCGCATATTACTAAGAGATGATGAACTGCATTATGAAGATTATAGGGATGATCATGACAAGGTCAAAGAAGACTTTGTTTTTGGAGACATAGGGAGCTTATTGGTAGTTCGACGCAGCTGCCTTTTACCCCATGACTAGAGGGATCATGGCTCTGCATCAACATCTTTCTCTCTTCTTGACAATTAAAAGGAAGGTTTTCCTTTCATGATCGACTCCGGGAGTTGTACCAATGTCTTCTTTGAGGAAGAAATGCAGATTTTTGCTCTGTTTATCGAATCACATCATATCCCCTACAAATTGGATTGAGTAAACACGCAAACAAATTTATGCATTTCAAAGTGTTGTCGCTTGCCTTTTTCGGTTTGCTCTAACTACAAAGATCTTATCTTGTGTGATTTCATTCCAGTGGAAGCGTACCACTTGTTGTTGGGTCATCCGTGGAAATATGATCGACATACAATACATGATGGGTTTGCTAATACATATGCCTTTACATTTGAGCATACAAGTTTTACTCTCCTTCCATCACAAGTGACATCTCCTCAAGCTAGCGAAGGTAAAGGAATGATAGGTTGCCTCGTATGCAGGGAAGAAAGTTCTCTTCTTAAACAAAACAAAATTTCTACTGAAATTGGTTCTTCTGATATTGTTTGTGTGTTGATGTCTTTGTTTCTTTCTCGTGAAGATCTGCAGGAAATCCCGATTGCGTTTCAAGACCTTGTCAAGGAGTTTGGTGATGTGTTCCATCAAAATTACAAGGTACTTTGCCTCCTCTTCGAGATATTCAACATCACATTTATCTTGTACCAAACGCCTCCCTCCCAAATCGTCCTCTCTATAGAATGAGCCCAGCTGAACACGATGAACTGAGACGATAAGTTGAAGAGCTGCTCTCCAAAGGTCATATTCGCGAAAGCCTTAGCCTTTGCGCATTTCCCGCCCTTTTGATCCTTAATAAAGACGGTTCATGGTGCATATGTGCCGATAGCATGGCGATTAAAAAGAACACAATGCGTTATAAATTTTCTATTCCACGCCTAGACGAACTGGTAGATTAAATTGGTCGCACAACGATCTTTACCAAATTGGACCTTGAAAGCGGGTATGACCAGATTTGGATAAGGCCATTGGATGAATGGAAGACGACATTCAAAACTCGAGAAGGTTTGTTTGAGTAGCTTGTGATGCCTTTCAGGTTGTCTAATGTCCAATAACATTTATGAGAGTAATGAACCAAGCTCTCTGACCTTTAATTGGTAAGTATGTCGTGGTGTATTTTCATGATATTCTCATCTTTATTACATCTTTGACTGAGCACATGGTCCATCTTTGTGAAGTTCTTGTGGTCTTACGAAGGGAGCATTTATTTAGGGCGTTGAAGACGTGTTCGTTTGGAGCATCACATGTTCTTTTTCTGGGTTACATTGTTTTTGGCGTGGATTGGAAGTTGATCCATCTAAGATAGAAGCGATTTGTTCTTGGCCTCCTCCAACATCAGTTTTCTAGTTACGCAGCTTCCATGGTTTGCTTCGTTCTACTGCAGATTCAACCCTCATTTTAGCTGCATCATGTCACCAATAACCAATTTCACCAACTCAACTTCTTTGGTATGGACATATGAGGTTAGTCGCGCATTTGAAACCATCAAAACTAAACTTACGACAACTTCTGATACAAAACTAAACTTACGACAACTTTTGAGCTGCATTTAGACACTTTTAAGTCGTGTATATGCACAGTCTTAAGCCCGAATGGTAAGCATGTAGCGTATTTTAGTGAAAAGATTGCGAAATCTCCTGGACGATATAACACGTACGATGTTGAGGATTACGAAGTGGTTCAGGCAATAAAACATTGGAGTCATTATTTTTTTCATCATGAGTTTGTTGTATACATTGATCATGATGCATTGAAACATTTGAGTTCTCAAGAAAAGATATCGGTTAGGCACGCATCGTGGTTTTCTTATTTGCCGCAATTCACCTTTGTTATCAAACATACTGCAAGTACACTTAACAAGGTAGAATATGCTCTTAGTCACCAACACGTTTTATCTAGGAGATCGCTACTTTGATAAAATATGGACTGATGTGCAAGTGAATTTGATTGATGAGTTCTTTGTTTGGATGCCTTTTTGTTCTGCGGTTTGCAGTTATGTATTATAGAGGGTAGTCTTCGTTTGCAGATTATTCAAGAACTTCATTCAAAGGGGTATGTTGGGAGAAATAGGACGTTACATCTGGTCGCAGAGTCTTACTTTCGGCCTACTATGTGTAGCGACCTTGAATGTTTTGTTCGACAGTGTGTTGTTTGCATGACATCTAAGGGATATGCGTTGAACGAGGGCTTGTATCTTCCATTACCAATCTCGACACATCCATGGACCGACATCAACCTTCCTCGTACCAAACGCGCTTATGATTCTATATTTGTGGTCGTTGACATATTTTCAAAATGGTCCATTTTGTGCCTTGCAAGAAGATGATAGTTGCATTGCATGTTGCTACTTTGTTCTTTCGTGATATCTATAAACTTCATGGATTGCCTCTGTCTATCGTGTCAGACCATGATTCACACTTTCTCAACCATTTTTGGTGTTCGCTTTTGTGAATGTTTCGTACTAAGTTGGATATGACCTCTACATATCACCCTTAGAAGAATGGACAAACAGAGGTCATAAACATGTCTTTGGATAAACTCTTGCAATTATTAGTTGGCGACAAAATCAAATCGTGAAAAAATTTCTCGTGTTTATGGTGTCACTCCTCGCAGTCCTTTGGATCTCAATGTTGCACCGGATAGAACTCGTCTGCATGGTCGCACATGTGAATTTGTAGAGGATTTGGTGGACTTACACTCTCAGATTGATACTAATCTTGAGCAAGCAACTTCAAAGTATAAAAACGACACAGATGCTCACCGGAGAGGTTAAATTCGACGTTGGTGACAAGGTCTGGGCAGTTCTTACGAAGGATCGGTTTCCTGCAGACACTTACAATAAGCTGAAGCCACGCCGACTTGGTCCTTTAGAGGTGTTTGAAAAGATAAACAATATTGTGTATTGCCTCCATATTCCTACAACGATGAACATGTCGGATGTCTTCAATGTCAAGAACTTGGTACCATTTGGGGATTCAAACAGAAAATAAAATTTGAGGGAAAATTTTCTGTTACCTCGGGGAAACTAATGTAGCTTACATCGTTATTAATTGGTGTTTTGGTTCACTTATGTTTTCATCGGTTTTGGGTGTTCTTTTAATTATCTTTTAGGTTTAGATAAAGCTTAGAGATTTAGTGTTTATCTCTAGCTTGTTTTAAGGAAGTCAATGTTATCTTCTTATGCTTATAAAAGGTGAGTCGACTCGGTGTTAAATCGATATTGTTTGATTAATAAGAGAATCCTTCTCGAATTATGTCTTTGCATCTCTCAAAACTTTTGAGGAAGAAGCAAACGTGATATCTAAGTAACACGTGTGACCAAAATCCATTGATCTCGAGAACTATTATCAATACTCTCCATTATGGAGGAAAGCTTATAACTAAATCTTAAGCGTGGTTCTAGAAGAGCCATCCATCGTAGTCGTGAATTATCATGAAATGTATATTGTTATATATAAAATTGTCTTTGTAATACTTTTATAATTTGTATCAGAGTTAGAGCGGTTTTATTATTTAATATGATGATTTGGAATCCATTAAAACTGTTGCTAAGGAAACCATATGGTAAAATGGTTTAACAGATGCATTTTTCAATATATGAATACATAATCTTAATTGGGACCAAATAATAAAAGAAAAGAAAATCTGATATAAAACTAAAATTTTCTGAAAATAATGATATATTTAACTAAAAAGCACATTCCAACCAAAACAAAAAAAATGATAAACTGAATAAAACCAAAATTTACATCCTTATTTTGAGAAAATATTTGTCAAGTTTATAATAAAACTAGATTTTTTATTTGTGTTTAAGTCTATATATTAATAATTTATTTATATATTTTTTGCCTAATAAAAAGATTTATATAGATTTTTGTTTTATAAAAATATATTTAAAATATAAGGTGTCGCTTTTTACAACTTGTGTTTTTATAACATTATAAGTTTTTGTACGTGAAACAACAATAAATTAATTAGTTTTTACATAATTAAATAACTACTTTAGTTCAAAGATTCATTGGAACATCTCCTCAGGAACATCGCTCCTCTAGTGCCCAAAACATTCTGCTGGATGCAGATCACATAACGCATACTTCTATGCGTTTGGGATCTTCCATTGATAATGTTACCATCACTATTTCAAGAGCCAATCATGCAAGAAAACAAGCAGAAGAAAGGAAAGTCACAAGAGCAGTATTAGAAAAAGAAGGTAGTCCACAACCTCCTTCAAGGTGCAAGAGAAAAGAAACTTCTTGGAGCTTCCAAAGAAGGAACTGTGTGTAGACCCAATCGGCTTATCTAGGAATGGAGCTTCAACGTCAATTTGTCCTCCAGTTCCAGATACGGTTATAATCTCTGCATCCATAAGAAACATAGTGGATTTTCAGAATCCACCACAACCTCTCTTCCTTAGCGATTGTAGCGTGAAATTGTTTGGGTATGGGGAGTAAGCTGACAAATTCTATACTCAGGGAGACGCGCCGTAACAACTTCCTTGATATTCTCTTCATGATGGAAATAAAGAGACATGACCAATATGTTTCCCAAAATCTTACGGAATACAACTACGCCAATCATTTCACGGTTCCTCATGTTGGGATCAGTGGAGGACTAGCTCTTGCTTGGAAGGAAGATGTCTCTCTTGATTCTGCTATCTACTCCAAACTTCATATACAAAAAGGTGTGCTCCAAAGGCAATTCCTTCTTTGTCACCTCTGTATATGGAGATCCAAAAAAAAAAAAAAGGCTCTTAGTCTTGTCAGCCATCTCTGAGTTTGAAGACACTAGATCATAAGCTTGGTTACTTTAGGATATTTTACTGATATTCTAGAACAAGAAGAAAAGATAGGAGGACCTCTTAAATCCATTAGCTCGCTCATCGAATTCGGAAGCTTCATTTATCATAACGGGGTATGGAATGTTAAACACTCTAGCTCTTTCCTTTCATGGAGAGGCATCCGACATAAACATTTTTTATAGAGAGAGAAATGACATATCATTATCTAATGTTGCCTGGAATGAAGTTTCCCTTCATGAATCTCCAAATACCTCATATATGAGGGATCAAATCATCGCCCCCTACTTACTATAGTAGATGAGACAAGAGTCAAATGCAGAGGTCTTTTATGGTTTGAAAACCGTCTGCGTGATAAAGAGGACATCTTTCAGATTGTAGACACAGCTTGGGATGAGAAAGCCTCAAACTCTCTTCTCACAAAAATAAACCGTTGTTGACAAGACATTCTCCTTTGGACTCGAAATCAAAATCAAAACAGTGGTCTAGGGATTGCCAAGCTTAGGATCTATCTTGAATCATCACTGTCCAATGCAATCCCAAATGCTATTCTCATAGCCTCCATATTTGGAAAATTCATACAAAGAAGAGGAATTGTTGTGGCGTCAGAGAAGCCGCATTGCTTAGCTTAATAATGGAGATAGAAATACAAGCTTCTTTCACGCCTCAACTAAAGCCAGACGTCTCCAAAACATGTTCACAATCATAGAAGACAAAACGGAGTGGACCATCACGAAGAACATCAATTTGTTAAAATCATCTCTAACTACTTTCGGAATATATTTTCCTCGAACTTGAATGAGGATTTCCAAACATTCAACGAGTTTCTCTCACCGAAGATCTCCTCTGCTTGGACCAGACTTTCTCTCCTAGTGAATGCAAGAGGACTTAGTTTCAAAGAATTTCAAACGTTCAATGACTCCCTTCTCGCAAAACAGTTAGCGGATTGCTAAGAACCCCTCCTCTCTTCCAGAAAGAGTTCTTCTTGGAAAATACTACCAGCATTCCTTCTACATGGAGGTGGATAACGTCTAAGGATCTTCACACGGTTGACAATATCTTCTTGCAGGGAGAGAAGTTCTGAAGAAAGGATGTGGCTGGTTAATTGGTGATGGTTCCCAAATTAACATTTGGTGTGACCCTCGGTTGTCTAAAGTGGAAACATAAAGACCAGTTAGTCCTTCTCCCCAAGATGCTCTTGACATCCATCAAGAAAAAAATACTTGGAACGCCATTAATCACTATTTACCTTCTTACGCAACAACTATTTTACAAATGACTCTCTCCAAGTCAGTTTTTTCAGATAACTTTACTTGGTTATCTGCAAAATCAGGACAATACTCCTCTAAATAAGGTTGGTAGTGGAACGTTTGGCAGATCAAAGCTTCCCCAAAGATTAAAACCTTATTCTAGAAAGCTTCAGCTGAAGATTTACCAGTAGGTGATCAGTTGACAAGACATGGAATTCTAGCGCAAGACGACTGGCATTCATTGTGGCCAACTCGAAACTATCTCACATCTTTTCTTCGACTGAGATTTTGAAAAGAAGATCTAGGATTAAGATCCAATCGTCTCGGCCTCTGCCCCCTTCAATCTTAGTGATTGGATCTCTCCCTCTCCTTTGATTCAACTTCAATCTCCTATTTACCCTTAGATCATGTGGAATATTTGGATTGCGCGTAACGAGGTTATCTTTGATAATAGACGATTCTCTGAGTTCAAAACCTTGACCAAATCTTCTCTCGATGCTCGATGTTGGGAACAAGCACAACATCATCTGCCTTCACCTCGATCACCTTTTATCAAAGCTTTTGGCCAAGATTAAAACCTTCTTCTAAAAAGATTCAGCTGAAGATTTACTAGTAGGTGATCAGTTGACAAGACATGGAATTCTAGCGCAAGACGACTTGCATTCATTGTGGCCAACTCGAAACTATCTCACATCTGTTCTTCGACTGAGATTTTGAAAAGAAGATCTGGGATTAAGATCCAATCGTCTTGGCCTCTGCCCCCTTCAATCTTAGTGACTAAAGCTCTCCCTCTCCTTTGATAGGAGATTCGACTTCAGTCTGCCATCAACAAGGTGTTCAACTCCTATCTACCCTTTGATCATGTGGCATATTTGAATTGCACGTAACAAGGCTATCTTTGATAATAGACGATTCTCTGAGTTCAAAACGTTGACCAAATATTCTATCGATGCTCGATGTTGGGAACATGCACAACATCATCTGCATTCAGCTCGATCACCTTTTATCCCGTTGGCACCTATTCCGCCAATTGGAGAAATTTGCTGTGTTTATGCAGCTTGGAATTTCCAATCTAACCGATGTGGATTCAGTTGGATCTAACACGGCTTTGCGGAGACCTCGTTCGGGTCAACTTCAATGAAATTTAATTCCTCATAATGGCGTTGTTCGTTTCGTTGCAGCAAGCGGCTGCGGCAATATTGCCGCAGATTCTTGTTCGTTTCATAGCCGAAGACGCAGTCGCAGCCGCATGTTGTTGTTCGTTTGGAAGAAACATTCGCAACCGCAACCACAAGTATCTAGCGAACACAAAAATGTTGACGCAGCCGCAACCGCAGTTACTTTTGACAACCAAACGAACACAAATAAAGTTGGCGCAGTTGCAGGTACCTGCGGCTAAATACTAATTTTTTCAGCGTCGCGTTTAACCGCATACCGCAATTCCCTGCGGCAATCAAACAAACATAAATTATTGTCGCAGCCGCAGCCGCAGATACCTGCGGCAACCAAATGAACAACCCCAATATTTTTCTTCTTCGGCATTGGATCCGAAGCATGGGATATATTGTTTCTGCTCTGGATCGTGCCCTTCAATTAGAGAACGAATTCTTCAATTGAGATCAAACTCTCTTTCTTATGAGGCTTCTAAAATCTTCTGACCTGCATATTGATCTTCATGGAGGCCACCAAGACATCAGATCTTTGCAACCTCTTTTTACCTCTATGTCTTTCGTTTATGGTTTCGATAATTCCTTTGTAGACTGTTTGGCCAATGGAGCTCTTAGTTCTCTTAATGCTTTGTATTCCTAAACTCTATTTATAATTAAGTAAGATTTGACAAAAAAAAAACTAATTTATTAAAAATACTAATATGTATAAATCACAATAGAAGAATAATTTTTATACATTTTTTAGGAAATTATGTGTTAAATTATTGGGCAAATTGCTTAAAATGCCCTCAAATTTGATTTTAAATAAAAGTGTACTTCCAAACTTGAATCAAATATAAAACTGATTTTGTGGCCTTATGAAATTACCGCGCTGTCCTTACGACCAAACCAAAAAATGGCAAACACAATTACGATTATAACCTTCGACTATTTCAGACTTCTATAGATGTCTGAGACGTCAGACTCCAATAGAATTCTGACACAGAATTAATTACTAAATTTAAATTTTAAAATTATTAAAAAAATATTTTGTCAAAACTTTTATATACATAAATTATATATAAACAATTTATTAGTATATAAATTAAAATTTTATAAAATTGAGTCATATTAAACTATGTTAGTTAAGTATGCCTTAGAACATACTTTGTAATGGAACATTTACATATAACTTACATATAACCTTAGGGTTAGTTAGATTCATGGTTTAGGAAATGGTCACATTTGAAAAAATTACATTTGCACATGTATGTTATAATGGTGATATAATTAACGAATTTGATGTGTCCTAGGTGTTTTGTTTAAATATTTTCCAATGTTAAGTGAAAAATATTAGATTTAAGGTTTATCATACTTCTATAGAAGTCTGAATTTAGGGGTTTCGTAAATACTTGGGATTGAACCAAATATACCTTAAATAATTAAAATTGACTAAATTTTATGTAATTTTAATTTACATATGTCCAAAAGTCTCATGTTTAATTTATGTCCAAAAGTCCCCACTAGATTTAGGGTTTATCAGACTTATATAGAAGTCTGAATTTTGGGGTTTCGTAAATACTTTGAACCAAATATACCTTAAATGGTTAAAATTGACTAAATTTTATGTAATTTTAATTTACATATGTCCAAAAGTCTCATATTTAATTTATGTATCCGAAATTTTCCTCAAAATATTTTTTAATAATTTTATTATTTAAATTTTCAACTTAATTATCTCTCAGAGTTCTCGTACGTACGTTATAATGGAACATTTACATATAACTTACATATAACCTTAGGGTTAGTTAGACTCATGGTTTAGGAAATTCACATTTGAAAAAAAATATTTGCACATGTATGTTATAATAGTGATATAATTAACGAATTTGATGTGTCCTAGGTGTTTTGTTTAAATATTTTTCGATATTAAGTGATAAATACTAAATTTAGGGTATATCAAGTCTGAATTTTGGGGTTTCGTAAATACTTTTAACCAAATATTGTTCCATAGTACTTGAGAGTTTGTGAATTTTCATTCATATTGTTCCATAGTAGTTAGTTTGTGACTATTCTAAACGAGTTTGTTGTTTATTATAAGATTTCTATATAATATGATGGTATTTAAGTAGTAATTATTAGATTTAGGGTTTCTCAGACTTCCAGAAAAATCTGGTTCAAGTATTTATACTTGTCATAAAGTCTTATTTCAGACTGCATATGAAGTCTGAAACTTCCCGCCTTTTCGAAAATTTTCACATGAAAACTTTTCAAAAAGGCAAGAAGTTTCTGCCTGATAATTTCAGAATTTCCGCTCAATTCAGAAATTCCTTCTCAGACTGCATATGAAGTCTGATATCAGATATTTTACAATTTTTAATTATTAAAAATTTGGCGGCAAAGTTTCCCTCCAGTTCTCTCCTCTTATCTAAACTTATTTTTTACACACATATAACAGCCAGAAAAAAACCCTTCACATTCTTCCTTTTTTTACTACCTCTCTCTCTCTCTCTCTCTCTCTCTCTCTCTCTCTCTCTCTCTCTCTCTCTCTCTCTCTCTCTCACTCTCTCTCTCACTCTCTCTCTCTCTCTCTCTCTCTCTCTCTCTCTCTCTCTCTCTCTCTCTCTCTCTCTCTCTCTCTCTCTCTCTCTCTCTCTTTTATAAAACCTCTCTAAAATTTCTCATCCAAAAATGTTCTCAAGCTTATTCTCTCATATGAGTTCTTATGTATGTGATTCATAGTTGATTATCTTTGAGCTGCGAAATAGGTGAGTGGATCGGTTCTGATTTAGTGTTTTCAAAGGTTTTTTAACTGAACCAATTGAGACTTTTGACATAGACTTTTGGTTATACATTTAGATTTGCTCAAACAATCCTTTATTATCCATTTCTTGGAGACTTGTTCGCTAACTAATGCAAGAGCTCTGTGTTTTTGCTTTTTCAGGTGCTTGGTTTAAGGTTGATCCAGATGACTCTCCAAAGAAGCTGGAGTTGGGGTTTATTATGTGCTAATGGCTCATAAAATTTCACTGTTACGAGGAAAACGAAGTCTGAGAGTATAATACCAGACTACAATAGAAGTCTGAGAAACTCTCAGACTTCCAGGTAAATCTGGTTCGAGTATTTAGACTTCTCGAAGTCTTATTTCAGACTGCGTATGACGTCTAAAATTTAAATGTTTTTGAAAATTTTCACACGAAAACATTTCAAAAAGGCGGAAAATTTTTGCCGAAAATTTCAGAATTCCCGCTCAATTCAGAAATTTCTTCTCAGACTGCATATGAAGTCTGATACCAGATATTTTACAATTTTTAATTATTAAAAATTTGGCGGCAAAGTTTTCCTCAAATTCTCTCCTCTTATCTAAACCTATTTTTTACACACATATAACAACCAGAAAAAAAAATCTTCACATTCTTTCTTTTTTACTACCTCTCTTTTTCTCTCTCTTTTGTAAAACCTTTCTAAAATTTCTTATCCAAAAATGTTCTCAAGCTTATTCTCTCATATGAGTTCTTATGTATGTGATTCATAGTTGATTCTCTTTGAGCTGCGAATAGGTGAGTGGATCGGTTCTAATTTAGTGTTTTCAAAGGGTTTTTAACTGAAACAATTGAGAATTTTGACATAGACTTTTGGTTATACATTTAGATTTGCTCAAACAATCCTTTATTATCCATTTCTTGGAGACTTGCTCGCTAACTAATGCAAGAGCTCTGTGTTTTTGCTTTTTCAGGTGCTTGGTTTAAGGTTGATCCAGATGATTCTCCAAAGAAGCTGGAGTTGGGGATAATTATGTGCTAATGGCTCATTAAATTTCACTGTTACGAGGAACACGAAGTTTGAGAGTCTAATACAAGACTACAATAGAAGTCTGAGAGTGAAAATTCAACATGAAGTCTTATATTAGACTAATTTTGAAGTCTGAAGTTTGATACTAAATTAGGTGTTTTCTAATTTTTGTAGATTTTTACTGGTTATTAGACTTCTTGTTTAACACATTGTATTGTATTAGATTATTGGATTATCAAATCAAAGAAAGAAAGTTCTCCTTATGTATTATGCTTGTAGAAAAATACAAAGTTGTATAAATTTATTTTGTCTACTCAAAATCAACAAGGAATTTTGTTCATTGAAAGTATACAATATCAAGAAATGGGTTAGTTTAACCTTGGAAGAAAACATTACTCTTTGGATTACATATACCAACATATGACAAACTAAAATAACCTTAAGTGGTGATGAATTGGTCGTCAGACCTCTATTGCTGTCTGATTCTTATGAGCTAAAAGTTTATAAAATTAACAAGTCCAAATGTCAAGTTCGTTCTCTCATCATCACATTAGCGATCTTACTGAAAAAAGCTTATAAACGCTCTACATGTGGTTGTGTAGCTCATCTTAATCCCAATCTACTTCTTCATTGATACTTTGATATGATTTGGTGTAATCAGTTCAATTATATCAAAGCATTCAATAAACAACCAACATATATAATTTGGAGTATGACGTTTACGCATAGACATTCGTTCCACCAGCTCGGATGCTACTAGCTACATTGCCAATATTATTCAAAAATTGATTCAAAAATAATTACCATATATAAAAATGTAAAACTCACACATAAAAAACATAGAAAACTAACACACATTTATAAAAATTAAAATCAACCAAATTAATCGCAAATATTCAATAAAATACATTTTAAAAGTTTTTAATATTTCAGACGTCTATAGATGTCTGATTGTAGTGCAACCAGACTTCTATGGTAGTCTGAAAAAGAGGGTATTTTTGCAATTGATTTTGAAATGTCAGACAGCGGATGCAGTCTGAAATCAATCAGACAACGTACGCAGTCTGCTTTGAAAAATTTTGAACTTTTTGTCAGACAACTTATGATGTCTGAGAAAAAAGGGGTAGTTTTGCAATTGAATTTCAATTGTCAGACTTCTCCAAAGAAGACTGATGATTGTCAGACTTCGGGAAAAGTCTTAAAAAAAAGTAGAGGTTAGTTTTGCAATTGATTTCGAAATGTCAGACAGCGGATGCAGTCTAACAAGAATTTCAGACAGCGAGGGAAGTCTGATAAAAACATCGCATTTTTGGTTTTTATCCAGCGTTGACCAAAATTCGATATTTCAGATGTCTATGATCGTCTGACAAAAGTTTGGAATTTCAGATGTCTATCGCCGTCTGATATTTTTTTCCTTATTTCCAGACAGATTTAGAAGTCTGACGACTTTTCGCTTATTCTGGTCAACATCTGAAAATTTGGGTCAATTGCAGTTTCTACCCCCCATTATTTTCAGACATCGGATCTCGTCTGACAAAAAGTAAAAAATCGGTCACTTTCTTGCCAGACTACATAAGAAGTCTGACTAAAAAATCAAATTTGAATCAATTGCAAAACTACCCTCTTCTTATTTTGACTTCTTGGTGACGTCAGATAATTTTTTTTTTTCAAAGGAATTTTTGAAAGTCAAATGCAAAACTACCCTCTCGTTGACCATAATTTTTCATCAGACTTCGTGGGAAGTCTGAAATCGCGAAACAGATATGAAAATCGGAGGATCTTGTGAAAATCACATAAATCTGATTTTGAGCTAGTTTTTACCTTACTCAAACACTCAAAACTTTTAGTTACATCAATACCCAACAAACCCAACTATTTTTATGCAAGAATAACCATTATCACAAGAGATCTAAATTTTAATTTTTTCAAAACGTGAAATAAAGAGATTTTTGAATGAAATTGGAGAGAAAATAAGAGAATAGAAGGTTGTGAGTTCTAATATGGAGTTTTGATGGCTCGAAATTGGTTGTGTGAAGCATTAGGAGCTCAAAATTGTTTGTTAATGGTGGTTGGGTGAATTGGAGAAGATGACAGTTTCGTAATTAAGTTAAATCTGAAAGGCTTTTTTTGTCTTTTGGTAAAAATATCAGACTTCATATGAGGTCTGGCGATGGTATTATCGTGAATACACAGATTAGTAGGGGGATATATTAGCGGAAAAAAGCAGAAGAAAGAAGAGGGTACTTTCGGGGTTGACTTTAGGGATGGGCATAATACACGGACCCGAAATACCGAACCGAATCCGAACCGAAAAAGTAGAACCGAACCCGAACCCGAACCGTCAAAATACCCGAACGGGTCTTAAACTCCTATATCCGAAGAACCGAACCCGAACCCGACCCGAACCGAGAACCGAATGAGTACCCGAAATATCCGAATTACAATTATATACCTAAAATATTAATTATATTTAGACTTAATATAACAAAATTATCTAAAATTACAATTATAAACTTAAATATATTAGTTATTTTAGGTTAAAATAACTAAATTATCAAAAATAAACAAAATATATGAAGGGTTTTGTTATATTAATCAAAATTTAACGAATTTTTATTTAAATATAACTAATTTTTATTTTTGTTTTATGTTTTTCGGGTACCCGAACCCGAACCGAACCCGAATGGAACCGAACCGAACCCGAACTGAAATTCTAAAATACCCAAATGGGTTTATATCTCTAAACCCGAAAACCCAAAAACTCGAAAAACCCGAACCGAACCCGAACGAGTACCCGAACGCCCAGGCCTAGTTGACTTCAATTTTAGGGGCATTTTTACAAACAGCCCTAAATTATTTGGTTGCGTTAAAATATTTGGTTTTTAGTCAAATGTCTGACTGATGTTGCGTACTTATGCATCTAAATTTTTTGATTTATGTTAATTTCAAATTCAATGGTATTCTGAATTAAAATATGGAAAGGAAATGGTTATTCTATTGCTAAAATGCAGACTGAACTCCGCGCGCGTATGTTCGAGGCAATCGAAAAAGAGGATCGAGTAATATTTAACAAAAGAAAAATTCACGAATAACTAAATGTTGTCACTAGTTTTGCTAGAAAGCTACAATGATCGTGCAAGACTTTATCATTAATATTGGTTTTATTTGTATTCTGCTATTAGATGATTTGTTTCTCATTTTTAATCTTTGCATCATTTATAGTTTATGGGTGTTTTCTCAATGTTTCACTACAAGAAAACCGTGCCATAGCTGCAGATTTTTTCGTAGCTATAGCCCAATTTTCGTAGCTATTTTCGATTTAGTTACGGATATCTACGATTTTAATCTCCATCTAAATGCTCGTAGCTATTGAGAATTCGTAACTATATGTAGCAACGTCTCTGCAAAATAGGTACGAACGTATCTGTAGCTATTGGCTACGGATAGCTACGACTCATGTTCGTAGCTACACTTGCTACGAATAGCTGCGAAACAAATCGTAGCTCTACGGATTGCTACAAACCAATTTGTAGCATTGCTACAACATATTTCGTAGCTAGTTAGCTACAAATGGCTACGGGTATCGTCGTGGCTATTTAGCTGCGACATCACTCATGTCTATTCGTAGCTAAAATAGCTAAGAATGGCTACACATATTTTCGTAGCCATTGTAACGAATATTGATTCGTAGATATTGAGCTACGAATGGCTACGTATGATTCGTAGCTACTGCTATGAATATCTTTAGATATGTCGTAGCTATTCGTCTACGGATAACTACGGACTAATCCGTAGCCATATTCTCCACGAACTTTATATGTAGCGATCCGTAGCTATGCTGATTTATACAAAAATCGAATTTGGTTCATATATTCCATATTGATTGCCAAATTGAATTTGAATGTTTCATATTAATCCTAAACACGATTTAATAACGTAAAAACATACTTATATTGATAGTTAAAACAGTTTTACATAACAAAACAAAAGAGAATTTACAAAAACCTAACTTAAACATGTTCAAATATTACAATTTACAACACTGCTCATGGAATAGTGTTGTCTGAGACCTGGTTGGGCTGCTTGCTACACTCAGAATGTGGACTTGGGGCAACAGATGCACCACGGGGAGCTTGTGGCCGGTAAGTCTTAGGGTCCACTCCGTTGATGCTCAGAAGAACTGTCATGCCCTGTTTCAGTTCATACACTATCTCCTTCAGTTCAGACATTTCCTCCTCTGCTGCAGCTTTCCTGATCATTGAAGAAGGTGCTGCCTCATTTGGATGAGGATCCAAGTACTGAATTGAGCCAAGTCCATAGATACGCCCCTTAGAGTTAGTTGCTTTTTGCAGAAGATGAAACAAATTTCAGTAAAAAAGACTAAATGGTAACACATTATCTAAATAATTTAGAAACTATACTCAACAACCAAACATCACAATTAAGAAACTATACTCAATAACCACACATTATCTAACATCATAACTAAGTAAATCAGAACATGACTTAAACTACATAGGCGGCCGTGAGCTGGAGGGTAGAGGGAGTTCCGTCAATAATGTCAGATCCCTGTGATCTCTCCATGGCCAGTGTCTCAGCTGCTGCTACAAGTACCTCTGCTCTTTTGTCTATGATGGTCCCATCCTTGCGAGCATGAGTCTTGTGAACTACAGCCATTGCAGGCGGTGTAGCTCCCAGCTCAATCTCCTATCATTCAAAAAAAAAATTACTATACAATGCAGAAACATAATTACAGATATGAATACAAAAGGATACATTAGACTTACCATCTCATATCGGATTCTGCTGTGGATTTGGATCCTAAAGTATACACGTGTTTGCCCATGCCTTCTGGATTTGAGGTTGCATTTTCTGAATTTTGTTTGTTCTTCTTCACGTGTTCAGCCTCCTCCCCGATGTCCAGCATTTTGTTCCAGTCGGCCAGTCCTATAAATTCTGGTTTCTTACCGGATCTCTTCCTCTTTCTTACTATGTCTCCAATCAATCTTATCAAAATGGTTCTCTAGCGCTCTCCCACCATATTATTGTGCTGCTCTTCCCAGTGGTACTTTTGCTACAACAAAGACATACAAATTTTGTTAGTAGCTATTTAGGTATTAGTAAACAATTTGTAAAAATATAGACTAATACAAAGAGACATACCACAAATGCGATCCACCACCCATTCTTCTTCGTCTGTGGAACCATAGTAAAGTTCCACCAAGGGACCCAGAAGTTAGACTGATAGCATGCCACTATATCCTTGCGTATACAATCATCTATGCCAAACTTGTGTGAAAGGGAGCATACCACATTAGCAAACACCAAGAATTATATCATTCGCATAAAGAGGCACTCAAACTCAGACACACAAGACAAGTGATTAAGCATGTAGTAGCCAAGACACATTACATTTCCATTAAGTAAAACAAAGGCACTCAAACTCAAACACACAAGCGATTGCCTAACTAGAACATACAAAACTCATCTAAACTCATCAAACATTCATTAAACAACTAATTCAAGACAAGTGATTAAGCATATAGTATAGCCGAGACAAATTACATTTCCATTAATCAAAACAGAGGCACTCAAACTCAGAAACACAAGCGATTGCCTAACTAAAACATACGAAACTCATCTAAACACACTACATAGCCGAAACTCATCAAACAATTCATTAATCATTCAGTAAGCATTCATTAACTTAAGAACAGAAGCATTCATCAGACTCATTACATAAGCAGACTAAAACTCATCAAACAATTCATTAATCATTCAGTAAGCATTCATTAACTTAAGAACATAAGCATTCATCAGACTCATTACATAAGCAGACTAAAACTCATCAAACTCACCACTATAATACTGAAGCGAGATTTAACAAAGACACACAAAACAAACACAAAAGTTCATACCTACAATAAAAATTTCAGACATTCAAACTCATCTAAACACATTACATAGCCGAGACTCATAAAACCATTCATTAATCATTCAGTAAGCATTCATTAACTTAAGAACATAAGCATTCATCATACTCATTACATAATCAGACTAAAACTCATCAAACTCACCACAATAATACTGAAGCGAGACTCAACAAAGACAGACAAAAACAACACAGAAGCTCAGACCTATAATAAAAAAAATTCAGACCTTCAAACTCATCAAAGAATAGAGACTTAGAACTCGGAACCAAACCAAACATTACATAACTCGGAACCAAACCAAATAGAGACTCACCATAGGGCGCCGTTAATCCTGTCTGGATGGAGGTGAGGCATGTTGCGTCGCTTAAGCGAATTCATGACTGCCTCTAAGCTAGGCAGTGGGTGGCGAGAGGCTGAGGAAGTGGAGGATCTCATCGTTCCAGGAGGAATGCGGCTTTGAGTCAGATGCCTTATGGGACGCCTTCCTCTTGGAGCCTCGCCACTCATATTCAACTACTTGCAAACAGAAGTAGTTATGGTTAGTTAATGAAGATATAAGATGAATCAAAAGACAGAAATCATTGAAACAGATGAATCGACACATAAATCGACATGCATGAGATGAATCAAGGTTTTGACAGGAAGCGATAGACTAAAATCGTGACATATCAATCAAGGGTTTGCCATGAATCGAGACTGAAACCTAAGCCCTAAATCGATACATGGTAACGAGAGACTGAAAGGAGGAGAGAGAGGATAGAGAGATCTTACCAACTGAGCCATATGATGTCGAGTTGAAAATGAATCGACAATTAGGGTTTGAGTGATGGGAAACAAAATTCGACAGAGATTTGAAAGATCGAGAGAATAGAGGAAGGCAAAGAGAGAAGAGAGAAGGAGATAGAGATAGAGAGATCGAGAAAGGAAGAGATGGAGGTTCAAAGTAAAATTGCAATCGCGAGAGAGAAGAACATGAGAGAGTTCGAGAGAGAAAGTTTTTTCGGCTAAGGAAAAGTGAGAGAAATCGTTGGGTATTAGGGTATTAGGGCTACAGGTAAACCGTAAGGCGGCAAACCGAAATAATTTCATGGTTATCCCGCAAAACTAAAATTATTTGGTTAAAACCGAAAACAATTTGGCGGTTTAATGAATTGATTCCGCGGTTAACCACGAAACCGAATTAAATTTGGCGGTATAAAGGAATTGATTTCCCGGTTAAGCCCGCTAAACCTTTTTTCATTTTCACTTAGCAATGGAATAAATCGTGACTATTTGTAGCAAAGGTGAAATTGAACCGGGTTTAACCGGGTTAAAATCTTAAATCATCGGTTAAACCAAATTTAAACCAGTTAATTAGGCGATTAAACCAAATTTCATTAGCTACGGTTTTCTCGTAACTAGTCATAGCTATCTAATTAAAAAATAATTGGGTTTAGAGTAATTAGATTCAATTTATTTTAATAGGATAGATAATAAAATATAATTATATTAAATTATGAATTAGAAAATATAATTATATTAAATTCTGAATTAAATTCAAAAATATAATTTCATAAATTAATTAGATTCAAGTTAGATTCTAAGTTATATTATTAGATTTCAATTTTAAGATTACAGATAATTACATTTATAAGTTAATCATTTAAAAAAAATTATTAATTACTCACAATATCTTTATTAAACATAAGCAGTTATTTAGTCATACAATCACAATTATCTTTACTAAACATAATTAATTATTTAATCATACAAATACATTATGCTTCTAAATTGTCTGAATCGGAATACTCGCTATAATGATCTTCCAAATTATCTTCAGAAACATATTCATCATCTGGATTAACCATCGGTATTGGCTCATACCCTGAAACATCTTCGACTGCATGTGCCTCGACTCGTAAAATAGCAGTGGATGGTATAACATGATCAATTGTGTCATTTTGTATTGTTGTAAGCTAGACTTCTTGAGTTTCAGAAAATCCTCTCGGCATAATCTGCGTTGTTTCCCACCATTCTTCTCTGGTAGGCCATAATCGTGGATAAGGAATATAAGTAACTTGATCACATTGCTCCGGTAATATAAAAGGATTGTACTTGTCATAGGGCATCTGCGGGCAAATATTAACAATATCGGATGGATGTCTTCGTATTCCTCGTCCGGTGTTGAACTAGTGGAATTTGAAAATCATTGTTTTTAGTTCAACATCTCCTGGATACTCTATCATGAAAATCTCTTCGATCAATCCAAAATACTCGGTCTCAGCGGTTCCCGGAACGTAAACACCATAATTCATCGTCTTCTTATTTTGTCCATGGCTTTCTGTATAGTAATGATATCCCCTCGAATAAAACATAGGCCATGGCATGATTTTATGCTTTGGACCTTGTACGAATTCTAACATGCACATATAGAATTTTAAAATGAGATAAGACAAGTGTATTACATTTAAAAAAAGAGAAATTCAAATGACATGCAAGAGGTGTTAATAAATATATGACAAGTATATTTCATTTTAAAAACGTATGTTGTCTGGACACCACGATGCAAACTGAGCATCTTTTTCTTTTGTCAATTCATCTGAAGTAATGGTTAGAAAATCAAATGCCATCTTTTCTTCAAACATCCTGTACATATAGTTTTAGTACTGAACATGAAATCAAAATGTAAAAATATAAATAAATATAACTAAAGACATCATACCTTTCGTACAGTTCAAAATCTTCGCAGTTGAGCCGTAAAATGTCTGAAGCACGTTATAATCCTCATCAGTTAACCACGTTGTTGCTGATTTGCCATTGATTCTTCCTACTTGTTGGAACATGGTCGAGACATCATGAAAATTGTAGGTGAACCGAATTTTCTTCACGTCTTCTTCAAGATCCGCAACTGGTGGATGTGTAATGTAATTGGTTGTCATGTAGGAAATCTTTTCGTTCAAAAACCGAGCTACTATTGATCCTCCAATTCGAGCTTTGTTTTTAACCTTCTTTTTCAGGTGATGCATGTACCTTTCGAAAGGATACATCCACCTATACTGGACCGGCCCGCCTAGTGCAGCTTCATCGGGTAGATGCACTGGAAGATGTTCCATCACATAAAAAAGCCAGTGAAAATATTTTTTTTTTCCAAATGGCAAGGCTTCATAGCGATATTTTCTTTCAATGTGGCAACATCTCCGGTACTTAACATTTTGGTCGATATATCTCGAAAAGAGAGCAATATCTGCATAAATTGAAATAATAGATGATTAGATCATACAATTAACCAAAATAAAATTTACATGTGAAAAAAAATAAATAAACTTTAATAATTATTACCTGAAATTGCCACATGAACAGCTTTTAGAAGTAGTTCCGAAAATGCAATTGGAAGAAGTAGTTGCATGATGACATGACAGTCATGACTTTATAGGCCTGGTATTTTTCCACTCTCCCATGTGCCATCCATCCTGATAGCGTGCCGTAGGCTGGCAAATCGCAGATCGTTCACATGGGAGCAGCTCGCATCTTGAAAATTTCTTGACGCGAAACATCGTAAGTCTCCACTCCGTCACTCCATAATTTTTTTAACTTTTCAATCAACGGTTGCAAGAAAATATCCAAGCTTTTTTGATGGTTTGGCCCTAGCAGTAATATAGATAGGAAGAAATATTCTCTTTTCATGAACAATCCCAGGGGTAAATTGAATGGCGTCACAATGACGGGCCAAAAAGAGTATGATTGTCTTCATACCAATCAGGTTAAATCCATTTGTTGATAAAAAGATAAAAATTACGACTCTCAGAAGCAAATGTAGGATATACCTCTTTAAAATGCTTCCATGTTCTTCCGTCTGAGGGATGATGCATTTCTCATTCCGGTGACACATGTTCCGCTTGCCACCTCATATGTGATGCAGTTGTATTTAATTGGTATAGTCGCTTTAGCCAACACCAAGTTGTAGATAAAACATCCTTTGTTTTTGGTATATTCTTCCCCGATCGACCCACATTTGGTTCATACCGATCTTTTCCACAAAACCAAAAATGTGACAACTCACGATCAACTCCCTTCCAAAATAACATACAATTCTCCTCGCACTCATAAATATTATGACATAGCAACCCAAGAGACCGCATCAACTTCCTTGTCTCGTAATATGATGTCAGAGTTGTATTAAGTGATGGAAGAACATAGCTAAATGTATGAGCGATATCGTCTTGGTATTCCTCCGAGATATTGAAATTTGATGAGGACATCGGATCATCCAAACCCAGCCCGGACGAGCGGTACGTACCGATCTCGACCATGAGGCTGGTCGAGCTGTTCTTGACCACACATAATGTAACTAAGGAGGTTAAGAAGGCCAAGGCATGTTCTACAAGGACAAATAACGTGGTATTGAGGATTCATCAGCCAACAACATATTTCAGGAGTAATGATCGTTCCAAAACCCAATTGGGGCGATCCCATTTGGAGATAGTCGACAACTGTCCACCCGGAGCCCTAACCGAGTCATGGAAGATGACCATAGAAGAATTGGTTCGAGCCAATCATACCAGACTTGATATCCACCAGAAAGTACTCTATGTGGAAGAGTTTGGTCAGAAGGATTCAGCCTTGGTTCGAGCTAATCTTGGAGTATGTCTAGAAGCTATCCATTTAGCCCTGTCCGCGGATATAGGTGCATTCAAGAGAGGATTACGATCAGACCATGATGATTCAAGCTACAAATCAACCTGTTCTGGAAATCCGACTCACCAAGGAATCTTCACAAAGTGGAATAACATCAAGACATTTTTGCTATAAAGAAGTTATGCCTGTTTCAAGGTAGGTGATTTTCAGGGAACCCGCTAAAGACCGACTTGCACATTTTGGAGTTCCCAGAACGAACCATGATTACTAAATAGTAAAAGAACTTGGTCTGGATTCTTGATTCATCAGGGAATGCATGAGAGTTGGAAACACACCAATTCCATCTCGTACGAAGAAGATACGCAAGATCAAACCCGTAGGTTGCTGGACCTGCCTTATTTGGAAGCTCAGGATTTAGTGAACTCCAGAACTATGTTTGGCGACCAGGAGAACGTGAAACATCTCCTTGGGTTTTCCCACTAATATTTTTAATGAGGTAAACCAAAGCCCGATACAAGAGAAGAAGAATCTGGCCCGTCCAACCTTCCTTCTTGTCTTTTTTTTCTTTATTTAGACCAGTCCCTTTTTGGCCCACTTGTAACCTATACTATTGGCTATTTAAGCCATTCTTTTCGTTGCTAATAAGATTAAGCAAGTTTAAACTAAAAACCCTAAGAGTTTAGCCATAGACGGTGCATAGGTCTCTCACTCTCGTGTGGCTTCCCCTTGAGACTGAAGATCGTGTTACTTGCTCGTGTTTGTGTTCCTGTTGTGTTCTGATCTCACCTAAGTCCGATAACCATCCATTGAGAAGCCTTGAGAGCGCCTTCGGCCAGCAAGCTTTTCCCATTCGACCACCAACCATCGTCCATCGACCATCGACCACGGATCTAACAGAGAGCGTCTTCGACCAGCTGGGCGACCCAAACAACTATCCACCATCAATCTTACAGCATCTGGTATCATAGATCAAAGCTCCTACCTTCAGGTTGTGTTCATCCAACCTTTATCTTCCTCAATTTCGTTTTGCACTTTTGTTTTTGTCTCTTGTTCTTATTTTCTTTATAAATCGAAAACCCCATAAAATTTGCTTTATTAGAATTCGAGTGTTAGATTGTTCAAATCCAAACCGGCCGCTAGTTAATCTTACCACTATATTGCTTGCGATTTTTGTTTGATTTACAGCCTTTCTCTTGATAGTTGTTGTTCCTGTCTTCTTTATGTGTTGCATTTTTTTTTTGTTTATGTCTTGTTGCATACATACTGAAAAGAAAATATAAATTGATAGATCACACTAGGACCGACCGCATGCTCTCTCTCGCTAAGTAGCTATACCGCGTGTTGTTCTTTGTTTGCGATTGTTGCTGGTTAGTCTCTGGTTGTTTCTTGCATTCTTGTGTGCTCATTCTTGTTTGTATTCATCAGTTAAAATAAAAAGGAGAACATCTTGTTTAGGAAAGTTTTAGACGGCCGCATATAGATTGCTCGTTAGGGTTTGCAAGTTCGGTTTATGTAGGGTTTAATGTGTCTCGGTTTTGATTAATCTGTATTGGTTTAGTTAATTGAGCATATTTCCTTTTATTTAGCATATTCAAAAAAATAATAATAATAACAAGAAAATCGCCATTAGTGTCTCATTGTTTCCTTTTCGATAGATATGTCAATATGGGCTTTGGCCCGCGGGTTCGATCCGAATAGGCCCAATGCGGGGCGGGTTCGGGCTGTATAAAATTGATCCGAAAATCGGCGGGTCACGCGGGTTTGATCCGCACGGATTGAGGGTTGTGCGGTTTGATCCGTCTCGGGTCAGCGGTTTTGCGGGTCAACCCGCTGAAAACAATTGTCTTTCAAGTTCTTGGCTTTCCACTACTTTAAACGTCTACACGAAGCACATGTTTGATGCCAAATTTCTCTTCGGTTCGTATGTTCATGGGAGGTGCTTTGCTTGGTGAAGGAGTCTCGTACAATATTCTTTTTGGATTCAGTAAATTCGGATTTACTTTTCATATTTTTAAACTCTCTCTCAGTTCCGATGGTCACGGATATGATATGCCCACAAGCAGAGCTCTTGATCATATTTTCATATTTTCTATTCATATTTCTCAGTTCAATATGGTTTGCTCGCAAGAATGCAGAAACAACTAAGCAGAGCTCTTGATCTCGATCAATATATACAATTTAGATGAAATTAGTACAAAGGACTAGTTTTTGAAAAACTCTCTCTTGCGAGTAGCATAAAGAAGAGGGAATATAATCTGCATTACTCCAAGATAAGGGTTTAAAAGAAGAGACCGACAATCTAAAGAGGGTTTTACTTTCACGCATACAAATCCAAACCACAATAGAGAGAGCTTAAGCGAGACTTGGAAATATCTTTTTATATAATTAACACTTACCGTGGAGCTTATATGCATAACATGTGAATAACGTTCAATGTTCATAAGTTTCTCTACTTTCACTGAACCGTATTTCGCAACCTTTCCAACATCTTTGCGACCGAGATCGACTAACATGATGTGCTCAGCACATTGCTTCTCATTCTCTAGCAGCTCCTTCTCTAACCTCTTATCTTCAACCTCTGTTTTCCCTCTCCTGCTGGTTCCTGCTAATGGCCGGTTCACTATCTTGTTCTGCTTCGAAGGTGATTAAAAAGTTAAGCTTCTTCATACTAAGATCAAATTCAAAGTCATCTTCTAATTTGAACAAGTACCTGAATATAGTGTACTAGAGCAGAATTTTTATATAAAATCTTATTGTTATAAATGTTTTTGATATAAAATCTTCGTTAAAACATGAATAAAACTAGAAAAACAGATTTGCAGTCACTTAATCATATTGCAACCAATTTATATAGGAACCCGCGGGTCAGCCCGCTAATCCGTAAAATACATGCGGGTTAGGCTTGGGCCATATATTTATAGACCGCAGCCCGCGCGGGCCAACCCGCATGATCCGAAAAATAAATAAAACCGCGTTGGGTTGGGCTATTTGGGCGCGGGTTAGCCCGTCTGACATCTCTACTTTTCGACCATACTTGATAGTACTTTGCTTTTCTTTGATCTTTGCGATTGTTTCCTTTCCTTTTGGTATATTTCCTTGTTTTCTTTTCATATGCACGTGATATTTTATTAAGTGTGTAGGTGAGAGTCAAAGCATGGGAGATCATCAAGAGAACCAACATGTCATACAGCCCGACCTGAAGCAGCTACTGACCGCGATCCAGGCAATAGAACAGGCGATAGGTGCTCGATTCGACTGTCTGGAACGACCACCTGACCACTCTCGACCTGGTCGAGTGAAACAAGGACGACCAGACCATGGTCACAACCCATACAACATTGGAGAAAACCATGCTGCGGATGAGATGGAACCTGAGCCACCAGATCATTACCGGCCCCATCATCCACCCACACTAAGACATTCAAAACCCCCATAGATTTCAAAATAATTCTTATGTCTTAGACTCACAGCCAATGTGATGCAGTCGTAAGAATTAAGGACATAAGCTACAACAACATGTTAGGCTCAAGAAAATAAAAGATATAATAAGAAGACAATTTCCAGTTCTATAGGACAAGTTTTCCTTTCATGACCAATTGTAGAAGAGTCTTGCATGCTTGCACACGTTTTAAGGCCATAAAGGAAAGATAAGGACACAATATCACATATCCATTCACTACGTTCCTCTTTTGAAGATTTGAAAAAGCAATCACACTAATCTAATTCTATAATTGAGAAGTGAAAACGCACCAGATTCATTCTCACGAGGTCAATGACGAGGATACCCTTAATGAAAATTTAATGAAATTGTCCCACATCGGTAGTTGGAAGAATAATTCCCTAATATATATAGGGTAAGAGACCGAGAGAGAGAGAGCGATAGAGAGAGACCAGAGAGAGAGAGAGAGAGAGAGAGAGAGAGAGAGAGAGAGAGAGAGAGAGACCGAGAGAGAGAGAGAGAGGTAGACCGAGAGAGAGAGAGAGATAGAGAGAGGTAGACCGAGAGAGACAGAGAGCGATAGAGAGGGAGACCGAGAGAGAGGGAGACCGAGAGAGAGAGCGCGAGAGAGAGAATGCACCAGATTCATTCTCACGAGGTTAATTACCAGTCTATCCTTAATGAAATTTTAATGAATTGTTTCCTTTTAATTATGTTAATTTCCCTTAAAATCGAGCTTTTTAGGTTATTTTAATTTTCCTAAACTTGAGTCCTCTTGGTTATGTTAATTTTCTCTTTTAAAAAATTGTCGTATTATGTAGATAATGTCTAATTATGATAATACCCTTAATTAAATTTTAATGACATTGTCTCACATCGGTAGTTGGAAGAATAATACCCTAATATATATAGGGTAATAGACCGAGAGAGAGAGAGAGAGAGAGAGAGAGAGAGAGAGAGAGAGAGAGAGAGAGAGAGAGAGAGAGAGAGAGAGAGAGAGAGAGAGAGAGAGAGAGAGAGAGAGAGAGAGAGAGAGAGAGAGAGAGAGAGAGAGAGAGAGAGAGAGAGAGAGAGAGAAAATGCACCATATTCATTCTCACGAGGTTAATTATCAGTCTATCCTTAATGAATTTAATGAATTGTTTCCTTTTAATTGTGTTAATTTCCCTTAAAAATCGAGTCTTTTAGGTTATGTTAATTTTCTTAAAATCGAGTATTTTAGTTTATGTTAATTTTCTCTTTTTAAAAACTGTCGTATTATGGACATAATGTCTAATTATATGATTGAGAACTAAAAACACATCAAATTCATTTTCACGAGGTTAATTACGAAGAATAAATATCGGTAGTTGGAAACATAATTATTCTAACAAAATATTTGTCCGCACAGGGTGCGGACACACCACCTAGTAGCCTTATAAATCGTCAGTTAATCATCCACTAAATTAGTAATTTTTATTCATGTAATAATTAGTTTTCCTTTTATGTTACGACTGGAAACTCTTTATAAGGTTTTCTTCCTCATTTTTTGTAAACACACATACATATTTTTAGAATAAAATAGTTTTCTCTAAAAGCTTAAGCTTTGTTTTGTTTACTTAAGTTAGGTGGATTATTTACTTAGTAAATATTTGGATCTATGTCCTTTGTGTGTATTCACTAAGGTCTAGATTTGTGATCTTATCACAAAGGCTTTCATACATTTGAGTGGCGATCTTCGATACACTATCAACTCCATCAATTAGCATCAGCAGAGAGCGACCTCAGTCCATCTGCTTGTGCACCGCCCATATCACGCCCACGGTCCAAGGAGAGAGCGACTTCAGTCCAATTCTTTGTGCCCCGGTCATGTCCCTTTTGTGAACTTCCCTCAAAACTTATATTATTTGGTATCAGAGCCAAACATCCCATCTATCTATTTTTTTATCTTGTTTGTGTTTTTTTTTTAAATAAAAAAGTTTTGATTCTGTTTTGCTTCATTTATAAAAAAATTGATAAATATTTTCATTAGTTTTGATTTTCAGTTACTTTCTTCTTAAAAGTATATAAAATAAAAGTTAGATTTATTTTATATTTTTAAGTAGTTATAAAACCCAAAAAAAATCTTCTTTATTCAGAATTAATATTTTGATTTAAACATTTTCAAAAAAATAAATAAAAGGATAGACAATTTTTCCAAATTCAAATTGAAAGAGGGAAATGGATCCTTACTCCGTCTAACCGAGATAAGATGTTCATGGTACAAAGTGATATTTATGGAGTAGGAATTAAGGCTGCGTCACATCCATTCTCTCGATAAATAAAAATTACTCATTTTACAGAATGAGTGAAAAAACGAAATTGTTTTTTTTGGGATCGTATGTATGAATTGTTTTCAAAAGTTTTTGAGTGAGAAGCATATGATGTCTCGTTCTTTTATAAAATATCTTAGCTACAGATAGCAACGGATATAGCCAACTATTTAGATTTTTCCGACAAAATAGTAGTTGCAATAGTGTAGAAAAGTGATATAACTACATAGCTGCGGATTGCTACGACTCTAGCTGTAGCCAAAAATAATATATTCTCTGAACACCACAGGGTGAAAAACTGATGGAACATATAAGAATGACCATACATACAGACGACCTGTGAGTGTATTATTGGGGTAGTTAGCTACGGATGGCTACGCCAGGAGCCGTAGTTATGGCTACGAATTTCCTACGGCTTAAATCGTAGCTATTTTGCTACGTAAATAATTGTAGCTATTCCTAGCTATTTGTTTCTACGGATATTACGTAATTATTTGTGGCTATATTAGCTACTAATAGTTACGGAATGGTGCGTAGTTATATGGCTACGACCGGATTCGTCGCTAATCGTAGCTATTATTATCTACGACATGTTCGTAGTAATTTAGTTGCGAATAGCCACAAACTGCGCTCGTGGCTTTTTAGCTACGATAGTATCCGTAGCTAATCACATTTATAGTTTGCTACGACTTTGTCGTAGCTATTAGTAGTTAATAAGCTATGGATGGCTACAACATTATTCCGTAGCGATATATCTATGGATAGCTACGAACTAGCTATAGTTTGTACTCGTAGCTAATCCGTAGCTATCCGTAGCTGAAAAAAATTAGCTACGAGAAATCCGTAGCTAATCCGCAGTTTTTTTTGTATTGTTTTTGAGTTGAATAGTCTGTCTAGGTTTGGCAATTTGAATTTGATTAATAATCCTGCCATACTTTATTTTTTTAAGTGGAATTTTATAAGGTGTTACTCATATGTTGTTTATGTGGGTTCAAATATTGGTTGTAGCTATGTATAGAAATCAAACTTAACATTTGATGTGTTAAAGTGGAATGCTACTTATGTAGTGTTTTCAAATATTAATTAGATTTTTTTTGTGCATATAAACTGCCAATACATGATTGTGGATGTTTTATTATACCATTTAGCTATCTCTTGGCTTGATTGACATGAAATATTAATCTGTATGCATACTGTTCAATTTGTTTTGTATTTAGAAAAGATTCACAAACAATAAGTGGTTTTTATATGGCCTAACGCATTCTCTCTTACAAATTGTTAGGATTTTAATTTTTTTTTAAAAAGATAATACTAATAATATAAGAGAATATTAAGTCAGGTAAATCTAACTATATATATACCTAAAAAGGGAGGGAGGTTTTTTGAAACTAACATTTACCTAACGCGTTATTTACAGGGCATGTCATTGGAAATCGACTGTAAATATATCGATTCATTTAGGGTAATATTGTCTTTCTATCAGGTCCAAAGAAGCAGGTGATCTGGGTTCTAAAACGGATATCTTAATCATGATTGTGGATGTTTTATTATACCATTTAGCTATCTCTTGGCTTGATTGACATGAAATATTAATCTGTATGCATACTGTTCAATTTGTTTTGTATTTAGAAAAGATTCACAAACAATAAGTGGTTTTTATATGGCCTAACGCATTCTCTCTTACAAATTGTTAGGATTTTAATTTTTTTTTTAAAAGATAATACTAATAATATAAGAGAATATTAAGTCAGGTAAATCTAACTATATATATACTTAAAAAGGGAGGGAGGTTTTTTGAAACTAACATTTACCTAACGCGTTATTTACAGGGCATGTCATTGGAAATCGACTGTAAATATATCAATTCATTTAGGGTAATATTGTCTTTCTATCAGGTCCAAAGAAGCAGGTGATCTGGGTTCTAAAACGGATAAACGCGCGGGTCAAAATTTTTAATCTTTACCGTTGATTTTCAGACATTATAATCTCGATCGTTTATTGTAAAAAGGACAAACCTTGGATACTATCCGAAATTGCAATGGTTATTGGGCTTTTGGAAATTCGATTTCGGTTTAACCAATTGATTGAACGGTTAACAATTAATTTTTGGTTTAGCAGGACTAATACTCCATAAATCTTTCATTGCGATAAACGAAAGATAAAATCAAAAATATAGGGTATTGTATGACCATGTCATATATGCAGATTCGTAAAATATAAACAAAAAAAATTATTTCTGTAGCTAACAATTGATAAGAATTTGAACCAAAATAATAGCTTCATTTGAACCAATCTAAAACCACCTTTGAATTCGAAAACCAGATGTGTTGCACATTTAATATCACCAGCTATTCCAATTTTAAAATTTCGGAAATCAAATATTTTACACATTTATTATAATGGAATAATCTTAACTCATTTCCTTTCAAAGATTATTCTAATTTATAGTTATCACCGTTGAATTCGAATTTCGGATCTACAATATTCTAACTATTCTTAAAAACATTTCCAAATATTCTTTTTCTAAATACATAATATATATCTTTTATCCTAAATAAGATCATAACCACTGTAACAGCTTGGAAAGCTCCTAATAAATCTTGATCGTCGATATATTTTATAAGTATCTTCGAGATATCTTGACCTAATTCTAGGTACATCATTTGGTACTATATAAAGGGCTTGGCTCAGCCGTCTCTACCTAAACATGCAGTCTCTATTCAGGAAGAAAAAACTCTTCCTCTATTATGGCTAGGAATACTAACCTCAATGACATCAAACCATTTAAAACCGATTGGAAGATTGAAGTTAGGATCCTACACTCTTGGAAGCAGTACACCTCAAAGTTTGGAGAAACAATGGAGCTAATATTAGCTGATCAAAATGTCTGTAAAGTTTGGTTTTGAAATATTTATACATATATCGAGCTCTATAGTATATAATACTCTTATTGTTTTGTTTCCATGTGCAGGGTACTAAAATCTATGAAAGTTGCAAAAAAAAATTACTTAAAAAGTTTGAAAGGATATTATATGTTGGTGAATGGAAAGTTATCCAGAATTTTTTATTGAGTCCATCTTTTGGATTATATAGATCGACGGATCATTTGTACAAAATGACTTTTGTACAAAATGACTTTTGTACAAAATGACTTTTGTACAAAATGACTTTTGTACAAAATGACTTTTGTACACAATACTTCTGTGACACGATCTACACTAAGAACCGAAAACATGTATCTATCTTTGGTTAATTATGAGATAATTCTTAGTGGTACACTAAAACGGCCTTTTTGGTTCGCAAGTTATTCTTAAAGTATGTGTTTTTGAATCTTAAACTCAAACTTATTTATATACATGTTGATAATAATTTAATTGCAGATGTTATTGGTCAAGTTTTGAATATGAGTGAGCTTCAGAGCAGTCAGTGTGGTGGAAAAGAAAGGAAAAAGCTAGAATTTACTCTGAAAAACATCAAGTAAGATAAGTATTACATAGTATAGATTCATATGGATTTATATTAACTGTGTTTTTTTAATGTAGTGATGAACGATTATCATGCTGTTTATGGGAAAAATTTGTTGAGACAGTATATTCAGCAGGAACTGATGCTGATGGTGAGGTAGTCATATGTTTGATAATGTTTGCCAAAATAGGGAACTATCGAGGTATGTTAATATTGTACATTCATATTTTATACTGCATAGGGATATATATGATAGGTAAAGAATATTGCGTATATAAATATATATATATATATATATATATATATATATATATACTACTGAAGTATCCATATCTTTATATATATATATATATCATTTTTGTAAGATTAATATTTTCACAAGTATTACCTGTTGGTTAGGTGGGTTGCAAATATCAAATGCTTATGATGAATCGCTGGTCCTAATTAATCCTGGAATAGAAGAAGCAGACAAGCTAAAACAGATGTATGCACCATTTAATTTTCCTTAGATGAAATAAACATACAGAGATCTACGAAGTTTACCTATATAGTTTGTTACTAATTATTGTGCAATATAAAAGGTCCAGGGATGATTCTCATGCGATAACAATATTTGAAAACTTGGAAGAAAATTGTGAACAAAATGCTAGACGCGATCAATGGATTGAGTACCCGGACAAGACAGTCTCAGAAATGTTGACATCGACGCAGGTAATACTTTAGTCAAATCTTTATTGTCTACATGCTATCATATATTGATATAAACATGATTTTGACATTTTTTAGGTTGATAAGTGCAAGGTTGTATGCAGTATCTATGGTATAGATACTGACTTGGGATGGTATTATTTTGGGTGTGGTAGATGTAACAAAAAGGTTATTAAAATCGATCCCAAACCATTATGGTGGTGTGAAGTTTGCGATAAAATTGTGACATATGTTACACACCAGTATGATAATTAGTAATATTAAATAATTTAATATATCTTTAACATTGTTTATGATGATAACTATCAGTTGACTTATTCTTGAAACATTTATAATTTGTTTAAAGGTACAAGTTGCATGTCCAGATTAGGGACACATCAGGAACATCTAAATTGATGCTTCTAGACACACCTGCGAAGGATGTTGTTACGGAAACTGCTGCGAAACTACTGAGTGGTTCGTTTGATGAGGTACATCTGAAGGAACTTTTTTTCTCTCCATATATAAATATATATGTATTTTATCATGTTTATTAATAGTATATTTTTTTCAAATAAAAACAGATAGAAGATCCTGAGTTGTTGCCTATTGAGATCAAGAATGTGATTGGAAAAACTTTTAAGTTTGGTGGTTTATCGAGAAGGAAAATATTCAGTATGGTAATGATACCTATAAGGTTGGAAAGGTTTGGACTGGTAATGAATTAGATACAGCTGACTCAGCTGCGTTAACAATTTCTGGATCAAACAAGGGATCAATTCTGATTACTGGTGGTGAGGTAATATTCTCATACATAAATTTATTTTAGTAAGACTTGGCGATAGTCTCTGAATCTTTATTTTAATTTTTGTGCTAATGTCTGTATGAAGGATTCTCTGCTTCTTACGAACAGTCAGAGTAATTCAGATGTTGTAACAACCCCATCATCTAAGCGATCAAAAGAATATGAGGAAGTTGCACCTGACCTAACTTCGTCATCCAGGAAGCACTGCACCAAACATATTAAACTGGAAAAGATTGCCGAAGAAGAGATGAAAAAAATGATTATGGCTGAAGATGATGAAACTTGATTTTATTTTAATAAGTTTTGGTTTTATTTGGATTGTTCTCAAGATCGTTAATGGTGTTTGCTTTGTTTTTTTTAATACTTAAAACTTTGCTAAGAAGTTTCAATAATGTGGATCCGTTTTCTTTAAAATTAAAGTTAGAATTAAAAATGGTGCATAAGAAAAAAATATTATTGGAACAAAATATGATTGGGAACAAATTATGCAAGAGTGTTGGAAGATGTTACCAACATGCCATCTTGGTCTGACCAGATAAAAGAAAATATTGGAACATATCCGTTAACAATAATAAGAAATTCTATTATAAGTATATTAAATGCAACATAATATATACACAACCAAATCACTTATTTACATGAGTGGTTCATATGCGATAATATTGGTCAACCTGAGCTAACAATAATATATTTGATCAATGATACATATGGGAACATAATCTTAGAAAGATTTTACAATATAACAGATTCCTTTCCGAGGTTTATAATTTAAGAATATTATAATTACAATGATATTGTTTCAGATATTTAATATTTGAATTGATATCAAACATTTGTTAATCATCCTATAACAAATAAAAAAAATCCAAAGCTAGAGTAACCAAGCCGACATTACTCCTTGGATCTAAACCATACCAAAGTGATATCCAGTGAAGAGCAACAAAGACATGGAAGCAAGAACGCCTGGAGTAACTAAAGGAACACATAAGAGGAAGAGAATTACTAGAGCTATTGAATCCGAAAATAGTGATGATGCTTTAAACATACCATGTTTCTTTTTCTTTACGTATTTGTGCTTACTTATGGGGAATGAAAATTGACATGTTTTTACTACCATTATTTTAAATTTTGTAGGGCTTTGTTTGAGTGATGTGGATAAACAGGATTATGCTCTACACGAGATTGAAAAGATATTGAAAAGTGAACTTCTCTAGAAAGATTTGAAGATATGCCAAAGCCACACATAGATCTTAGTGACAGTTCAAATGTTCTGATAATGGACGAGCGAAGCTATAATCGAGATGAGTTGAAAGAAATGCATGATCATAATATTATGAAACTAACGGATGAGCAAAAAGATGTTTATGATGAGATTACAAGGGCTGTCTCAGAAAAAAATGGAGGAGTGTTCTTTGTTTATGGTTTTGATGGAACAAGCAAAACGTTTTTATGGAAATTACTATCAGCTGCTATCTGAAGTAAAGGCGATATTGTGCTGAATGTGGCTTCGAGTGGTATCGCTTCGCTTTTATTGCCAGGAGGAAGGACTGCTCATTCAAGGTTTGGCATACCCATCAATCCAGATGAGATTTCAATTTGCTCTATTCAACCTAGATTGAATCAAGCAAATTTGGTGAAAGAAGCCTCTCTTATAATCTGGGATGAAGCACCCATGATGAGCAGACACTGTTTTGAATCTTTAGATAGAAGCTTGACATATATTATTAGGAACAAAAATAATAAGCCTTTTGGTGGTAAGGTGGTTGTCTTTGGGGGTGACTTTAGACAAGTTTTACCAGTAATCCATGGTGCTGGAAGGGCTGAAATAGTCATGGCGGCTCTGAATTCGTCCTACATTTGGAAACATTGCAAGGTACTAAAGCTAACGAAGAATATGAGGCTTTTATCGAATAATATCACGTCTGAAGAGTCTAGTGACATCAATGAGTTTTCCAAATGGATATTAGATGTTGGAAATGGTAAAGTTGTGGAGCAAATGATGGAGAAACTTTGATCATTATTCCAGATGAGTTTCTGATTAAGGATGCAGATGATCCAATAGAATGTATATGTAGTAGAGTTTATGTTGATGCTTCGGCTTTAAAAAAAAAAGCAATGAACCAAAGTTTTTTCAAGAAAGAGAAATTCTTTGTCCTACAAATGAAGACGTTAACATGATCCATGAGCACATACTGGATAAGCTAGACGGTTAGTAAAACTTCTTCATCGTTGTTATTTAGAGATTATTTTTAACATCTAGATCAAATAACTTATTGTCGTTTTGATGATTTTAAAAACATGTGAGGAAATAATCTATTTAAGTTATGATACCATTGATCCATCCGATACAGGAGCCACCAATGACCAGGCTCTAACTCCAGATTTTTAAACAGTATAAAGCATTCCGGTCTACCAAACCATTGTCTTAGACTCAATGTTGGCTGTCCTGTGATGTTGTTAAGAAACATTGATCCTACAGGAAGATTAATGAATGGAACTAGGCTTCAGATCACAGAGTTGTATGATTTCATGATTGGGGCACGAATTATTACTGGTGAAAAGGTTGGTGAAATTTTTCATATTCCGAGACTATCGATAACACCTTCTCATGCAAAGTTACATTTCAAGATGCGGAGACGCCAAATTTCCATCGCAGTTGTGTTTGGCATGACTGTTAATAAAAGTCTAGGGCAATCGCTTTCAGAAGTTGGATTGTTTTTGCCACCCCCTGTTTTTTCACATGGTCAGCTTTACGGCAATTTTGAGGGTAACATCTAAAAAGGGGTTGAAGATATTGATAGTTGACAATGATGGAAAGCCACAAAAAGAAACAATGAACGTTGTGTTCAAAGAGATTTTTCAAAATCTCTAACAATTTGTACGATTGATTGTTTTATTAGTTTCTATTTTTTTCATAAAACCTACTACATTATATTGTGTTTCGGATACTGTTTTTTTAGACTCTACTTACGTAAGTTATATTTTTTTAGACTCTACTTACGCAAGTTACATTTGAGTTGACATATATCTACATTCATCACTTATTTTCATGCAGTTTAACCTTTTACCATTATAAATTAAAGTGTTCGTTGATTACATTATTTTACATATACTAAACAAATTCATTTTTGTTATTAAAAGTATCGCAATAATATTGCATGTATAAAAAAATATTCCATATAAATTCTTAAGGATATAAATCTATACGAAATTAACTTTTGAATATTTGTTTAAACAAGTCTATACTATAAATATTTATTATCCGATATTCATTTATAATTGACTAATTGAAGTATATAAGATGTGAAATAATGAAAAGTAAAAACTGATCCAACCAATTCTTTTACTACTTATTAATGTCTAACTTCATAAGTTATATTTATAATGAAAAATATAATTATAATAAATATGTATTAAATTTCGTGATTTAAATTTTGATTTGACAACTACCTACATGAATCATTACTTTGCATGCATATTAACAAATGTCAACTAAATTTGAGTCGTTTTCCAATATATACAAATTGGAAAACATCTATAAAGAAGATATATTATGTGTATAATATGTTATGTTTCAACTTAATGCTTTAGATTCGGATTTTGCATATCTTATGCATATATGATCGAAATGAAACATTTTAGGAATGAATATTTGAATATTATAGTGGATATCCAAGAATCACGGCAATAACACTAAGATTATTATATCTAATACTTACCTCCGATTTATTCTTGGATAACCGATATTTCTACAAATATATTATTTACTATTGCTCTACTACAATGTGAATATTCGTTTAACCTATTTAATGTAACACGTTTTCTAAAAAAATCTTTGTCTAGGTATGGTTTTTGGTATGGAATATATGTTTGTAATTAATGTTCTGACGATTCTTAAAGAAATCTCCATGTTCAGTTAACACAATCAATGTAAATATTTACTCTACATGCAACTTTTAAACCTAACCGAGATTTTATTTGTGACTATACATTATTGCATAGTCAAGTTTCTCTACCATTAGCCATAAAAAAAAATTCACGAAATCTTCTCTTAAATTGTTCAGATCTTCAAACACAAAACAAAATATGAGTGATTACGTAGATTTGTATGAGCTTGATGGTTCTGAGCCGTGTTTACAAATTCAAGTTAATATCATAAGGAAGTTGTTCACCAATGACGTCATGAATAGTCTACAGATTCATGCAATTGTATATGATCAATTCGTAAGTTTATTATTGCTAAAATCTACATAGTACTTAGCTGTTTTGATTTTATAAACCATACATATTTTTCATTGGTTTTTTTTTCTTTGAAAAATCTATTGTTAAAGGGTTACAAGATCGAAGTTATCATACCACATATGTTTCTAGACAAGTTCAAGAACATGTTTGAAGAGGGATCTTGGACAACTATTAAGAACTTCGAAGTGATCCATATCAATGGAAACTTCAGAAATACTTATGCTGAAAAGAAGATTTACCTTGAGGAAGACACCCAAGTCGACAAATACACCAATGGATCTGATGATATGTTCTGTGAATTTGTGATCTTCAAGAACATATTGCAAGGCTGTGTGAAACATCTCTACATCATTGGTATGTTTTGTTTAATTTTCAAAAAAAATAAAATAAATAGTTTTTAATAAAATCTATTATAATAATGGTTAGATGTAATTAATTTGTTTATGTTATTTAGATGTAATAGGTGAAATAATGTGCGTTGGAACTCTCATCTCGAGCCAAGACTACACAATCCATTTTCGGATTAAAGAAAGAGAGTAAGCATTTAGTTGACAAACGTTTTAAAATTTTAAAAATGTAGTTATATTTATGCATTAGCTATATCTTTTTTTTTTTGACATTCCATTAGCTATATCTAATTTCATTGAATTATATGAAGCAACACATTCATAAAATGTGTTGCAAAGGGTAGGGTCGCCATGAAATTCAATGATCTTTGGAACTCAAGTAGAAATCAGAAAACAGTTGTGTGTCTGAGGTTTTAGCGGGTTAATAATTCTTACAAGTAAGAAATTTTTATCATAATATTTTTATTTTGTTGTACTTCGAGTTTTAGTAAATTAATTTTATAAAATAATAAACAATAATTATATATTTAGGAGTACCAATACATGAATATTCTGGTGAAATCTCTGATGTCATCTTCGATCCACAAATTGAAGAAACCACTTCCATCAAAAAGTGGTAAATGAATTATAGCTAGCTATCAAATAAACTATCTTTCCTTTTAACAAAGAAAATAATAATAATCATTATTATTGTTTTTTGCAGGATTTGAATTTGGTGAATGAATAAAATATGATGAAGACGACTCAAGTATTATGTTGCCCATCCTATCATGTTTTTAATGTAATGAGCTTATTTCTATCTTCATATAGTATTTTACAGGATTTTCCTTGATAACATTATCGGTTATGTATTAAGGTCACTTTTTTGGAACATATGCTTATGCTATTTTCGTTTAATATTAGCTAATTTAGCATGAAATGCATGTTTAGAATTAATAATTTGATTATCTTTTAAATGATGTAGTTATTATTGTTCACATTTACCGTAAATATTAAATTATTGTATATTCTCAGTAATATCATTGTTATATATTTATGTGTATATATATATTTGTACATTGCATGGTCGATTAATATTCATAAGAACCGATATGGTATTTTTAGAAGGTCATAAAATATAAACATTATTTTCTTATAAATTTGAAACTTTTTCTATAATATGCTATATTATATTAATTTTGAAAATACTTTTACGAAAACATACAATTGATTTTGTCAAATTTTAAAATCAATTATTTCACTATTTCAAATTTTAAAATCAATTGTTTCACTATTTAAAATAATTGTTAAATACATATCATTAATGTTACAGAAGAGTTGCAAGACATTATATTGTGATTTGATGTTTTCCTTTTTTCAAGAAAAATGTGAGAAGATTATTAACTACACTACTAATTTTGTCTCGAAATTATAATTTTTGTACAAATGTATTAATGTCTATTTAATGTTCTAAATATTTTATTTCCTGAATTTAGTTAGTATAATGATTGATGTATAACATAGATATCATACTTGTGTCGTTTTCTTTTGGTTTCCACAAATATGCATATACTCAAAACTTGATATACAGAACAAACCCAAACACGTGATTACTTTTTATAACAATCTATACTATTAAAGTCAGTAGATAAATCATATTAACTAGCCACCATACATACACAATATGGAGACAAAATAAAAATATATAATAATGGTAGATAAAGTAGTTATCACCATTTTATCATATTAAATCAATGTATAATAATTTAAATATATAAAAGAAACATAAACCCGCGCTACTGTAGCACGGGTCAAAATCTAGTTTTATATTAATTTAAAAATATTTTTAACCTTATATTCATTCTCAAAACGGTTGATTATTTGATTACCCTTAATAAAATTAGATTTTTTTTTACTTTGTTAGCCTTACCTTATATTGATAATTTATTATTTACTATATTAGTTTTAAAATTATTTTATTTTTCTTTATTTGAGAGATAATAAAAATAAAAAACCAAAATGGTAAATATGAAACTTTTTTTGAAATAAGAGATTTAAATATTGATAAATATGATTTTTGTAAATAATAAAAATTTATATAGTAAATTCGTATTATTTATATGAATTTTGAATTTAGATAAATATAAATGATAATTTATGTATACTGATGTTTATATATATAATTATAATTTATTATAACTAATATGAAAATATGTTTACAAAGTAGATTATATATATATATATATATATATATTTTAAATAATAATTTTTTGTTTTGTTAATTAAGTATAAAATTTTACTAATAGGTTAAGATATAATTATAATTAATATGATAGAAATATTTTTTATAATATTATTATTATTAAATTACATTGATGATTTTAAGAAATTTTTAATTTATTAATAGTTGTGTTCGCACATGCGAACAAATCATACTATATATTCACAAATTAAAATAAAACTTGCATTAACCAGCTGTTTCTTAGTTTTTAATAAAAACCAAACCAAAAACCAAACAGAACCAAACCCAAATTGCATCAACCTGAATAACAAATGGTTTCACTTATTATACATCTAGAATTCGAAACCAAATCCCCCTTGGGAGGTTCACATTTTTCTTGTAGAAGTTTATCATGAGTTAGCGACTTTAGTATCATGATTTTGTGGTCAAATTTTTATACCAATATATGTTGGTAAGTAGCTCAGAGAAGCGACAATGTAATCCGAATCAGTTATTTGTTTCCTTCCTACAAGTGATAATACAGAGATGTTTGATTCACTTGTCATCACTTGTTGTTCGTCCTAATATCTGCTGAGTTATCCCACACAGGTGATAGAGGCTTCCTGCTAATTTCTGGAGTGCTGCTAAACTCAAGTCTCTTCTCGATTGGGCTGCTCATCATTTTCGGACTCTTTCTCTTGTTTGACTGTTACATAAAACCATCTTTAAGTTTAGATCAAATAGTATCCATGTTTAAGATATCCACAGCTGTTTTTCATTTCTGTACCTTTGCAGATGCGCTTTTGCTGCTTGTCTCTGCAGAACCAAGAGGGCTTTGTTGCCTTAACAACTTACGGTTTTCTTTATCCAGCTTACGGTTTTGCTTGCTCACAATTTCTGCCTCTTGCTCGGCTTTAGCGAGATTCTGGATGATGCATTCCTTGTCTTTTTCAAATTTCTTTGCCTTTGAAATTAAACACAGAACCTTTTGCGTTGAAGGCTTTAATCGATCCCACTTGCTCAACAAAGCTTGGCAAGATTGGTCTTCAATGTTTGCCTCTAAGAAGAGACGCCCCACTAGATTTTCATCTTTGCTTATGAGTGATCCCAAAACTGAATCAAGCAGATCTTCTAACGGTGTGCAGTTGTCCACCTTTTGAGGGGAAGAAAATGAAAATACATACATCTGTCAGATTTTTCTCTAAGTTGATGAATAACACAACTAAAATGATAATAAGTAGATGCTGATCAATGCAGTTTCTCTTTCAAGTTCTGAGAAAACATTTCGTCAAGAACATTCTAACCAAATGATGGATCTCCAAGTCCAAAAATCAAGCTAATTTACCAATTCACTTCTCAATGGGTAAGATTTTCTGGGAAGCAACACGAAATGGATGGACTAATAAGTCCCAAATTAATTTGCTTATATGAAGAGAATTCTTACTTCTTCAGTCCCAATTTTTCGCTTACAAATCTGCAACTCCTTAGACATTCTCCCAATTTCCTCCTCCAGTTTACGAGCCCTAGCTTCTGCTTCTCTGGCTCTCTCATCAGATTCATTCCCGAATTCCATCAACGCATCACGATCTTGATTATAAAGCAAGCACTCTCTTTCCCATTTCTTACACTGGCTCAACAAATTTCCGCACTCCGCAGCCAATTTCTGGTTCTCTTCGACGAACTTCTTCAACGCCTGGGCATTCATACTCGCTTCGGACTAAATTGCGCCAAAAAACCAAAGATCAGATTACAGTCAATTAAATCTACCACGAACGAAATCTCTCAAAAAAGTCCAGTGCGAATTACTAACCCTAACTTGGTCGATTACATGGTCTTTCTCCTTTAATCTGGAAAGGAGAGCCAGATATTGATCTCGGAGACGGCGCTGTGATTCCTCAGCCGTGAGAAGCTTCTCATGGAGAGATTCCATAGAGATGGGAAGCCCTAAGCAGTGATCAATCGTGTCTTTAATGTAGTCGTCAACTTCTCGCGAGAGATTCATTATCGCTCTCGTTTCTGCCTCATCTGAATCGATTTTCTCCCTTCGCATGATCAATTTCAAAACAAGAAACGAATTAGGAGGAGAAATCAGGATTTGGTAAGAAAGCATACAGAGAATTTTAAGGTTTCCAATAATAAATAGGAGGAAGGAGAGAAAAAAAAAAGAAAAAAAAGGGGAATTCAAAATCAAGACAGACGCTGCTAGCCGTTACAACTTTTCAATAAAGTAAATGCCTCGATACCACGCGGTAATGTTTTATACCTAACGCAAGTGTTTGTAATTAACTTTTTATTGATTTTACGGATGGTAACAAATGTCATGGACTAATTCTTCGGAATTGAAATGTGCGGCCTTAACACCATTTCACCACTCGTGATTGTTAAGCCAGCCTCACTTAAATTCAAACTTTAAAAATTTAGGACTTTAGAAATATAAAGAGAAAACTCTTAAAAAGAGAGAATTTAAAGAAATGTTTATATTGAGAAATGTTGGATGCTTACAAATGAGAAACTCACCCCTATTTATAGAAATTCTCAACTCAAATGAACGGTCGAGACTAAAACGATGTAACGGTGGAGATTAGATCTAACTACTCCATTATCCCCACTATCTCCACTATCACACTAAGCCTTTGTGCAAGCTCCGAAATGCCTTGAACTTTTGAGGTGGGGGCTTCACTAAGACCAAGTCTCCCACCGAGTATTCAGATGGTCGTCTCTTCTCATCCGCCCACTTCTTCATTCGTCTTCAGGATTTTTCTAGACATACCCGAGAAAAGTCGGCATGTTCCTCCCATTGTTTGACCATTATAAATGCCCTGGACTTTTTCTTTCAGTCGTCGGTGCGGTCAAAGTGTGTGGTGTTAGAGGTTGTTGTCCCGTCGCAAGCTCGAATGGACTCCGTCCTGTGGACTCACTTCGTTACAAATTATAGGAACACTGGGCGATGTCCAGCAACTTAGCCCAATCTCTTTGATTTGCACTCACAAAGTATCGGAGATAACACTCTAGCAATGCATTCACCCTTTCTGTCTGCCCATCAGTTTGAGGGTGAAAGCTTGTTGAGAAGCTTAAGTCCGTCCCAAGCATCTTGAATAACTCCTTCCACAAGTGTCCAGTAAATCAGAGGTCGCGATCACTGACGATATTCCTCGGCAATCCCCAATGTTTCACTACGTTCTTGAAAAATGCTCTTGCCGCTTCTTCGGCTGTGGTATCCCGATCACATGCTATGAATGTTCCGTATTTGGAGAACCGGTACACAATCACCATAATGGAGCCAAACCCTTCCGATTTAGGTAAGGCGCATATGAATTCCACTGAAATTGACTCCCATGGTCGTTCCGGAATCAGCAAAGGTTCCAGCAAACCTGCCGACTGCTTATTCTCTGTCTTGTCTTGTTGACAAACCAGACAAGTCTTCATGTACAGTTCCACAGTGTCTCGCATCTGTGCAAAAGTATGCTGTCTCAACCAATGCCTTCATTCGTTTCTGCCCCGGATGTCCAGCCCACCGAGTATCGTGACACTCTCGAACTATGTCTCGGCGAAGACTTTCCCACTTCGGTACATAAAGCCTTCGACCCTTGGTGAGAAGTAACCCATTCTCCATCCAAAATGGTGTGTCTTGCCTTCTCTCGCCTATTGCATCAATTCTTGGGCAGTTGGATCATGTTGCAAACCTTCTCGGATCCATCCCAAAATGCCTCCTTCGACCAAACTAACGGCTGCCAGCTCGGCCTTCCGACTCAATGCATCAACCACCACATTTGTTTTTCCTGGCTTGTACTCCAAGGTATAATCGAACTCAGCTAGGAAGTCTTGCCAACGAGCCTGCTTTGGAGACAACTTCTTCTGCGTCTGGAAATAACTTGTAGCCACATTGTCCGTCTTAATCACAAAGTGTGATCTCAATAGGTAGTGTCTCCAGATTCTTAGACAATGGACCACATCTGTCATCTCCTTTTCCTGGACCGTGTATCTCCTCTCGGTCTCGTTCAACTTCCGACTCTCAAAGGCAATCAGATGACCCTCTTACATCAAGACTCCTCCGATCGCAAAATCAGAGGCATCCGTGTGTATCTCGAATGGAAATTTAAAATCCGGTAAGGCAAGGACATGTTCTTGACTTACTGCGGCCTTCAACTCCAAAAAGGCCTCTTAGCATCTTTCTGACCATTCCCATGACTTCGCCTTCTTCAATAAGTTTGTCAAGGGAGCAGCCCTCTTAGAGTATCCCTCTATGAACCGATGATAGTAGTTCGCCAGCCCAAGAAAAGACCGTAACTCCGTCACTATAGTCGGAGCCTCCCACTCCACGATCGCCTTGATCTTGGTATCGTCCACCTTCAGCTTTCCATGTCTAATGACATGTCCCAAGAACTAGACTTCCTCGATGGAAAAAGTGCACTTCTCCCGCTTCAATAACAGCTCGTTATCACGAAGAACTCAGAAGATGGTCCGCAAATGTTCTACATGCTCCTCCATCGAGTTACTATAGACGACAATGTCAACCAAGTAGGCCACCACGAGTATATCCAAATACGGCTGAAATATCTGATTCATTAGGGTACAAAACGTGGCTGGGGCGTTCGTGAGGCCAAACGGCATCACAAGCCACTCGAACAACCCATACCGAGTTATGCATGCAGTCATTGGCTCATCCCCTTCAGCAATCCGGACTTGATAGTACCCCTTTTGTAAGTCCTTCTTGGTATACACCTTGGCTCCTCCAAGTCTGTCAAACAGATCGGCGATCAAAGGAATCGGGTAGCGGTTCTTGATCGTTACCTTATTAAGTGCCCGGTAGACCACACACATCCTCAAAGATCCATCCGACTTCTTCTGAAATAACGCCGACGCACCATAAGTAGCTTTTGACGGTCGCAGCTTCCCTATTGCCAACAGTTCGTCAAGTTTCCTCCTCAACCCTTCAAGTTCCGATGGAGCCATCCGATAAGGCGCCATGGCTGGTGGTTTGCCCCCTTCTCCAACTCGATTTTGTGATCCACCTCCCTCCTAGGTGGAAACTTCTCTGGCAATTTTTTTGGCATAGTCTATGTTCTCCTTGAGAACAGCTTCAATAGTAGGCGGTATTGGCGTAATATTCTCACATTCGCCTTCCACCTTCATCACCGCCAATAATGTGGGCTCACCCTTTTTCACGCCTTTGGAGAGTTGCATCTCCGACAAGTGCTTCGGTCCATCATTCTTCTCTTCAACAGTAAGAACCATGCAGGCTGATCCCTTCTAAAAGATGCAAACCAAGCTGAGTGCAGGCATCGGTATTGCCATGACTTGCCTCAAGAATTCTAATCCGAGGACAACTTTGAAGTCATCCATAGGCACCACTGAGAAGTTGACCGGACCAATCCAATCTCCCAGCTTCATCTCTACTCTAGCGGTACCATTAACAGGTTGGGCTTTAGTGTTCACCGTCTTCATCCAGCCCTCCCGTTTATCCCACTTGATCTCGAGCCTTCTAGCTTCGTCGTCAGCCATGAAGTTGTGAGTGGCTCCCGTCTTCACCATCACTCGAGTTTGCTTCTCGTTAATTCGGGCCTCTACGTACATGAGCCCCTTGCTCATTGGTTTTGCAACCGACTTTCCTTAAGGGCGTTAAGGAGTTGTAACGACCCCATCTTTTTTGATTCTCCTTCTTGAGTCTCCGCATCACGATTCTCCCTAATCGCGGATAGTGACCCCATATTTGAACAATCCTTCATCTGATGTGGCCCCTTGCACACGAAGCATCCACACATTGGTACGAACGACTTCTTCTTGGCTTCAAAATCTTCTCGTCTAGAACCTCACTCATAGTTCCTCGATGGTCGGGCATTTTCTCGGCCATAATCTCGCCCCTCTCCCACACCTTTAGTCACAACCTTCTCTCTCTTCTTGAATGAATCAGAGGGACCTTAAGTGTGGAAGTCAGTTAACGATTCGGCGACCGCAATAGCTTCATCTATGGACTGAACTCTCCTTTGGTGAAACTCTTGTTTAGCCCAATTTTTCAGCCCATCGGTGAAGTAGAACACGAGTTCCTCGTCCGACGTGTTAGTAATTTGAAGGATGAGGGTCGAGAATTCCTTCACATAGTCATGAATCATACCTTTTTGTCGAAGTTCCCTCAACTTCTTCCGGGCTTCATACATGACGTTTTCCGGGTAGAATTGACGCTTCAGTTCTCTCTTGAACTCCTCCCACGTCTCGATCCGGCATATTCCTCGTTCTATCTCCGTGTGTTTTCTCCGCCACCATAGCATGGCCTTGTCTGTCAAGTACGAAGTCACGGCCTTTACCTTCGCCATCTCCTCCCCAAGATTGAGATTGTCGAAGTATTGTTCCATCTGCCAAAGGAAATTCTCAACTTCCTTAGCATCTCTTACCTCGTTAAATCGCGATGGTTTCAGAAAGTCCACCTGACTTGCTCCATTAGCGATAACGGCTCCTCCATTTACGCTTGACTTCTTGCATAACGTCACGTATTCCTCCACAAAGAAGAGCCTTGCTTTCATCCCCTTGATGTCTTCTCGCAAGGCTTGGATACATCCCGTCATTAGTTCCTTCAACCCCTCAAAGCGAGAGTCCAGGTCAGAGGCGCTTTGTCTAAATTCCTCCAACCCTTCAAACACATGACTCTCCAACCCAGTCACGGTGTACTCGACACTCTCGAGCTTCTCCGACATCTCTCTGACAACCGCCCCCAAAGATTCCTAGGAAACACCCTGTTGGATCGTTTAGTGTCTCCTGATTCAATTCTCAGATTGATTCATACTACTAAACATGCAGATCTAGGTTCTCTTGATTAGAAACATAATAGATCTCACCTTTTACCTTGTTTATGCAGCGGAATGGGAGGTAAGGTCAGAGATCAGCAGAATCACCAAGAGATGGATCCTCCAAAGGCTCACACACGCACACTTCGGGAAAGGAGGCTGCTAGACCAAGAGAGAGGCGGCGCAGAGAGAGAGGAGGGAGGCGCAGAGTGCTGAGAAAATTAGAGAGCTTTAGGTCAAGTTTTATTCATTAAAACTCCCTTTAGTTCTCATGGGCTTTTGGGCCCAATTCTCAGTTCTGATTAAATCCCATGGATTTAATCAGGCCCTTTATTCTCTCTAAGTACAGTAAATGCCTAGCACTTTTACCGTACTTCTGCTAAACCGTTCCTTCGTATTTTCCCGTTAGCTTAGGCGTGTGACCCATATGGGATCATATAATAAAGGCAATAAGTCCAAGACTTATAGATCATGAGCGGACTCTAGCAAGCCATCATGACCCCCAGTATTATATGACTTATGTCTGATCATTGACATACTCTTACTTTCTAGAGACAGTACAGAGATTACTGGACATAATTCCAACAATCTCCCACTTGAACTGGAATCTCTGTATTCATAATCCTTTTGTCTCAATATCTCGATTAGTCATAAGGCAAGATTAGTGTCATCCTTATAAAGCCTAATCTTGTTCATCGGACTCTGATTTGATACTGACAATCCAAACGACTCGGGACAGTCCGTTTGAGCATGGCCATGCATTTTCCAGTATTCAAATCTCCGATTGGCCTAGAGATATTCACTCCATTTATATTGGAGGGACAAATCCCGTCTTGTTCCATCACTGTAAACTACTCATTTCATAATACACCCAAACAAGGTCCTTATAACTATCGCTAAACGACAGCATTAGACAATGATCAAAGCGTATTAGTTCATGTGCAGTCACATGCATGCGAACTCAGGTCTAAGGACTATACTCTATAGTCGTAGTAAGAATCTCTTATGACACATATATAAATATCCTGAAGAGTTCTTATAATCGGGTCTTGTCCGGTCGTATGTACCCTACATACACCTATGTACTGACTTTGATGCCACGCATCTATGACACACTGAGACTTTGTCATAAGTCACATACCAATCTAGTCTCACACGGTTGTTGGTGTTCCAATTTCAACAACCTTCGACTAGGGACATGATGATATAAGCCATCTATCAAATATAGGGTCTCATGATCAAGCTAAATGACTTTGATAACTCAAGATCAAGTCACTTACTTCGATGACCTATAAAATGGTTCATATCATTTTGGAACGATCATTTCATCACAGTTAAAATAATCTTGAAATAATAATTTCATTAAACATAAGAAAATGTTTTACAAGAACATATCAATAACTAAATAAAGCCCTCATACTCCCACTCAAATTTAGATTACATTTCAATGTCTCTAATGCCTACAGCTTCAGTCAGGAACTCGAGCTTAGGCCTTGGGAGTGGCTTTGTCAATGGATCAGCGACGTTATCATCTGTCTGAACTCGGCTGATCTTGACTTCCTTTCTATTAATGATGTCACGTATCAAGTGAAATCTTCTTAGAACATGCTTGGATTTCTGGTGTGATCTTGGTTCCTTTGCCTGAGCAATAGCACCATTGTTATCACAAAACAGTGCCAGAGGCTCAGCCGCATTTGGTATCACACCTAGTTCAATAATGAACTTTCGTATCCAAACAGCTTCCTTCGCTGCTTCTGAGGCGGCGATATATTCAGCTTCTGTAGTGGAATCAGCAACGGTGTCTTGCTTGGAGCTTCTCCAACTGATTGCACCGCCATTCAGACAAAAGATATAACCGGACTGTGACCGGAAATCATCTTGGTCTGTCTGGAAACTTGCGTCCGTGAATCCACTGACTTTAAGCACATCACTTCCACCGTATACCAAGAACTTGTCCTTAGTATGTCTTAGATACTTCAGGATATTCTTGACGGCAATCCAATGGTTTTCACCTGGATTTGACTGGTATCTACTCGTCATGCTCAATGCAAAAGCAACATCAGGACGAGTACAGATCATGGCATACATGATAGATCCTATTGCAGATGCATAAGGAATATTCTTCATGCGCTCAAGCTCAGCAGCCGTCGTAGGGCTCTGCTTCTTGCTTAGCGTTGTGCCATGTACCATTGGCGTGAAGCCCTTCTTGGAATCTTTCATGCTGAATCTTTGTAGGACTTTGTCAATGTATGAATCTTGACACAAGCCTATCAGCCTTCTAGATCTATCCCGGTAGATCCTGATTCCAAGAACGTATGCGGCTTCACCCATGTCTTTCATGGAAAAACAACTTCCAAGCCAGTCCTTTACCGACTTCAGCATTGGAACGTCGTTTCCGAGAAGCAGTATGTCATCGACATACAGAATAAGAAATACTATCTTGCTCCCACTAGTTTTCTTATACACGCATTGTTCTTCTTCGTTTCTGATGAAGTCAAATTGCTTGATCGCTTCATCAAAACGAAGATTCCAGCTCCTCGATGCTTGCTTCAATCCATAAATGGATTTATGAAGCTTGCATACTTTCCCAGCATTCTTTGGATCTATGTAACCGTCAGGTTGTGTCATATACACATCCTCTTCCAGAATTCCATTCAGGAAGGCGGTTTTTACGTCCATCTGCCAAATTTCATAATCATGAAAAGCTGCAGTTGCTAGTAGAATCCGAATAGATTTCATCATTGCCACTGGGGAATAGGTTTCATCGTAATCCACACAATGAACTTGTCTGAAACCTTTTGCCACCAACCTGGCTTTATAAATCTGGACATTTCCATCCACGTCAATCTTCTTCTTGAAGATCCATTTGCACTCGATGGCTTTTACACCATCGGGTAAGTCAACCAACGAAAACACTTGGTTGACCGACATGGAGTCCATTTCGGAATCAGTGGCCTTACGCCACTTAGAGGAATCTGGGCCCATCATGGCTTGATTGAAGTTCGATGGTTCATCACCATCAATGATCAGAAGATCATGACAGTTAGTCACGAGGAATTCTTGATATCTCTCGGGTTCGTGACGGATCCTCCCTGATCTTCGAACTTCAGGTACTACAGGTTCAGGCTCTACAATTTCTTGTAGGTCCTCCTGCTGCTCTTCCTCATTAGGTTGAGCAGTATCCTGTTCATCTTGAATTTCTTCAAGCAGTACCTTACTCCCACTGTCTTTCTTAGAGAGAAACTCCCTCTCAAGAAAGTTACAATCCCGGGCAACAAAGATATTGTTCTCGGAACGTAGATAGAAGTAATAAGCCTTGGTTTCCTTCGGATAACCAATGAAGTAGCATTTATCAGACTTTGGTGTAAGCTTGTCTGAGATTAATCTCTTGACATAGGCTTCACAACCCCAAATTCTAAGATAAGACAGCACTGGAGCTACTCCAGTCCATAATTCATATGGTGTCTTTGCTACTGCTTTCGATGGCGCTCTATTTAGAGTGAACACTGCTGTTAGCAGAGCATATCCCCAAAGGGATATTGGAAGGTCTGTGTGACTCATCATAGATCGAACCATATCCAATAAGGTCCGATTTCTCCTCTCAGACACACCATTCCATTGAGGTGTTCCAGGAGGAGTGAGTTGGGACACGATCCCACACTCTCTTAGATGATCACTGAATTCTTGGCTTAAGTATTCTCCTCCTCGGTCGGACCGAAGAGCCTTAATGCTTTTGCCAAGTTGGTTATGTACTTCATTTTGGAATTCTCTGAACTTCTCAAAAGATTCAGACTTATGTTTCATTAAATAAACATATCCATACCTACTGAAATCATCAGTGAAGGTAATGAAGTACTGATAGTTTCCTCTTGCATTTGTGGACATTGGGCCACACACATCAGTGTGTATCAGGCCCAATAAGTCACTGGCCCTCTCGTTAGGTTTATTAAAGGGGGCCCGGGTCATTTTGCCCATCATGCAGGATTCGCATTTCTCACATGACTCAAAGTCAGATGAGCCAAGAAGTCCATTCGTATGGAGCCTCTTAATGCGTTTCTCGCTGATGTGCCCCTAAACGACAATGCCATAGAAACGTTCGGTTCTCCTCATTAGGTTTGAACCGTTTGGTATCAATGTTATAAATTGGCGCGGATTGATCAAATATGTAAAGCCCATTCGTAAGAGGGGCACAACCATAGAACAAATTGTTGCGATTGAAGGAACATAATTTATTCTTAACTGAAAAATCATAACCTTCCAAATCCAACAAAGAAATTGAAATAATATTTCTGCTTATCGCAGGTACAAAATAACAATTATTGAGTTCTAAAATCAATCCCGAAGGTAAAGACAACAAGTATGTGCCTACAGCTAGTGCAGGAACTTTCGCTCCATTCCCAACTCGTAGCTCCACTTGTCCTTGCTTCAGCCTCCTACTGTTGCTGAGTGCCTGCATATTAGTACAAATATGAGCCCCACAACCAGTATCCATAACCCATGAGGTATTATCAGAAGTAGTTGTATTAACTTCTATAACAAAAATACCTGATGAAGAAGTCTCGAGAGTCTTCTTCTTCAATTCCTTTAGACCTTCTTGGAATTTCTTACATTCTCTCCTCCAATGCCCTGGTTCTTTACAGAACCTGCAGATGTCAGTAGGCCCAGCCTTAGACTTGGGCTTGGGCTTTGGCGTGTCCTTGTCCGAGACTTGGACAGCCTTAGCCTTTCCCTTATCCTTAGCAGAGGATTTCTTAAAGCCCTTGCCCTTTTGCACCATAAGCACATTGGGGTCCTTGGCGGTTTTCCTCAAGTTGGGCTCTGCAGTCTTGAGCATTCCGTGAAGCTCATGCAATGTCTTACTCAAGCCATGCATATTAAAGTTCAGAATGAACTGATCATAGCTTGCAGGTAAAGACTGCAGAACGATGTCGCAGGCAAGTTCCTGGCTGATAGGGCAGTCGAGTTTCTGAAGATGATCGAGATAACCCATCATCTTCAAGACATGAGGACTCACTGCCGCATTTGCAGCCAACTTACAGTCTAAGAGGTTCTTAACTGTCTGAAACCTCTCAGTCCTTGCTTGCTCCTGAAAAAGCGATTTCAGGCTTGCCATTATCTCGATGGGTGACAACACACTCTCGAACTGCATTTGCAGCTCAGCAGTCATTGTCGCCAACATCAGGCAATAGACATCATTTTCATCTGACGAATGCTTTTCCCAAGCATTATGCAGAGTCCTGGCGGCATTGTTAGGAGGCCTCTCGGGGAGGGGATCACGAAGGACATAATCCTTCTTCTCCTGCTTGAGGACCAGCCTCAAGTTCCTTGACCACGTCAGGAAGTTCGTTCCAGTCAGCTTCTCCTTCTCGAGAACAGACCGGATTGAGAATGTGTTTTGAGTGCTTGTGGTAGTCATAGCTGAAATATAAGATAAAAAGGTTATTAGTTAATATGTTCAATATGATTAATCTTGTATTATACTTAATATGATTAATCACGCATTATATTCAATAACATAAGTTACCCTCAATAGAATATAATGATTCCAAGATCCACATATAACTAAGGTCAAAGTGGGCCACTGGCCATCACCCAACCTTAGCTTATATCGGTAAGCCCTATGTCGGCTAATTATATCCGTGATATAACTCTTGGTTGTGAATCTGGGCCCGAGGCCCAATCCACTATGATGTCTCAAGGCCCGGGACTCCCGATGGCCTAGTCAAGAAAACCAGACTATACAGTCATGTAATCATTAATGTCTGGGACTCCCAATGACATTTATGAATCACAAACCGTCTTATCCACGCAAAAGTAGACACCCTCACACTGTAAGGCCATGAATACAATTGAATGGGCTTCGACAGCTGACATAGACTGGACAAGACATCCAACGCTTGATATTATTTGAGGTTTGTAGGTTCATTAAAAATTCATCCCAAAATAGAAGATTACTATTTTGGGAAACTTTCCTTTTTGGGAAACCTACTAATTTTGGAAACTTTCTAAAAATAGAAACTTTTAATTATAGAAATTTCCTAAAATCCAAAACATGCAAATCTAGAAACTTCTATTTTAAGAAACTTTCTAATTTCAAAAAATTTTGGAAACTTATTAATTTAAAATCGATTTTATAATTTTATAAAAATAAATTTTAAATTAATCTGAAGAAAAACTCAAATAATTGGCCCAATTGTTTTAACTTCTTGGCCCGAGGCCCAAGAATTGGTCCATGTCCAAGACATAACCCAATTGTCCAATTAAATGACATAACCGGTCTGGTTCATTAAAATTGGTCTAACCAAAATTAATTACTACGATGACCACAATTGTCAACCGGTTATTTACTAAACCGGATTTTCTCAATTTATTTGGTCCAACCAAATCAAATTAGAAAATCACTGGTTTAGGCACAAAATCCAATTTTTCGACTTTGGATTTCTTATCCCGGTTTAACCAGAACTTAATAAATTTATTAAGTCTGTTTATTAAACCGTGACGATTAATTTTAATTAAAATTTTAAACCGAACCATTAACCGAACCGAACCGATTTTACAATCGAACCGACCACGATCATCAGCCGAAGCTTCACGCACGGACGAGAGCGCGACGGGACGGGCCTGGGCCGAGAGACGCGGGATCCATGCGATCGTTCGATCCATGCGATCACGGTCGATCTCTCGCAACCAAGCCGATCGGGACGGGACGATGGTCGGGTCGATCGTTCGGGACGTCCGCGAGCAAGACACGATCCGGACGGCCGAGAGCCTCACGCGATCGGGACGGCAGCTGGACGATAGCGGGACGATCGGGACGCGATCCATCCTTCGATCGGGACGTGACCACGCAACACGATCCTCGTCGATCGGTTCGTGCGTCTGTCTCGATCCGGACGATCCGACGCATACCAATTCATATAGATTGGATCATGCGATTTCTTGTTTGTTTAGGTTTTAATTCTTTGTTTCTTAAGTGTTTTTCCTTATCAGTAGGTTGATTCAAAACACCTCTTAAACAATCCTAAACGAGATTCTAAACAAGAAAAACCACAGAACCAATGGCTCTGATACCACTGTTGGAGCGTTTAGTGTCTCCTGATTCAATTCTCAGATTGATTCATACTACTAAACATGCAGATCTAGGTTCTCTTGATTAGAAACATAATAGATCTCACCTTTTACCTTGTTTATGCAGCGGAATGGGAGGTAAGGTCAGAGATCAGCAGAACCACCAAGAGATGGATCCTCCAAAGGCTCACACACGCACACTTCGGGAAAGGAGGCTGCTAGACCAAGAGAGAGGCGGCGCAGAGAGAGAGGAGGGAGGCGCAGAGTGCTGAGAAAATTAGAGAGCTTTAGGTCAAGTTTTATTCATTAAAACTCCCTTTAGTTCTCATGGGCTTTTGGGCCCAATTCTCAGTTCTGATTAAATCCCATGGATTTAATCAGGCCCTTTATTCTCTCTAAGTACAGTAAATGCCTAGCACTTTTACCGTACTTCTGCTAAACCGTTCCTTCGTATTTTCCCGTTAGCTTAGGCGTGTGACCCATATGTGATCATATAATAAAGGCAATAAGTCCAAGACTTATAGATCATGAGCGGACTCTAGCAAGCCATCATGACCCCCAGTATTATATGACTTATGTCTGATCATTGACATACTCTTACTTTCTAGAGACAGTACCGAGATTACTGGACACAATTCCAACAAGTGGATGATGCTGGTGAAGTGCAATGATAATAGTGGAGTGTGATATTGGAGATAGTGGGGATAATGGAGTAGGTTAGATCTAATCTCTACCGTTAGATCGTTTTAATCTCGACCGTTCATTTGGGTTGAGAATTTGAATAAATAGGGGTGAGTTTCTCATTTGTAAGTATTGAACATTTCTCAATATAAATATCTCTCTAAAATTTCTCTCTCTAAGAGTTTTCTCTTTATATTTCTAAAGTCCTAAAGTTCTAAGGTTTGAGTTTGAGCGAGGCTGACTTAGCAATCACTAGTGGTGAAAAGGTGCTAAGGCCGCACGTACCAATTCCGGAGAATTAGTCTGTAACAAGTGGTATCAGAGCCGAGTTCGACCGAGGCTAGAGAGAAAACTATCCGAGATAATGGGGAAGGGAAGCAATGATGTTACTACCAGTACGATGTCCAGGGCCATGACCGTCCAAGGAGAAAACAAGTGGGATAAGGGTGTGTTGAAATTATGTCCAGTAATCTCTGTACTGTCTCTAGAAAGTAAGAGTATGTCAATGATCAGACATAAGTCATATAATACTGGGGGTCATGATGGCTTGCTAGAGTCCGCTCATGATCTATAAGTCTTGGACTTATTGCCTTTATTATATGATCCCATATGGGTCACACGCCTAAGCTAACAGGAAAATGTGTTGGAACGGCTTAGCAGAAAAACGGTAAAAGTGCCAGGCATTTGTCGTACTTAGAGAGAGATTAATGGGTCTGATTAAATCTAAGGGATTTAATCAGATTGGTATTTGGGCCCAAAAGCCCAAAAGGAACTAGACAAGTTTTATAAATAAAACTTAAGTCTGAGTCCCAATAACCCTAATCCCCTGCGCCACTTTCTCTCTCTCCTGCGGCCTCCTCAGCTCGGTCTAGCAGCCTTCTTCCTGCTTGGTGTGCGTGTGTGAACCTCTGGAGGAGCTATCACTTGGTGGTTCTGCTGATCTCTGACCTGTTCTTCATATTTCCGCTGCATAACAAGGTAACAGGTGAGATCCATTAAGTTTCTAAATAAGAGAACCTAGATCTGCATGTTTAGTAGGATGAATCAATTGGGAATTGAATCAGGAAACACTAAACGATCCAACAGTGGTATCAGAGCTATTGGTTCTGTGGTTTTTCTTGTTTAGAATCATGTTTAGGATTGTTTAAAGAGGTGTTTTTGAATCAATCTACTGATAAGAGCAAAACACTTAAGAAACAAGAATTAAAACCTAAACAAACTAATGAAAATCGCAAACCAAACTATATGATTTGGTATGCGTCGGTTTGATGATGCACGGACCGATCACTTTAGGATCGAGTCGCGTGATCATCCGATCGCGAGACATGGATCGATCGGCCGAGTGGATCACACGGCGATCGTGTCCCGCCTGTCTCGAGCGTCGTCCCGATCGTCTCGTCCAGCTGCTGTCCCGATCGCGTGAGGCTCTTGGCCGTCCGGATCGTGTCTTGCTCGCGGACGTCCCGAACGATCGGCCCGAGCTATCCCGTCCGATCGCGAGAGATGGCCCGGCTGTCTCGTCCCGATCTCACGGCCCGGCTGTCCCGTAGCGTCTCGACCATCGTCCCGTCCGGCTTCAAGTGCGGCTGGTCGATTGTGATCGAAGAACTAGGTCACAGCCGTGGATGGTCCGTGACCAATTCGGTTCGGTTCGGTTTAAAACTTGATTAAAATTAACCGTCACGGTTTAATAAACAGACTTAATAAAATTTATTAAGTTCTGGTTAAACCGGGATAAGAAATCCAATGTCGAAATAATTATTGGATTTAGTGCCTAAACCAGTGGTTTTCTAATTTGATTTGGTTGGACCAAATAAATTGAGAAAGTCCGGTTTAGTAAATAACCGGTTGACAATTGTGGTCATCGTAGTAATTAATTTTGGTTAAGACCAATTTTAATGAACCAGACCGGTTATGTCATTTAATTGGGCAATTGAGTTATGTCTTGGACATGAACCAATTCTTGGGCCTCGGGCCAAGAAGTTAAAACAATTGGGCCAATTATTTGAGTCTTTTCTTCAGAATTAATTTAAAATTTATTTTATATAATTATAAAATCATTTTTTTAAATTAATAAGTTTCCGAAATTTTGAAATTAGAAAGTTTCTTAAACTAGAAGTTTCTAGATTTGCATGTTTTGGATTTTAGGAAATTTCTATAATTAAAAGTTTCTAATTTTAGAAAGTTTCCAAATATAGTATGTTTCTAAAAATGGAAAGTTTCCCAAAATAGTAATCTTCTATTTTGGGATAAAATTTTAATAAACCTACAAACCTCAAACAATATCAAGCATTGGATGTCTTGTCCAGGCTATGTCAGCTGTCGAAGCCCATTCAATTGTATTCATGGCCTTACAGTGTGAGGATGTCTACTTTTGCGTGGGTAAGACGGTTTGTGATTCATAAATGTCATTGGGAGTCCCAGACATTAATGATTACATGACTGTATAGTCTGGTTTTTCTTGACTAGGCCATCGGGAGTCTCGGGCCTTGAGACATCAGAGTGGATTGGGCCTCGGGCCCAGATTCACAACCAAGAGTTATATCACGGATATAATTAGCCGACATAGGGCTTACCGATATAAGCTAAGGTTGGGTGATGGCCAGTGGCCCACTTTGATCTTAGTTATATGTGGATCTTGGAATCATTATATTCTATTGAGGGTAACTTATGTTATTGAATATAATGCGTGATTAATCATATTAAATTTAATACGAGATTAATCATATTGAACATATTAACTAATAACCTTTTTACCTTATATATTTCAGCTATGACTACTACAAGCACACAAAACACATTCTCAATCCGGTCTGTTCTCGAGAAGGAGAAGCTGACTGGAACGAACTTCCTGACATGGTCAAGGAACTTGAGGCTGGTCCTCAAGCAGGAGAAGAAGGATTATGTCCTTCGTGATCCCCTCCTCGAGAGGCCTCCTAACAATGCCGCCAGGACTCTGCATAATGCTTGGGAAAAGCATTCGTCAGATGAAAATGATGTCTATTGCCTGATGTTGGCGACAATGACTGCTGAGCTGCAAATGCAGTTCGAGAGTGTGTTGTCACCCATCGAGATAATGGCAAGCCTGAAATCGCTTTTTCAGGAGCAAGCAAGGACTGAGAGGTTTCAGACAGTTAAGAACCTCTTAGACTGTAAGTTGGTTGCAAATGCGGCAGTGAGTCCTCATGTCTTGAAGATGATGGGTTATCTCGATCATCTTCAGAAACTCGACTGCCCTATCAGCCAGGAACTTGCCTGCGACATCATTCTGCAGTCATTACCTGCAAGCTATGATCAGTTCATTCTGAACTTTAACATGCATGGCTTGAGTAAGACATTGCCTGAGCTTCACGGAATGCTCAAGACTGTAGAGCCCAACTTGAGGAAAACCGCCAAGGACCCCAATGTGCTTATGGTGCAAAAGGGCAAGGGGTTTAAGAAATCCTCTGCTAAGGATAAGGGAAAGGCCAAGGCTGTCCAAGTCGCGGACAAGGACACGCCAAAGCCCAAGCCCAAGTCCAAGGCTGGGCCAACTGACATATGCAGGTTCTGTAAAGAACCAGGGCATTGGAGGAGAGAATGTAAGAAATTCCTGGAAGGTCTAAAGGAATTAAAGAAGAAGACTCTGGAGACTTCTTCATCAGGTATTTTTGTTATAGAAGTTAATAAAACTACTTCTGATAATACCTCATGGGTTATGGATACTGGTTGTGGGGCTCATATTTGCACTAATATGCAGGCACTCAACAACAGTAGAAGGCTGAAGCAAGGACAAGTGGAGCTACGAGTTGGGAATGGAGCGAAAGTTCCAGCACTAGCTGTAGGCACATACTTGTTGTCTTTACCTTCGGGATTGATTTTAGAACTCAATAATTGTTATTTTGTACCTGCTATAAGCAGAAATATTATTTCAATTTCTTTGTTGGATTTGGAAGGTTATGATTTTTCAGTTAAGAATAAATTATGTTCCTTCAATCGCAACAATTTGTTCTATGGTTGTGCCCCTCTTACGAATGGGCTTTACATACTCGATCAATCCGCGCCAATTTATAACATTAATACCAAATGGTTCAAACCTAATGAGGAGAACCGAACGTTTCTATGGCATTGTCGTTTAGGGCACATCAGCGAGAAACGCATCAAGAGGCTCCATTCGAATGGACTTCTTGGCTCATTTGACTTTGAGTCATGTGAGAAATGCGAATCCTGCATGATGGGCAAAATGACACGGGCCCCCTTTAATAAACCTAACGAGAGGGCCAGTGACTTATTGGGCCTGATACACACTGATGTGTGTGGCCCAATGTTCACTAATGCAAGAGGAAACTATCAGTACTTCATTACCTTCACTGATGATTTCAGTAGGTATGGATATGTTTATTTGATGAAACATAAGTCTGAATCGTTTGAGAAATTCAGAGAATTCCAAAATGAAGTACAGAACCAACTTGGCAAAAGCATTAAGGCTCTTCGGTCCGACCGAGGAGGAGAATACTTAAGCCAAGAATTCAGTGATCATCTAAGAGAGTGTGGGATCGTGTCCCAACTCACTCCTCCTGGAACACCTCAATGGAATGGTGTGTCTGAGAGGAGAAATCGGACCTTATTGGATATGGTTCGATATATGATGAGTCACACAGACCTTCCAATATCCCTTTGGGGATATGCTCTGCTAACAGCAGTGTTCACTCTAAATAGAGCGCCATCGAAAGCAGTAGCAAAGACACCATATGAATTATGGACTGGAGTAGCTCCAGTGCTGTCTTATCTTAGAATTTGGGGTTGTGAAGCCTATGTCAAGAGATTAATCTCAGACAAGCTTACACCAAAGTCTGATAAATGCTACTTCATTGGTTATCCGAAGGAAACCAAGGCTTATTACTTCTATCTACGTTCCGAGAACAAGATCTTTGTTGCCCGGGATTGTAACTTTCTTGAGAGGGAGTTTCTCTCTAAGAAAGACAGTGGGAGTAAGGTACTGCTTGAAGAAATTCAAGATGAACAGGATACTGCTCAACCTAATGAGGAAGATCAGCAGGAGGACCTACAAGAAATTGTAGAGCCTGAACCTGTAGTACCTGAAGTTCGAAGATCCGGGAGGATCCGTCACGAACCCGAGAGATATCAAGGATTCCTCGTGACTAACTGTCATGATCTTCTGATCATTGATGGTGATGAACCATCGAACTTCAATCAAGCCATGATGGGCCCATATTCCTCTAAGTGGCGTAAGGCCACTGATTCCGAAATGGACTCCATGTCGGTCAACCAAGTGTTTTCGTTGGTTGACTTACCCGCTGGTGTAAAAGCCATCGAGTGCAAATGGATCTTCAAGAAGAAGATTGACGTGGATGGAAATGTCCAGATTTATAAAGCCAGGTTGGTGGCAAAAGGTTTCAGACAAGTTCACGGTGTGGATTACGATGAAACCTATTCCCCAGTGGCTATGATGAAATCTATTCGGATTCTACTAGCAACTGCAGCTTTTCATGATTATGAAATTTGGCAGATGGACGTGAAAACCGCCTTCCTGAATGGAATTCTGGAAGAGGATGTGTATATGACACAACCTGACGGTTACATAGATCCAAAGAATGCTGGGAAAGTTTGCAAGCTTCATAAATCCATTTATGGATTGAAGCAAGCATCGAGGAGCTGGAATCTTCGTTTTGATGAAGCGATCAAGCAATTTGACTTCATCAGAAACGAGGAAGAACAATGCGTGTATAAGAAAACTAGTGGGAGCAAGATAGTATTTCTTATTTTGTATGTCGATGACATACTGCTTCTCGGAAACGACGTTCCAATGCTGAAGTCGGTAAAGGACTGGCTTGGAAGTTGTTTTTCCATGAAAGACATGGGTGAAGCCGCATACGTTCTTGGAATCAGGATCTACCGGGATAGATCTAGAAGGCTGATAGGCTTGTGTCAAGATTCATACATTGACAAAGTCCTACAAAGATTCAGCATGAAAGATTCCAAGAAGGGCTTCACGCCAATGGTACATGGCACAACGCTAAGCAAGAAGCAGAGCCCTACGTCGGCTGCTGAGCTTGAGCGCATGAAGAATATTCCTTATGCATCTGCAATAGGATCTATCATGTATGCCATGATCTGTACTCGTCCTGATGTTGCTTATGCATTGAGCATGACGAGTAGATACCAGTCAAATCCAGGTGAAAACCATTGGATTGCCGTAAAGAATATCCTGAAGTATCTAAGACATACTAAGGAAAAGTTCTTGGTATACGGTGGAAGTGATGTGCTTAAAGTCAGTGGATTCACGGACGCAAGTTTCCAGACAGACCAAGATGATTTCCGGTCACAGTCCGGTTATATCTTTTGTCTGAATGGCGGTGCAATCAGTTGGAGAAGCTCCAAGCAAGACACCGTTGCTGATTCCACTACAAAAGCTGAATATATCGCCGCCTCCGAAGCAGCGAAGGAAGCTGTTTGGATACGAAAGTTCATTATTGAACTAGGTGTGATACCAAATGCGGCTGAGCCTCTGGCACTGTTTTGTGATAACAATGGTGCTATTGCTCAGGCAAAGGAAACAAGATCACACCAGAAATCCAAGCATGTTCTAAGAAGATTTCACTTGATACGTGACATCATTAATAGAAAGGAAGTCAAGATCAGCCGAGTTCAGACAGATGATAACGTCGCTGATCCGTTGACAAAGCCACTCCCAAGGCCTAAGCTCGAGTTTCTGACTGAAGCTGTAGGCATTAGAGACATTGAAATGTAATCTAAATTTGAGTGGGAGTTTGAGGGCTTTATTTAGTTATTTGATATGTTCTTGTAAAACATTTTATGTTTAATGAAATTATTATTTCAAGATTATTTTAACTGTGATGAAATAATCGTTCCAAAATGATATGAACCATTTTATAGGTCATCGAAGTAAGTGACTTGATCTTGAGTTATCAAAGTCATTTAGCTTGATCATGAGACCCTATATTTGATAGATGGCTTATATCATCATGTCCCTAGTCGAAGGTTGTTGAAATTGGAACACCAACAACCGTGTGAGACTAGATTGGTATGTGACTTATGACAAAGTCTCAGTGTGTCATAGATGCGCGGCATCAAAGTCAGTACATAGGTGTATGTAGGGTACATACGACCGGACAAGACCCGATTATAAGAACTCTTCAGGATATTTATATCTGTGTCATAAGAGATTCTTACTGCGACTATAGAGTATAGTCCTTAGACCTGAGTTTGCATGCATGTGACTGCACATGAACTAATGCGCTTTGATCATTGTCTAATGCTGTCGTTAAGCGACAGTTATAAGGACCTTGTTTGGGTGTATTATGAAATGAGTAGTTTACAGTGATGGAACAAGACGGGATTTGTCCCTCCAATATAAATGGAGTGAATATCTCTAGGCCAATCGGAGATTTGAATACTGGAAAATGCATGGCCATGCTCAAACGGACTTTCCCGAGTCGTTTGGATTGTCAGTATCAAATCAGAGTCCGATGAACAAGATTAGGCTTTATAAGGATGACACTAATCTTGCCTTATGACTAATCGAGATATTGAGACAAAAGGATTATGAATACAGAGATTCCAGTACAAGTGGGAGATTGTTGGAATTGTGTCCAGTAATCTCGGTACTGTCTCTAGAAAGTAAGAGTATGTCAATGATCAGACATAAGTCATATAATACTGGGGGTCATGATGGCTTGCTAGAGTCCGCTCATGATCTATAAGTCTTGGACTTATTGCCTTTATTATATGATCCCATATGGGTCACACGCCTAAGCTAACAGGAAAATATGTTGGAACGGCTTAGCAGAAGTACGGTAAAAGTGCCAGGCATTTGTCGTACTTAGAGAGAGATTAATGGGTCTGATTAAATCTAAGGGATTTAATCAGATTGGTATTTGGGCCCAAAAGCCCAAAAAGAACTAGACAAGTTTTATAAATAAAACTTAAGTCTGAGTCCCAATAACCCTAATCCCCTGCGCCACTTTCTCTCTCTCCTGCGGCCTCCTCAGCTCGGTCTAGCAGCCTTCTTCCTGCTTGGTGTGCGTGTGTGAACCTCTGGAGGAGCTATCACTTGGTGGTTCTGCTGATCTCTGACCTGTTCTTCATATTTCCGCTGCATAACAAGGTAACAGGTGAGATCCATTAAGTTTCTAAATAAGAGAACCTAGATTTGCATGTTTAGTAGGATGAATCAATTGGGAATTGAATCAGGAAACACTAAACGATCCAACACCACTATCATCATTACACTCCACTATCCCAACATCATCATTACTCACACGACAATCCACTATCTCATCCACTTTTAGATAATTACCATTTACATAAGTAAAATAATTAGTAACTATAGTGGATTTACTATGGGCCATGACACAAAGCTGACTTAAATTTATATACCTCAATAGTTTAGATATTAACAAAGGTGGATATGATAGTTTAGAAGTTAGATCGTAGCTAATATATTTAGTGATATATGCCATATATATCCTTATATCCATTAGCAAAAGTTAAAGACGGCGAGCATTTAATGACCATAATGATCCAGATCTAAATATATATGGATATATGTTAATAAAATTGTTCTTGCACCCGTATTAGGTGTAAGCTCAAATGGGTTTTCATAGTTCTCTTTGAACAATAAAACAACAGGGTACGCAAAAAACAGGCGATCTACTGATAGATTTTGGAGATCATGATTGAATCACATTTTTGGCACTATTATTATTAATTTTACCACCGATAGCATTTATATCACCGAACGTGGTTAGTTGTATAACCAAAATATTGATCTCCTAACATAAATTATGGTTGTAATGTAGGAAGTAGTAGCATCAAACAAATTTTCTATCCACCATTGTGTGTTAGTGTTGAGACAAATGATGTACCCGTTCAATCAATCACCACCGCTCAGAAAGATATGGAGAAAGCTGTGATACAAGATGATCTGATTCAAATACAAGGAGAACCCTCTGTTGCGGGTTATGTGATTCCACATACTTATGGGGAAGCAGGCTGGCATCTAGGAATCCATGTCTTCTTGAACAAATTGGTAATATTTCGAGAAACAACATCCAACTGGGTAACCATATTGTTCCAATAACTGAGACACGTATAACCCTAACTATCCTATAATTGAAGGTAAAGTAGGTTTATTTTAACTAATTTATTTACATTATGTTAACAAACATAGATACTAAAATTTATTGCCTGGTAACATATGAGTTGGACAAAGCACTGATCGACATTGACTACGAGGGTGACAACATATTCATAGGACGCATCTTTAGGAGTAAAGAAGATTGCAAACTGAAGCTAGTAATTCATGAGGTTAACATATGATTTCATTTTCACTACGCCAAGTAAACTTCCACGATGGTTGTCTTGGTATGCGTCGGTGGTAGCTGTCCATGACAAGTATACATGCCAACGATGGAAGATAACAACCGATATGAGCTATGTAGTGCCAAATTACTTCATACTTGTAGTGTTGATGAAAGGGGTAACTTCCATAGGCAAGCGTCCACAACAGTGATAGTGATAGGAAATCTGCTTCACTGTAGTTACAAAGGGAGTGGAAGGGGACCACGCGCATGTGAGCTTAGGAAAATGCTACTTCAGGAATTCAGTTCTCATGTGAGTTACTGGAAGGCTTGGAGAATGCCTGGAATTTCTATGGATAATGCATTGGGGTCGTCTATGGGTAGTTACACAATGATTCCCCCATATTTTAAGCTTTTACTACAAAGCAATCCCCATTCAGTTGCCGGACTCTAGACGGAGACGAATAAGGTAGGTGTAGTTCTCTTTAAGTACATGTTCTACTCCCTTTCTACCTCTGTTAATGGTTATCAGTACATGCGTAAAGTGGTCATTATCGATGGCACACATCTTGAAGGTCAATATGATGGATGTTTTGTGGCTGCTAGTACCCAAGATGGTAACTTTCAAGTATTTCCACTGGGATTTGCAATTGTTAACTCCAAAAATGATGATGCATGGGAGTGGTTCTTACTGAAACTTTCTGCTATTGTACCTGATGAACCTGATTTGGTGTTTGTTTCAAACATACATGCATCCATCATATATGCTGGCATAAGAAAGGTAAATTCAATCACACGTGATATCTTTTTATTTTTGAAAATACATAAACTTCGGTTAGAAAGCAAGTACATTTTCTGTTAATGAGTTTGCACATTTAAAGTATATGTACTCGGTTACTCAAATGTGTGTGTTTGTAAATGTATCTGATTTCTTTACACGCTGCTTGCATTGTCCATTTTTATAGAAACATACAAAATATGTTTAAATCAATGCATTTAAGTTTCCTGGTATCTGAGGCTGGACGAGTGTATTGGTTAAGTGAGTTTGAGAGCTTATTTGGGGAGATACGGGAAACAAACACCACATGCTCAAAGACCTAACTGACATAGGGTTTGAACACTGGACACGAAGTCATTTTGATGGGGAAAGGTACAATGTTATGACGAGAAACATATGTGAATCGCTCAACAAAGTGCTTACCATGATAAGAGATTGTCATGACATTTCTATCCCAGAGACAATCCGGACTATGCTTGTGTCTTGGTTTGAAATCAACCGTGATTCTGCAGAAAGATGTGAAGATGCATTGAATCCAAAGGTTCAAGAAATTATGACTGAAAACTATGAGAAATTAACTAGTTATGTTGTAATAAAGATAGCTGATGGAATATACGAGGTGAGAGACGAGTTTGGTGTATCGTTTATTGTGCATCTATGGGAGCAAAGTTGTAGCTGTCATGAATTCCAAATTCTGGGAATACTATACCTCCATGGACTGGTTACAGCAATACATGAAGGTTTAAAAATTGAAACATTTGTGGGATTTCACTACACAATGGAATACTTTAAACTAGCTTACTCCGGAATCATAATTCTGGTCCCGGATGTAGGCTAACTTGAGCCGTCAACTGCGGATGTAAGAGGTGGGAGGTTTGCCCCACCTGCCGTTAGACGATTACCAGAACGTCATAGGAGGAAGCGATTTCTCTCTATAGGAGAATTTAAGGTGACCAGACCTCCTTTTCCCGTTAATAATATTATTCCGTAAAACTGATTGACTTATATTAAACTTTGCGTTAATACAGAGAATCAACAGAAGGAGGTGCACATGATGCAAGGGTCGAGGGCACAGTCGATCAACTAGCAAGGTGGTCTTATCGGTAGGTGTATTTTATTGTCAGTTTAAAGGTATCTATATTAACCCCTAACCAATTAATCATGTTTTATGATGTTAGTAGCCATAAGTATGGGGAATGAATTTTGATGTTTCTTGGCGGCACATAACTCATCCGGTTTTGTGGCCGATGTACGAGATGTAGCATGAGTGTTTAGTCAATAAACTTGAAGTTATGATACCAAATTTTTACTGTATATATGGTATTCAGTACCAAATCCCCAACTTGTGTAATATATGAATTCCTCGTACTTTACCCCGTAATGAAACATTCCGGTTAATGAGAAAAATCCCGTTTGGTTGTATCTCATTTGTTTCGTAACGTTTAAAATTTATCTTTTAAACCAATAACTATGTTAAAGAAGTAAATAATCTATCTAATATCCCACCTAATATATAAGATGCTCCTAAAATATCTGGTTCGCGTGGACCCCGGTCCAATTATCAACAATGCGAAAACCCTTCCCTACCCGATTCACATAAAACCGTCAAATGTAACCCATCTTCGTCTCTCATCTTTATCCCTATTTGGAATTTTCTTCAACATGTGAAATTAGAGTTTATAGCAGACAAAATCGTTGTCTTTTTTAATGGAAGCTGATAAACAGGAAACACTCTACAATCTGAGATATTTTGTGTTGCTTCGAGCCGAAGATCATGTAAGGGAGTGACCACTAGATTTTGGTGTAGGAAATCCACCGTGACTTACTTTTAAAAGACTCTTGTGAACCCATATCAACGATTCCACCTATGTGAGATTTCTGTCCAAGTACATTTGATTTACAATTAATTAAGTTAGTATTTGCGACTGTTTGTGACCAAAACTGTTGTCTTAAAACGAAAATGGGAAGAGAATCTACTCAAGTGGGTGGATGATGCATCAGTGGTTGATATTCAGATGGTTGAAGCAAAACATATGATTCTTGCAGAAGATGTTCGTGATTTACGGAGGAGAGTAATCAAAAACTTGGGGAAAGAGAATACACTGTTTGGTAAGGACGTGACTAAACATGAGAAAATGGAGAACGAACAGGATCAATTGGAGGGAAACATTATCTGTGTAGGATCTACGTTATGACTTTGTTGCAAGCTTTGTAATTGATCACGGTCGATATTTTGTGACTTTGTTTTGGAAATTTTAAACATGGAACTTTTAAATTTAATGTATCCCCATTAACTCTATTTTGGATTAATTTAATTAGCAACCACCATTAATAATATGATTAGCACCGACATGGCCTACAAGAGACTAAACCCTACCCCTAAACCATAACCTAAAACCCTAAGCCGTAAACTCTACAACCAAAACCCTAAACCCTAAACAATACTCTCAAAACCCTAATCTCTAAACCTTAAAAACTAAACCTAAACTCTGAACCCTAAACCCTAAAACCTAATAACTAAACCCTAGACTACAAAACCTAAACCCTAAACACAAAACATTTAGTTTCCCCTTGAACTTTTTTTTAATGTTTTCCCGAGAACTTTGATATGTTTCTCGGATAACTTTGATTTGGTTTCTCCATAACTTTAATATGATTCCCCAATAACTTTCATTTTGATAAATTATATTAACATGAAAACTTAAATACACAAACATTGATATAATTCTACAAGTAATATTAATTTTATTACCGGATAATATACATATTTCCCCCCAAAAACTTTGTTGTCGCGCATTTAGATTAGCAACCAACAACATATTGTGTTAGTTAAAGATAGGCCCAAGATCAATTTTCATATTGTTATCACTAAACCCTAAACCCTAATGTTGATCAAGGGAACAATTATTTCAAATTCTCATGTTGTTATCAATAAACCCTAAAACTAACACTGAATTCTAAAACCTAACCACTAAACTATAATCACTAAACCATAAACTCTAAACTATAAACCTAAAACCTAAACACAAAACATTTTGTTTCTCGTAGAAGTTTATGCTTCCCAAAAAAATTTATATGTTTTACCAAGAAATTTGATATTTTTCCCGGAGAAATTTCATATCTCTTCCATACACTTGACTTGTTCAATCTCGGAATCGGTTGTGATTAACTTGAGTTCTTGCATTACTCCGAGAGAGTATAATGAACCTCATATGATATGGCTATAATATTTCGGTCTGCTGAGTACTTTTTAAGCATTCCTGATTGAGGAGGGTCAATGTCAGCCACGTCCTCTGCCTCGTTTCTAAGTTTAGTTAAGAGACAACACATTACAAAATAAAAAATTGGTTAGTTTTTATCTAATTAAGCCACCGTGTTAACATAAACTAATATAAAAGTTAGTTCGAGTATCGTTAAATTGCGATAACTTGATAACATCTGTCTTGACATGAGGGATTTGGTCCGATGATAATTGAGCATCTAGAGATGTCTCTATCTGGCGTTGAAAAATAGTCTGATTAAGGATGTCTCCCGCATCTTTATCACCTTCGAGGTGAAGGAAACTTGAACCGGCCGGTCCATTTGTGCATCCAATTTATTAAGGAAGATCCGACAATCTAAGCAACCCACTACCATTTCAACTAAGAAGATCAAAAGCCTATTATACCTTAGAAGAATCCACAAAAAAACTCACGGTTGTAGGAAGTTCGGTAGTCACTTTTGTTCTTTGGTCTTTGATCTTTGTTTCTTTTATTTTCTTTTGTATTTTCCTAAGTAGTAGACTCAATTGCTCATGCAAACTCTTTCTATTTTTACTACATTTCTAAATCATAATAAACAACTTTCACCTTATCAACTTTTGATCTTTTGTGATTTTTTGGAGAAATCTCTTTGTTCTTCTTTAACACTTCGAAGCTTGGTGTGTGATATCCAATCTTCACCCTCTGTATTCTGGTCTTGTGAGTCATATCAAGTAGATTCAGAGTTGAAAATATCATGGGACAATCCACAACCCTTGTGCGACCCTTCAATCCACATGCATGGACCTTGTGGTAGTAGACTTTGTGTCAAGATTATCTGTGATACCCCGTATCCGAAAATATGGTCAATAGGCAGAAGAAAAGTCAACAGGGGCAAAATTGTAATTTTGCCAAACCCAGGGGCAAAATGGTAATTTTGCCAAAGTTCGAGACGGTAGCCGAGATGGCCAAATGTTCTCTTTCTAATCCATAAAGAACATTTACAAGACCAGAATTGAAAGAAAAGGAGCGGAAATGTGTTTTTCGGCTTATCGGTTGGAAAACCGACTAAACCGAGAAAACTTCGGAAATTCATAACCGGAGCTAGGAAACTCCAATTGAAGTGTCAAGTTGCTAAATTCATCTAAAATCAGGGAGAATCAGTTTATGGAAGTTTGGAGATTTATGGGAATCATCTGGTATTTTCTAAAACAATATTTCCGCAATTGAAGAAACCGACAAGAAATGGCAATAAGGGTTATTATTTGGTTGGGCCGGTTTAGATGGGCATTTTTGGACTCAAAGCACACAGCAGACACAAGTGTCTTCTCCCCAGTTCGCCAGATTTTCTTGAGAGGTAGCAAGAGTAGGATGAAGACATGTGTTTACAAATACAAAGAATGTGCAAGGTGGCACATGGAGATAAGAAGACTTGGGAGCCAAGTTTACAATGAATCTCCCTTATTTTTTGGCAGTTAGCGTGGCTGAAGGAGGAAGGAAGAGAGGACATGTGTCAAAGAAGGAGATGAGAGGAGTGTCATGAGACATGCGTCAAAGGAAGAGATGAGATGTGTCATGAGACACTTGTCACCTAATTACCACATAAAGTTTGCTATATAAGGAGTCTCAGCCCTTCATTTTATTCATCACCAACACAACAAAAACAAGAGAAGAAGAAAAGAAAGAGAGGGAGAGAAGAGAAGAAGGAGCGTGAGTGAAGAAGGAGAAGAAGAAGAAGGAGGAGGAGAAGAAGAGGAGGAGGAAGAAGAAGAAGAAGAGAGAGGGAGGCGTGAAGGAGAGAAAGAAGATGAAGATTGGAGAAGACAAGAGAGAGACATGGAGGAGAACCGGAAGAGATAGAATCGGAGGAGAGAGAAAATGAAGAGAGAGAAGATGGTCCGGAGAAGTCACCGGAGAAGCTTCCTCGCCGCCATGTCTTCAGCCGGTTCGTCAAGAAGTTGGTTCAGATGGGTTATTGCAAGATTGAAGTTGGTTTGGGTAGTTTTGGATCGGTTTAGGTTAACCGGTCAACTCTCCGTCAACAGTTGACTATGACCCGGTTTACCTAAACCGGTCAATTGGATTATTGGTTCATTGGTCAACCGGTTCAAGAGGTGGAGTCAACCGGTTTAGTTTGGTCAACGGTCAGTGGTCAGCGGTCAACGGTCAACTCCGTGGTCAACGCGTGGGGAGCCGCCTTGCTGGGTGATCTTAGATCGCTCATTAGTCTCTTTTGTGTTTTTAGGATTAGCAGCGACAGACGCTGGAGATCCTAGGTGTAGTTTCGGGATCGCTTGTGGTGGGATTTTTATTCGATGTTTTAGTTTTATCGGTTCGGCTTTGGCGCCATTTTGTATTGCGATTTGGTTGTTGTAGTTGAATTGAAAATTTATTTTGTAATTCGGTAAATGTTTTGTAGACGTTTATTTACTCAGTAATGAACATGCTTCCCTGATATATATAGGTTAGTCCGAAGCGACACAACTCACGGAAACAGTACTGGTTGCAAAGCTTTGTACTGTGGAAGTGAGGATAGCGGGGTCAAGGACGGGTCAGTGCGAGCCTTTGCCTCAAACAAATATGTCTCTGGCTTTGTCTTGTGACGAAATTTTCCCGTTTGACTTGCTCGGGCTCGACTTGGTCGTGTTCTTGTTTGATTGTTGACCGGTCAGCTCGTCGGTCAGCGGATAGTGGGAAAGGGGTGTTACAAAAAGGTGGTATGAGAGCATGGTCCTCCATGGGTTTCGAAGCAGTTCATTTCTGAGTGTTTTCCGTGTTTTATCGAGTCAAATTTTGTTACCCAAGCATCCATTAGGAAACCAAGACGCATCTGTGAAACCCGGGGTTGGTTGGGAACTAGAATTTTGTATTATTTGTGCTAACATTTCTTTGTGTTTTTGATTGCAATCGTACAGTAGTTTGTCCCAGGACAGGTGGAGTGGAGGTGTATGTGTGGTGTGGGGTGATTTCAGTGGAGCATCATGAGTCAATAGGGATCAGCTGGATCTCATCAGAGTCAGCTAGAGCAGTATCAGGATCATCTGGGATCGCCAGGTCGTTCATGAGGTTCGCGTACGTCGGACCGTTCACCGATTCCATTACGGACGTTACAGGGCTCTAGGGCAGCAGAGGTGGACTGGAGGCCTTTTCCTGATCCGTTACCTACGTCCATAGAGGATGATGCGGGTAATCCGGATATATATGCAGGGATTATGGGTTACCTTGGGATAGCAGATGTTGAGTTACCACCATTACCGCCGCAAGTGCAGGAGCCAACCGTTCCGCATATACTACCAGAGTCAGACATAGCACATATGTTGTTCCATGAGCTGATTCTTGAGGCGCCCGAGGTTCCTTTGCCACTCAGTGTGGAGGATTACCTACTTAGCCCATTACCTATGGGTTTTGATCTTGATATGGAGCCTATTGATTCGTACCAGCATTCGCAATGGGAGCATCATGTTGTCTAGCAGACATATATGCTCGCCGACGCACTAGAGAAGCGTGTCGGACCACACCATCAGTCGCGCCGGCAGTCTGAGTTACCATCTACGGCGTTGGACATGTCTATATCACCGTCTTCAGGATCGCCATCAGAGTCCGAGCATCCGACCGAGCCATCCATGCCGCCCACTCCAGAGATGCCAGTTTATCAGGCGTGTAGTGCCTACAGGGTGAGAGGGTTCCATCTTTACTGGTGTCCTCGTCCAGTGGATACACATTACAGGGAGCCATACCAGCCGGTTCCGGTGCCAGACTTCTGCCAGGTGTGTGGCAGCGATGGCCACCTCGCTCTGATTTGCCTGATTACCGGACCCGGGCCAAGCATTTCAGACGCCGAGCCTTACCGTGCGCCGGCACCGGAGCCTTACCGAGCTGTACCTTGCCGGCGTGATCCCGAGCCTCGCATGTCGTCCTGAGTGCAGCCGCCATGACGTTTGTGATTTGTCAGCTTTGTAGTGACGATAGTCACCAAGCATAAGGTTGTTCTCGTAGGCTGCTCCCAGTGCCTACCATCGTTTGTCAGTTATGTGACCCTGAGGAGCATACGGATCGTCTGTGCCCGATGGCTGAGCAGCAGCATGTCAGCGCACCGACTCGCGATGCACACCCACCCTGTAATGCCCCTTTCCCATTCTCCGCTGACCGCCGAGCTGACCGGTCAATAATCAAACAAGAACATGACCAATCGAACCCGAGCAAGTCAAACGGGAAAAGTTCGCTACAGGACGAAGCCAAAGATAATTTGGTTTGAGACAAAAGGCTCGCACCGATCTATTTCCGGCTCCGCTATCCTCGTATCCGTAACGCAAGCAGTACTACTTACACTACTTCAACGAGTTGTGTCGGTTCGGACCAAACCTCATATCAGGGAAACAATTTCATTTTTAAGTAGTTAAACATCGAATACAACGTTTAACAGTTTTACAAACAATCGTCAATAACAATACATAAACATAAGCAATCAAAATCATAAAAGGCGCAGCTGCCGAACCGAAAATAAAACATCCAAAAATCACGAATCAAAACACGTCACAAGCAACCCGAAGCTACACCGAGGACCTCCCACTTCCGTCGCTGATAACCTGAAAAACACAAAAATAGTCTAATGAGCAATCTAAGATTACCCAGTGAATCGGCTCCCCACTAATGGCTTCTAATCTATCTAACTCTACAAACCCCGCCCCGAAACCCAAAATAACAATCAACAGTAATAAATGGTCGATCACGAACTACCTCGTCGTGATAAACCCAAACACAAGCAATAGCCAAAAGAAAGAGCGTTAAGGAAATCGAAGGCACTGCGGCACATGTCCTCGATTGGACTCGATCTATCTACGCGCGACGAAAGAAAGATAATAAAACAATACTGGGCCCTACGATCTCGGTAACTTCCACGGGTTCACATCGTCGCCTACGTGGCAACTAACCCTCGACTCATATACGTGCTCACAAGGACCCACGCATAGGACACCGTTCTCTGTCCATCGATACGCGGTGACTCCTGTTACCCCAGGTAACCTGAGTTTCCATGCGATCCGGCCCTAGGACATGACCCCGTATTCTCCGGACCGCACATCTACCGACGTCACCCGATAGGTTAACACCATAACCAGAACCACCATGGCCCGGTTAGGTCAACCCGAGGATCCAATCGGGTCGGAAGTACCGGAACGTAAACAAAAAACCTAGGCTTGCGGAATCTAACGCACCCTAGCGTCCTAGTGCAGAAATATAAACACGCAGACTCGCTGGGACTCTAGCACAGATCACGCAATCAATAACATCAATAATAATCCCAACCATTCCGCAAGCCTCTACACTACCCAACTCACCGCTCTGACTAGGTAAGATACCTAGTCAGCACCACTAACTTACCCGGTCCCGAGACCGGAGTAAGTGTCCACAATGACTACTCGGCCCAACACCGAGCAGTCTAATAACCTGCACAGAAAACTCACAACAATAATAACAACACAGTACATGCAACACATTCCAACACACAATTACCACAAGCAAGTCTATTCGAGATTCTAAGTCTTTTACTTTATTCTCGCCCGCTACCTTGGGTTAGCGGATTGCTAACCCGTAGACGGCTCACGACACGCGTCATTTCTTTATCATCTCATCCTAGGTATCTTTTAACATTATTCTCGATATATCGGTTTAGAGTTAGTAACCTTACTAACTCCCCGACATATTATTTCCAACTAATTGATTCATTACCCTATTCCCGCTACTTAACCTAAAACCCGATCCCGTTAATATACTCTATACATTTGTTTAAGGTTAACTCATATTTTACTATCGTCTTAGTTTCCAGTTTATAGTTCATTAATAATCGTTCTTTATATATATATATATATCCATCATGTGACTAACAACCTAGCAGCACAGAATCGGTTAACCTTTTACTTCTAAACCCTAATCGCGTTTAATTGGTCTTTTCCGATTAATTACTACTTATCCGGTTAATTCATATTTACTAATTACTTGGTTACGGGTAACGTCCTAACGGCTACGGTTTACTGTTTTCCCGGTTTAACTGATTTTACGAGTATGTGAGCCGACTCACAAAATAGTCGCGGAATAACGGGTTTTGGCGCGGATGAGGATTCCCGAACCACCGAACACTCCTGAACCACAGATTCACAAAACCAATCAATTACGGAATTATACCAAATCGGCCCAACACCTTAAAACCCGGTTTGACTAAACCGGTTTAGGGTTAAACCATTGACCGGTTCAATCCCCTTTGACCCGGTTTAATCTCACATTAAACCAACTCCAAACTCAAAACAAATTGTACCAATGGATGCCTTGAAGAACCGGCTTTACTCGGCGGCGGAAGGGGCTCGCCGGCGACGGAACACCGGCGTTGACTTCGGCGGCGGCGGCGTTGACCGCGGCGGAGGAGGGTTTTCCGGCGGCTACTCCTTCAGATCTACACACCAAACTCATCAGAAACACTAGATCGAATTATTTCCAGCTTCAAAACACCTCAAAACAACAGGGAAAAGGCGAGATCTACAAACCCTAAGGAGCGGTTGATTCACGGCGGTTTTCCGGCGATCTCCGGCGGCTGCAGGGACGGCGGTTAACTGGAAAAGATAGAGGAGATCAATACAAAGCCATAGCACTTACTAGATCTAAATTTAAGCTTATAGAGAGAAAGTTACAAAATTTCTTGTGGAAGAAGTAAAAGGAGGAGGAGGAGCTCTGGCGGCTTCCTCCGGCCACTCTCCGGCAAGAGGGGTGGACGGCGGTTGAAGAGGAGAGTGAGAGGGATTTATAGCACTTAACAGAGCCTGATTTGGATCTATGAATCACAAGCTACAAGCTTTCTTGTTCCTCAAGACATAAGGAATCTTCAAGAGTTCTAAACCAAAGCTTGCATGATCTTGAGTGACAGAGGGAGAGAGAAGGCCGAGAGTGAGAGAGAGGATTTGTTGAAGAGAGGAGAAAGATTTGAGCTTACTTATCCATCAAGTTAAGATGAACATGCAAGGTTTTGATGAAGAACTTCAAGAACACTCAAGAACAACAAGAACACAAGCAAGGGATTGCTGTTTCTGGAGCAGAGAGGAAGAGAGAGTTCGAGAGAGAGTTGAGAGAAGCTAGAAAATTGTTTGGTGAGATACATTGAATGGGATGTGATGTTTTTGCATGCATGCAAAGAGTTCATTGAATCTTGGCATGCTTGATACCTCATCAGGCAATGGTGGCGCCATGGGGAGCTAACAAGTGTCCTTCTGGGCAAATTTTGTTGCCAAAATACTCAACAAATGATGACTAATCCACTCACTAATCCCACTTTCATTCTAGCTCGGTTTTATGGTTTCTCGGATTTAATATTTTAAAACGGCTCCGGATGATTCCATAAATTCCAAAACCTCCAAGATAAGATTCTTCATGCTTTTATATGAATTTAGCATTTTGAATCACTCCGTTCGGGCTTACGTAGCTCTGGTTATGAATTTCCGAAGTTTCTTCGGTTCTGTCGGTTTCCATCCCGACAAGCCGAAAAACTCGTTTCTGCTCCGTTTTCTCCAAATTTGGTCTTCTAAACATTCTTTATGTTAAAACATAAGAATATTTGGCCCGTCTTGGTTTCCGTCTCGAACTTTGGTAAAATTACCATTTTACCCCTGACTCAGGTAAAATGATGATTTTACCCTCGGTTGACTTTCTGCTGCCCGTTGACCGTATTTTTGATACGGGGTATCACATTCTTCCCCACTTACAGGAATTCGGTCCCCGAATTCTCCGTCACTTACAGACGTCAAATTGGTTCCGATTCCGGTGGACTGCTTACCACGTCCTAACGCTTCCCCACTTTGCTTCGACTTCCACATTCCTCGGACGACATCCTTCCCTTCTTTTCCTGGGACACTCCTCAAGAATCTGTTCATCGGCTTCCTTCTCCATGACTCCAACATCGGCGTTCCTCCCTCCAAATCTTTTTGCTAACTCCTCATGCGTCCCGGCTCTTCTTCGTCGCTCGTGATGGCGGCTGCATTCCCACTAACGATATCCCCACGACTTCGCGGTCCGGCGTGCTCGACTAGCAACATCTTCGACACTTTAGCTTGTTCTCGGGTTCAGATTCGGTTTCGGATTTACTTTGCTTTCTCGCTCTATCCCCGATATCACTTCCCCATAGAAGTATGGTTACTTAATCACGTACCCTACGGTCTCTCGTGATTAAATAACAATACCCCATAAGTCTGTTCTCTCGTGAATTGACGGTTGAACTCAACCGTCCGCGAGTCAGCTCGAAACTTGAAGTACAACCAAAATAAACTTATGACTTATCTTTCTATCAAGATCAAGGGAAAACGATCAATCGCTTACGCAACTTTCGAACTATTAACAATCTAATGGTCGCTCTGACCAAACTCAATCAATCTATCAAAACCCCGCACACTAACGCCACGCAGACTACCGCCCCACAATACAATCAATCAATCAAGCAAGAAATAAACAAGCAAGCTACTATATAAAATCACGCAATCAAAAGATCGGCCAGATGCGTCGTCAATCCGGGTTCAGGTCATGATGAACGGTCGTCAGTTCCGCCCATCATTTAGTTTCACACAGTAAACCATTTGCTTTTCGAACCATCTCAATCATGCAAATAGTTACTATGCTACTATAAACGATTAGCCGAACACTCTGCATCCACCATATACATAAAACGATATATCATACATTATAAAGTTTTAGTTCACGGTTAAGATCAGAGTTCCTACATAAAGCCGTCATCATATACCAAAAACCCATACGACGCCGCTGCACAACAAAAATCAAAGACGACACGCAAGTCGCCTATCCGCCGATCTATCTACAAGTCAAAATAGAGTTCGTGCCCCCAACTTACCTGGCCTAACTACCCCTCCCCTAACCTAACGCCTCCAGTAAGACCGAAATGCCCCACACCACTGGAAACATGGCTCACTGGAGTATCCGCTGGCAGGCGCGCCGAGTGGGTGTGGTGGGTGTGCGTCTCGAGATGGTGCCCCGACGTGCTGGGGCTCGGCGATCAGACAGAGGTAAACATCGTGACCTGCGCGGCCACAAACTGAACAGACTGAAGGAGCCACTGGGTACGGCCCTCGATAACAAGCGGCTGCCGAATGTCCATAACCTCCACACAACTGGCACGGCGAAGTCGGCGCTGATGGGGGATCCATGAAACAATCTGAGGCAAGATGACCCGGACCTCTACATAACTGGCACCTCCTCACTGGCTCGGGCTGCGGTGACTGAACGATCGGCATCTGGATCATAGAGAACTGTCTGGTGGGCGGCGAACTAGGCTCGGGATCTCTGCGGCTGGGTCCGGCTCCCCAATCTCCGGGTACCGATGCCGGGTACGGCTCTCCATCGGGCATGTGCAGTCCTGCTCTGGCGACTGGGCAAGTCATCTCTCCGTGGTCTGTCTGTCTGCATAGGGGACAACGAGCTGGTCCAGATAAGGGGTGGTAAACCTCCCGAAGGTGTGGGTCCACTGATCGAGGGCACCACCATACATGGAAATCCCGTACTCCACATCCACTACATGCTCGGCTCTCGGGTACTACTGGTGGGGCCTCTACCGCCTCGGCTGGTGGCTTAACTGCCTCAAACTCTGACTCAGAAGATCCTGATGACATCTCAATATCCAACGGGGTACGGGGAGATCCTGGTCCAACCTGCTGCGCCAAGATATCCTCTAACATCGCTACCTGCTCCCCTACCTGCTGCTCCCACTGCTGATGCTGCTCGGGGTCTACTGGCTCCATCTCTAAATCAAAACCGAAGGGTAACGGGTCCATCAGATAATCCTCCATACCAAGCAGCGGTGGAAACTCGGGTGCCTCAAGGGGTGGCGCCTGGTACATCGGTGGCGCATCTGTCGCTGCGAGAATCTGCGGCACGTCCGGCTCTGGCCACTGTGGCGGTAACTGAAGCTCCACATCTGCTCCGCCAAGAAATCCCAACATGTCAACGTAAGGGTCTCGGCTGCCTGCATCATCTATCATCGCTGGCGGTAACGGGTCTGGAAGAGGCGACTAATCTACCTGTGCTGCTCTCGCACCCTGCATCTGCCGTAACGGAACGGGCGGTTGATCCGCCGTACGGGATCCCTGCGTGTGACCTGGCGAAGCTGGGCATCCCTGGAACTGAACTACCTGTCCCTGCTCGGAACCGACTGATCCCTGCTGACTCATCCTGCTCGACGTATACACACACACACCCAACCACTCTGCCCGGGACGCACTGCTGTAAGACTGCAAGCAAAAACACGAAACGAGTTAGTACGAATAATACAAAATTCTACTTTCCCATCCCAACCCCGGGTTTAACGGACGCGGCTCGGTTTCCTAATGGATGCTTGTGTTACACATTTGACTCAATAAAAACACGGAAAACGCTAAAAAATGAAATGTTTCGAAACCCATGCAGAACCATGCTCTGATACCACCTTTCTGTAACGCCCCTTTCCCATTCTCCGCTGACCGCCGAGCTGACCGGTCAATAATCAAACAAGAACATGACCAATCGAACCCGAGGAAGTCGAACGGGAAAAGATAGTTCGGTTTGAGACAAAAGGCTCGCACCGATCTATTTCCGGCTCCGCTATCCTCGTATCCGTAACGCAAGCAGTACTACTTGCACTACTTCAACGAGTTGTGTCGGTTCGGACCAAACCTCATATCAGGGAAACAATTTCATTTTTAAGTAGTTAAATATCGAATACAACGTTTAACTGTTTTACAAACAATCGTCAATAACAATACATAAACATAAGCAATCAAAATCATAAAAGGCGCAGTTGCCGAACCGAAAATCAAACATCCAAAAATCACGAATCAAAACACGTCACAAGCAACCCGAAGCTACACCGAGGACCTCCCACGTCCGTCGCTGATAACCTGAAAAACACAAAAATAGTCTAATGAGAAATCTAAGATTACCCAGTGAATCGGCTCCCCACTAATGGCTTCTAATCTATCTAACTCTACAAACCCGCCCCGAAACCCAAAATAACAATCAACAGTAATAAATGGTCGATCACGAACTACCTCGTCGTGATAAACCCAAACACAAGCAATAGCCAAAAGAAAGAGCGTTAAGGAAATCGAAGGCACTGTGGCACATGTCCTCGATTGGACTCGATCTATCTACGCGCGACGAAAGAAAGAGAATAAAATAATACTGGGCCCTACGATCTCGGTAACTTCCACGGGTTCACATCGTCGCCTACGTGGCAATTAACCCTCGACTCCTATACGTGCTCACAAGGACCCACGCATAGGACACTGTTCTCTATCCATCGATACGCGGTGACTCCTGTTACCCCAGGTAACCTGAGTTTCCATGCGATCTGGCCCTAGGACATGACCCCGTATTCTCCGGACCGCACACCTACCGGCGTCACCCGATAGGTTAACACCATAACCAGAACCACCATGGCCCGGTTAGGTCAACCCGAGGATCCAATCGGGTCGGAAGTACCAGAACGTAAACAAAAAACCTAGGCTTGCGGAATCTAACGCACCCTAGCGTCCTAGTGCAGAAATATAAACACGCAGACTCGCTGGGACTCTAGCACAGATCACGCAATCAATAACATCAATAATAATCCCAACCATTCCGCAAGCCTCTACACTACCCAACTCACCGCTCTGACTAGGTAAGATACCTAGTCAGCACCACTAACTTACCCGGTCCCGAGACTGGAGTAAGTGTCCACAATGACTACTGGGCCCAACACCGAGCAGTCTAATAACCTGCACAGAAAACTCACAACAATAATAACAACACAGTACACGCTACACATTCCAACACACAATTACCACAAGCAAGTCTATTCGAGTTTCTAAGTCTTTTACTTTATTCTCGCCCGCTACCTTGGGTTAGCGGATTGCTAACCCGTAGACGGCTCACGACACGCGTCATTTCTTTATTATCTCATCCTAGGTATCTTTTAACATTATTCTCGATATATCGGTTTAGAGTTAGTAACCTTACTAACTCCCCAACATATCATTTCCAACTAATTGATTCATTACCCTATTCCCGCTACTTAACCTAAAACCCGATCCCGTTAATATACTCTATACATTTGTTTAAGGTTAACTCATATTTTACTATCGTCTTAGTTTCCCGTTTATAGTTCATTAATAATCGTTCTTTATATATATATCCATCATGTGACTAACAACCTAGCGGCACAGAATCGGTTAACCTTTTACTTCTAAACCCTAATCGCGTTTAATTGGTCTTTTCCGATTAATTACTACTTATCCGGTTAATTCATATTTACTAATTACTTGGTTACGGGTAACGTCCTAACGGCTACGGTTTACTGTTTTCCCGGTTTAACTGATTTTACGAGTATGTGAGCCGACTCACAGAATAGTCGCGGAATAATGGGTTTTGGCGCGGATGAGGATTCCCGAACCACCGAACACTCCTGAACCACAGATTCACAAAACCAATCAATTACGGAATTATACCAAACCGGCCCAACACCTTAAAACCCGGTTTGACTAAACCGGTTTAGGGTTAAACCGTTGACCGGTTCAATCCCCTTTGACCCGGTTTAATCTCACATCAAACCAACTCCAAACTCAAAACAAATTGTACCAATGGATGCCTTGAAGAACCGGCTTTACTCGGCGGCGGAAGGGGCTCGCCGGCGACGGAACACCGGCGGAGGCGGCGTTGACCGCGGCGGAGGAGGGTTTTCCGGCGGCTACTCCTTCAGATCTACACACCAAATTCATCAGAAACACCAGGTCGAATTATTTCCAGCTTCAAAACACCTCAAAACAACAGGGAAAAGGCGAGATCTACAAACCCTAAGGAGAGGTTGATTCACGGCGGTTTTCCGGCGATCTCCGGCGGCTACAGGGACGGCGTTAACTGGAAAAGATAGAGGAGATCAATACAAAGCCATAGCACTTACTAGATCTAAATTTAAGCTTATAGAGAGAAAGTTACAAAGTTTCTTGTGGAAGAAGTAAAAGGAGGAGGAGGAGCTCCGGCGGCTTCCTCCGGCGACTCTCCGGCAAGAGGGGTGGACGGCGGTTGAAGAGGAGAGTGAGAGGGATTTATAGCACTTAACAGAGCCTGATTTGGATCTATGAATCACAAGCTACAAGCTTTCTTGTTCCTCAAGACATGAAGAACAACTTAGGGTTCATGAGCTTGTTCTTGCATTTGCAAGGAATCTTCAAGAGTTCTAAACCAAAGCTTGCATGATCTTGAGTGACAGAGGGAGAGAGAAGGCCGAGAGTGAGAGAGAGGATTTGGTGAAGAGAGGAGAAAGATTTGAGCTTACTTATCCATCAAGTTAAGATGAACATGCAAGGTTTTGATGAAGAACTTCAAGAACACTCAAGAACAACAAGAACACAAGCAAGGGATTGCTGTTTCTGGATCAGAGAGGAAGAGAGAGTTCGAGAGAGAGTTGAGAGAAGCTAGAGAATTGTTTGGTGAGATACATTGAATGGGATGGGATGTTTTTGCATGCATGCAAAGAGTTCATTGAATCTTGGCATGCTTGACACCTCACCAGGCAATGGTGGCGTCATGGGGAGCTAGAAAGTGTCCTTCTGGGCAAATTTTGTTGCCAAAACACTCAACAAATGATGACTAATCCACTCACTAATCCCACTTTCATTCTAGCTCGGTTTTATGGTTTCTCGGGTTTAATATTTTAAAACGGCTCCGTATGATTCCATAAATTCCAAAACCTCCAAGATAAGATTATTCATGCTTTTAGATGAATTTAGCATTTTGAATCACTCCGTTCGGGCTTACGTAGATCTGGTTATGAATTTCCGAAGTTTCTTCGGTTCTGTCGGTTTCCATCCCGACAAGCCGAAAAACTCGTTTCTGCTCCGTTTTCTCCAAATTTGGTCTTCTAAACATTCTTTATGTTAAAACATAAGAATATTTGGCCCGTCTTGGTTTCCGTCTCGAACTTTGGTAAAATTACCATTTTACCCCTGACTCAGGTAAAATGACGATTTTACCCTCGGTTGACTTTCTGCTGCCCGTTGACCGTATTTTTGATACGGGGTATCACACACCCCCTCCCGGCGCACCTGCCAGTGGATACCTCTGTGAGCCGTCTTGCCATCTATGTCGGGCATTTTGGTCTTGCTGGAGGCGTTAGAATTAGGGTTAGTTAGGCCAGGTAAGTTTGGGGCACTAAGCTTGTTTTTCTTGGAGATAGATCGGCAGATATGCGTGTCGTGTTTGACATATCTCGGATTATGGCATCGCAGTTTTGGGTTTTGGGTTATGACAGCGGCCGTCTTGTAGTAACTCTGATCGAATCTATGTACTGGAACTTTTATATGTATGATATGTCGTTTTATGTATGTGGTGGATGCAGAGTGTTCAACTTATCACTTTGACTAGCTTAGTAATTGTTTGCATGCATGTGATGGATCTGATTGCAATTAAATTACCATGTGAAGTCAAATGATGAGCGGAACTGACGACCGTTCATCATAACCTAAACTGAGACTGACGACATATCCGGATCGATCTTGTGATTGCTTGATTGCGTGTTGTAATTGATTGTTTTTGTTTATTGCTTGCGTGTTTTATTTAATGCTTCGATTGATGCATTAGACAGATAGAGTTGCATTTATTGGCTATAGTAGCCCGTTAAGTTGCTAGTTTTGTTTCGTTGGTTCGTTGGGTCGAGTAGTGTTGGTAATCGCTAATTATGTTTTGTTGAGATCGTTAAGTTGCTAGCATAGGACTTGTTATTAGCCTTTAATTAAAGTGTTGAGCTAACTCGAGAATGATTGTGTTCGACCGTCAATTCGTGAGGAAGCGAAATTATAGAATATTGTTACTTAATCATGGGTAAATGTTGGGTACATGATTAACTAACTATATTTCTATGCGGAAGTGACGCCAGGAATAAATTCGAATGAATTTAACCACTACAGTGAAAGTTGTTGAATTAAGTGCAAGACGGAATGGACGATGCGATATGAATACAAGACCGAATCCGATAGGATTTGCATACCCGTACGTTAATTGATTGATGATTGAGATTGTTGAGTTAACTGTAAACCAGATAGGTAATCGAGATGCATGCTCGGAATTTAGGGTTAATAATTAAACAGTTGTGTGCCGCTAGGTTGTTAGAGATATTGATTGATGCATTCATATAGACGTTGCATGGTTAGGACCGTATATGCATATATATGTAATAAAGAACAATGTTGAAAGAATCTATATATGGGAATTAAGACGATACTAAAATACGGAAGTGAAACCTAAACAATTGTATAGAGTATGTAAGGGGATTGAGATTAGGTTTAATGTTGAGTTAAGGGTTAAGGTTTATTAAATGAATGAATTAAGTTAATCATGAGACAACGGGTTAGGAATTCGCTAATCCAAGGTAGCCGGCGAGAATGAATTATGAGCCGTCTCCGGGTTAACAATCCGCTAATCCAAGGTAGCGGACAAGAACAGATTAAAAGATATTAGAAACCTCTAATAGGCTTGCTTGCGTGGTTAGTTGTGTTAATGTGTGGTTGTTGTTGTTGAGCTTTCTGTGCAGGCCTGTTAGATAGTCTCGGTGTTGGGCCGAGCGGTCCTTGTGGATACTTAATCAAGTCATGGAACCGGTTAAGTTCGTAGTTGCTGTCGGTACGGCACCGAGTCAGAGTGGAGGTGTTGGCATGTGTATGTTATGCTTGCGGGATATTGTGTAGTTGTTGTTGCTAGTGTTGATTGTTGTGGTTGGTGCTAGAGTCCCAGCGAGTCTGCGTGTTTACATTTCTGCACTAGGACTCTAGAGTGCGTTAGATCCCGTAAGTCTAGGTTTTTGAATACGTTCCGGTACTTCTGACCCGATTGGATCCTCGGGTAGCTTCCTAAACGGATCGTGTGCCTTCGGGTGGTGATTCTGGTTATGGCGTTAACCTACTGAGTGACGCCGATAGGTGTGTGGTTCGGAGAATATGGGGTTATGTCCTAGGGAAGAATCGCATGGAAACGTAGGTTACATGGGGTAGCCCGAGTCACTGTGTATCGATGGACTAAGAACAGTGTCCTAGGTCGTGAGTGTAACACCCGTCCCGCCGGATCCAAGTCAATGACTCTTGGACTCCACGAGTCATAGTTCACAAGCGCGAACCAAGCCATAAACCGGAACTAACACTTAAATAATAGAAATAGAAAACCGAGTCTTACATGAAAAGCGAACCAAATAGTTTAACGTGGAACAAAATAAACGCTTAAGTCTTAATGAAACGAAAGAACGAAAAAAGAGAAGAAAGAAATCCCGCTTCCCAAAACATAGCACCACACTGTCCGTCTACCCCTGCAACGCTCCAGGGTTACCTGCAAAACAATCAACGAAAGAGGCCTGAGTAATTGGTTCGACACCAATACCGAGTGAAGGCGGATTCTAAGAATACAACTATCTCTACTTTATACTAGCACAACATCAAGAACGAGTCCAAGGTTAATAACACCTTGCACCCAACGCCCGAAGGCACAAGCAATCTAACGTCCAGAATGTACCGCAGGCGCCCACCGCCCCGTACTCTGGACTCCTACCGCCCGAAGCGCCACCAAACAACAGCCCTGGAACCCGCCATTAGCACCGGTGCTCAACAACAACACAACCACTTGGGGGGGCTCGCCAGAACCCCCTTCCGACGATACAAGGGACACATACGAAATGCAAAGTATGCGTGCCGCCACACAACACCCTTTCGGGGGACCTAAACAGTTCTATCAAGCATAGCCTTCACACACAAGCAACGTTTTCAGTTCAAATGATAACCTAATGTCTAGGTTCCGTTTTCAGTTTAAGTGACAACCTATATTCTAGGTGCTTTTCAATCACATCAACGCAAATCATCCGCTAGATCTATACTATCTGGGAAAGACACTATTAAACGAGGATTCGGTTCCCAACACTGCAATAAAATAGATAAAGAGATCACGTTCGGTCTTCACCGTAGTCCCAACGACGATCGACTGCCTATTTAGACAGAATTGCTGCTACAACTTCGACGACACGCTTCCCTATGCTCCCAAGACCGAAATCAGTTCTCCGTCAACCGAGATCTATATCTATGAGTCCAAAATGTCCCTGCAAAGTTTCGGGTCAAGAGGACCTCGGTGCCTATCCAAAACACAGATCCAATAAACCATTACAGATTCGCAACAACATAGACATGTTTTGGGAAAACGGTCATAACTCTCAAACGGTAAATCTGATCGGAGCGATTTTTACCTTTCTGGAAAGAGGAGACCGAGTGGGATTATAGGACGATGGAGCTTCTCTCTGTCAGATCTATAGTTACAGGAGGTCGACGGATGATGGCTCTCCATTTCCGCAGGGCTTCGTGATATATCATGGTTTTTCTAGGTTTTCAACCATGATATAGTTGTGTATATTGAGTCTTTAACCTGGTTTTTCGAGTCTATTGAGTCTTCTACAGGTAGGCTTGCGTTTGGAGCAAAGAGTGGGATTATAGGACGTTTCTGATGATTTGTGCAACGAGCTGAAGTTAGTGTCTCGGCCTCGACTGGATGTCGACCGACACTGACCTTGGTGTTGGTCGACACTGAGCGCGAGAGAAGCTATACGCCAAGTTGAGATAAGTTTTGAAGAATTGCAGAAAGATCCCAAAGTTTCTCCTAATTCTAATCTAGCCCCAAAACGAGTTTAGCAGTTTTTAATTAGGTTATCAGACTCATAATCAGATTATCTTGTTCTTACTTTTGTTCTTGCTTGGAGATTGAAAGATTTTGCTAAGGGGCTGATTCTTGATACTTGTAACCTTTGAGAGAAGGATTTCGAACCCCTTTACTTATCTATTTGAACTCTTGGTTTTCTATTCAATGATGTATTGTTTATCTGCTAATATGTCTGAGTAGTAACCTAGTTAGATTTAGGAATTCTCATAAAGGTTTTATGCATGTTTAGACAATTAATTAACTAGGATTCTAAACCTATTCGTTCATCACCTAAGTTGCGCTTAATACTGAATTCTGGATTGATCACCTAAGTTTTAGATCTGAGATAATTGACAATAGCACGAGAGTGTGAGTTATAATCTGAATAAACTTAGTGTGAGCAATTTGACTAGATACAAAGAGATTTGGTTTAGGAAAATTATGAACCGATAGAACCTGTTCTTAATGCTTGTTTAGAACTCTAGGATCACAAAGAGATTTGGATCGCTAGGTTGCTGATATATCATGGTTTTTACCCATTTTATACCATGATATAGATGTGTTTTTAGTGTCTTTTGTGTTCGTTTAGAGTCTTTTACAGGTTTAATCAGGTTTGGAGCTAATTGGAGATATTTGGAGCATTTTGGGACTTTTGGGACGTTTTGGCCGAGAGCTTAATTCACTGTCCGATTTATTGATCAAGCATCGACCGACACACCTTGTGCATCGGTCGAAACACTAGCGAGATGGGCCGTACACGTCGGTTTAACTAGTTATGAAGATTTGCAAAGAGGCCCAGAATAGTTCCAGTATTTACACAGAAGCCCCAGCCGAGATTAGACCTATATGTAGAGGATTTTGGTGTTTAATTTACTTACGCTTTCATACTTAGAGCTAAGAGATTTTTAGAGCTTTTGGGGCTGATCTATTTCCTGTATTCACTTATTTTGGAAAAGATTTCGAACCCCTTTGATATTTTATTCTCTTATATGCAATCTATTATTTCTATAATTATGTTTTCATCAATCATGTCTGAGTAGATCCATAGTTAAGTTTAGGGTTTCTCATTAGGGTTTGATGACTTGCTAGACTTGTTTAATTCAGTTAAGGATTCATATGATTAGAATGTTCTTCAAACTAAATTGTGCTTAAAGCTAGTTCTAACCTGATCAATTAGAATCTAGATCTTAGGTTGCTAAATTCGACACGAGAGTGTGTTTTAGAATCTGAACTATTTAGGTTGAGCAATTAAATTATTCGCAAAGAGATTTGGTTTAGTTTAATTGTGAACATATCGAACTTGAACTTAATGCTAGTTTAATCTGTTAGTAATTGCAAAGAGATTTGGATTACTGCACTTAGACTTAGAGAGTTTTCGCAAAGAGATTTGGTTAATTCTATTTCCGTGATTTGAGTTCTAGAACTGAGTTTAATTAGATCCTGACTGATTAACTTGTCTGCTTGTCTGATTTCCTGAGAATACCCTAGGCTTGACGCTTTTAGTTTATTGCTTTCACAACCAACTTGCTACTGTTTACTTTCTTGCTTCGCAATTTATTTACTTCACCATCTGCTTACTTCTAGTATTAATCTCTACGTTTCTGATTCTATTGAGACCAAGTGTCCCTGTGGATTCGATAACCCTATATACTACTTTGACGATACTGTGCACTTGCAATTTAGTATAGGGTAAAACTTAGAACCTATCAAGTTTTTGGCGCCGTTGCCGGGGACTCTTAGAGTCTTCGATAGGACCGAACTTAGGGTTTTTACTAGAAATTTTTCTTTTTGTTTTTGCTTTTTTTTCGTTTTATTTTCATAATTTGCTAAACTTTTCTCTGTTTCTTTCTGTCGCAGGTACGACTTTCGCCTTGCGTCGATCGTTGCATTCCCTTGCGTCGATCGTCACTCGGCGATTTGAGATTGAATCGATCGTTGCACTGACAGCATCGATCGTTGCTGGACGATTACAGACAGTTTATGCCAACGCAGAAAACTCGAAGTAATCCGAACTCGAGCTTAGTTAATCTCGGACTAGAGGAACTTGGACGTCTAGAAAGAACTATCAGAAGAGAAAAGAGAGAGAGAATGGTACGAGAACGTCTGATATTGATACCAGATGCTGAAGGTACCCTGAGGGACCAAGATAACAACCCGTACAATGCTGCTGGGCATCGGGTTGATGCTGAAGGGAACGTGATCCCTGACCCGCCTGAGCCACAACCGCATGCGCAAGGTCAAGCTCAAGGTAGACAGATGATTGTCCATGAAAGGACTTTGGCTGACTACAACAGACCAGATGAGTTTCATAGAAACCGAACAGCCTTAGTACTTCCTGGTTTCGAGAGGGAGGATTTTGAGATCAAAACCATCTACTACTCGATGATGAGACAGAATGCTTTCCATGGACATCCGACAGAACAGCCAATGGACCACATTGATTCGTTTGAGGACATAATCAATGGCATGAAGTATAATGGAGTTTGCCAGGATTATCTGTTCCTTAAGCTCTTTCCTTACAGTCTCGCTGGAGACGCTAGTGCATGGCTGAAGCAACTGGCACCTGGTAAGTTTACCACTTGGGCAGCACTGAAAAGTGAGTTCCTGAAACATTTCTACGATGATGCGCGTTCAGACCAATCCAGACAGGACATTCTCAAATTTTCCCAAGGAGCTGTGGAGCCTTTAAAAGCTGCTTGGATGAGATTTAGGAAGTATCAGCGTGACTGCCCACACCTTGGATTCAGTGAAGTCACATTGCTAGGTATTTTCTTCAGAGGCATAGATCTGCCATATCAGTCTGCGCTGGATAACTCCAGTAATGCTAACTTCAACACCAGGACTCCTACACAAGCTAAGGAGTTGATTGAGAACTTAATAAGCAGCAACAGTTGCAAGACTATGGATGAGAGGAGGAAGAAATCTGGTGGAAGTGTTGATAACTCAGAGATGGCTGAATTGAGATCAAGGATGGACAAAATCTGCAATCTTCTAGGTGAAAAGAAAGCTGTCCACTTTGCTCAAGAAGTAGAAGTAATTCAGACTGAGGAGGACACTCAGGAAGAAGATGTGAATTACATCGGAGGATCTGGCTTCCAAGGAAACAGATTTGGATATCAATCTGGGAACAGATTTTCCGGTGGAGGATAGAAGGGTGCCTTCACAGGCAATCAGAACTCTTCAAGCTTTGGACAGACTAGTAATCTTCAGAAGCCTTATGGACAAAGTGCTCAGAGAACCTACGGATCTTCATCTTATCAGGCACCTCCTGCAACCACTGCTTTTGAGACTAGGATAGAAACAATGTTGGAACAGGTACTGGAGAGCCAGAACAAGATTTCTGTGGACAGTAACAAGAAGCTGGATGCAGTTTATGAGAATCTCAATGGGAAGTTTGAGACTCTAAGCACTCATGTGAAGCAGCTGGACACTCAGGTGAATCAGATCTCCAGCTCTATGAAGGGAAAAGGAGTTGCAGACACTCACATTAAGGCCTGGTCTGTGTACATTAATGATGGGTCTCAACAAGGTGAAAAATTTGAGCTAAGTACGGCTGAATTGGTAGAGGAGGAAGAATTTTCGGATTTTGGAGAAAAACTCTCGGGTAAAAGTTGTGATCACAGAGTTGCAACGATCGACACACCCTTAGTGTCGGTCGTTGCAGGGCGAGAACAGACAGAACTGTCGGATGATAATGGCATAGATGCTGAGTTGGAGCTTGATCACTTATTCACTGGAGTCTCTGAGATCTCTCAACAGGAGATTTATGCGCAGATTGTTAGACAACACTCCTCAGTATCTGAAGTGATTAAACAAGAAATTGAAGAGCTTAATAAGCTAGAGGAGATTGGTGAAGAATTGGAAGAGATTCCAACTTCTGATGATCCACCTTATCACCCCTGTGTGCAAAGGTACTTAAACAGGATACTGCCTTTAGATGAAGAGCTGAGAGACTGGGTGATTGTAGTTCCCCAACACATTAGTGAGGTGCTACTGAACAAGATCCCGAAGAAGCTGCCTGACCCTGGAGTCTTTGTGCTTGATTGCTCTATCTTCGAGGACAATTTTAGACGCTCTCTGTGTGACTTAGGAGCTGCTGGAAGTATGATGCCTTATTCTGTGGCGGAGAAGCTGGGGATGCTGGATTTTTCTCCTACTAGGACCTCTCTTGTCCTAGCTGATCAGTCTATACGAGTTCCGGAAGGACTCTTAAAAGACATTCCAATAAGAGTCGGAAAATACTTAGTTCCGACAGACTTCCTTGTGCTGAAATATGACTACGATCCTGATGAAGCATTGCTGCTTGGAAGACCATTCTTGGCTACAACAGGAGCTGTGATTGATGTTAGACAGAGTCTAATAGACCTCCACCTGGGAGATGAGCCGCTGCAATATGAGATGGAGAAGCTGCGAAAGCCACTCATAGATGGGCAGACTTTCACAATCATGGAAGCAGATGATGAGCAGCCGGATGACACTGTGATTCTAGATCCCGGAGCACATTCTACTCCTACTTTTCTTGGACTGAAGCATTCTGCAACAGCCTATTCTCCACCGTGGATGAGGAGACTTGAACAGAGACAGAAAAAGTCTCTGTCAGGTTCTCTTGGTGCCTGAAAGATCTTGTGCGTCCGGTCAAGCTAATGACCTTAAACAAGCGCTGAGTGGGAGGCAACCCACTGTTTTCATTTTTGCATTTTGATTTTAGTATTTTCATAGGATTTTACGCTTGTTTCTGGTTTTGGTGAGTTTTGTTTGCATGTCTCGGTTTAAAACGCAGTGCGTCGATCGACACACCAATGTGTCGATCGTCACAATACGAAAGAATCGCATTACATCAATCGTTGCGGTCCTGAGCAACGATCGATCCCCAACGAAAATCGCACAGCAACGGTCGGTGCACCTAGTGCAACGATCGATGCCTGACTGCGACAGAGGTAAACACCCGAGAGAACTAACCATTCCATTAACAAATTTTTATTTTCTTTCTTTTAACCAATCCCTTGCTTGACACTACTGGGGACAGTGTGTCTTAAGTGTGGGGGAGGTTCTACTAATTACTTTCTTTTGTTTTCTTAGAGTCTGTTAAATTTTAAAAATTTGTTTTTTGGAGTCAAAATTTGTTTAAGTAGGAAACAATGATTTTTTGAGAAGATTAGCAGCATTTGCAGGAACTTAAGTAACCATTGGGATGAAGCTGCAGATTATCTATGACTATTAGAAAACCCAGACACAGATCAGCCTACTGAGAACACCCACATCGCTTCAGGTATCAGAGGATCTTTTACTGACTTCAATTTAATCCTGACTTTAGATTTCTCACCTAAGGGCTTGGTATACTTTATGTCGGACTCCCTTGTTGGTTCTGACACAGCCTGTAAACCTGCCCTATCTAGTTCCCTTCTCCCCTTCCATAAAGTAAAAAAAAAAAAGAGATAATAAACTGCGGATGAGTTAGTAACTCCGAAGTGGTCATGGGAATGGTAGCTAAAACTCTCATATCCTGTGCATCCATGGAATGTGTCCAAAGTACACCCCAAAACGGGAAGAACACTGATAAAAAAAAAAAATGATACCCAGTGGGGAAAAATCAGTTGTTAAGGAAGGGAAAGAGAAGAAAGGGATTAGAGAAAGACAGTTTGGTGGTCTAGAGCTGGCAAGGTAAGAATCCATGTGCCTTTAGATCGATACCCCTTAGGTGAGACCGCACTTAAATATATGCAGAAGTCAGTAGGGAGAATTTGAATGCGTGAATGTGATTGTGGCGTTTACTTAGGACAGTTGCTAAGTGTGGGGGAAGTATATGTTGGTCTTGATGTATGTGGATTGATTCTTTCATGTGGATTACTAAGGGGAATCTGAATGCTGCTGCTTCTACGACAAAATGAGTTTCTGAAGAGTTTTCAAACCTCTTCACTGCATTATAGTTCTCTGTTTTGCTTGAGGGCAAGCAAAGGCTAAGTTTGGGGGAGTTGATATATCATGGTTTTTACCCATTTTATACCATGATATAGATGTGTTTTTAGTGTCTTTTGTGTTCGTTTAGAGTCTTTTACAGGTTTAATCAGGTTTGGAGCTAATTGAAGATATTTGGAGCATTTTGGGACTTTTGGGACGTTTTGGCCGAGAGCTTAATTCACTGTCCGATTTATTGATCAAGCATCGACCGACACACCTTGTGCATCGGTCGACACACTAGCGAGATGGGCCGTACACGTCGGTTTAACAAGTTATGAAGATTTGTAAAGAGGCCCAGAATAGTTCCAGTATTTACACAGAAGCCCCAGCCGAGATTAGACCTATATATAGAGGATTTTGGTGTTTAATTTACTTACGCTTTCATACTTAGAGCTAAGAGATTTTTAGAGCTTTTGGGGCTGATCTATTTCCTGTATTCACTTATTTTGGAAAAGATTTCGAACCCCTTTGATATTTTATTCTCTTATATGCAATCTATTATTTCTATGATTATGTTTTCATCAATCATGTCTGAGTAGATCCATAGTTAAGTTTAGGGTTTCTCATTAGGGTTTGATGACTTGCTAGACTTGTTTAATTCAGTTAAGGATTCATATGATTAGAATGTTCTTCAAACTAAATTGTGCTTAAAGCTAGTTCTAACCTGATCATTTAGAATATAGATCTTAGGTTGCTAAATTCGACACGAGAGTGTGTTTTAGAATCTGAACTATTTAGGTTGAGCAATTAAATTATTCGCAAAGAGATTTGGTTTAGTTTAATTGTGAACATATCGAACTTGAACTTAATGCTAGTTTAATCTGTTAGTAATTGCAAAGAGATTTGGATTACTGCACTTAGACTTAGAGAGTTTTCGCAAAGAGATTTGGTTAATTCTATTTCCGTGATTTGAGTTCTAGAACTGAGTTTAATTAGATCCTGACTGATTAACTTGTCTGCTTGTCTGATTTCCTGAGAATACCCTAGGCTTGACGCTTTTAGTTTATTGCTTTCAGAACCAACTTGCTACTGTTTACTTTCTTGCTTCGCAATTTATTTACTTCACCATCTGCTTACTTCTAGTATTAATCTCTACGTTTCTGATTCTATTGAGACCAAGTGTCCCTGTGGATTCAATAACCCTATATACTACTTTGACGATACTGTGCACTTGCAGTTTAGTATAGGGTAAAACTTAGAACCTATCAGTTGCTAGACATAGAAATAATCTCAGTTTCTAGTTCTTGCACTCGAGCTTAATCTGAATCCGGTTAGTTAATTTTCTGGCATTATATGATTCCTGAGAACTTCCTAAGTCTGACGCCTTCTTCCTATTGAAAACATACCCTTGTTTACTTGCTTTCGTTTACTGCTCTCTTTTGATTGATTTAGCTTAACTTGAGAACATACAATCTATCGTGTGAGTCGTGAGTCCTTGTGGATACGATACCCCTGAATACTACAATAGCATAACTGTGCAATTGCAGTAGAATAGGGTTTAATTCTTGCTCTATCAAGTTTTTGGCGCCGTTTCCGGGGACTCAACTGAGTTCGCCGATATATTTTGTTTTAGAGTTTAGTCTAAGTCATTTTATTTCTTTGTTACTGATTTTTCTCGGTTTGGCTTGTTCTGTTGCTGCAGGAATCGATTTCCGCATCCAGTGTCGACTAACACTTCTTTAGTGTCGCCCGACATCGAGCTCGAGACCAGTGTTTTGTTAACCTCAGACTTGAGGAGCTTGCTAAACTTGAGAGAACGAACAGAAAAGGTCAAAGAACAAGAATGACGAACAATCGTTTGATTTTGAGACCAGATGCTGAGGGAGTTCTGAGAGACTGACAGAACAACCCGTACAATGATCAGGGGCAAAGAATTGATGCTGAGGGACGTGTGATCCCTGAACCTGACAAACTTCAAGGTGAGGGGCAGATGGTTAATCATGGAGCTAATGGACAACAACCTAATCTTCCTGATGCTGATAAGACTCTCGCTGACTACAACCGACCCGATGTGTTTTATGCTAAGAGATCAGCAATTGTACCTCTTCCTTTCGAGAGGAATGGCTTTGAGGTGAAGACTGTCTACTATTCGATTTTGAGGCAGCATCCTTTCCATGGTCTCCCACATGAGCAACCCATGGACCACATTGAGGATTTTGAACCCTTCATCACTGGTATGAAGCACAATGGAGTGGGTTATGACTTCCTGTATCTCAAGCTTTTCCCATATTCTCTCGCTGGAGAGGCTGCAGCTTGGCTTAAGCAACTTCCACCTGGGAAGTTAACCACTTGGGATGCAGTGAAAGGAGAGTTCCTGCGACACTTTTATGATGATGCTCGCTCCGATCAGCTCAGACTGGACCTTTTGACATTCACTCAGGGACCTACAGAGCCTCTTAAGACGGCTTGGGTGAGATTTAAGATGTACCAACGAGATTGTCCTCATCATGGATTCTCTAAAGTTTAGCTGCTGGGAATTTTCTTCAGAGGTATAGATCTCTGGTACCAGTCAGCGTTAGATGCTGCTAGCAATGGCAAATTCAACACTAGAACTCCTGAGCAAGCCAGAGCTTTAATTGAGAACTTGGTGAGCAGTAACAGCACCAAGAATGCTGACAGAAAGAGAAAAGAGTCCGGTGGAAAAGTAGACAACTTCCAGTTTACTAAAATAAAGAATAAGCTAGACACTGTTCATAGTTTTCTGACTGGAAAGAAGGCTGTCCACTTTGCTCAAGAGGTTGAGGAGATTGAACCTGAAGAAGGCTTCCAAGAAGAAGATGTCAACAACATTGGTGGTTCTGGATTTCAAGGAAACAAGTTTGGAAATCAGCAAAACAACAAGTTCTTTAATGGTGGACAGAAGAGTGCTTTCACAAGCAATCAGAACTCTTATGGATATGGTCAAAATGCTGGTTACCAGAAGCCTTTTCAGCAGAACAACTCCTATCAGAGGACCTATGGATCATCTTCCTATTAGGCACCTCCTGCTACTAGTTCTCGTGAGAGCAAGCTGGTAGCTATGATGGAGCAGCTGCTAGAAGGTCTGACAAAAACCACTGTGGACTTCAACAAGAAGCTTGATGCTGTGTATGAAGATATGAATGGGAAGTTTGAATCCTTAAGTACTCACATGAAGCAACTGAACACACAAGTGAATCAGATTTCAAGCTCCGTTAAGGGAAAACGTGTTCAGAATACCCACATCAACGCTTGGACGATCCATATTGAAGATGGGTTAGATCAAGGGGAAGAGTTTGAGGTTAAGACTGCTGAGATAGTTGAAAACATCCAAAAACCCGAGACTGTACTCCCAATGTCGACCGACAGTGCCACTGACGTCGGTCGACATCCATATTCAACAGAGATTCCGAGTTCTCATGACGAACGGAAATCGACCGTGACCAATTTTGGAGTCGACATCGAAGGTGAATCAGCGAATGTCAACCGACATCAGTTTAACGTCGGTCGACATCAAGGGCGTGAGAGGCCAATTTCACCAACATCTTGTGGTATTGCGGAAGATACAACCTACAAACCTCATGTACCTTTCCCTAAGGTGTTTGTGAAGTCTAAACAAGAGCTTGATGAAACCAAAGACCTGAAAATGATAGATAAGAAGTTGAAAGAGGATCCACAAGCTGATACTCTGCCCTGTCATCCATGCATACAGAGATACTTGAAAAAATGGTACTTATGGATAAGGACTTAAGAGATTGGGTAGTGGTGCTCCCTAAGAAAATCAGTGACGTGCTGCATAATAAGATTCCAGAGAAGTTAGATGATCCTGGTGTCTTTGTGTTAGATTGCTCAGTCTTCAAGGATAGCTTCAAGCATTTTTATGTGATCTGGGAGCTGCTGGAAATCTTATGCCATACTCTGTGGTTGAGAGGTTGGGGTTGACGGACTTCAAGCAGACTATGATCTCTCTAATCCTGGCTGATCATTCAAAGAGGGTTCTTAAAGGAGTCCTCGAGGACATCCCTGTCAGAGTTGGAGACCATTTGATTCCAAATTACTTTGTGGTGCTGAAGTATGATAGTGAACCAGATGATCCTCTGATACTGGGAAGACCCTTCTTAGCTACTGCTGGAGCGAAGATTGATGTGCAGCACGGTCTGATTGATATCCACCTGGGAGATGAGCCCTTACACTTTAAGATGGATGTACTGCGAAGGTCCAAGATTGACGGTCAGACCTTTAGCATTGTGATGGAGCAAGAAGCTCAGACTAGTGAGACTTCAGTTTCTGATACTGGAGGAGAGAAGATGGTGGTTTCGCAAGATTCAACTATGACATCTTCAGACCCTGCAACTGCTCATAAGCAAAAAGCTCCACACCTCAGGGCTCCACCCAAGCAAAGGTATGCGCTTCCCAAACTCAAACCTGCTAACCTCATTTCTATGACCGCAGGGAGATACTCGAATGCACCCAAGTTTCGCTCTCACTCTGATACTAATCCATCGTTCCTTAGACAACCCCATGCTGACACTGGTTACTCTCCACCTTGGATGAGGATATTTTCGCAGAGGCACTCACAGCCTCTGTCGAAACCACCGAGAGTCTAATCTCCCAACCAAGTCAAGCTAATGACTAAAAACAAGCGCTGAGTGGGAGGCAACCCACTGGTAAGTTCTACGTACTAGGATTTTTGGTTTTGCAATTTGATTTCTTTTGTTTTTGGTGTTTTTGTGTCAAGTTATGCAGAATCCGTAGCACTGTGTACTCAGTGTCGGTCGACATTCACTCGATGTTGGTCGACATTGATTTCCAAAGGAGTTTTCGAGCACGGACGATAATCGACCGAGGTCGATTTCCAGAAGTCGATTTGGTTAGCAAAGGTAAGTGTCGACCGACACTAAGCTGGATGTCGGTCGACATTGATGAAATCGAGGTAAGTCTCTCAGTCTTCTTCTTCCTCACTTTCTCTTCTCGCCGAGAACTCACCCAAAAATCGCACCTCTCTTGTTTCTTGACCGATTTCGACGACTCAAAGCTCCTTTTTACTTGATTTTTTCATGCTCTATCCATTTCTATCATCTGTTTAATAGACATGCGAAGGTATGACTCTAAATCTCCGATTTTCAGTCCGAGTTCATGTGAGAAAAGTTTCAATTTTGGATCGATTTGTTGATGTTTAGGATGAATTTCTAGTGGAATGTGATTGCTTTTGATACTGGGAATGATTATCTAGAGTAAATTCATGAGATTATGTTGATGTGAAAATATGGATTTTAGAATCTCATGTTTGTTGGTCTGTTCGTTCGTTTTGCAGATGGAGCCTTGTCTTAACCGCGGAAAATGCCCACGAAGAGTTATCGAAGCAGCTGATGCTGGTTCTTCGTCACAGCAACGCGATGCTCACAACCAAACGCCTTGGCCTAGAATGGAAGAGAAGAAGTTCAAGCTCACTTGCTTTGCTGATGAACCTGCGATAGAGGTGAAGAAGCGAGAGTGCACCCACATGGAAATCTCAGAGCAATGGGACGATTATGACAGCTTGTTCTACAACGCTTGGTGTGGCGTTAAGATTGAGCCCACACAGCTTTCTTGCTCCACGACTATGAGCAATCTGAAGATACGATCAGATGTCTTTTGAGTCATACGGACGATAGGCTTAGGTACTATATGTACCAAGTACTATGACTTATATCCGGAGCTGGTCCGGCAGTTCATGGCCACAGTCTGTGTGTACTACACCAATGATGTGGTGAGCAAGGCCTCTGAGGGGACATTGACTTTCATGTCTGAGGGCAGGAGGTACAGGCTGAGCCTTCAGGAGCTGTGTGACATTTATGAGTTTGACAGGACGCAAGAGAGAGTCAGTTTGCCTGAGCACTGGCCTGATGTGCAGCTTTTCTGGCAGCATTTTGGCACTGGAGTGTACGATTCTCAGGTCACCAGACAAACCGCTGTGAGACATCCGGTACTGCGATATCTTGTCCGAGTGTTCGCCAACACGATCTTGTGTAAGATGGAGCCTGGGATGATGAGGATTGCTGAGCTTTTGTTGCTCTATCTTCGGATTGGCAGCAGTGTTGATGTCAGTGAGTTTGAGGATGCTCATTTGGTAGCAGACGCCAACATGGGAGCTATCTTTGCTCACCATTTGGAGACATTGAGGGCGACGAAGCCTTTCATTGGGAAGGCGACGAAGACAGTGACGATCGGGAGTCTTTTAACTCCCATCTTTGATCACTTTGGGCTTGACATGAGTCAGATGAGCATTTGTACCAAGAAGTCGGTGATGGACTTTGAACACCTGAAGAGCAGTCTGTGGATCAAGGGAGATACTACTGGGAGACAGTTCTGGTGGTATTTCCATGACATATCAGGCGTTGAGCGCCTCTTTCCTCTCCCTGAGACCAAGCTGACAGGCATCACCGGTGAGCCTCTCTCACTCTCCTTCCAACCCAATGTAGAGCTTTGTCGAGGTATCCCGCACCGCTCTACTGTACTTAGAGGAGCTTCTTCTGGAGCTGCTGCCTCTGCTGTTGAACATGAGGCTGTCCCTGCTGATGATCCAGATGAGACCTATGGGTTCACCGAGCCTCGAGTACAATCAGAAGACATGACACCAACACAGTTTCAGAAGTGGCCAGGAGGTATACTCAAAGGCATTTGGAAGAAGGTTCACAGCATGTCATGCCAGCGCTCCTAGCGCGTTCACCACCCCCAGCCACGACGTCGCGCACCTTCGCCAGCACCTGTCTATGTGAGCTTAGAGGATGAGGAGGTAGAGGAAGCTGCTGACTCCGAAGAGATGGCTGATGAGGACTCTCCAGTCTTCTAGACACTTGCTGCTGATTCTGCGTTTGTTTTTCTTTTTCTTTTATCTTGAGTTATTTTTATGTTTCTTTAGAGTCAGTCTGTTAGTCTTGTTAGCTTGGAACCTTGACTATTTGAGTTTATGCATCACGCTTGTTGTTTCTGATGAGATTTTGAGTGATCTAACGCAGCTAACAGGTGAGAAATTGAGTGCTAACTCATGATCTCAACCACAGACGCATTTCACACTTTGCGTGTGGTACCACGAGCTCAGTGTCGGCCGACATTAATCTTAGTATCTGTCGACACGAGCCGTGTTCAGGTTCGGATTTTCTGCCCAACAATTCTTTGGTTCCATTTGATTTCTTCCGATCTCATACTGCGATTGCACTGGGGACAATGCAGTCTAAGTGTGGGGGAGGTGCCTACTGACATTGTGTTTTGTTTTCTTAGAGTCAGTCCCTTGTTTTAATTTGTTTTCAAATTGTTTTATTGAGTCAAAATCTGTATGAAACTATGATTTTTCGAGGAAATTTTTTCGTTGGAACATGAACTAAGTGACCATTGGATAGACTTGCAGTAATTATATGACTATTAGAAAACCCCAAACAGACCAGCTTACCAAGGACACCCATATCTAACCAGGTATTCAAGGGATCCATCACTAACTTCACCTCTAATCCTGACTTTATTTTCTTACATAGGGCTTGAGTTCTCTGGATTGGATTCCTCTAATGTGTTTGATACAGCCTGTGATCCTGTCTAAAGTATGGTTCCTGATTTTTCCCTCTCTTGAAAGTAAAGAAAAAGGATAAAAACTAAGGATAAGCTAGTAGCTTCGAAGTGGTCACGGGAGTGGTAGAGACCCCTATTACCTCCTGTGCATCCATGGAAACATGTCCAAAGTTACACACCGAAAAAAAAGAGAAGAGCACTGATAGAAGAAATAAAATGATATCCAGTGGGGAAAAATCAGTTGCTAAGAGAGAAAAGGAAAAGAAAGGAACCAAAAACCGACAGTTTGGTGGTGAAGTACTGACTGAGTTGAGTCCATGTGTCCTCTGATTGATAATCCCTCTGTAAGACAGCACCTAATTGTATAGAGAGGTTAGTGTGGTGAACTTGAATGTCCTAATCTGATTGTGGAGTTTACTTGGGACAGTTTCTAAGTGAGGGGGAAGTATATTGTGGTCTTGACATCTGCAGGAAAGTTTTCAGTGGTTTACTAAGTGAATGTGAATGCGAAAGTTCCTAGGGCAAGCAAGAGCTAAGTGTGGGGGAGTTGATATATCATGGTTTTTCTAGGTTTTCAACCATGATATAGTTGTGTGTGTATATTGAGTCTTTACCCTGGTTTTTCGAGTCTATTGAGTCTTCTACAGGTAGGCTTGCATTTGGAGCAAAGAGTGGGATTATAGGATATTTCTGGTGATTTGTGAAACGAGCTGAAGTTAGTGTCTCGGCCACGACTGGATGTCGACCGACACTGACCTTGGTGTCTGTAACGCCCCCTTCCCATTTTCCGCTGACCGACGAGCTGACCGGCCAACAATCAAACAAGAAAATGACTGACCGAACCCGAGCAGTCATACGAGAAGAGTTTGTCACAATACGAAAGCCAGAGACAATCCGGTTTGAGACAAAGGCTCGAACCAAACCATCTTTGACTCCGTTTACCTCGTTTCCACGATACGAGGCTTCTCAACCCGTACCGCTTCCACGAGTTGTGTTCGGTTCGGACGAAACCGTATATCAGGGAATTATTCCGTTTTTTTTACTTTAAAAATATAAAATCTTATCCACAACAATATACGGTTTTACACAAAACATTTAACGGGATCCCAACAAAATCTGAAACCGAAAGTAACAGTCAAAATGCGTAAACTACAAACCGATACCCAATGCCAACCCGAGACGACTCCGAGTGTCCTACGCCTCCGCCGAGCTACGCAAAACCTGAAAAACACAAAAGAGTCTAATGAGAAATCTAAGATTACCCAGTGAGACGGCTCCCAACTAAAGGCTGCTATTAATCTAATAATCCCGCCCAAAACCCAAAATAACAATCAAGTATAAATAGCTGGTCACGTGCTACCAAGACGTGACGAGCTCCACAACACACAAACAATCAAATAACAACACAATCATCAATGAAGGGAATCGAGAACACTGCGGCACATGTTCTCGATTAGACTCGATCTATCTATCGCAGCGCTAACGCAATCTCCACACCATATGGGCCCATTTGCAAACTCGGTGACTTCCACGGGAACACTTAGCAACCGTCACGGTAGCTAAAACCTCCCACGACTCCTAGGCGATAACACCAAGTCCTGCGGCTAGGACACCGTTCTCCGTCCATCGATACGCGGTGACTCAGGCTACCCCTAGATAACCCAAGCTTCCATGCATTCCGACCCTAGGATGCGACCCCGTATTCTCCGGACGACACACCTACAGACGTCACTCCATAGGTTAACACCTGCCAGAACCACTACCGAAGGTACGTGCCTGATCAGGTAACTACCCGAGGATCCAATCGGGTCGAAAGTACCAGAACGCCATCTCTAGACTTGCGGGATCTAACACGCCCTATAGAGTCCTAATAACAGTAATGTAAACAAGCAGACTCACTGGGACTCTATCACGCAATACCAACAAGGTTAAACAGAAACACTATCTTAATCCCCAATTCATCCCGCAAGTCCTATCACCAACCTCCACATCACCCAAACTTACTCGGTCCCGCACCTGAGTAAGTATCTATAGTACAGTCTACTCGGCCCAACACCAAAGTAGATAAACAAGCAAGCAATCACACAAACAATCAACAGTCTACTCGGCCCAACACCGAAGTAGATAAACAATCACACAATCAATCAATCACAACACCACACAAACAATCAATCACAACATCACACAAACAATGATTTAGGTTTATTTGTCTTTTAATATTTCCTAACCTTTACTCATTCAGTCCGCTACCTTGAGATTAGTGGATTACTAATCCCGTAGATGGCTCATTAATCACACCACTTCTTTACTTATCACTCCCTAAATATCTTTTAATACGTCCTCGATCTGTCGGTTTAGAGTTAGTAAGATTACTAACTCCCCGACATCTCATTATTCATTAACTTTCATTCATTAATCCATTCCGTTATTATATTCTAAGTGTGTTATGTCATTTAACCGTATTTTAATCAACTCATAATTTCCCGTATATAGATTCATTAATTACGTTCTTACTAACATATATATGCATGTAGGTCCTAGCATGCCATTCTATGCAACACCCAATCAAGCAATCAACGAACTATCAATCAATCAAGCAATCAACGAGCTATCAGCATGCATCTCTTAACCTAACCGTTTAATTAATTAACCGAGTTATTAATCAACCTAGTCGTTATAACCAATTCAATCAATCGGGTATGCAACTTAAACTACGGTTTATCAATTTCGGGTCTATATGATTCTAACTAAATGCAACACTCAATTTAGCCGACTCACAGTGTTATTATGACGACGGATGGATGGATTGACGGAACCCCCGAGACCTGAACTAAACCCATTGCTACCCCGAACCCTTCCCAAACCTCCGACCTTGACCCGCACTTGACCGCACCGCTGACCTAATGATCCCGATGGAGCCTCTGGACCATCTTCTCTCTCCTCATTCTCTCTCTCCTCCGGTTATCTCTCTCCTCCGGTTCTCTTTCTCTCCGGTTCTCTTTCTCTCTCCTCCGGTTCTATTTCTCTCTCTCCTCCGGTTCTATTTCTCTCTCTCCTCTGGTTCTCTTTCTCTCTCTCCTCCGGTTCTCTCCTCTCCTCCGGTTTTCTTTCTCTCTCTCCTCCGGTTCTCTCCTCCTTTGCTTTCTCCTTTCCGGTTTTCCTCCATCTCTCTCTCTCTTCCTCTTCTTCATGCTTCTTCTTCTTATCTCTCTCGCTTCTCTTCTTCTTTCCTCTCCTTCTTCACGCTTCATCTTATTTCTTTCTTCTTCCTCCTCAAGCTTCATCTTCTCTCTCTCCTTCACGCTTCTCCTCTCTCCATCTTCTTCTTCTTCAGGCTTCATGCTTCTCCTCTCTCCATCTTCTTCTTCTTCAAGCTTCACGCTTTTCCTCTCTCCATCTTCTTCTTCTTCTTCAAGCTTCATGCTTCTCCTCTCTCCATCTTCTTCTTCTTCAAGCTTCACGCTTCTCGTCTCTCCATCTTTCTTCTTCTTCAAGCTTCATGCTTCTCCTCTCTCCATCTTCTTCTTCTTCAAGCTTCACGCTTCTCCTCTCTCCATCTTCTTCTTCTTCAAGCTTCATGCTTCTCCTCTCTCCATCTTCTTCTTGCTTTAGGTATCTCTCTCTCTCTCTCCTTCTTCTTCTCTTGCTCCGGCTTCTCCTTCTTCTTCCTCCACTCTTACGCTTCTTCTCTCACGTTCTCCTCCTTCTTTTCTTATTCTTTCACGCTTCTTCTCTCCTTCTCCTCCTTCTTATCTTCTCTCTCACCTCCAGCTCCTCCTTCTTCTCTCCTCCCTCCGGCTTCTTCTTCTCTCGGCTCCTCCTCCTCCTCCGACTTCTTCTTCCTCCGGTCTTCCTCTTCTTCTCCTCCTTCTTCTTCTTCTTCTCCTACTTCTTCTCCTTCTCCCCACGCTTCTCCTACTCTTCCTCTCCTTCTCTCTTTTTCTCTTGTTTTTGTTGTTTTGGTGTGAGGAAGAATGGAGGCCCTTACCCTCCTTTTATATAAAACTTGAGTTGTGAATTAGGTGAAAAGTGTCCCTCCACTCTTCTCCCCTATCTTCCTTCCACGTCTCCCTCTTCCATGCTAAGAGCCACGCCAGCCCCTCCCATGCACAAGCCATATTCATTGTATTTCCATAAGATCTTATGGTGACAAATGTCACCCTCTTGCTCTCATATTCAGCCACGCCAACTGCCACAATTCTATAGTAGATTCAATGAATTTCTTATCTTCTTATGCTCCTTAAGCCACGTAGAACAAGAGGATGAGATGCATTCATCTCATTTAACATGTGCTCCTTTAGAAACCATGGAAGATTCAATGTACCAAACTCATTCTTTGAATAAAAGAAGAAGAGGTGTCGCCATAGGGATGTTACACTTGTCTCTCCAGGATTAAATATTGCCAAAAACATTGCACCCATTTGCTTCTAGAAATTCCTTAATCCTGAATCGCTCCAACGTACCGATATTACTATTTTCGTGTTTAATATTTTAGAAAATCCTTAGAAGCTTCCATAAATTCATCAAGCCCCATATTAAGATTTTAGATGCTCTTAGATGAATTTAGCAATTTGAATCGCCTCAAACGGACACCCGTAGCTCCCGTTATGGATTTTACAAGTTTTAGCGGTTCTATCGGTTTCCTTTCCTGATAGTCTGTAAAACCCGTTTAATCTTCGTTTCTTCCATGTCTGGTCTTCTAAATGTTCTTTAGGGAAAAAAATAAGAACATTTGGCCCATTTCCGCTTCCGGCTCACATTTTGGTAAAATTACCAAAATGCCCTTCCTTTCTTGAAATTACAGAAATGCCCCTCGTTGACTTTTCTGCCGCCCGTTAACTATTTCTTGGAACAGGATATTACATTCTTCCCCACTTACAGGAATTCGGTCCCCGAATTCTCCGTTACTACAAACTTCGAATCGGAGACTAAACCTTGTAAGTCTCCATCTCTGAACTAATCCAACTTCTCCGATGCTCGAACTCTGAACCAACTGAACTGCACTCCCAATGTTCACTACTTCTGAAACACGATCTTTTACAAACCCAAATTATCGACATCTTGAACTTCCTTGACTCTCGATCACTTCTGGTTCCTCATCTCACTGCTTCGCTGACTCCAATCTTGATTCTTGAAACCACTGATCCTGACTGAACTGCTCCACTCGAGTTCCTGATTCCATCTACGCCAACTGACGATCTCCTCAACCGATATTCTGACTTCCCGACTTTGCTTCGACCTCCGTGAATGGCACAACACCGACTCTCCCTCCATTTTCGATACTTGTTTCATCTTTACCGCTTCTCGCTCCCCATCGGCATTCTGATAATATCGATGTTCCTCCTTCCAACTGAACCGCCATACTCATGCACACCTCGAACTTCCTTGATTACTGATATCCATGCTTCACTGACCCCAAAACTGATCTTCCCAACTGATATTCCCGAATTGGTTCCTCGACTGACACTGATGCTTCTGAATCTCTTCACTAACTCACCAAACTCAACCGTCTTGATTTCTTCTATCACTGATATCAACTCTGGTGATGAAACTCCACTGACTCACTTGCAGGCTCGGATCAAACTGCTTCTTGTAACACCATCTTGTCTCTAGGGTTCGGGTTCGGTCTTGTGTCCTCGTCAAATCGTCCATCACGTCCTACATCAACAACCTCAATAACACTGGAATGGTTAGACCTCTTTTTGTTGGGAATGTCCTGAAATCTACCGTACTATCTCTAGAAAGTATGATAAGTGTCGAGATCAGACATAAGTCATAAATACTGGGTGATCATGATGACTTGCTAGAGCCCGCTCATGATCTATAAGTTTAGGACTTATTACCAGTATTGTATGATCCCTAAGGGTCACACACCATAGCTAACGGGAAAGTTAAATGGAATTAATACGGTAAGATGCAAGGCATTTACTGTATTTGTACAGAGAATTGGGCCAGACAAAAGACAGTCTTTTGTCTGATTTGGGCCTTGGGCCCAAAAGCCTAATGAGCCATTAGTTTAATTACTTGGGCCCATATAAAGGAAGGAGGAGGCGCAGGAAGCCCTAATGCTTCAGTCGTCTGCGATTTTGGAGCCTCAGCCGTCTTCCTCTCTCTCTGTGATTTCCAGCTTGGTCTAGCAGCCTGATCCAATAGCTTGTAAGCGTGTGGATACCTGAGGAGGAGCCGGTAATCATCAGCTCTTGCAGATCTCGATATTCCATTGATTAATCCGCTGCAATCATAAGGTAATGATCCTGATCTGTTTATGATTCAACTGCAAATCACCTAGATCCTAGATGATTATGTGCTAGGATGTAACCTGACAATTACACCATGAACACACATAATCCTTCAGTGGTATCAGAGCCTAGGTTGTTAGGTTTTTGCTTTTTGGATCATACTAGGTTGTTTATTAGTTTGATGAATCAATTTTAATGAGTAAAATTGATTGAAACTTTGAAAAACCTAGGTCGTTAGTTTAACTAATTATAAAGCAACCGATTGTCTTGTCGTGGGCCACTTTGTTTTGTAATTAAGAAACGATATCATAAGGTTTGTCAATGTTCAATTATTGAATTGATTGTGATATCGCTTATGAATTGAAGTGATAATGTTAACATGAAACGATTTTGTCCTTTAGTGTTTGATTGTTATCGTTAACAAACAATCGTTGTTGACTTTGATAATTAATAATCGATAAAAAAACGATTTGTTAGGGTTTGATAGATGACAAAATCATTTTTGTCTTCTTGTGTTTGCTTGAAACGATGATACGGTTTGGAAATGAATCGATTATTGAATTATGTTTCAAACGATTTGCATAAGGTCAAATAGCAATCAATCGTGTTTTTTGTCTTTAGCTTAATCGATTATTGAAATGAATCGCATGTTGACTTTTTATGAATTAATTATCAAACAATCACAAGGTTAGTGATCGATGATGATCGTGAAAAGGTCACGAGGTTAAAAAAAAAAAGTCACGAGGTTGGCGATCAAGTTTTTTTTTGTTTTTTAAGTTAAAGACAAAAACAATTCAAAGCCTTGATAATTGTGGTTCGTTTTTCCCAAACCCGCGACAATGAACCGATCAAACCGATTGTGGTTCATTGTCTGCTTTAGCCAAAACCGCAAGTTAGGTCAAAATTGGCTAAAACACAAGGTGTTTCTTCCTGATTTTGGACTTAACCGAACCGATCCAATTTAATTGGTGGTTCAAGCGGTTAACCCAAATCGCGGTTTGCTGGAAATTATTTAATACAATTGGTATTATTTAATTTCTGGTTAGACCGGATTTAAATTCAAAATTGAATTTTAACCTAAACCGAAGGCTGGTCTAAGTTTGATTTGGTTGGACCAAATAATTTAGAGCTGGTTTGGTTTAGTAAATAACCAGTTAGATTTAGTAGTTAATTTGGTCTTGGACCAGAATTAATGAACCGACTCGGTTATGTCAAATTATTGGGCCAATTGGAATTCTGTGGTCTTGGGCCAAGAATTGGGCCTATAATTTGTGACCCAACCGAAAACTTTAATAAAACATTAAATTAGAAGTTTCTAATTTTGGCATGTTAGGAAGTTTCTAAAATAGTAGGTTTCCCTAAATAGAAAGTTTCCAAATTTAGTAAGTTACCTGAAATGGAAAGTTTCCCAAAATAGTAATCTTCTATTTTTGGGAGGAAATCTATTGAAACCTAAAATCCTCAAAAACAATATCAAGCTTGGATGTCTTGCCCAACCTTGTCAGCTACTTAACGCTTATTCAATTACAGATATGGCTTACAGTGTGAGGTGTCTGTTTTTGCGTAAGTAAAGTAGTATATAGTCACTAATTTCATTGGGAGTCCCAGACTTTAGTGATTATTTGGCTGTAAGAGATTGATTTCCTTGACTGGGCCATCGGGAGTCCCGGGCCTTGAGACATCTGGTGTATTGGGCCTTGGGCCCAATTCACAACCGAGAGTTATTGGATATAACTAGCTGTGTGTATGCTTACCAAGTAAAGCTACTTCTGGGTGACGGCCAGTGGCCCACTTTGGATTTAGCTGAACATGGATCTCGGAATCATTGCATTCTTATGAGGTTAAACAAAGAAATTTTGAATGCAATGCGAGTTTTCTTATAAGTTATTAAGATTACTCTTTTATGAACTAAATAACTAAAACTCTATTTATCTCTAAATTTCAGTTATGACTAGCACAAACAATCAAAACACTTTCTCGATCCGGTCTGTCCTTGAGAAGGACAAACTGAACGGATCAAATTTCTTGACTTGGTCGCGGAACCTGAGGCTAGTCCTCAGGCAGGAGAGAAAGGACTATGTCCTTGAGAGAGCTCTCCCCGTGAGGATCGGGTCCAATGCCTCTCATGCAGTATATGATGCTTGGAATAAGCATTATAATGATGTGGTAGATGTGCGTGGTCTGATATTGGCTACCATGGACTCAGATTTGCTGAAGCAATATGAGAACATGGAGTCGCCAATAAAGATGATCAGCAGCCTGAAATTGAAATTTCAGGAGCAGGTAAGAGTGGAGAGATACCAGTTGGTTAAGTCTCTCACTAGCTGCAAGCTACCAAATGATCATCCAGTGAGTCCTCATGTCAGTAAAATGATGGGTTACATTGATAACCTGAGGAAACTGGATTATCCAGTTAGCCAAGAATTGGCAACTGAGATCATTCTGCAGTCACTGCCGTCAAGCTATGATAAGTTCAAAAGGAACTATATCAAGAAAGGCTTAACGAAGACGCTGACTGAACTGCATGATATGCTCAAGATAGTTGAGCCAAACGTGAAGAGTACCCTGTATAATCTCATAAAGGAGAAGGGTGGGTTTACTAAACCTAATGCTGACAAGGGTGAAGACAAAGTTGTCCAGATTTTAAATCATGGCAAGCGTGTGTATTCTGAGCCCGAGTCAGATACCTCTTACGTTGGTAAGTGCTGCTACTGTAAAGAGACTGGGCATTGGAAGAGAGATTGCATTAAATTCATGGAAGATTATGAGGAGTTGAAGTTGATGTATGAGACTACTTCCTCAGGTATTCATGTTGTTACTTCAAGTTCTACCTTATAGGTATTGGATACTGGTTGTGGCACTGATATTTGTTATAATATGCAGAGCCTAAGCAACAGTAGAACGTTGAAGGAAGGACAAGTGGAACTGCATGTCTGGAAGGAGCTATGGATGCTGCCTCAGCCGTAGGGTTTTCACTTGTATATGCCTTTGAGGCTTGGTTTTGTATTAAGTAATTGCTACAATGTACCTGCTTTAAGCAGAGTTGTCTTTCATTTTCTTGTAAGAATTTGAATGTTTTTCATTTTGATAAAAGACAAGTTTTTGTTCTTTTGATCTTAATGAAATATTTATTGTAGCACCCTATTCAAGGAATGGGTTTTATATCTTAAACCAAAGAGTGCCTAAATGTAACATAAATACCAAATTGGTTTAAATCTGATGAATTAAACCTGATTTTTCTTGGCGTAAATATTTTGGTCACATAGAGTGAGTCGGATTCAGAAATCCCATAGTTATGGACTTTTGGGCTCATTTGATTGGATATCTTATGAGACTTGAATTCTGCTTACTGGACCAAAAGACAAAGGGCCCATCTTAGCCGAGCTAGAGAAAGGCCCAACGGCTTATTGGACCTTGAACATACTCATGTATGTGGCCCGATGAGCAGTAATGCCAGAGAAAATTTCCTGTACTTCATTATATTTACTGATTACTTCAGTGAGTATGACTGTGTTCATTTGATGAGACACGAGTCGGAATTCTTTGAAATGGTCGAAAGAGTTCCAGAATGAGGTATAGAATCTGAGTGACAGAAGTATTGAGACTCTGGATTAGATCACGAGTGAGAATACTTAAGTCATTGATGGTGTGATCATCTGAATGAGTGTGAAGTTGTTTCACAGCTCATTTCTCCTGAAAACCTTGAGGTGTTTCTGTGAGAAAGAATCAGATCTTATTAGAAATGATTAAAGATGAGTCACACGAATCTTCCATGATATTCTTTAAGAATAACGCTCTAGAAATATCTAAGTTTACGCTGAAATAGTTCCACCAATATCAGTTGAAAGACACCACATAAATGTGGACTGGAAATGATCCAAATTCGTCTTTACTGAGTATTTGTAGTTGAGCTACTTCGCTGGTTGTCCTAGGGAAACCAAGGCTTGTTACTTTTTACGTCCATTCCGAAAACGAAGTTAGGTTGTTCGGAATTCTGTTTTCTAAAAGGAAAGTTTCTTTCCAAGAAGAACAGTGGGAGTAAAAGTATAACTCGAAGAAATTCGAGAAATACAGGAGGCTGCTCAACCTGTTGAGGGAGAGCAGCGGATGGATTTACAGATTTCTGTAGAATCTACACCTGTAGAGCCTGAAGTTCGCAGATCTGAATGAATCCGTCACTAATCCGAGAGTGATTTCTCGTGATTAGTTGCCATGATCTGATGATCATTGAAAGTGACGAACCTGCGAAATTCACAGAAGCGAAAGTGAGCCCGGACTCCGAAAAATTATACTGTGTGTAATTTAGCTTCATCGATCCATTCATGGATGGAAGCAAACATATCGGAGTTGGAATCTTCGTTCTGTTGAAGTAGTCAAGGTTTTGACTTGAACAGGAACGAAGTGGAACTGTGCGTTTACTAATAGATAAGTGGGAGCGATGTTGCATTTCTCATAGTGTATGTCGATGACATACTGATTCTCGGAAATAACGTTCCAATGCCGCAGTCGGTAAAGGACTGGCTTGGGAGTTGTTTTATGATTGATATGGGTAAAGCCACGTAAGTTCTTGGATTTTGGATCTAAAGATAGAGATCCAAAAGAGCTGATAGGACAAAGTCAGGATTCTTATATTGACAGAATCCTACACGTTTTCAGCATTCCAAGAAGGGTTTTATGCCAATGTCACATGGCATTACGTTAAGCAAGATACAGTGTCCTACGATATCTGCTGAGCTTGAATGCATGTATGAGATTCCATATGCGTCGGCAATTGGATCTATCATGTATGCCATGACACGTACTTGTTTTGATGTTGCTTTAATGTTAAGCAAGACAAGTAAAGACCAGTCAAATCCAGCAAAGAATCACTGGATAGATGTAATGAATATCCTCAAGTATTTGGAAAATACTTAGGATAAGTTCTTGATTTACGGAGAAAGTGAGGTGCTACAAGTCGGTAGAGTCTGAAAGGCAAGTTTCCAACAGACAAAGATGATTTCCGGTCACAGTCCGGTTATATCTTGTGTCTGTCTGGCGGTGCAAGGCACTGTTGCTGACTCCATGACTTAAGCTGAACATTTCGCAGCTTGGGTAGCGGCGAAAGAGGTTGTTTGGAAAGAAGAGTTCATCACTGAACTTGATGTGATTCCCAGCATAGATGAGACTAGCTGCACATCAGAGGTCCAAACACCTTGAGGGTAGGTATAATCTATCCCGTGAGATAAATGACAGAGGTGTTAAGTAGATCAGCAAGTTTCAACGAATGAGAACATTGCTAATCTATTAACGAAGCCACTCCTTAGGCCTAAGCATGAGTCGCGGACTGTAGCTGTAGGATAAGTGAAATTAAGATGTAGTCTTAATTTCGGTGGGAGTTTGTAAAGGGCTTTATTTAGTTATTTTGAAAGGTTCATGTAAACATAATATTTTATGAAATCTATGATTTCTGGATTATTTTAACTGTGATATAAATAATCGTTCCAAAATGATTCATGTCATTATATATGGGCCATCGAAGTACATGAGTAGACTTGATCCTGAAACCCCATATTTAACGAAATGACATAAATCATAGTGTCCATACTCGAAGGTTGTTGAAATTGGAACACCAACAACCACTTGAGACTAGATTGTGTTGAGACTTATGACCAAGTTTCGAGGGGTCATAGATGCGCGGCATCAAAGTCGACACATAGGTATATGTAGGGGAGCATATGACCGGACATGGCCCGCTGATGAGAACTCTACAAGATATTAATATCTGTGTCATGAGAGGTTCTCATATACGACTATAGAGTATAGTCCTTATACCTGAGTTCGCATGCATGTGGCTGCACATGGAATGATGCGCTTTGATCATTGTCTAACGCTGTTTCGTAACTGGGAGCTATAAGGACCTTGGTTGGGTGTATTATAAAGTGTGTAGTTCATAGTGATGGAACAAGATGGGATTTGTCCCTGCCGTTTAACGGAGGTTATATCTCTAGGCCAATCGGAGACTTGATAGCTGGTAAGAGAGTGGCCACTCCCAAACGGACTTGCCCAAGTCGTTTGCATTGTCAGTATCAAATCTGGTCCGATGAACATGGTCTGGCTATATAAGGATGACACGCATCTTGCCTTATGCCAGATCGAGATATTAAGACAAAAGGATTAGGGAATGTAGGATTCCAGTACAAGTGGGAGATTGTTGGGAATGTCCTGAAATCTACCGTACTATCTCTAGAAAGTATGATAAGTGTCGAGATCAGACATAAGTCATAAATACTGGGTGATCATGATGACTTGCTAGAGCCCGCTCATGATCTATAAGTTTAGGACTTATTACCAGTATTGTATGATCCCTAAGGGTCACACACCATAGCTAACGGGAAAGTTAAATGGAATTAATACGGTAAGATGCAAGGCATTTACTGTATTTGTACAGAGAATTGGGCCAGACAAAAGACAGTCTTTTGTCTGATTTGGGCCTTGGGCCCAAAAGCCTAATGAGCCATTAGTTTAATTACTTGGGCCCATATAAAGGAAGGAGGAGGCGCAGGAAGCCCTAATGCTTCAGTCGTCTGCGATTTTGGAGCCTCAGCCGTCTTCCTCTCTCTCTGTGATTTCCAGCTTGGTCTAGCAGCCTGATCCAATAGCTTGTAAGCGTGTGGATACCTGAGGAGGAGCCGGTAATCATCAGCTCTTGCAGATCTCGATATTCCATTGATTAATCCGCTGCAATCATAAGGTAATGATCCTGATCTGTTTATGATTCAACTGCAATCACCTAGATCCTTGTTTATTATGTGCTAGGATGTAACCTGACAATTACACCATGAACACACATAATCCTACACTTTTAACTTAATCCCGATATCACTTTCTCATATAAATATGGTTACTTAGTCATGTACCTTATGGTCACACATGGCTAAATAACAATACCCTATCATTCCGCTCAATCTCGAATAAGCTTCCTTAAAAACCGCTTTATCATTTCTAATCTTACCAAAAACAACTCTAACTAAACAAACCAAACGATCTCGCTAATTAAAATCAAAAATCACTTTCGAGCAACCTAGCGATTAAACGAAATGCAGAGATTCAAAATCAACAACTACCAACCTAGCGACCAATCACAGCAATTCACAATTCTAACAACCAAGCAAGGCAATCAATCACACACAATCAATCAAGCAAGAAATTCAGCGTTTGCAGTTTGTCTCTTAGGCTTCTGATGGAAACCGTCTACTCGGACCATCATCTATTTTCACATCGTAACTATATTGCATTCACAACCATCATGAGTATGCAATATAACCACTCCGCTACTCAAAACGACAACCGAAATACCTCACATCCACTACGTAAATAAAACATCTATTCCCCGCATAGAGCTTTAGATACGTAGGTCCGTCGGAGTCTACATACTAGCGGTTCCCAATCTGTTCCCAAAGAAACACCGCTACACACAACCGATATACACACATCAGAGAGTGGGTTAGAGCCCTTACTTACCTGGGCCTAATCTATTTCCTAATCTCCAACATGAGTGGTACAATACCGCTCATGTGGATCCTAACCGACAGGTGCGCCAGGAGGATGGAATGAGTGTGGTGGTGGTGGCGGAGTGATGCAATCTCGATCATGACGGAAAAGGAGCGCAATTTACTTCTTGGCCGCAAATGAAACAAGGCAGGAGCTGTGCTGGTGGTGATGACATTTGCTACTCCCGACACCAACGGTGGAAATGATGGAATAGCATCCGGTGGCGGCGACTGTTCTACCGAGGTTGACGTCATCTAGGACTGGTAATATTACTCACACCAACCGATATAAACCCCGAGGCACCGCCAAAGAGGTATGGAGGATCCAACAAACGTTGAACAAGTCGGACCGGTGGTAATGATCGACAACCAGCTGATGAAGGCGGCTGCGGCTGAGTGACCTCGAACTACTATGGGTTGTCCTCGAACTTCCTACGGGTCGGATAACTCGAATACTCCACCATTATGTATGTCCACTGCTGCTCTGGGATAGGCGGCGAATATATGAACTCTCCGCATGCTGGAAGTACAGACTTGGACTAGCTGAGGTATATCCAACGAACTCAAGAACATACACGCTGATGGCACACTTCTTGTCGTTGCAACCACACACACAAACCAATCCTCCGAGGGCAACTCTGCTGCGTGGCTGCACCAAAACACCAAATGACTAGCATAAACCTATTAAAATACCCATTTCCCCGGAGACGGACGCGACTCGGATTCCTAATGGTTGTATTGGCGACACATTTTGACTCGATAAATCATTAAAAACTTTGAAAACCCGGAATATTTGAACTCATGCTGAACCATGCTCTGATACCACCTTGCTGTAACGCCCCCTTCCCGTTTTCCGCTGACCGACGAGCTGACCGGCCAACAATCAAACAAGAACATGACCGATCAAACCCGAGCAGTCATACGAGAAGAGTTTGTCACAATACGAAAGCCAGAGACAATCCGGTTTGAGACAAAGGCTCGAACCAAACCATCTTTGACTCCGTTTACCTCGTTTCCACGATACGATGCTTCTCAACCCGTACCGCTTCCACGAGTTGTGTTCGGTTCGGACGAAACCGTATATCAGGGAATTATTCCGTTTTTATTACTTTAAAAATATAAAATCTTATTCATAACAATATACGGTTTTACACAAAACATTTAACGGGATCCCAACAAAATCCAAAACCGAAAGTAACAGTCAAAATGCGTAAACTACAAACCGATACCCAATGCCAACCCGAGACTACTCCGAGTGTCCTACGCGTCCGCCGAGCTACGCCAAACCTGAAAAAACACAAAAGAGTCTAATGAGTAATCTAAGATTACCCAGTGAGACGGCTCCCAACTAAAGGCTGCTATTAATCTAATAACCCCGCCCAAAACCCAAAATAACAATCAAGTATAAATAGCTGGTCACGTGCTACCAAGATGTGACGAGATCCACAACACACAAGCAATCAAATAACAACACAATCATCAATGAAGGGAATCGAGAACACTGCGGCACATGTTCTCGATTAGACTCGATCTATCTATCGCAGCGCTAACGCAATCTCCACACCATCTGGGCCCATTTGCGAACTCGGTGACTTCCACGGGAACACTTAGCAACCGCCACGGTAGCTAAAACCTCCCACGAATCCTAGGCGATAACACGAAGTCCTGCGGCTAGGACACCGTTCTCCGTCCATCAATACGCGGCGACTCAGACTACCCCTAGATAACCCAAGCTTCCATGCAGTCCGGCCCTAGGACGCGACCCCGTATTCTCCGGACCACACACCTACAGACGTCACTCCATAGGTTAACACCTGCCAGAACCACTACCGAAGGTACGTGCCTGATCAGGTAACTATCCGAGGATCCAATCGGGTCGGAAGTACCGGAATGCCATCTCTAGACTTGCGGGATCTAACGTGCCCTATAGAGTCCTAATAACAGTAATGTAAACAAGCAGACTCACTGGGAATCTATCATGCAATACCAACAAGGTTAAACATAAAAACTATCTTAATCCCCAATCCATCCCGCAAGTCCTATCACCAACCTCCACATCACCCAAACTTACTCGGTCCCGCACCAGAGTAAGCATCTATAGTACAGTCTACTCGGCCCAACACCGAAGTAGATAAACAAGCAAGCAATCACACAAACAATCAACAGTCTACTCGTCCCAACACCGAAGTAGATAAACAATCACATAATCAATCAATCACAACACCACACAAACAATCAATCACAACATCACACAAACAATGGTTTAGGTTTATTCGTCTTTTAATATTTCCTAACCTTTACTCATTCAGTCCGCTACCTTGAGATTAGTGGATTACTAATCCCGTAGACGGCTCATTAATAACACCACTTCTTTACTTATCACTCCATAAATATCTTTTAATACGTCCTCGATTTGTCGGTTTAGAGTTAGTAAGATTACTAACTCCCCGACATCTCATTATTAATTAACTTTCATTCATTAATCCATCCCGTTATTATATTCTAAGTGTGTTATGTCATTTAACTGTATTTTAATCAACTCATAATTTCCCGTATATAGATACATTAATTACGTTCTTACTAACATATATATGCATATAGGTCCTACCATGCCATTCTATGCAACACCCAATCAAGCAATCAACGAACTATCAATCAATCAAGCAATCAACGAGCTATCAGCAAGCATCTCTTAACCTAACTGTTTAATTAATTAACCGAGTTATTAATCAACCTAGTCGTTCTAACCAATTCAATCAATCGCGTATGCAACTTAAACTTTGGTTTATCAATTTCGGGTCTATATGATTCTAACTAAATGCAACACTCAATTTAGCCGACTCACAGTGTTATTATGACGACGGATGGATGGATTGACGGAACCCCCGAGACCTGAACTAAACCCACTGCTACCCCGAACCCTTCCCAAACCTCCGACCTTGACCCGCACTTAACCGCACCGCTGACCTAATGATCCTGATGGAGCCTCCGGACCATCTTCTCTCTCTCCTCCGGTTCTCTCTCTCTCCTCTGGTTCTCTTTATCTCCGGTTCTCTTTCCCTCTCTCCTCCGGTTCTCTTCTCTCCTCCGGTTCTATTTCTCTCTCTCCTCCAGTTCTCTTTCTCTCTCTCCTCCGGTTCTCTTTCTCTCTCTCCTCCGGTTCTCTCCTCCTTTGCTTTCTCCTTTCCGGTTTTGCTCCATCTCTCTCTCTCTTCCTCTTCTTCATGCTTCTTCTTCTTATCTCTCTCGCTTCTCTTCTTCTTTCTTCTCCTTCTTCACGCTTCATCTTCTTTCTTTCTTCTTCCTCCTCAAGCTTCATCTTCTCTCTCTCCGTCACGCTTCTACTCCCTCCATCTTCTTCTTCTTCAAGCTTCACGCTTCTCCTCTCTCCATCTTCTTCTTCTTCAAGCTTCATGCTTCTCCTCTCTCCATCTTCTTCTTCTTCAAGCTTCACGCTTTTCCTCTCTCCATCTTCTTCTCACTACAAGAAAACATGCTTTTAGCTACCACATGTTGCGACCGATTTTGCAGTCGCTAAATGTAGCGACTGAAATACGACTGTATTGCGACGTCTTTGCGACCGAAAAAAAACAGTCACCAATCCGTCGCTAATTAGCGACTAATAAACGTAGTCGTTAAAACGTAGCTATTTAGCGACCAGTTTGCCACTAAAAACTGTAGTCGCTATTATGCAGTCGCAAAATAGTCGCTCAAACGTTGCTAATATAACATTTGGATTGAAAGAAAATATGAAACTCTCATTCCCAATTTTTTTTATTTTGAAGATTAATTGAATTTTGGACTGAATAGTATACACATATAAAGCATTTAGATTTGTGGGATATCAAAGACAATAAAAAAAAATGAAATTTAGTTTGAACAAAATGTGTTTAAGGATAAATATTTAAAATAAGAATGAGCTATATATATATATATATATATATATATATATATATATATATATATATATATAGCGTTCAAGTATTCATGTTTATAGATCGATTTTTTGGTTTTTGTGTTTTCTTCAGACTTAATATTTAGGTTTAAGGGTTAAGAGTTTGTATTTAAGGGTTTTATGTGGTCTTATAGATCTATATCGGACTTAGGTTAAGGGTTGTTTAGGTTTATGACTTAGGGTTTCTAGCTTATATATATATAGGTTTAGGGTTTGTGATTTAAGGTATATGGTTTAGAGTTTGAGATTTAGGGTTTATATATGGTTTAGGGTATGATTTATGGGTTATGGTTTAGGGTATGATATAGGGGTTATGGTTTAGGGTATGATTTAGGGGTTAGAGTATATAAGGTTTAGGGTTTAGGGTTAAGAGTTTGTAGTTTAGGATTAAGAGTTCTTATATTGGTTCATGTTAGTTTTGTGATTGTTTTGTGTTTTATTAGACTTAATATTTAGGGTTAAGGGTTAAGGTTATGTGTATATATAGTTATGGGTTTAGAGCTAAGGTTTTAGGGTTTAGTGTTTAGGGTATGACTTAGGGGTTAGAGTTTGTAATAATGATTTTTCTTAAAAAAATTATTTTATTCAGAAATTATTAAAACATGAAATTTTTTTATTAAATATTCATAATACATATTAAAAACATAAAACAACATTTAACAAAAAAAAATTAATCAAGAAACCCTAAACCTAAAATCCCTAACCCTAACCTAAATTATTCCCGCCTAATTAATCTAATCTTCCCTCCTAACCCAAAATGAACCGCCAAAATCACTAACCCAAATCCCACCTAATTATCTGGCCCAAATTAGAACCGCCCAATCCATTAACTAATCCCATTAAGGACCAAAAGAAAAAATCCCTAACCCTAACCTCTCTCTCTCTGATTTTCAAGTCGGCGCCTTCTACTCCAAATCCCTAAACGAGAAACCCAAAATCTATGCATGCAATGGCTGTCCGACGAAGAGGAAGAGGGGGTGGTGCGAGAGGCGGAGGAAGGACTGGGAGAGGAGGAGGAAGGACAGGGAAACAAGCCTCAAAGCCAGTTGAATCGCCTACTGCTCGAGTGGGATCGCCTCCTTCAAATCGAAGTCTCTCCGCTGCTCCTGATTATTCACAGAGGCTGAATCAAGATCGGACATCCTCCAAAAGGGCGGGACTTCACAGCCAGTATACCTTCACGCCGGCGAATCGTGAACCCACCAACTCTCAGCATTGTCCTCCGGTTCCGGTCTTCCATCCACCAACTGGTCCGAGTGTCCGAGATTATCCACCTTCACGAGGACTTTTCCAGACTGCGCATAGCCATCCTGGATCTTCCGAGAATGATGCTCCATCACCTCGAGCTCGAGATTCTGTGACGCCTCAACCACGAGCTTCTGGGACGCTTCAACCACGATCTACTGGGACGCCTCAACCACGCGCTACTGGGACACCTAAACCACGAGCTACTGGGACACCATCTACTCCACACAGTTCTCAAGCTCAAAATTCACATGAGGAAGTAGAAGAGGAAGCTGTTTCAGACGAAGACGACGCTACATACGAACCAACGCTTTCTGAAGAGGTGCTCAACCAGCTACACTCAATGCTTCTCCAGCCAGGACGTGAGGTATACACAACTGTCCTCTCACCCACCTTGGAGCCGGGAACAACATGGTAAGCTGGTTTGAGTGAAACTTTATTCTCATTACTTGTGTTGTTTTTGAACTTTTGTTTGATGTGAATCTGAAATAGTTTACTTGTGTTACTTGCTTAATCAAAAACGGCTGAATCTAGTTAATGGCAAACTTGTGTTGTGTGTGAACTTTGTGTGTGTGTGTGTGTGTAAATCTGATTTAGTTGTGTTTGAGTGAAACTGTTTTAGTAGACTTTCTTAGTAAACGGCTGAATCTAGTTAATGGCAAACTTGTGTTGTGTGTGAACTTTGTGTGTGTGTGTGTGTGTGTGTGAATCTGATTTAGTTGTGTTTGAGTGAAACAGTTTTAGTAGACTTGCTTAGTAAACGGCTGAATCTAGTTAAGAGTTTAAATTCTGTTTTAGTGAACCTTGTGTGCTGCGTGAGACTTATTTTTTGTCTGTCTTCGTGATTGAGCTCTTGTTTGTCTGTCTTCCTGATACTTGTCTCATACAATATATGAGACTTGTTCACACAATACTTGTCTCATGTCATAGAAGACAGTTGTATGTTTGATTCTTCTTTTTATCTTTTTAGCTACTGATACTTGTTTTATCTTTTTAATGTGTGTTTTAGGTTTGGAAAGGACAAATCCAAGTTGACCAGGAAGATCACTAAGGTTTTTACAAACAAGTTCGATGGACAGTATTATAGCTGGGGATGTGTTGATACGCCAAGAAGACACCGCTATTTTCTGGAATTCGCGGTAATCTCATGTAGCCTCTGTTTCAATTCGGAGTTTGGTTGTCTCTTATGATCATTAACATACTGTTTCATCTCTTGTTTTGCAGAAGGAACACACTTGGAGTCCGAACCTTACTGGTGTTGTACAATCAAAATTCGAGGAAATTTGTCAGAGGCGTATGAAGGATATGGTCTCCAAGGCAGCAACCAGTAGAGTTCGACCGGCGTGGATTGATGGTACCCTGTGGAAAGAGATGTGTGCTTATTGGGACACAGAAGAAGCCAAGGCTAAGAGTGCGGCTGCATCAGCATGTCGGCTATCTGATCGTAACGGCAAAGGTCCCCACAAGCATGTAGCAGGCCAGAAGTCATTCTTACAAGTTGAACAAGAGATGGTAAGTCTTATTCTGCATTGTTAACTAACTGTTTCTGTCTTTAAAATTTGATTCTCACATTAACCTTTACTTATGTCATTTCAGGAAGTTGAATTGGGAAGACCTCCTACTTTCGGTGAAGTATTCGTAAGGACTCATACCAGGAAAGATGGGACGTTCATCGATTGCCTGGCAAAGGATGTAGCTGATACTTATTTCAAGAAAAGGAAAGCTAAGTTGACAGAACTTGAGATTGACGATTGTGCTGACGGTACGTCCCTTAATCCGCAGCTATCACTGGATGAGGATAACGCCATATTTCTGGAGGTACTGTTGATTATGACTTGCCTTATTTCACTAGCAAAGCAGCTTGATTGTGAATGTGATATTGAGCTTTTAATGAATGTTCTTGTTTTGTCTTTTCAGTCTACTATCACAAACGACAGGGGAGACATCTATGGGATAGGAAGCCTCAGCAACTACATAAATGGGAAGCGAAACTACGCAGGAAGCTCTTCTTCTTTCAGTGGTCTGCAACAGAAGCTTGAGGAAGCAAACCGCAGGATAGCAGAACAACAACAGCTTGCAGCTGAGCAGCAAGCAGAGATCAAGAGTTTGGCACTCATGAAGCAGTACCTCAGCACGGACCCGAACTACCTCGCCTTCATAGCCGCACAATCCCAAGATCCCACCAATGAAACTGCAAATTAGGTCCTTGTTTCTGGAAACTTGAAAAACTTGGCAGTTATTAGTGTTAATGTTCATGTGTTTTTGTTAGCTCCATATGTTTTGGAGCTTGTTTGGTTTGAAAACCATAAACTATGTGTTTTGTGCTTGTTTGGTTTAAACTTAGTATCTATTGTGTGTTTTGGTTGTAAATACTTTTGTATGTGAAATCATGTTTGTATGTTTGTTTTGCTTGGATCTGCAAATTGTAATTAATATGAAATGAGCAACAATCGAAAATAAGAAACCAAAATGGAAAACCAATTTGTTAAACCGAGATTTTAACATGTGGCTAATCGGACGCTAATGCAGTCGCTAAAAGTTGCGACTAAATAGCGATCACAATTAAATCGTCGCAAAATCGTCACTATAGAGTTGCTAATCGGTCGCAACGTGAGCGTCCTTTTAGCGACTGTTTAGCCACGCCAAATACACGGTCGCAATACAGTCGCTAAATAGCGACCATTTAGCGACCAATAAATTTAGCGACGAGTACTTTAGCGACTACGTGTTTTGGTCGCTTTATAGTCGCAAAAGAGTGTTTAGCGACCATTTACCGACTATTTTCGGAGTCGCGAAATCAATGTTTGCTTGTAGTGTCTTCTTCAAGCTTCATGATTCTCCTCTATCCATCTTCTTCTTCTTCAAGCTTCACGCTTCTCCTCTCTCCATCTTCTTCTTCTTCAAGCTTCATGCTTCTCCTCTCTCCATCTTCTTATTCTTCAAGCTTCACGCTTCTCCTCTCTCCATCTTCTTCTTCTTCAAGCTTCATGCTTCTCCTCTCTCCATCTTCTTCTTGCTTTAGGTCTCTCTCTCTCTCTCTCTCTCTCTCTCTCTCTCTCTCTCTCTCTCTCTCTCTCTCTCTCTCTCTCTCTCCTTCATCTTCTCTTGCTCCGGCTTCTCCTTCTTCTTCCTCCACTCTTACGCTTCTTCTCTCTCTCTTCTCTCACGTTCTCCTCCTTCTTTTCTTCTTCTTTCACGCTTCTTCTCTCCTTCTCCTCCTTCTTATCTTCTCTCTCACCTCCAGCTCCTCCTTCTTCTTCTTCTCTCGGCTCCTCCTCCTCCTCCGACTTCTTCTTCCTCCGGTATTCCTATTCTTCTCCTCCTTCTTCTTCTTCTCCTCCTTCTTCTCCTTCTCCCCACGCTTCTCCTCCTCTTCCTCTCCTTCTCTCTTTTTCTCTTGTTTTTCTTGTTTTGGTGTGAGGAAGAATGGAGGCCCTTACCCTCCTTTTATAGAAAACTTGAGTTGTGAATTAGGTGACAAGTGTCCCTCCACTCTTCTCCCCTATCTTCCTTCCACGTCTCCCTCTTCCATGCTAAGAGCCACGCCAGCCCCTCCCATGCACAAGCCATATTCATTGTATTTTCATAAGATCTTATGGTGACAAATGTCACCCTCTTGGTCTCATCTTCAGCTACGCCAACTTCCACAATTCTATAGTAGATTCAATGAATTTCTTATCCTCTTATGCTACTTAAGCCACGTAGAACAAGAGGATGAGATGCATTCATCTCATTTAACATGTGCTCCTTTAGAAACCATGGAAGATTCAATGTACCAAACTCATTCTTTGAATAAAAGAATAAGAGGTGGCGCCATGGGGATGTTACACTTATCTCTCCAGGATTCAATCTTGCCAAAACATTGCACCCATTTGCTTCTAGAAATTCCTTAATCCCGAATCGCTCTAACATACCGATATTACTGTTTTCGTGTTTAATATTTTAGAAAATCCTTAGAGGCTTCCATAAATTCATCAAGCCCCATATTCATATTCTAGATTCTCTTAGATGAATTTAGCAATTTGAATCGCCTCAAACGGACACCCGTAGCTCCCGTTATGGATTTTACAAGTTTTAGCGGTTCTATCGGTTTCCTTTCTCGATAGTCCGTAAAACCCGTTTAATCTTCGTTTCTTCCACGTCTGGTCTTCTAAATGTTCTTTAGGGACAAAAATAAGAACATTTGGCCCATTTCCGCTCCCGGCTCACATTTTGGTAAAATTACCAAAATGCCTTTCCTTTCTTGAAATTACAGAAATGCCCCTCGTTGACTTTTCTGCCGCCCGTTGACTATTTCTTGGAACATGATATTACAGTGTCGGTTGACACTGAGCGCGAGAGAAGCTATACGCCGAGTTGAGACAAGTTTTGAAGAATTGCATAAAGACCCCTAAGTTTCCCCTAATTCTAATCTAGCCCCAAAACGAGTTTAGCAGTTTTTAATTAGGTTTTCAGACTCATAATCCGATTATCTTGTTCTTACTTTTGTTCTTGCTTGGAGTTTGAGAGATTTTGCTAAGGGGCTAATTCTTGCTACTTGTAACCTTTGAGAGAAGGATTTCCAACCCCTTTACCTATCTATTTGATCTCTTGGTTTTCTATTCAATGATGTATTGTTTATCTGCTAATATGTCTGAGTAGTAACCTAGTTAGATTTAGGAATTCTCATAAAGGTTTTATGCTTGTTTAGACAATTGATTAGCTAGGATTCCAAACCTATTCGTTCATCACCTAAGCTGCGCTTAATACTGAATTTTGGATTGATCACCTAGGATTTAGATCTAAGATAATTGACAATAGTACGAGAGTGTGAGTTATAATCTGAATAAACTTAGGTTGAGCAATTTGACTAGATACAAAGAGATTTGGATCGCTAGGTTGCTAGACATAGAAATAATCTCAGCGAGATATGGATTGTTTAGCATTGTGTTACTAGTTCTTGAACTCGAGCTTAATCTGAATCCGGTTAGTTAATTGTCTGGCATTATATGATTCCTGAGAACTTCCGAAGTCTGACGCCTTCTTCCTATTGAAAACACACCCTTGTTTACTTGCTTTCGTTTACTGCTTTCTTTTGATTGATTTAGCTTAACTTGAGAACATACAATCTATCGTGTGAGTCGTGAGTCCTTGTGGATACGATACCCCTGAATACTACAACATCATAACTGTGCACTTGCAGTAGAATAGGGTTTAATTCTTGCTCTATCACTTCGCCAAAGATTTCTTCTCATGCCTCTTTCTCTTTTGCCTCCTCCTTTTATATAGAAAAGAGGTGGAAACCCTAGGTTTAGCTAATGGGCTAAAGAGATTTTGAGATTTGGGGTTGGACTTTCTTCTTCATTTAGAAAATTTTAAAACGGGCTGGGCCAGGGCCATTACAAATTCTCCCTGCCCCTTAAAAGAATTCGTCCGGAATTCTGCGGCAAGGGATCTCCATTGCAACTCCTTACCAGCAGCACTCCACAAACTTCGCTGAAACGACTGAACCTGATCGCTTGCCCGCTTGGAAAGATCCTGTCCTTGAATCCGGAAGACTCCTTCTCCCCCCCCCCCCCCCTTATTTCCATCCACGCTTTGAAGTGTGCTTCTCCTTGGTACCAATCCATTAGCAGCTCCCAAAATGCAACGCAAAACGCCACATGCTACCGCCCATGTCCATTAGGGTCGGTCTCCAACATTTAGAAACAACACTCATCCCTCGAGTGGTTCCAATACCTGAATGAGATGCTCCGCTTCAAACCAGTTCTCCTCAACGGTTTCCATTACCGTGCCATAGTGCATCATCCACTTCCAAATGGACTCTCTTCGACGGTTTTCCATTACTGTGCACTATGGTGTTGACTGTTGCACAAACCATCATCCTTGCTTTTCCTTAGTGAACGATGAGGTTAACCATGTCCATTATGGCTACCTCACTTGTGGGGAATGCACCATGCTTCCGTTGCTCACTCTCATTCGCAGACCGATTTTCAATCTGACTTCCAGCTCAAGGTTTCCTACCTTGTGATCCAGATGTGTTTCTCTCCAAACACCATCCTTTGGGTTTCCTTCCCCATTAAGCTTGCCCTCCTTTGCTCTCCCTTGCATCGTCTTGTCAATCCGCCATAGTGTTTTCCTAACACTCTTCCATTGGATTTCCATTTCCAATAACCAGCTCTGTCCACTTGAGCTTGCAATTACAGAAGTCCAGCTGACTAGGCAATTCCAAATGCCCCAAATCCGCCTTCCTAAACGCTTTTGCGATCTCCTTCCTCTCTTGAAGAGTTCCATTAGCTGCTCCAGTAATCCACTAAGAACTCCAAGGCAGACCGTTTCCCTTCCGGTTCCACCGTTGGATCTCGAGCCCGCCGTACCACAAATATCTTCTCCAGCTTCCATCTTGATCAGACTTCAAACGAGCCGCCCATAACTCATTGAAGTTAATGTCACAAACCGATTCCAAGGTTCCCTACTTGGAATAGATTTGGACAGTTTCCAAATGTTCCTTGTGCACCAAACACCACGAACAACTCTTGCCGCTTACCCAATTCGAAATCCACCGCTTCCTATGGCTTCCTTGCAACCTTCACCAGGACCTCTAGCTCCTTTTCAACTCATCCATCTCTGCTGGTAGACCACGCCTGCTAACAACAACAACACATCCTTGCAGCACTCTCTTCTGAAGCTCTTCTTCAACATGGAGGACAACTGAAAAGATTAGAGAAGAACTTACTAACTAAAGAACCAGGAGAGTGCAGAGGCTTCGGTCTGGGTGGTGCTCTAGATATAGCTTTTAAAAATCTCCATTCAGAAAAGAATTGAAAACACTTTGAAAACAACTTTGAAATCCGAATATAAATACACTATCCTACCCTACCTAGCCAGGACATCACTGGCTAGGTCTAACCTGGCTCTGATACCAAAATTGTAACACCCGTCCCGCCATATCCAAGTCAACAACTCTTTGACTCCACGAGTCATAGTCCACAAGCGCGAACCAAGCCATAAACCGGAACCAACACTTAAATAATTGAAAAGGGTTTACTTTATTGAAATAGAAAACCGATTCTTACATGAAAACCGAACCAAATAGTTTAAAGTGGAACAGAATAGACGCTTAAGTCTTAATGAATCGAAAGAACGAAAAAGACATGAAAGAAATCCCGTTTCCCAAAACATAGCACCACACCGTCTGTCTACCCCTACAACGCTCCAGGGTTACCTGCAAAACAATCAACGAAGGAAGCCTGAGTAATTGGTTTGACACCAATACCCAGTGAGGGCGGATTCTAGGAATACCGCTATCTCTACTTTATACTAGCACAACATCAAGAACGAGTCCAAGGTTAATAACACCTTGCACCCAACGCCCGAAGGCACAAGCAATCTAACGTCCGGAACGTACCGCAGGCGCCGACCGCCCCGCACTATGGACTCCTACCGCCCGAAGCGCAACCAAACAACAGCCCCGGAACCCGCCATTGGCCCTGGTGCTCAACAACAACACAACAACTTGGGGGGGGGGGCTCGCCAAAAAGAAATGTATGCGTGCCGCCACAAAACACCCTTTCGGGGGACCTAAACAGTTCTATCAAACATAGCCTTCACACACAAGTAATGTTTTCAGTTCAAATGATAACCTAATGTCTAGGTTCTGTTTTCAGTTTAAGTGACAACCTATATTCTAGGTGCTTTTCAATCACATCAACGCAAATCATCCGCTAGATCTATACTATCTAGGAAAGACGCTATTAAATGAGGATTCGGTTCCCAACACTGCTGTAGACTAGAGAAAGAGATCACGTTCGGTCCTCACCGTAGTCACAACGACGATCGACTGCCTATTTGGACAGAATTGCTGCTATAACTTTGTGGGATTTTTCTAAGCCCATCTCCAACTCTCTTATTAGTATGATATTGTCCGCTTTGGACCTAAGTGGTAAAGCCCGCACGGATTTATCTTTGGGCTCCTCCCAAAAGGCCTCATACTAATTAGAGTTGGACATTACTTATATATTAGACTATTATTGTCTAAACTTCCAATGTGGGACTTTGTTTGCTTTAATCCCAACAAACCTCCCCTCAAAACAAGGATCACATAAACCGTTATCCTTCTCTCATGTGAATCCTTTTCACCCTTCTTGTACCGCCCTAATCACCAACGGAACTCGCCGCCTGACCCTCTGGGCTTGTCAGGAAGACTTTTGACACAAGGCCCTGGCACCCTTATTCGCGAGGTCACCTCGATGACTCCTCCCACACTAAACTTGCAGCCCAACCCATTCTCCAGGTCCACCTTTTCTGAACCCTAGACTCTGATACCAATTGTGGGCTTTTCTAAGCCCATATCCAACTCTCTTATTAGTATGATATTTTCCGCTTTGGGCCCAAGTGGTAAAGCCCACACGGATTTATCTTTGGGCTCCTTCCCAAAAGGCCTCATACTAATAAGAGTTGGACATTACTTATATATTAGACCATTATTGTCTAAACTTCCAATGTGGGACTTTGTTTGCTTTAATCCCAACAAACCTCCCCTCTAACCAAGGACCACATAAACCGTTGTCCTTCTCTCTTGTGAATCCTTTGTACCCTTCTTGTACCGTCGTAATTACCAACAGAACCGCCACCTGGCCTTCTATACCGCTAGGAAGACTTTCGCACAAGGCCCTGGCACTCCTTATTCGTGATGTCAACTTGAGGATTCCTTCCCACAAAGAACTTGCAGCCCAACCCACTTCTCTCGGTCCATGTTTGAACATGAGCTCTGATACCAATTGTGAGCTTTTCTAAGCCCATATCCAACTCTCTTATTAGTATGATATTGTCCTCTTTAGGCCCAAGTGGTAAAGCCCGCACGGATTTATCTTTGGGATCCTCCCAAAAGGCCTCATATTAATATATTAGACCATTATTGTCTAAACTTTCAATGTGGGACTTTGTTTGCTTTAATCCCAACAAACTTCGACGACATGCTTCCCTATGCTCCCCAGACCGAAATCGGTTCTTCTTCAACCAAGATCTAGATCTATGAGTCCACAATGTCCCTGCCAAGTTTCGGGTCAAGAGGACCTCGTTACCCATCCAAAACACAGATGCAATTAACCATTACAGATTCCCAACAACACAGATACGTTTTGGGAAAACGGTCATAACTCTCAAACGGTAATTCTGATTGGAGCGATTCTTACCTTTCTGGAAAGAGGAGACCGAGATCTTTCCAATTATATACTGCGAGTTCTGTGGATCCTTACGGATCTATGGGAAAACACTTTGAAAGATGACAGCCAGATTGATGACGGAAATCCGAAAAATCTTCTCCGGAAAGCTTCTTCTTTGTGCCTCCAACACGATGGAGCTTCTCTCCGTCAGATATACAGTTACAGGAGGTCAACGGCTGATGGCTCTCTATTTCTGCGGGCTTCGCCAAAGATTTCTTCTCGTGCCTCTTTATCTTGTGCCTCCTCCTTTTATAGAGAAAAGAGGTGGAAACCCTAGGTTTAGCTAATGGGCTAAAGGGCTTTTGGGCTTTGGGCTTGGACTTTCTTCTTCATTTAGAAAATTTTAAAATGGGCTTGGCCAGGGCCATTACAGTGAGACTTTGTTTTTACATCTAGGAGTCGTGGGTTAGTTACCTTGTCGGTAGCTTTGTAGACCCATGGAAGTTACCGAGATCGTAAAGGGCCTGTGTGTGTGTGTGTTTTCGTGTTGCACGATAAATAGATCGAGATCATGTGCCACAGTACTCCCGATTTCCTTAATCGCTTCTCTTTCTTTTGGTAAGTGCTTGTGTGTTGTGGGTTTATCACGTCATGGTAGTAAGTGATCGACCGTTATCTTTGTTGTTTGTTATTTTGGGATTTTGGGGGGGGGGATTTGTAGATATTAGATAGACTAGAAGTCGTAGTGGGGAGCCGTCTTGCTGGGTGATCTTAGATCGCTCATTAGACTCTTTTTGTGTTTTCAGGTTTATCAGCGACAGACGTGGGAGATCCTCGGTGTAGTTTCGGGATCACTTGTGGCGGGGTTTTGATTCGATGTTTTGTGTTTTATCGGTTCGGCTTTGGCACCATTTTGTATTGCGATTTGGTTGTTGTAGTTGAATTGAAAAATTGTTTTGTAATTCGGTAAACGTTTTGTAGACGTTTATTTACTCAGTAATGAACATGCTTCCCTGATATATAGGTTGGTCCGAAGCGACACAACTCACGGAAACAGTACTGGTTGCAAAGCTTTGTACTGTGGAAGTGAGGATAGAGGGGTCAAGGACGGGTCAGTGCGAGCCTTGGCCTCAAACAAATATGTCTCTGGCTTCGTCTTGTGGCGAACTTTTCCCGTTTGACTTGCTCGGGCTCGACTTGGTCATGTTCTTGTTTGATTGTTGACCGGTCAGCTCGTCGGTCGGCGGATAATGGGAAAGGGGCGTTACATGTTTTCTTTGGTTTATATATCTTACAGGTTGAGTTTTTGTGATTTCTTCTAGAATAATGTTGTCTGCAAAAATTTCCAGAACATATACGCAGTGGGTTGCTCGTTGCGGTCCTGTGCAACGACCGTTGCAACCATTCCGTAACCATGTGTCGATCGTTTCACCCTGTGTCGATCGACATAGTTACGCGACAAGTAAAATTCACAGACCAGAAGTAATTAGGTCCCTTTTCATATTTTACCGATCCTAAGCTTCGATTCCACTGAGGAGATCACTACGCTGAGGACAATGTGTTTTAAGTGTGGGGGAGGTGGTACTGACATAATCTTTTTTCTTTTCTTAGAGTCAGTTGAGTTTGTTTGATTGAGTCAAAACATTTTAGTAAGAAACTATGACTTTTTGAGGAGATCACTACACTCGCAGGAAACTAAGTGACCATTGGATGAGCTTGCAGATGATCTCTGACTATTAGAAAACCCAACGCAGATCAACCAACTGAGGACACCCATATCACTTCAGGTATTCAGAGAATCCATTACTGACTTCACCTTTAACTTGACTTAATTTTTCTCACATAGGGGCTTGGTATACCTTGAGACAGATTCCTCTGTTAGTTCTGACACAGCTTGTAAACTTGTCTAAGTATGGTTCCCTTCTCCCCTTCCTTAAAGTAAAAAAAAATGAGAGAGATAAACTGCGGATAAACTAGTAGCTTTGAAGCGATCACGGGAGTGGTAGAGACCCCTATTACCTCATGTGCATTCACGGAATGTATCCAAAGTACATCCCAATGTGGGAAGAGCACTGATAAAAATAAAATAAATGATACCCAAATGGGAATTGCTAAGGAAGCAAAAGGAGAATAAAGGAACCAGAAAATGATAGTTTGGTGTAGCTGTGGGCATTCGGGTATTCGGTTTGGTACCAGATATTTCGGTTCTATAGATTTAGGATCCAATGAGTACTTTACAATTTTCGGTTCGGTTCTGGTTCGGTTCGTGTCGGTTCCGTTTCGGTTCGGCTCCATCATTTTAGGAACCTTGTTGGGGTCAAAAACCTCCTCGACGAAAACAATAGCCAAAGGCAAGAACAGGCAATCGGATACAAACGAATGTCCGCATCGGACATTCAAAGTCCCATACGAGAAGCCAAGTTATACGAAGTGCTGACGACTTCGCCTAAAAAATTTGTCGGAAAAATGGTTTCGACAAATACATTTCATACGAAACAGACAACATTGTAATCGGACAAACACATCTTCCGACAGGAACTACGGACCAATGGAACATCCAAACAGGCAAAGGACGAGCTGAACCAGCTCGGAAAACTGGGCTGAGCCAGCTCGGAAAACCGAGCTGAACCTGCTCGGGTTTTCCGAGCTGAACCAGTCCAATGACCGAGCTGAACCAGCTCGGATCTGAACCCATCCCTTCTCATTCTCGATCATGAGTTATCCTTCTGAAAACCCCAAAGTTAAGTGAATCTTTCGTAAACCTCTGAGCTAAAGTAGCTCGGATTTCCGAGCTGAACCGGTTCAGGTTTTCCGAGCTGAACTTTCCGAACGGATAACCAAACATCGGCCGATATGCATAACTGGTCGCAACCCACCTTCGGAAAAATTAGCCTATACCTTCTTGGACCGATGGATCAAGATTGCGAGAAATAAGAACTTATGCCCAAACGTACGAAAACTTCGAACCAAACAAGTCTGTACACTAACGGGCTCGGATCTTCTGTTCTCGGCCCATCCGACAAACAAGTCAAGCTGCGGAAAGACGAAAGAAGATAAAGACAAAGAAGTAAAGGAAGAGATATCGACGAGCTGAAAAGGAAAATCCGAGATAGAAATGTAAATCTTAACGAAATAAGGAAGGAGATAACAACAGGAAGATTTCCACAAATCTTGCGGAAATATTCTCGAAGCTGACTCGCCGCAGTTATATAAGGAGAGAGAAGTCATACGAAGGGTGGGCAGAGCGAAAAACCCTAGCATCTAGACTTAAGAACTTAGCAGTTTATCTTAGCCGTTTGAGTTCGTTTGTACTTTCTTTTCCGATTCCTTTATTCTCTTTTCCGATCTTTGTATTCTTTTCGATTTCTTATCAATAAAATATCCTCCGGGTTTGCTAGTTTAGTGGTTATTCCTTGAAGTTTATGTTCCCTAAATTTTTTGCTCTACAAGTTTTGACCGTGTGAGTTTCGACTCTCACAGTTTGGCGCCGTCTGTGGGGGAAATAGGAACTTTAGACACTCAAAAACTACCGATTAGCAGATCCAAAGATATGGTTACCATCGGGAACGGAGAGAGATAAATCAGCAACTACCGATCGATGACAATACACCCAACGTTACCGCCAGTAACACTTCAGAAAGCGGCAACGTTACAAACATGACCGCATCGGACACAACAATCAACCCAACCCTTGCCAAGCTGAAAGAGATGGTAGCTGCGCTGAGAGAAAGGGCGAAAGAACAAGAGAAGGCGAACAGCACCCTCACTGAACAGATCGAAAGATTGAAAACCAGAAACCGTGCGCGGACCAAACCAACGGTGAACTTCGCCCCAAACGAACGAAGGCTCCTAGACTTTTCAACGTCCGGAGAGCCGAAAAGGAACTCCTCGCAACGTCGCGAGCAAACTACGGGTAAACGAACCCCGCCAGCGACGAGACCCAATACCACTGATCATCCTCCAATAATTTGAGGTCGGAAATCCGCGGCAATAAGCGACACAGAAGATTGCGAAAACAATGATTTAATCCCACTTGTAGGTCGGACTGCATCACCCTCCAATGAAGAAGAGAGAATAGACGCAGATCGGTACATCCCATATCTAAGCGAAGATGAACTATCACAGGAAGAGGACGTGGAGCGAACTCGCCAAAACGGGCCAACTCAACGTCAAAGAAACAGAAAAAGGAGCGAGTTCGACGAACTCAGGGACGCGCTGGCTCAAACAACCGCATAGATTAAAACTGTACGATCACAGGTTCACCGGACAACAAGCGCCGCTCCGGATGTCGAGCGTGTCCTGGAAGAAACACAAAAGACACCCTTCAAAGCTCGAATAACCGGAACCCGGATTTTCAATCCGGGAAAGCTCAAAATCCCATTCTACAGCTGAACGACTAATCCAAAGGCTCATATGATGGCTTTCTGAATTGCAATGGGAAGAGCAAATCTCACCCGAAAGGATAAAGATGTCGGTTTCTGCCTCCTGTTCGTAGAACATCTAAAAGGAGCAGCCCTCAAATGGTTTTCTAGGCTATAGCGAGATTCCATCGGAAATTTCCAGCAGCTATCGGAGGAATTCATGAAGCAATACTCGATCTTCATGGAAAGGGAGACTTTTGACGTCGACCTGTGGGCTTTGAGTCAAGGCGAAACAGAAAGCCTGAGGAAATTCATCGGGCGATTCAAAAGAGTGGCCAGCCGCATTGAAAGTTTGAGCGATAAAGTGGGCATCGATGCATTGAAGAAATCACTTTGGTACGAGTCGGATTTTAGGAGAGTGATCTCGCTAAACCGACCACAAACGATGGCAGATGCCTTGCACAGAGCATTAAACTTCATCGTGGATGAGGAGGAGATGAAGGTCTTGTCCGAGAAGCACAAATCAAAAAAGCACTCAAGTATAGAAACTCATATACCGGCAAGCACAAGTGGCGAGAAGCGAGTCTCGAAGCCGACCAGTACTTCACGGCATGAAAGGACATCGGGTCGCATAACTACCAAATCGGATCGGACCAGCGAGAAGGCAGACCAATGGAACGAAGGAAAGTTCGTGGAACACTTGGACGAGGAATCCTAGCTCCTACGACGAAAAAGCCTTCTGCGACCACCACCAGTCCTACGGACATAACACTGCCGATTGTCGCAGGCTGGGAATCAAACTTGCGGCCAAACTCGTAGCTGGAAAACTAGGAGATACGATAACACTGAAGGACCTCGATGACGGAAATATCAGAAATCAGTCAAGTAAGCCAAACAAAGGCAACGATCCAAACAAAACGGATCAAGAACGAAACCATCAAGAAGGAGAAACCGCGAAGGGCAGCAACAAGCGAAGGAAAGGGAACGACGAAGATCCTAAAGCAGTCAACAGACAGAGGATAAACATGATCGTGGAAAGACCGCAGTACCGCCCAAGACCAAAACTCTCTATCAATCCCTATCCTCGACGGTCGCGGGACACGGCTTCCCCGAGAAGAAGCATCAGGAAGCAGACGTCAGATCGCTATCCAAATCATACCATAACATTTGACTATACACGGATATCGGGAACCAACCATCCAGGCATACAGCCATTTGTCATAGGGTTGACCATCAAGAATCGTCACGTACCAGACGTACTCAACGATACCGAAAGTTCTGTGGACCTGATTTTCTGTGAGACTCTAAGGAAAATAGGCGTAAACTTGAATGAAGTGACACCTTCCCAATTGTCCCTGACAGGATTTGCCGGAGACCCTGTAACCACCTTCGGATAAGATCGAATTGTCAATTATCACCGGAGGAATCTTCAAAGTCGTCGAGTTCGCAGTGGTTGACCGCCCAACGATCTATGGACCGTTCCTCGGAATTCCATGGATAAACTCCATGAACGCAGTATCACTTAGGCATCAAGTTTTCAACCCCCTTCGAAATCAGCAAGATTTGGGGAAATCGAGAACAGCATATCTCTGACGATCCCCAGAACGAAGAATCAGATCGACAGACGAATGCGACGGAGAGAAGCTGCCCATCTCACCGAACCGACAGTCGCAATCAACACTTCTCCGTAGGAGATCTTGTCCTGGGGAGAATCTGGCAAAGCTCGGCGCTTCGAAACACCGGTGCAGATTGCGAAGGACCTTACATGATTACGAGAGAAAAGTCATACGAAGAGGGGCAGAGCGAAAACCCTAGCATCTACACTTAAGAACTTAGCAGTTTATGTTAGCCGTTGGAGTTCTTTAGTACGTTATTTTCCGATTCCTTTACTCTCTTTTCCGATCTTTGTATTCTTTCCGATTACTTATCAATAAAATATCCTCCGGGTTTGCTAGTTTAGTGGTTATTCCTTGAAGTTTCTGTTCCCTAAAAGTTATGCTCTACAAGTTTTGATTGTGTGCGTTTCGACTCTCATAGTTTGGCGCCGTCTGTGGGGATTCATCCCAAAGTATATGAGCTTGAAACCATGGACAACACAAAAATAGGATGGAACGCGATGCACCTAAGAAGGTTCCGATACCGAAAACTTCGGAAAAAAATATCTTTTACGGAACACTTTGAAGTACGGGACGGCTTGATCCCCGCAAGGGGTACGTCGGCAACCGATCTTCTTGATCGGTTCAGCTGTCCCCGTATAAAAAAAGAGGGGGAGTGAGTCCGTATATATCTATACTTCCATATCGGATCTCGAAATTTTTTGAAACAATTCTTGAACTAGTTCGCAAAAGCTAGTCAGAAATCTGAAAGAAACCATCTAGGAAATTCCAGGTCAAACCAGCTTAGAAATCTTCCGGCAAAACAGCTGAGAACCTCTGAGCAACATAAACCACCCAAACTAGCCAATCTGAACCAGCTCGGACTAAGTAAGACCACCTCGTAAATCCGAGTTGAACAGCTTGGATCTGAGCTCAACCAGCTCGGAAGTCTGAGCCAAAACAGCTCGGATCTAAGCTCAACCAGCTTGGATCTGAGCTCAACCAGCTCGGATCTGAGCTCAACCAGCTCAAAAGTACGAGCTGAAACAGCTCGGTCTGAGCTCAACCAGCTCGGATATGAGCTCAACCAGCTCGGAAATCCGCGCTGAAACAGCTCGGATCTGAGCTCAACCAGCTCGGAAATCCGAGCCGAAACAGCTCGGACCTGAGCTCGACCAGCTCGGACCGAGCTCAACCAGCTAAGACTAGGCCAAACCAACTCAGAAATCAGAGCTGAAATACCTCGGATCAGGCTAAGATGGCTCGAAAATCCGTGCTGGACCTTCTCAGAAACCTCAATCTAGCTACTTTCCGCAAAATCCCAAGGACCGCCAAAATTCAACTCCCCGACCAAACTCGCGAAATCGCCAGGTAACAAAATAAACTCTTTCTTTTACTTTCGTATCATTTATTAAGGTTAGGATACGAACTTCAAAATTTAGAACCAGCCTGCTAGTTTATCGCATAGTTGTTATGAACGACTTACTTTGTCCACTGACGGCCGCAGTGGACAAACTCATACATCCTTTAAGGATATTAGGCGACACGTCATATATGGATTAAGGCTCTATGCACCCAACAAACGGATAGAAGCGCACTTCTTTAAATACCACCAAGGTATGTTTATTATCGGCAAAGGGAACATAAGTCGAGAGGTTGACGTAAGATCCCGAATACGGGTTGTTGACAGGTCTTCAAATCCGCCGCACTAGTACTAGAGACGATAATAAACCCCCAAAAAAACTCAGCATGATGCTACTCTGCACGCTGGTAAAGTAACGTTTTAGCCAAGTATATCTTGGTTCGGTATCTTTGAAAGATGGTCCTGCGGATAACGACTTATTTTCGGAGAACGAAAGATGTGAGGCGAGAGTCTCGCGGAAAATCGGCGACGGCGTCATTATTGAGTACACAACCGACTTAGGAATACAAGACGGCAGATCCCGCGCTAATACTAAAGTCAACCGTAAAACTCCTAAAAACCCAGAAAGAACGTTTCCGAACAGGCTGGTCTGTACATTACAATTCCGCGAGAGAAAAACGTATTGTTATCTCTCGGATTCAAAACCCAGTAAGACGCCTCGGGGCACACTGTTATGATCATGACAAAACCCGGTAAAAACATTTCTAAAGCGCACCGGTCCAAACATTTTAAAATACGCGCACCGAAAATTTCCGAGCCAGAATCAGCTCACCTCCGAAATTCCGAGCTGACCGAGCTGAACCATCTCAGAAATTCTGAGCTGAATCAATTCGGACCCGAGCCGTACAGGCTCAAAAATCTCAAGTTAAACCAATTCGGGACCCAGCCAAACCGATTTGAACTTTTAATCAAGCCGAGACAGTCTACGAAATAAATCTTAAACTCTTTCGGAAAAACCAAGTCAAATGTCATACATTAAACGATCTTCTACTTCAAAATACAGAGAAAGGTTAAAGGCATCGAAACATTCAAACATAAGCTAGATACGACGACCAACCATCTTAAGGATACCATTGAACAACAAACACAAGTCATATCCGCAATCCTAAAACTAAGCGTCTCCTTGGGACGAACTGGCACCATCACCATGAAATAAAGATGGATCGACACAATCCCTAGCTTCGGCAATCAGCTGGTTGTATTCGAAGACGTCTCCTTCTCTCGGACGAATCCTATACATTAGATCCACCTCTTCGGATTCAAACATGGGAGGATGCTCGGATCTCAAGTCAACAATCAAATCCAGGTTACTTCTTGCTGCAATGAATCGTCTTTGCCTCTCTATAGCCGAGGGCAGTTTCGAGAAAATCTTTCGGATTTTGGAGAATCGGGACGCGATTTTTTTCAACATCCCCCTATTCCCTTGCTCGGCCGCAGTACGAAGAGAGACCTCGCGGGAACCCTCTCTCTGCGAGTCGGGATCTTAAGGCCTTGACTTCAGTTGAGGCCGCAGTCCTCGCGGCATCAAGGGAAAACCTCGCCGTCTCGAATTTCTTCCTTCCATCTTCCATAGAAGCTCTCATAGCAGCAACTGACTCCGCCAAGCGCGCATTGTCGACAGAACACCTTGCAAAGGGATTCCGAATTCCGCAAAGCTTCATATCAAATTCAACAGCATGACGATTAACCGAAGCCCACGCCTAAAACAAACTTAGACAAATTAACAAAGTTGTGGGATAAGATCGCATGCCCCACGGCAAAGTAAAGGAACTAACCCTTAACATGTCCTGCCCAGCGCTAGCAAGGGATTCGCCGCAAATCATGTCTTCGTATCGTGTGGGAAGATCTCCCGGATGACGAACATCCGCGCAAAAGCTAACAACCGCAGCAGAATTGGTATACATAGAGCCATCGCCATCACGAGACTGTGCCGAGATTTCAGGTTGCGGAACTTCAAAGTCTTTCCCATGTCTCTTCCTGGATCTTCGACTAGATTCGGGCGCAACGACCCGATCCGGCGAATCCGACATGGGGACTTGCGAAACATTCGTCCCCTCATCGATATCAACATCGGCACAAGATCCTGGAATGCCTTCACCCAACATAGGACCTTGACCAATCCAGTCGTCGAAGCCACGAAAATCGAACTCCGGAAGCTTAACTCCTTCCGCGAGCCATGGGGAGATCGAACCATAGTCTTGAACAAAAATACCATCCAGACGCTTGCCTCAACGTCCGTTTTCTCGTCGGTCCTCGCCGTCTTATGAGCCGCTTCCATCTGAGTTGTGCGGATAACACGCTCGATAAAAAAAATGTTGTTTCCAGTTCGTGCCACCTTCCTGAAGGGCCCAAATGAGAGGAACCAACTGCGGCGGACACGTCAAGCAGATGTCTCTCGCTGAAAATAAAAATTTTCGTTCGAAGATCGGCATGATAAAAATCTAAACGACGAAAACAACTAAGTCTGCTACTAATCGCTCCCCATTTTGATATCATCAATGGGACACAAGCCTCTCTAACGGGTGCTTCGTCGATCAAGACATAGAAGAAATGGTGCCTCCATTGATAATCCTTCTTTTCGAAATCCGATATAACCGCCCGATGAAGATAAGGCCTGAGGTAATACTCGGAATCACGCTTTATCGGAACCACATGCAGCATGTTCCGAAGATGTAACACTCTGAGGTCGAGTCAACATTCAAAATTACGGACTAGTATTCCTATCAAATGCCTTAGGCTCCTAGGAGAGATTTGCGTCAAAGCAATTCTATGGCGTCGAAGATAACGGACGATAAGTTCGTGGATCGGGAACCAAAGAAAGCACGACTCGAAGAAGATATCATACACCGAGAAATACCCCTTTGGTGGAGACTCATCTCGGTCGCAAGAAGACGGTATCATTATCGTCACGTTCTCAGGGATCTTGGCATCACGTCGAAGCTTCGCAACCGACTCTGCCGAAGACAATGTCGAACCGACAGGATCAAAAATCAGTTTCTTTCTCCTCGGACGATTATTCTTCGGCACATTTGGAGGGAGATCCTAGTAACAAAGGAATTCGTCCCGACTAACGTGGGCGCCTTCGAACTCGTTCTTGATTGAAGCATCCGCTGTGGCCGAGGGACAAGGCCGACTAGCACGAGATCTGGTTGCACGCCAAACTCCAGAAGACCCTCCTTCGGACGAATTGGCACGACCACGTTGCGGGTCACGATCCACCATTTTGTCGAGAACGCTGTCAAACAAAAAGTCAAACTTGAAAAAGATCCAAGACTTCTAAACTCACAAGAACAAAGCTGGAAATCTTGACAAAACTCACAAGGAACTAAAAGGAAGCTAGAGAGAGAAGTTACCTTTGGGTTTAATTTCTTTGGAAAGGAAAGAGAAGTGAAGAGTGAAGAAGTGAACATATATAGAATTCACCAAGGTAAGGCATGGGACTTTCTAAATAATTACTTCTTAATCATATTGTCATGAGCACGCCCGAGCAAATCATGACAGAGCGGCTCATAAGTAGACATAGTGTCAAGATGTCTCAGCATGCAGATTGTGGCTGAAAGACAATGCTTCGTACGATCAGTCATCACAAAGATAATGGCATCGGATGAGGCTCTCTCGGACAATCTTTTTTGCCTCGAATAAAAAACAACCTCATCATCACCGCACTCGGGTCTGACGACTTCACCTAAACAATTTGTCGGAAAAATGGTTTCGACAAATACATTTCATACGAAACAGACAACATTCTAGTCGGAAAAACACATCTTCCGACAGGAACTACAGACCAACGGAACATCCAAACAGGCAAAGGATGAGCTGAACCAGCTCGGAAAACTGGGCTGAGCCAGCTCGGAAAACCGAGCTGAACCATTCCATTGCCCGAGCTGAACCAGCTCGGATCCGAGCCCATCCCTTCTCATTCTTGATCAAGAGTTATCCTTCCGGAAACCCCAAAGTGGAGTGAATATTTCGTAAACCTCTGAGCTGAACCATCTCGGATTTCCGAGCTGAACCGGTTTAGGTTTTCCGAACTGAACTTTCCGAACGGATAACCAAACATCGGCCGATATGCATAACTTGTCGCAACCCACCTTCGGAAACATCGGCATATACCTTCTTGGACCGATGACTTGGGCTGATGGATCAAGATTGCGAGAAATAAGAACTCAGGCCCAAACGTACGATAACTTCGAACCAAACAAGTCGGATCATCTGTTCTCGGCCTATCCGACAAACAAGTCAAGCTGCGGAAAGATGGAAGAAAATAAAGACAAAGAAGTAAAGGAAGAGATATCGACGAGCCGAAAAGGAAAATCCGAGATAGAAATGTAAATCTTAACGAAATAAGGAAGGAGATAACAACAGGAAGATTTCCGCAAATCTTGCGGAAATATTCTCGAAGCCGACTCGCCGCAGTTATATAAAGAGAGAGAAGTCATATGAAGGGGGGCAGAGCGAAAAACCCTAGCATCTAGACTTAAGAACTTAGCAGTTTATCTTAGCCGTTTGAGTTCTTTTGTACTTTCTTTTCTGATTGCTTTACTCTCTTTTTCTGATCTTTGTATTCCTTCCGATTTCTTATCAATAAAATATCCTCCGGGTTTGCTATTTTAGTGGTTATTCCTTGAAGTTTTTGTTCCCTAAAAGTTTTGCTCTACAAGTTTTTACCGTGTGAGTTTCGACTCTCACAAACCGAAAATACCCGAAATTTTTGGTTCTTAAACGGTTCCGGGTATTTTGGAAGCGAAATAATATTTTTTTTACTCAAAATCAACAAAAAATACCCATAATCAAAAAAAAAAAACCAAAATCAACAAAAAAATCCCCAAAATTAATGTTAATTCAACAAATCATTAACCAAAAAAATAAAAAAATTTATGATTCAATGTCAATTGCATAACATAAACATAAATTATATGGATCTAACAATATTTCCATATGATTCTTTATGTGGATGTTGAAACTATGGGTAATATTTTACTAAGCCTTATATAAGTTCGGTTCTGTGTTTCGGTTCGGTTCCGGTTCCTACCCGATACCCACGGTTCCTCAATCAGGATCCAATGGGTATTATTGGTGGAACCAAATAAAAAATTTTGGTTCCGGTTATCGGTTCTTCGGTTCCGGTTCTTCGGTTCCGGTTTTTATGCCCAAGCCTAGTTTTGTGGTTAGATGCTAACAGAGTAAGAGTCCATGTGTTCTTGATTGATACTCTGTAGGTGAAACCGCACTTATTAGATTATAAAAGTCGGTATGGTGAATTTTAGTGCTCTGAATGTGATTGTGGAGTTTACTTAGGACAGTTACTAAGTGTGGGGGAAGTATATGTTGGTCTTGATGTTTACAGGTTCATTTTTTATGTGGTTTACTAAGGGGAATCTGAGTGTGGTACTTCAACGATGAAACGAGTTTCTGAAGTTTTCGAACTTCTTCTCCTCAACTTTGTTTTCTGTTTTGCTTGAGGGCAAGCAAAGGCTAAGTGTGGCGGAGTTGATATATCATGGTTTTTAACTGTTTTAAGCCATGATATAATTATATATTCAAGTCTTTTATAGTGTCTTTTGAGTCTTTTCAGGTGTTTATTAGGTTTACACACATATGAAAGACTTTGGAAGATTTTGGAGCTTTTTGGGCAAAGATTGGAGCTGGAGCCATGATGAGCAGAATTCACTGTGTGGAGTCGACATGCACGTCGACCGACACAACATTCTAAATCGCATCTGCAAGCGAATTAATGAAGATTTGAAGAATTGCAGTTTTGACCCAGAAGTTCCGTGTTAGGGTTTTGGTGTTTTATTCTAGATAGAATTTTGATACTTTTGGCTAGAGAGAGTTTAGGAGCTTTGGGGCTGATCCGTTCCTTGTACTTCTTTCGGAGAAGATTTTGAACCCTTTTTCTATTCTCTACTCTTTCTTTAGTGCAATTTATTCATATTATGTTGTCTGTTTCATTCAATATGTCTGAGTAGATTCATTGTTAGGTTTAGGGATTCTCATAGGGTTTTCATGGCATGTTAGATTGAATTAATCAGTTAAGAATTAATAACATGTTAGTTCTTCAACCTGAATTTTGCTTAAAGCTAGTTTCTAACCTGATCAATTGGAATCTAGATCTAGGGTTTATAAATTGACACGAAAGTGTGATTTAGAATCTGATCCATTTAGGCTGAGCAAATTAGTTATCTTCAAAGAAATTTGGTTTAACTGATTTGTGAACTAATCAAACTTGCACTTATTGCTAGTTTAATCTATTAGGAATTGCAAAAAAAGTGGATTTCTAGGGTTTAGACTTAGTAAATTCTCGCAACGAAAGTTGGTTAGTTTTACTTCTGTGTTTTGAGTTCTAGAATGGTACTGAATTCGATCATGACTGATTGTTGATCTACATGACCTGATTTTCTGAGAACTCCCTTGACCTACCGCTTTTAGTATTTGAAAAATACACCGATTTGCTGATATATTTACTGCTTTCTATTTACTGCTTAATGATTGCTTTGCTTAGCTACTTTTGATACTTTATAGTCTATCGCAAGATTATTGAGTCTCTGTGGTTCGAACCCTAAATACTACATTTGTGCACTTGCAGTGTAAGCTAGGGAATTAGGCTACAACATTTTCTTCCTGCATCAAAACACATTCTAACCCTACTACCGAAGCATTTGTGTAGCCTACAAACAGTATTCTCGGCCGTGGTAGTACTGACACTAGAGTTTAAATGGATTAATAAAATTTCTAAATTTCACATAATAACATCTTTGTTAACAAAAAAAAAAAACTTATCACTTGTCATTTATTTCAGATTAATGTAAGAAAATGTTTCATGTTTGAGTGAACAAGAGTTACATTTTACAACACAATTTAATTTTGATCAGTAACTCTGCGATCTATTTAATAAAGTCTTGTTTTCCTAACCCTATAAATTCCAATTTTCTTCTAAAATCTAAAGTCATCTAAGCATCTAAAACTATAAACCAAACAAAAAACAAAGAAAAAGAGTAAAAAGATTAATAAGCATCAATATGGAAAGCAAAACATGTGTCTCTTTGTGCTACCATTTTTTTCACACAAGGATTAGCTCAAGTGCAACCGTCGTCAACCATTCCAGGGATTTTTCCGTCCGGTTTACCAATTGATTTGGTAAAATGTTGGTCATCCCTTTTTAACGTCGAAGGATGTATGCTCGAAATCTCAAAATCAATTTTCTCTGGCAAGTTTGAAAATCTTGAAGCCGCATGTTGCAAGGCGTTCTCAACTTTAGACGAAAATTGTTGGCCTCAAATGTTTCCAATGAACCCATTCTTCCCACCTCTCCTCAAGGAAAATTGTGCACGCATCGTTCCCAAATCACCTGGACAGAAGTGAAAGTCTAAAATTTTGGATCAGTCATTCATCCTCTTCAAAATCTAATATATGTTTGCTTCATTCTTTAGATAGATCGATACAATGGAAAAATCAATATTATTCAAATTTTCTCTTTATTAAACAAATCCTTCGAGCTCTATGTCAGAAAAATCCTCAGATTTATAAAATCTAGTAAAGTATATGTTCTCCCCTTTTTCGATTTATTTATTAGCGGTTTATCTATTTAAAAGTACAAAGTTTCATTTAAAAATAAAATAAGTGTTTAAATTTCATATATTAATGGCCTAATTTACGAATTTCACAAAATATATTGAGATCATTTACGAATTATCCAATAGCTAACGATGTATACCCCGACAACGTGAAGGATAGAGGAACTTTAGTGTACAGCCGATTGAGAATAATATAAAGTTAATAAATATAACTTAGAAATTAAATTATTTTAAACTCCATAGAGTCAATCAAAGGCACTTCAAGCTTCACCTTTTTAATGAGCTCCTTGCATTTGGCATATTGCTTAACGTTCTTAGCCTTCCTGGGGTTCTTAGGAAAACGTACCTTAGGCTTATAGACCCTCTCATTCGACTTCTTCAGCTTTTCTGCGTCTGAGCTCTCTGCATTCGCCTTGCGTCGATCGTTGCTAGTGTTGCATCGATCGTTGTTGGGCGGCTGTGTTACGACCTCTGCGTCAAGCTTGGGCTCATCATCCTTGTTTTCGTTTTGCATCGACCGTTGCTGAGGTGCGTCGATCGATGCATTGCGAATCCCATGGATCCCATCTTCCATTTCTTCAATCTCCACGATTTCTTCGACATTCAACTGCTTTTTCTGGGCGGGAAACAGCTCCTTACCACTTCTCAATGTCACTGCATTGCACTGATACTTAGGATTAGCATCAGTCCATCCCGGAAGAGATCCATCTAGCCTCTGAATATATCCAGCAGTCCTTGCATCAAGCTCCTTCATATGTGTGCTCAAGGATTCAAACTTCCCATTCAGTTCCTCATACACCGCACCTAACTTCTTGTCGAAGTCTACATCATTCTTAGTCTGACCTTTCAGCAACTGCTCCATCATGGTCTCCATCTTGCTCTAATGAGAATTAGCAGCAGGAGGTGTCTGATGTGAAGAAGATCCATAAGTTCTCTGATTACCTTGCTGAAAAGGTTTCTGAAAACCACAATTCTGTCCAAATCCAGAAGAGTTTTGATTGCTTGTGAAAGCACTCTTCTGTCCACCATTGAAGAACCTATTACCTTGCTAATTGCCAAACCTATTCCTTTGGAATCCAAAGCCACCAATGTAGTTCACATCCTCTTCCTGATGGTCTTCTTCAGCTCCAAATACCTAGACATCCTGAGCAAAATGGACAGCTTTCTTCCCAACCAACAGATTACAAACAATATCCAACATACTTCTGATATCAGCTATCTCCAGATTATCTATCTTCCCACCAGACTGCTTCCTTCTCCTATCAGCAGTCTTGCAGCTATTACTGCTCACCAAGTTATCTATCAATTGCTTAGCTTGCTCAGGAGTCCTAGTGTTGAAATTTCCATTGCTGGAATTATCCAACGCAATCTGGTAAGGGAGATCTATACCTCTAAAGAAAATACCAAGTAATGTTACCTCAGTAAATCCATGATGCGGACAGTCTCGTTGGTACTTCTTAAATCTCATCCAAGTAGCTTTAAGAGGCTCTATAGGACCTTGGGAGAAAGTGAGAATGTCCTATCTTGACTGATCATATCGAGCATCATCATAAAAGTGCCTCAAAAACTCACTCTTCACAGCATCCCATGTAGTAAACTTCCCAGGTGGAAGTTGTTTCAGCCAGGCAGCAGCATCTCCAGTGAGAGAGTAGGGGAAGAATTTGAGAAACATATAGTCATAGTTCACTCCATCATACTTCATCCCAGTGACTATGTCCTCAAACTCATCAATATGATCCATTGGCTGCTCAGTCGGAAAACCATGGAAGGCGTTCTGCCTCAGAATAGAATAGTAGATGGTCTTGATCTCGAAGTCATTCCTCTCAAAACCCGGAGGTACAAGTGCTAACCGGTTAGCATGAAACTCATCCGGACGGTTATAGTCAGCAAGGGTCCTCTCCGCATGCACAACCATCTGCCTATGACCTTGTCCTTGGCCTTGTCCTTGTTTTTGTCGCGGTTCGGGCTCAGGTTCAGGGATCACATTCCCTTCAGCATCAATCCGTTGCCCAGCAGCATTATACGGATTGTTTTGTCGGTCCCTTAGGGTACCTTGAGCATCATGTATCAAAATCAAGCGTTCTTGTACCATCTTTTCTCGTTGACTCTTCCTGTTAGTTCTCTCTAGTCTAGCAAGCTCCTCAAGTCTGAGATTAACGAGATTCGAGTTCGGATTACTTCTGGTATCACGCGTCTACATAAACCGTTTGTAATCGCAGTGCAACGATCGATGCTAAGAGGCAACGATCGATTCAACTCTAGTCGCCTTGCAACGATCGATTCAAAAGAATGCAACGATCGATGCTAAGCGAATGTCAGACCTGCGACAGAGAAAAACAGAGAAATAATTTGTAACTAAAAACAAAAATAAAAATCTTAGTCTAAACCCTAAGTTCAAATCTATCGAGGACTCAAAAGAGTCCCTAACGGCGCCAAAAACTTGATAGGGTCAGGTTTTAATCCTATTCTACTGCAAGTGCACAGTTAATGCAATTATAGTATAAAGGGTATCGAATCCCACAGAGACTCTCGGTCACGATAGATTTAGAACAGTCAAGTTAAACTAGGAGAAAGTAATGAGAAACTAAAAGCAAATCAGAAAAGTAAATCAAGTAGCAGGATTGGTTTGAAAGCAATTAACTAAAAGCGCTAAGTCTAGGGAGTTCTCAGGAAATCAGACAAGCTGACCAGATAATCAGTCAGGATCAAATTAAGCACTGTTCTAGAGCTCAAACACGGATATAGAACTAACCAACTTTCGTTGTGAGAATTCTCTAAGTCTAATAGCAGAAATCCAAATGTCTTTGCAATTCCTAACAGATTAAACTAGCTTTAAGTTCAGGTTCGATATGTTCACAATTCAATAAAACCAAATTTCTTTGCGAGTAATTCAACTGCTCAACCTAAATAGTTCAGATCCTAAATCACACTTTCGTGTCAATTTAACAACCTAGAGTCTAGATTCTAAGTGACCAATTTAGAAACTAGTGTTGAGCATAATTTAGATTGAAGAACAAATATGATATGAATCCTTAACTGAATTAATTAAATCTAGCAAGTCATGAAATCCCTAATGAGAATCCTTAAACCTAACTATGAATCTACTCAGACATAGATAATGAAAACATAATCAATGAATAATTAGATTGCATAAAAGAGTAAAGATTAAAGGGGTTCGAAATCTTCTCCAAAAGCAGGAAGCAGTACAGGTTCAGATCAGCCCCGAAAAGCTCAAAAAACTCTCAGCTCAAAGTATGAAAGCGTGCGTATCTAAAAACTGATGTAAAAACCTAATTATAAAGGCCTAATAACGACTGGGGCTTCTTTGTAATTCTTAGAAACTTCTGGAAAAATATGCAATTTCAGCATTCTTCATTAAACTCGCCAAGAAGGCCCATCTCGCTCGTGTGTCGATCGATGCAATCCTCTGTTCTGGACAGTGAACTCTATCTCTCGGGTCAAATCACCAAAATGCTCCAAAAATCTCCATAATCTCCAAATCCGCTCCAAACGTGCTAATACCTGTAAAAGACTCTAAAGCAACACTAAAAGACTCTAAAACACACTTATATCATGGTCTAAAACCGGTAAAAACCATGATATATCAACTCCCCCACACTTAGCCTTTGCTTGCCCTCAAGCAAAACAGAGAACTAAAACATGGTGAAGAGGTTTGAAAACTTTCAGAAACTCTTTTCCTCTTAGAAGCAACAACTCTCAGATTCCCTTTAGTAAGCCACTGAAAGAATCACCTGCAAGACATCAAGACCAACATATACTTCCCCCACATTTAGCGACTTTCCTAAGTAAACTCCACAATCACATTCAAGCATTCAAATTCACCCTACTGACTTCTATAAGCTATTAAGTGCGGTCTCACCTAAGGATTATCGATCAAAGGGCACATGGATTCTTACTCTGTCAGCTCTAGACGACCATACTATCTTTTTCTGGTTCCTTCTTCTCTTTTCCCTTCCTTAGCAAACTGATTTTCCCCATTGAATATTATTTTATTTTTTTATCAGTGCTTTTCCCGTTATGGGGTGTACTTTGGACACATTCCATGAATACACATGAGGTAATAGTGGTTTACAAGCTGTGTCAGAACTAACAGAGGAGTCCGACTCAAGGTATACCAAGCCCTTAGGTGAGAAAATTAAGTTAAAATTAATGGTGAAGTCAGTAAAGGATCCTCTGATACCTGAAGTGATGTGGGTGTCCTCAGTAGGCTGATCCGCATTGATTTTTCTAATAGTCATAGATTGATCCTGCAACTTCATCCCAACGGTCACTTAAGTTCCTGCAAGTGTTGTTAACTTCTCAAAAATTCAATGTTTCTTACTTAAACCGTTTTGACTCAATAAAACAAGTTTTGAAAAATAGGACTGACTCTAAGAAAACAGAAAGATAAAAGTCAATACCACCTCCCCCACACTTGAAACACACTGACCCCAGTAGTGTCAAGCTAGGGATTGATAAAAGAAAGTAAAAATGTTAATGGGATGTGTTAAGTTCTATCTGATTTTTACCTCTGTCGCACATGCGTCGATCGTTACGCATAAATGCGACGATCGTTGCAAGGCGGTTGCGATATGAGTCGATGGTTGTTGGGGTCCGCAACGATCGCTGCAATGAGATTTTCATGTTGTGACGATCGACACACAGGACCGTGTCGATCGTTGCATTGCGATTTCGTCGAGACCTGCAGACAAAACTCACCAAAACCAAAAACAAACGTAAAATCCTAACATAACACAAAAAATGAAAATGCGAAAACGAAACAGTGGGTTGCCTCCCACTCAGCGCTCTTTTAGCATCAATAGATTGACGTTTTAGCTGAATCAGACAGAGGGTGTAACATCCAGAGGCAAAATCTGACCTCCTGGAATATCGGCCTTAGCCCAATAATGCTTTACTCTCTGTCCATTTACAGTAAATTCCTTACCTTCCTGACTGATTAGAACGACAGCTCCATAGGGACGTACCTCCTTGATTGTGAAAGGACCAGACCACCTTGATCTCAGCTTACCTTGAAACAATTGCAAATGAAAGTTATACAAAAGTACCTGATCATTGGGCTCAAATTGTCTAGAGACAATCTTCTTGTCATGATAAGCCTTAGTCCTCTCCTTGTACAGATTTGAGTTCTCATAAGCATGATGCCTAATCTCATCCAACTCATTAAGCTGCACCAATCTCCTCTCTGCACCAGACTTAAGATCAAAGTTCATCTGCTTCACAGCCCATGCTGCTTTGTGCTCAAGCTCTATTGGCAGATGACATGCTTTTCCATACAACAAATGAAAAGGAGTGGTCTGAAGTGGTGTCTTAAATGCAGTCCGGTAAGCCCATAGTACATCATCCAGCTTTGCTGCCCAATCCTTCCTTGTCTTCCCAACTGTCTTCTCTAAGATCTCTTTAATCTGTCTGTTAGAGACCTCAACTTGTCCACTAGTTTGAGGGTGATAAGGAGTAGCAACTCGGTGATGAACTCCATGCTTCTTTAGCAGCTTCTCGAAGACCTTATTAATGAAATGAGATCCTCCATCACTAATTACTATTCGAGGTACTCCAAATCTAGGGAATATGATGGTCTTAAACAGCTTAATAACCACCGAAGAATCATTGGGTGCACTAGCTATTGCCTCTACCCACTTAGATACATAGTCCAAAATAACCAAGATAAACTTATTCCCATAGGATGAGGGAAAAGGACCCATAAAGTCTATTCCCCAGCAATCTAAAACCTCAACCTCAAGAATGAAATTCTGAGGCGTCTCATGCTTCTTACTGATTTTCCCTCTCCTTTGACAGGCATCACACTGAGAAACAAAGGAATGAGCATCCGCAAACATTGTAGGCCACCAGAAAACTGCTTGCAGAACCTTAGACACAGTCTTGAAAGTAGCAAAATGTCCAGCATAATCTGATCCATGACAGTGGAATAGGATATCTGGAACCTCTGATTCAGCAACGCATCTCCTGTAAAGACCATCCGAACAATGCTTGTAGAGATAAGGCTCATTCCAGTAGTATCGTCTGAGCTCCCTGAAGAAATTCTTCTTTGCATACCCCTTCAAATTATCTGGTTCAGTCTCTGTAGCTAGGTAATTAGCTATACCTGCGTACCAGGGTCGATCGGTGGTTGCGACAGCATCAACTTCAAAGTCACAGTCTCCAATCCGAACCGTGAAGGGTTCTGGGCTCGTATCCGTACTGCAACGATCGTCGCATAAGGTAGAATCGATCGTCGCAGTCTCGACATATGCATCGATCGTCATAGATGTGGCATCGATCGACGCAATGCGATTAATCCGGCAGTTTTGCAAATTTCTCTCCAAATCCGTCTGAATCACTGTCCCGATAATATTGACGTTCTCCTCAGGCAAGAAATCATTAATGGGCATGTCTTCCTCAACCAGCATCCTTGAAAGATGGTCAGCAACTTCATTCTCAACTCCCTTCTTGTCCCTCACTTCAATGTCAAACTACTGAAGCAACAGAATCCATCTCAACAATCTTGGCTTAGCATTTTTCTTCTGCATCAGATACTTCAGGGCTGAATGATCAGTGTGTACAATCACCTTGGAGCCAACAAGATAAGGGTGAAACTTCTCAAATGCAAAGACAACAGCCAACAACTCCTTCTCTGTAGTGGCATAGTTTCTTTGCGCATCATCTAGTGTCCTGCTGGCATAGTAAATAGCATGAAGCTTTCTGTCCTTCTTCTGCCCCAGAACAGCTCCTACAGCATAGTCACTCGCATCACACATAACCTCAAAAGGTAGATCCCAATCTGGTGGCTGAACTATATGAGCACTCACTAATGCATGCTTGATCTGTTCAAATGCAGTCTGACAATCTGCATTGAACTCAAACTTGGTATCATTACACAGCAAAACAGTTAGTGGTCTAGCAATCTTACTGAAATATTTGATGAACCGTCTATAGAAACCAGCATGTCCAAGAAAGCTCCTCACAAACTTCACAGAATCAGGCGCCTGAAGGCTGGTCATTACCTCAATCTTAGCGCGGTCTACTTCAATCCCTGCTTCAGACACTTTATGTCCAAGTACAATGCCATCTCTGACCATGAAATGGCACTTCTCCCAATTAAGAACCAGGTGCTTCTCCTCGCATCTAGCTAGTACCTTGCACAGATTATCCAAGCACTCATTATAAGATGGCCCGTAGACTGAAAAGTCATCCATAAACATCTCCATAAAGTCCTCAATCATATCAGTGAATATGGACATCATGCATCTCTGGAAGGTGGCTGGTGCATTACAAAGACCAAAAGGCATCCTGCGGTATGCAAATGTGCCATATGGATAAGTAAAAGTAGTCTTTACCTGATCCTCTGGATGGATGGGGATCTGGAAGAAACCTGAATATCCATCGAGGAAGCAATAGTAAGGGTGATTTGCTAACCTCTCCAGCATTTGATCAATGAAAGGTAAAGGGAAATGATCCTTCCTTGTCGCAGCATTGAGCTTCCTGTAATCTATGCACATCCGGCGTCCAGTCACTGTCCTTGTAGAAATCAGCTCGTTCTTCTCATTCTTCACTACTGTAACTCCACCTTTCTTAGGCACTACATGGACTGGACTAACCCAATCACTGTCTGAAATAGGGTAAATGATCCCAGCATCCAAGAGCTTCATGATCTCCTTCTTTACCACATCCTTAAGGTTAGGATTAAGCCTCCTCTGATGCTCAACAGACGTCTTAGACTCGTCCTCAAGATGTATCCGATGCATGCACAGCTCCGGAGAGATACCTGAAATGTCATCAAGAGAATAGCCAAGAGCTTTGCGATGCTTGCGCAGCTTGCTTAGCAGTAAAGTGAGCTCTGCGTTGTTCAAACAAGCATTAACAATCACTGGATATGTCGAATTAGGTAAAAGAAATGCGTACCTTAGCCCGGATGGAAGTTGTTTCAGCTCAATTTTCGGAGATTTTTGAAGGATTACGGTTTTTCATGGTTCAATTCTCGGATTGCAACCTAACACATAATCTTAAACAGATCTAGGTTCTTGTAACTGAATCATAAACACAAACCTGGACATTACCTTTTGCAGCGGAATGATTGTAATGTCGAGATCAACGAACAGATGAATACCTGTTCCTCCTCGGTATCCACACGCTTACAAGCACGGATGGCTGCTAGACCGGATGGATGATCAACAGAGAGAGAGATTGGAGAGGGAGAGGCCCTGCGGCCACTCTCAAAATCGCCTACTAGCATTAGGGTTTCATAACCCATGTTGCAATTTATTAACTCACTAATGGGCCCAAGTTTAATTAATTAAACTAATGGTCCATTAGACTTTTGGGCCCAAGACACAAATCAGACAAAAGCCCATTTGTTGTCTGCCCAACTCTCTGTACAAATACAGTAAATGCCACTGCATCTTACCGTATTAATTCCATCTTAACTTTCCCGTTATCTATGGTGTGTGACCCTTTGGGATCATACAATACTGGTAATAAGTCCTAAACTTATAGATCAAGAGCGGACTCTAGCAAGCCATCATGATCACCCAGTATTTATGACTTATGTCTGATCTCGACATTTATCATACTTTCTAGAGATAGTACGGTAGATTTCAGGACATTCCCAACAATCTCCCACTTGTACTGGAATCCTACACAGGACATTCCCAACAATCTCCCGATTGTACTGGAATCCTACATTCCCTAATCCTTTTGTCTCAATATCTCGATCTGGCATAAGGCAAGATGCGTGTCATCCTTATATAGCCAGACCATGTTCATCGGACCAGATTTGATACTGACAATGCAAACGACTTGGGCAAGTCCGTTTGGGAGTGGCCACTCTCTTACCAGCTATCAAGTCTCCGATTGGCCTAGAGATATTACCTCCGTTAAACGGCAGGGACAAATCCCATCTTGTTCCATCACTATGAACTACACACTTCATAATACACCCAACCAAGGTCCTTATAGCTCCCAGTTACGAAACAGCGTTAGACAATGATCAAAGCGCATCACTCCATGTGCAGCCATATGCATGCGAACTCAGGTCTAAGGACTATACTCTATAGTCGTATATGAGAACCTCTCATGACACAGATATTAATATCTTGTAGAGTTCTCATCAGCGGGCCATGTCCGGTCATATGCTCCCCTACATATACCTATGTGTCGACTTTGATGCCGCGCATCTATGACCCCTCGAAACTTGGTCATAAGTCTCAACACAATCTAGTCTCAAGTGGTTGTTGGTGTTCCAATTTCAACAACCTTCGACTATGGACACTATGATTTATGTCATTTCATTAAATATGGGGTTTCAGGATCAAGTCTACTCATGTACTTCGATGGCCCATATATAATGACATGAATCATTTTGGAACGATTATTTATATCACAGTTAAAATAATCCAGAAATCATAGATTTCATAAACATAAAATATTATGTTTACATGAACCTTTCAAAACAACTAAGTAAAGCCCTTTACAAACTCCCACTGAAATTAAGACTACATCTTAATTTCACTCATCCTACAGCTACAGTCCGCGACTCGTGCTTAGGCATAAGGAGTGGCTTCGTTAATAGATTAGCAACGTTCTCATTCGATGAAACTTGCTTATCTACTTAACATCTCTGTCATTTATCTCACGGAATAGGTTATACCTATCCTCAAGGTGTTTGGATCTCTGATGTGCAACTAGTCTCATCTATGCTGTGAATCACATCAAGTTCAGTGATGAACTCTTCTATCCAAACAACCTCTTTCGCCGCTTCTCAAGCTGCGAAATGTTCAGCTTAAGTCATGGAGTCAGCAACAGTGCCTTGCACTGCCAGTCAGACACAAGATATAGCCGGACTGTGACCGGGAATTATCTTTGTCAATTGAAACTTGCCTTTCAGACTCTATCGACTTGTAGCACCTCACTTTCTCCGTAAACCAAGAATTTATCCTTAGTATTTCTCAAATACTTTAGGATATTCTTTACGGTAATCCAGTGATTCTTTGCTGGATTTGACTGGTCTATACTTGTCTTGCTTAACATTAAAGCAACATCAAAACAAGTGCATGTCATGGCATACATGATAGATCCAATTGCCTACGCATATGGAATCTCATCCATGCATTCAAGCTCAGCAGTTATCGTAGGATACTGTATCTTGCTTAACTTAATGCCATGTGACATTGGCATAAAACCCTTCTTGGATTGCTCAAAACGTGTAGGACTTTGTCAATGTAAGAATCCTGACTTTGTCCTACCAGCTCTTTTGGATCTCTATCTTTAGATCCAAAATCCAAGAACTACGTGGCTATACCCATGTCAATCATAAAACCAACTCCCAAACCAGTCCTTTACCGACTGCAGCATTGGGACGTTATATCCGAGAATCAGTATGTCATCGACATACACTATGAGAAATGCAACATTGCTCCCACTTATCTTTTAGTAAACGTACAGTTCCACTTCGTTCCTGTTCAAGTCAAAACTTTGACTACTTCAACAGAACGACGATTCCAACTCCGATATGTTTGCTTGCATCCATGAATGGATCGATGAAGCCAACTTACACAAAATGTAATTTTTCGGAGTCCGGGCTCACTTTCGCTTCTTTGAATTTCGCAGATTCGTCGCTTTCAATGATCATCAGATCATGCGAACTTTCAATGATCATCAGGTTCAACTAATGACGAGAAATCACTCTCGGATTAGTGACTGATTCATTCATATCTACGAACTTCAGGCTCTACAGGTGTAGATTCTACAGAAATCTGTAAATCCATCCGTTTCTCTCCCTCAACAGGTTGAGCAGCCTCCTGTATTTCTCGAATTTCTTCGAGTTATACTTTTACTCCCACTGTTCTTCTTGGAAAGTAACTTCCCTTCTTAGAAAACAGAATGGACGTAAAAGTAACAAGCCTTGGTTTCCCTAGGACAACCAGTGAAGTAGCACAACTACAAATACTCAGTAAAGACGAATTTGGATCGATTCCAATCCACATTTACGTGGTGTCTTTCAACTGATATTGGTGGAACTATTTCAGCGTAAACTTAGATGTTTCTAGAGCGTTATTCTTAAAGAATATCATGGAAGATTCGTGTGACTCATCTTTTAATCATTTCTAATAAGATCTGATTCTTTCTCACAGAAATACCTCAAGGTTTTCAGGAGAAATGAGCTGTGAAACGATTTCACACTCATTCAGATGATTACACCATCAATGACTTAAGTATTCTCACTCGTGATCTAATCAAGAGTCTTAATACTTCTGTCACTCAGATTCTATACCTCATTCTGGAACTCTTTCGACCATGTCAAAGAATTCCGACTTGTGTCTCATCAAATGAACACAGTCTTACTCACTGAAGTAATCAGTAGAGACAATGAAGTACATGAAATTTTCTCTGGCATTACTGCTCATCGGACCACATACATGAGTGTGTTCAATCTCCAATAAGCCTTTGGGCCTTTCTCTAGCTCGGCTAAGATGGGCCCTTTGTCTTTTGGTCCAGTAAGCAGAATTCAAGTCTCATAAGATATCCATTCAAATGAGCCCAAAAGTCCATAACTATGGGGTTTCTGAATCCGACTTACTCTATGTGACCAAAACGTTTACGCCAAGAAAAATCAGGTTTAATTCATCAGATTTAAACCAATTCGGTATTCATGTTACATTTAGGCTCTCTTTGGTTTAAGACATTAAAACCCATTCCTTGAATAGGGTGCTACAATTAACATTTCATTAAGATCAAAAGAACAAAACTTGTCTTTATCAAAATGAAAAACATTCAAATTCTTTACAAGAAAATGAAAAACAACTCTGCTTAAAGCAGGTACATTGTAGCAATTATTAATACAAAACCAAGCCTCAATGGCATCTACAAGTGAAAACCCTACGGCTGAGGCAGCATCCATAGCTCCTTCCAGACACGCAGTTCCACTTGCCCTTCCTTCAACGTTCTACTATTGCTCAGGCTCTGCATATTATAACAAATATCAGTGCCACAACCAGTATCCAATACCTATAAGGTATAACTTGAAGTAATAACATGAATACCTGAGGAAATAGTCTCATACATCAACTTCAACTCCTCATAATCTTCCATGAATTTAATGCAATTTCTCTTCCAACGCCCAGTCTCATTACAGTAGCAGCACTTACCAACGTAAGAGGTATCTGACTCGGGCTCAGAAGACACACGCTTGCCATGATTCAAAATCTGGACAACTTTGTCTTCACCCTTGTCAGCATTAGGTTTAGTAAACCTACCCTTCTCATTCATGAGATTGTACAGGGTACTCTTCACGTTTGGCTCAACTGTCTTGAGCATATCATGCAGTTCAGTAAACGTCTTCGTTAAGCCTTTCTTGATATAGTTCCTTACGAACTTATCATAGCTTGACGGCAGTGACTGCAGAATGATCTCAGTTGCCAATTCCTGGCTAACTGGATAATCCAGTTTCCTCAGGTTATCAATGTAACCCATCATTTTACTGACATGAGGACTTACTGGATGATCATTTGGTAGCTTGCAGCTAGTGAGAGACTTAACCAACTGGTATCTCTCCACTCTTACCTGCTCCTGAAATTTCAATTTCAGGCTGCTGATCATCTCTATTGGCGACTCCATGTTCTCATATTGCTTCAGCAAATCTGAGTCCATGGTAGCCAATATCAGACCACGCACATCTACCGCATCATTATAATGCTTATTCCAAGCATCATATACTGCATGAGAGGCATTGGACCCGATCCTCACGGGGAGAGCTTTCTCAAGGACATAGTCCTTTCTCTCCTGCCTGAGGACTAGCCTCAGGTTCCGCGACCAAGTCAAGAAATTTGATCCGTTCAGTTTGTCCATCTCAAGGACAGACCGGATCGAGAAAGTGTTTTGATTGTTTGTGCTCGTCATAGCTGAAATTTAGAGATAAATAGAGTTTTAGTTATTTAGTTCATAAAAGAGTAATCTTAATAACTTATAAGAAAACTCGCATTGCATTCAAAATTTCTTTGTTTAACCTCATAAGAATGCAATGATTCCGAGACCCATGTTCAGCTAAATCCAAAGTGGGCCACTGGCCGTCACCCGGAATTAGCTTTACTTGGTAAGCATACACACAGCTAGTTATATCTCATATAACTCTCGGTTGTGAATTGGGCCCAAGGCCCAAAATACCAGATGTCTCAAGGCCCGGGACTCCCGATGGCCCAGTGAAGGAAACCAATCTCTTACAGCCAAATAATCACTAAAGTCTGGGACTCCCAATGAAATTAGTGACTATATACTACTTTACTTACGCGAAAACAGACACCTCACACTGTAAGCCATATCTGTAATCGAATAAGCGTTAAGTAGCTGACAAGATTGGAAAGACATCCAAGCTTGATATTGGTTTTGAGGATTTTAAGTTTTATTTCCAAAAATAGAAGATTACTATTTTGGGAAACTTACTTGATTTAGAAACTTTCTAAATTTAGAAACATTCTAAAAGTAGAAATTTCTAATTTAATATTTTATTAATATTTTCGGTTGGGTCACAAATTATAGGCCCAATTCTTGGCCCAAGACCATAGAATTCCAATTGGCCCAATAATTTGACATAACCGAGTCGGTTTATTAATTCTGGTCCAAGACCAAATTAACTATCAAAACCATCGGTTATTTACTAAACCAGACCAGCTCTAAATTATTTGGTCCAACCAAATCAAACTTAGACCAGCCTTCGGTTTAGGTTAAAATTCAATTTTATGAATTTCAATCCGGTTTAACCAGAAATTAAATAATACCAATTGTATTAAATGATTTCCAGCAAACCGCGATTTGGGTTAACCGCTTGAACCATAAAATAATTAAATAATTAATTAAATAATTATTAACAATTCAAACAAAAACAAGAATCGTTTGTTAAGATTCCACAAATCGTTTGTCATGTGATCAAAATTCAAAAAGCCTTTTTTTCTTCAAATCGTTTGATAATTAAAATGTTCGTGACATTAACAATCACAACAAAACGATTCTTTATAATAAAGCAATTGACTTATTAATTAACAATCACAACGATCGTGACATTAGCAAAGTCAACTTTCGAACGTGATTTCAATAGCATGATAAACGATTTCAACCAATACCAAACCCTAACACGTTTCTCTTATGTTCGATAATTAATTGAACCATCACACGATTTTGTCCTTTACCTCACGATCAAGACAAACACTTATGAATTGATCGTGACATTCACTTAAACCAAAGTTAAGAACGCGATCGTGATTAACAAATCATCAAGCGATTAACAAGCCATGAAACAAACTTAAACATCGATTTCATGATTATCAAATAAAGTCAACAACACAAATTAAACCAAAACGATTCTAACTCAAAACGATTCTTTAATTACTATAACAATCGAAATCGATTCATTCAAAGATTCCAAATTACAAGAAACTAATGACCTTAGCTCTGATACCACTGAAGGATTACGGTTTTTCATGGTTCAATTCTCGGATTGCAACCTAACACATAATCTTAAACAGATCTAGGTTCTTGTAACTGAATCATAAACACAAACCTGGACATTACCTTTTGCAGCGGAATGATTGTAATGTCGAGATCAACGAACAGATGAATACCTGTTCCTCCTCGGTATCCACACGCTTACAAGCACGGATGGCTGCTAGACCGGATGGATGATCAACAGAGAGAGATATTGGAGAGGGAGAGGCCCTGCGGCCACTCTCAAAATCGCCTACTAGCATTAGGGTTTCATAACCCATGTTGCAATTTATTAACTCACTAATGGGCCCAAGTTTAATTAATTAAACTAATGGTCCATTAGACTTTTGGGCCCAAGACACAAATCAGACAAAAGCCCATTTGTTGTCTGCCCAACTCTCTGTACAAATACAGTAAATGCCACTGCATCTTACCGTATTAATTCCATCTTAACTTTCCCGTTAGCTATGGTGTGTGACCCTTTGGGATCATACAATACTGGTAATAAGTCCTAAACTTATAGATCAAGAGCGGACTCTAGCAAGCCATCATGATCACCCAGTATTTATGACTTATGTCTGATCTCGACATTTATCATACTTTCTAGAGATAGTACGGTAGATTTCAGGACATTCCCAACAATTTTTCCTCTGCCCAGTCTCTGTCGACTTGCAACAATCGATTCTTAACCTGTGTCAATCGATGCAAAGTCGCGTCAGACACATCTAACTGCATCACTTGCTCAGCAGAATCCATTAGCCTCGCATAGCAGATTGCGGGCTCGTCTTGCAGATGTTCCAGCTCCATTATAGAGCTCAGTAAGGCTCTCTCTAGTGGATCCTCACCATGTGACTTATGAAAGTATTCTATAGCCAAATCACTGAGTGTGTCCACATAAAAGGTATGTCCGTCGATGGTTGATCTCATCACCAGTTTGTCCATATCAAAGCTCATCTTCAGATCACCCACATTCAGAATTATTTTACCTCTCTGGCAGTCAATCATTGCACCCGCAGTAGCCAAGAAAGGCCTACCCAAAATCAGTGGATCCTTTGGTTCCTCTCCATACTGCAGAACCACAAAATCAGTAGGAATCACACATTGGCCAATCATTATAGGCACATCCTCCAATATTCCTTCAGGAATTCTGATTGTTCTATCTGCTAAAACCAGTGAGATCCTAGTGGGCAGGAAGTCAGTCATCCCAAGTCTCTTAGAAACAGAGAAGGGCATAAGGTTCACACTAGAACCAAGATCACATAGAGACCTTTCAAATCTTTCCCTGTAGATAGCACAATCCAACACAAACCTTCCTGGATCTTTCAACTTCTCAGGAATTTTTCCATGAATCACTGCACTACATACCTCTGTGATCATCATTACACTCTCCTCATCAGACCATTTACCAGCAAGTAAGTCCTTAAGACATTTGTTCATCACAGGAGTAGTCTCCATAGAATCAATCAAAGGCACTTCAAGCTTCACCTTTTTAATGAGCTCCTTGCATTTGGCATACTGCTAATCGTTCTTAGCCTTCCTGGGGTTCTTAGGAAAAGGTACCTTAGGCTTATAGACCCTCTCATTCGACTTCTTCAGCTTTTCTGCGTCTGAGCTCTCTGCAGTCGCCTTGCGTCGATCGTTGCAAGTGTTGCATCAATCGTTGCTGGGCGACTGTGTTACGACCTCTGCGTCGAGCTTGGGCTCATCATCCTTGTTTTCGCTTTGCATCGACCATTGCTGAGATGCGTCGATCGATGCATTGCGAATCTCACGGATCTCATCTTCCATTTCTTCAATCTCCACGATTTCTTCGACATTCAACTGCTTTTTCTGGGCAGGAAACAGCTCCTTACCACTTCTCAATGTCACTGCATTGCACTGATACTTAGGATTAGCATCAGTCCATCCCGGAAGAGATCCATCTAGCCTCTGAACATATCCAGCAATCCATGCAACCTTAGCATCAAGCTCCTTCATATGTGTGCTTAAGGATTCAAACTTCCCATTCAGATCCTCATACACAGCACCTAACTTCTTGTCGAAGTCTACAGCATTCTTAGTCTGACCTTTCAGCAACTGCTCCATCATGGTCTCCATCTTGCTCTCATGAGCATTAGCAGCAGGAGGTGTCTGATGTGAGGAAGATCCATATGTTCTCTGATTACCTTGCTGAAAAGGTTTCTGAAAACCACCATTCTGTCCAAATCCAGAAGAGTTTTGATTGCTTGTGAAAGCACTCTTCTGTCCACCATTGAAGAACCTATTACCTTGCTGATTGCCAAACCTATTCCTTTGGAATCCAGAGCCACCAATGTAGTTCACATCCTCTTCCTGATGGTCTTCTTCAGCTCCAAATACCTCAACATCCTGAGCAAAATGGACAGCTTTCTTCCCAGCCAACAGATTACAAACAGTATCCAACTTACTTCTGATATCAGCTATCTCCAGATTATCTATCTTCCCACCAGACTCCTTCCTTCTCCTATCAGCAGTCTTGCAGCTATTACTGCTCACCAAGTTATCTATCAATTGCTTAGCTTGCTTAGGAGTCCTAGTGTTGAAATTTCCATTGCTGGAATTATCCAACGCAGTCTGGTAAGAGAGATCTATACCTCTAAAGAAAATACCAAGTAATGTTACCTCAGTAAATCCATGATGCGGACAGTCTCGTTGGTACTTCTTAAATCTCATCCAAGCAGCTTTAAGAGGCTCTATAGGACCTTGGGAGAAAGTGAGAATGTCCAATCTTGACTGATCAGAGCGAGCATCATCATAAAAGTGCCTCAAAAACTCACTCTTCACAGCATCCCATGTAGTTAACTTCCCAGGTGGAAGTTGTTTCAGCCAGTCAGCAGCATCTCCAGCGAGAGAGTAGGGGAAGAGTTTGAGAAACAGATAGTCATAGTTCACTCCATCATACTTCATCCCAGTGACTATGTCCTCAAACTCATCAATATGATCCATTGGCTGCTCAGTCGGAAAACCATGGAAGGCGTTCTGCCTCAGAATAGAGTAGTAGATGGTCTTGATCTCGAAGTCATTCCTCTCAAAACCCGGAGGTACAAGTGCTGACCGGTTAGCATGAAACTCATCCGGACGGTTATAGTCAGCAAGGGTCCTCTCAGCATGCACAACCATCTGCCTCTGACCTTGTCCTTGGCCTTGTCCTTGTTCTTGTCGCGGTTCAGGCTCAGGTTCAGGGATCACATTCCCTTCAGCATCAATCCGTTGCCCAGCAGCATTATACGGATTGTTTTGTCGGTCCCTTAGGGTACCTTGAGCATCAGGTATCAAAATCAAGCGTTCTTGTATCATATTTGCTCGTTGACTCTTCACGTTAGTTCTCTCTAGTCTAGCAAGCTCCTCAAGCCTGAGATTAACGAGATTCGAGTTCGAATTACTTCTGGTATCATGCGTCTGCATAAACCGTTTGTAATCGCAGTGCAACGATCGATGCTAAGAGGCAACGATCGATTCAACTCTAGTCGCCTTGCAACGATCAATTCAAAATAATGCAACGATCGATGCTAAGCGAATGTCAGACCTGCGACAGAGAAAAACAGAGAAATAATTAGTAACTAAAAACAAAAATAAAAATCCTAGTCTAAACCCTAAGTTCAAATCTATCGAGGACTCAAAAGAGTCCCCGGCAAAGGCGCCAAAAACTTGATAGGGTCAGGTTTTAATCCTATTCTACTGCAAGTGCACAGTTAATGCAATTATAGTATAAAAGGTATTGAATCCCACAGAGACTCTCGGTCACGATAGATTTAGAACAGTCAAGTTAAACTAGGAGAAAGTAATGAGAAACTAAAAGCAAATCCGAAAAGTAAATCAAGTAGCAGGATTGGTTTGAAAGCAATTAACTAAAAGCGCTAAACCTAGGGAGTTCTCAGGAAATCAAACAAGCAGATCAGATAATCAGTCAGGATCAAATTAAGCACTGTTCTAGAACTCAAACACGGATATAGAACTAACCAACTTTCGTTGTGAGAATTCTCTAAGTCTAATAGCAGAAATCCAAATGTCTTTGCAATTCCTAACAGATTAAACTAGCTTTAAGTTCAGGTTCGATATGTTCACAATTCAATTAAACCAAATTTCTTTGCGAGTAATTCAACTGCTCAACCTAAATAGTTCAGATCCTAAATCACATTTTCGTGTCAATTTAACAACCTAGAGTCTATATTCTAAGTGATCAAGTTAGAAACTAGTGTTAAGCATAATTTAGATTGAAGAACAAATATGATATGAATCCTTAAATGAATTAATTAAATCTAGCAAGTCGTGAAATCCCTAATGAGAAACCCTAAACCTAACTATGAATCTACTCAGACATAGATAATGAAAACATAATCAAGGAATAATTAGATTGCATAAAAGAGTAAAGATTAAAGGGGTTCGAAATCTTCTCCAAAAGAAGGAAGCAGTACAGGTTCAGATCAGCCCCAAAAATCTCAAAAAACTCTCAGCTCAAAGTATGAAAGCGTGCGTATCTAAAAACTGATGTAAAAACCTAATTATAAAGGCCTAATCACGATTGGGACTTCTTTGTAATTCTTAGAAACTTCTGGGCAAATCTGCAATTTTAGAATTCTTCATTAAACTCGCCGAGAAGGCCCATCTCCCTCGTGTGTCGATTGATGCACAATGTGTGTCGATTGATGCAATCCTCTGTTCTGGAAAGTGAACTCTATCTCTCGGGTCAAATCACCAAAATGCTCCAAAAAGCTCCATAATCTCTAAATCCGCCCCAAACGTGCTAATACCTGTAAATATATATATATATATATATATATTTAATAAAGAGAAAATCTGAGGATTTTTCTGATATAGAGCTCGAAGGATTTATTTAATAAAGAGAAAATTTGAATAATATTGAGTTTTCATTTGTATCGATCTATCTAAAGCATGAAGCAAACATATATTAGATTTTGAAGAGGATGAATGACTGATCTAAAAGTTTAGACTTTCACTTCTGTCCAGGTTAGTTGGGAACGATGCGTGCGCAATTTTCCTTGAGGAGAGGTGGGAAGAATGGGTTCATTGGAAACATTTGAGGCCAACAATTTGCGTCTAAAGTTGAGAACGCCTTGCAACATGCGGCTTCAAGATTTTCAAACTTGCCAGAGAAAATTGATTTTGAGATTTCGAGCACACATCCTTCGACGTTAAAAAGGGATGACCAACATTTTACCAAATCAATTGGTAAACCGGGCGGAAAAATCCCTGGAATGGTTGACGACGGTTGCACTTGAGCTAATCCTTGTGTGACAAAAATGGTAGCACAAAGAGATACAACTAGGATAGAGACACATGTTTTGCTTTCCATATTGATGCTTATTAATATTTTTACTCTTTTTTCTTAGTTTTTTGTTTGGTTTATAGTTTTAGATGCTTAGATGACTTTAGATTTTAGAAGAAAACTGGAATTTATAGGGTTAGGAAAACAAGACTTTATTAAATAGATTGCATAGTTACTGATCAAAACTAAATTGTGTTGTAAAATGTAACTCTTGTTCACTGAAACATGAAACATTTTCTTACATTAATCTGAAATAAATGACAAGTGATAAGTTTTTTTTTTCTTAACAAAGATGTTATGATGTGAAATTTAGAAATTTTATTAATCCATTTAATTATTATTTTGTTAACTTTCAGTTTGGTTTCTTTGTTAATATTCAATAATTAATTTGGCAAACTTCTTTGCATCTTAGATTAAAATTATGTCAAAACTAGAGATAGTTCTAAGTGTTGAATGTATTTTATTTTTGAATAATTATATATTATAAGCTTCATTTATTAATATTATTATTATTATTTTTAAAAAACTAATATTATATTATTTTATAAAAATGCAAAGGAATACTTTTACAGTTAATAAACAAAACATTTAATTTTTAATTTTTCCTTTAATCAAAATTTCTAACAAAAATAGACTAATTTTATATTATTAATTTATTTATTTGAAAAGATTTTGAAATTCGATTCTATGAGTTTATTATGGCTATTTCCAATGAATTTCAATCCTTCTTCCATTTAAATATGAAAATTTTAAATAAACAAAATAAACAATTTCTTTGTAAATTAAATTTTTATTCATTTTTTTTTTTAAAGATTACTTGTTTTGATAAAATAACTAATTTATAATATATTATGTATAAAAAATAAAAAAAAATATATAGATATCTTTTATTTATAATATACATTCAGAAAACTAAAAATAATAAGGATGGTGTTATCCATAATTAAATATAAGGATGAAGATGACATAATTTGTACTATTAACAATAAGAAGAATTGAGAAATAAAATACCTTTAAATCCACATAAATCTTTTATAAGAGTACAGTTTGAAAAGTCCAAATTTTACAAAACATTATTTTACTATAAGTTTTCTTTACAACCTTACATGTTTCTTTTTATTTTACCTAGAAAACGTTTTTTCTTTTCTTTTCTAAGGTAACGTTTTTAAAGGGCATTAAACTTTATTTATTGTTTTTGGATATTTTCTTGAAATAAACAATTTATAAATAATATAAATTACAGTATTCAACAAAGTCAAAATAAAAATTAAACGATTATTTTAAACTTAAACTTTTGTAAACATAAAAGATATAAATATGTGTACGTATTGTTTAAAATAATTTTCTAAGTTATATTTATTAACTTTATATTATTCTCAGTTATTAAATTTAATTATAGTATTTTTAATAATTCTTCTTTGATATTTCTCATAATGCTTTTCATCACATTACCTTTTTATTATATGAATCTTTTGATTTGTACATTGAATCATGCATATTACAATCTTAATAAAACCTCTTTATCTCAATCGGCTGTACACTAAAGTTCCTCTATCCTTCACTTTGCCGGGTTATACATCGTTATCTATTGGATAATTCGTAAATGATCTCAATATATTTTGTGAAATTCGTAAATTAGGCCATTCATATATGAAAATTAAACACTTATTTTTTTTAAATGAAACTTTGTACTTTTAAATAGATAAACCGCTAATAAATAAATAGAAAAAGGGGAGAACATATACTTTACTAGATTTCATAAATCTGAGGATTTTTCTGACATAGAGCTCGAAGGATTTATTTAATAAAGAGAAAATTTGAATAATATTGAGTTTTCCATTGTATCGATCTATCTAAAGCATGAAGCAAACATATATTAGATTTTGAAGAGGGTGAATGACTGATCTAAAAGTTTAGACTTTTACTTCTGTCCAGGTGAGTTGGGAACGATGCGTGCGCAATTTTCCTTGAGGAGAGGTGGGAAGAATGGGTTCATTGGAAACATTTGAGGCCAACAATTTGCGTCTAAAGTTGAGAACGCCTTGCAACATGCGGCTTCAAGATTTTCAAACTTGCCAGAGAAAATTGATTTTGAGATTTCGAGCACACATCCTTCGACGTTAAAAAGGGATGACCAACATTTTACCAAATCAATTGGTAAACCGGGCGGAAAAATCCCTGGAATGGTTGACGACGGTTGCACTTGAGCTAATCCTTGTGTGACAAAAATGGTAGCACAAAGAGATACAACTAGGATAGAGACACATGTTTTGCTTTCCATATTGATTCTTATTAATATTTTTACTCTTTTTCTTAGTTTTTTGTTTGGTTTATAGTTTTAGATGCTTAGATGACTTTAGATTTTAGAAGAAAACTGGAATTTATAGGGTTAGGAAAACAAGACTTTATTAAATAGATTGCATAGTTACTGATCAAAACTAAATTGTGTTGTAAAATGTAACTCTTGTTCACTGAAACATGAAACATTTTCTTACATTAATCTGAAATAAATGACAAGTGATAAGTTTTTTTTTTCTTAACAAAGATGTTATGATGTGAAATTTAGAAATTTTATTAATCCATTTAATTATTATTTTTGTTAACTTTCAGTTTGGTTTCTTTGTTAATATTCAATAATTAATTTGGCAAACTTCTTTGCTTCTTAGATTAAAATTATGTCAAAACTAGAGATAGTTCTAAGTGTTGAATGTATTTTATTTTTGAATAATTATATATTATAAGTTTCATTTATTAATATTTTTATTATTATTATTAAAAAACTAATATTATATTATTTTATAAAAATGCAAAGGAATACTTTTACAGTTAATAAACAAAACATTTAATTTTTAATGTTTCCTTTAATCAAAATTTCTAACAAAAATAGACTAATTTTATATTATTAATTTCTTTATTTAAAAAGATTTTGAAATTTGATTCTATGAGTTTATTATGGCTATTTCCAATGAATTTCAATCCTTCTTCCATTTAAATATGAAAATTTTAAATAAACAAAATAAACAATTTCTTTGTAAATTAAATTTTTATTCATTTTTTTTTAAAGATTACTTGTTTTGATAAAATAACTAATTTATAATATATTATGTATAAAAAATATAAAAAAAATATATAGATATCTTTTATTTATAATATACATTCAGAAAACTAAAAATAATAAACGATATATTTAAGTATACAAAAATCAAATATATGCAACACATGGTGTTATCCATAATTAAATATAAGGATGAAGATGACATAATTTGTACTATTAACAATAAGAAGAATTGAGAAATAAAATACCTTTAAATCCACATAAATCTTTTATAAGTGTACAGTTTGAAAAGTCCAAATTTTACAAAACATTATTTTACTATAAGTTTTCTTTACAACCTTACATGTCTATTTTTGTTTTACCTAGAAAACGTTTTTTCTTTTCTTTTCTAAGGTAACGTTTTTAAAGGGCATTAAACTTTATTTATTGTTTTCGGATATTTTCTTGAAATAAACAATTTATAAATAATATATATTACAGTATTCAACAAAGTCAAAATAAAAATTAAACGATTATTTTAAACTTAATCTTTTGTAAACATAAAAGATATAAATATGTGTACGTATTGTTTAAAATAATTTTCTAAGTTATATTTATTAACTTTATATTATTCTCAGTTATTAAATTTAATTATAGTATTTTTAATAATTCTTCTTTGATATTTCTCATAATGCTTTTCATCACATTACCTTTTTATTATATGAATCTTTTGATTTGTACATTGAATCATGCATATTACAATCTTAATAAAACCTCTTTATCTCAATCGGCTGTACACTAAAGTTCCTCTATCCTTCACTTTGTCGGGGTATACATCGTTATCTATTGGATAATTCGTAAATGATCTCAATATATATTGTGAAATTCGTAAATTAGGCTATTCATATATGAAAATTAAACACTTATTTTTTTAAATGAAACTTTGTACTTTTAAATAGATAAACCGCTAATAAATAAATAGAAAAAGGGGAGAACATATACTTTACTAGATTTTATAAATCTGAGGATTTTTCTGACATAGAGCTCGAAGGATTTATTTAATAAAGAGAAAATTTGAATAATATTGAGTTTTCCATTGTATCGATCTATCTAAAGCATGAAGCAAACATATATTAGATTTTGAAGAGGATGAATGACTGATCTAAAAGTTTAGACTTTCACTTCTGTCCAGGTGAGTTGGGAACGATGCGTGCGCAATTTTCCTTCAGGAGAGGTGGGAAGAATGGGTTCATTGGAAACATTTGAGGCCAACAATTTGCGTCTAAAGTTGAGAACGCCTTGCAACATGCGGCTTCAAGATTTTCAAACTTGCCAGAGAAAATTGATTTTGAGATTTCGAGCACACATCCTTCGACGTTAAAAAGGGATGACCAACATTTTACCAAATCAATTGGTAAACCGGGCGGAAAAATCCCTGGAATGGTTGACGACGGTTGCACTTGAGCTAATCCTTGTGTGACAAAAATGGTAGCACAAAGAGATACAACTAGGATAGAGACATGTTTTGCTTTCCATATTGATGCTTATTAATATTTTTACTCTTTTTCTTAGTTTTTTGTTTGGTTTATAGTTTTAGATGCTTAGATGACTTTAGATTTTAGAAGAAAACTGGAATTTATAGGGTTAGGAAAACAAGACTTTATTAAATAGATTGCATAGTTACTGATCAAAATTAAATTGTGTTGTAAAATGTAACTTTTGTTCACTGAAACATGAAACATTTTCTTACATTAATCTGAAATAAATGACAAGTGATAAGTTTTTTTTTTGTTAACAAAGATGTTATGATGTGAAATTTATAAATTTTATTAATCCATTTAATTATTATTTTTGTTAACTTTCAGTTTGGTTTCTTTGTTAATATTCAATAATTAATTTGGCAAACTTTTTTGCTTGTTAGATTAAAATTATGTCAAAACTAGAGATAGTTCTAAGTGTTGAATGTATTTTATTTTTGAATAATTATATATTATAAGTTTCTTTTATTAATACTTTGATTATTATTTTTAAAAAACTAATATTATATTATTTTATAAAAATGCAAAGGAATACTTTTACAGTTAATAAACAAAACATTTAATTTTTCCTTTAATCAAAATTTCTAACAAAAATAGACTAATTTTATATTATTAATTTCTTTATTTAAAAAGATTTTGAAATTCAATTCTATGATTTTATTATGGCTATTTCCAATGAATTTCAATCCTTCTTCCATTTAAATATAAAATTTTAAATAAACAAAATAAACAATTTCTTTGTAAATTAAATTTTTATTAAATTATTTTTTTTAAAGATTACTTGTTTTGATAAAATAACTAATTTATAATATATTATGTATAAATAAAATAAAATAAAAAAAAAATATATATATATATATATATATATCTTTTATTTATAATATACATTCAGAAAACTAAAAATAATAAACGATATATTTAAGTATACAAAAATCAAATATATGCAACGCATGGTGTTATCCATAATTAAATATAAGGATGAAGATGACATAATTTGTACTATTAACAATAAGAAGAATTGAGAAATAAATTACCTTTAAATCCACACAAATCTTTTATAAGTGTACAGTTTGAAAAGTCCAAATTTTACAAAACATTATTTTACTATAAGTTTTCTTTACAACCTTACATGTCTCTTTTTGTTTTACCCATAAAACGTTTTTTTTTCTTTTCTAAGATCACGTTTTTATAGGGCATTAAACTTTATTTATTGTTTTCTGATATTTTCTTGAAATAAACAATTTATAAATAAAATATATTATTGTATTCAACAAAGTCAAAATAAAAAATTAAACGATTATTTTAAACATAATCTTAAAAGATATAAATATGTGTACGTATTGTTTAAAATAATTTTCTAAGTTATATTTATTAACTTTACATTATTCTCAGTTATTAAATTTAATTATAGTATTTTTAATAATTCTTCCTCGATATTTCTCATAATGCTTTTCATCACATTACCTTTTTATTATATGAATCTTTTGATTTGTACATTGAATCATGCATATTACAATCTTAATAAAACCTCTTTAACTCTTGTTCACTGAAACATGAAACATTTTCTTACATTAATCTGAAATAAATGACAAGTGATAAGTTTTTTTTTTGTTAACAAAGATGTTATGATGTGAAATTTATAAATTTTATTAATCCATTTAATTATTATTTTTGTTAACTTTCAGTTTGGTTTCTTTGTTAATATTCAATAATTAATTTGGCAAACTTTTTTGCTTGTTAGATTAAAATTATGTCAAAACTAGAGATAGTTCTAAGTGTTGAATGTATTTTATTTTTGAATAATTATATATTATAAGTTTCTTTTATTAATACTTTGATTATTATTTTTAAAAAACTAATATTATATTATTTTATAAAAATGCAAAGGAATACTTTTAGGGGGAATTGCTAAAAATGCCCTCAAAATTGGTTTTAAATAAAAGTGTACCCCTGAATTTGAATCAAATGAAAAACTGGTTTTGCGGACTACGAAAATTACCGCGAAGCCCTTACGACCAATCAAAAAAACCGGAAAACGCAATTACCACTATAACCTTTGCCTTTGTCAGACGTCTATAGACGTCTGACGAGTTAGACTCTAAGCGAAGTCTAAATGACGTTCTCAGACATCGCATTGAAGTCTGATACAGAATAAGTTTGAAAATTTTAATTTTAAAATTATAAAAAAATATTTTGTCAAAAATTTTATATACATAAATCAAATATATTCAATTAAGTAGTATATAAATTAAATTGGGTAAATTTTAATCAGATTAAAAATATATAAAGTGGTTTAGTAGTTTCTAACCCTTAGAACATGCTTTATAATGGAACTGGTGGAACATTTACATATGACTAACATTTAACTTTAGGGTTTAGATTCAAGGTTCACGAAATTTACATTTGAAAAATTATATTTGCACATGTATGTTATAATGCGCATATATTAAACAATTTGATGTTTTCTATGTGTTTTGTTTAAATATTTTTCATTGTTTAGTGATTAATATTAGATTTAGGGTTTCTCAGACTTCTATGAGAAGTCTGAATTTTGGGGTTTCGTAGACTTCCGAGAGAAGTCTGAGAAGTATTTAACTAGCCCCAAAAAAAAAATACTTTTAACCAAATATACCTTAAGTGGTTAGATTTGACTAAAGTATATGTGCTTTTAATTTACAAATGTCCAAAAATCCCATGTTTAATTTATGGATCCAAAATTTCCCTAAAAATATTTTTTTTATAATTTTATAAATTAAATTTCTAAATTTAATATCTCTCTGACTTTAGTCAAATCTAACCACTTAAGGTATATTTGGTTAAATACACCATGTATCTTTATCTATGCATGACATATGAAGTTGGATGTCATATTTTCATATGTAGGGTTAGGCTGAGGGTTTGTGTATTTTCATCCATATTGTTACATTTGCATATACTGGCTAGGCTGTGACTATATTAAACGAGTTTGATGTTTTTGTAGGTTTTCTATATAATATGATTGTATTTTAGTAGTAATTAGTATATTTAGGGTATATCAGACTTCCATTTTAGTCTGATTCACGTATATGTTTTGTTAGACTTACCGAAGAAGTTGACCACCAATAAGTTACCCTACTTGGGATTGTACCCCATATATAAACGAAAGTTACCAAAATTAGTCTGTAAAAGTCATTATCAAATTTCTCTCTCTAAAACGGATACTCGCTCTCTCTCTCTAAACACTCTCTAAAAACTCTCCGATAATCCTCCTAGCCACCGCCACCGCCACCGCCGTCTTCATCTTCTTCAAACGTGTAATTACCTCTCCTTTTTCGTATCTTCTTACCAATCCCTACACCGCCGTCGTCATATTTCTAAACTCTTCTTTCTGAAATTTTTTGAGATCTGTACGGTTTTTAGTCCGAGTCATCCCCTTCTCCCTATGTACTTTGTCTATGTACTTTCTCGTTTTAGATCCATACGGTTTTGTTTTTGAGTTAGCCCCTTCTCTGTATTTACTTTGTCTAGATCTGAACAAAAATATAGATTTTATATATTTTCCTTTTATATCCAGACGGTTTTTAGTCCGAGTTAACCTCTTCTCCGTATCTACTTTTTCTAGATTTGAACAAAAATATAGGTTTCTCGTTTTAGATCCATACATTTTTTTTTGAGTTAGTCCCTTCTCCGTATTTTCTTAGTAAAGATCTGAACAAAAATATAGGTTTTATATATTTTTCCTTTTATATCCATACTGTTTTGAGTCCGAGTTAACCTCTTCTCCGTATCTACTTTGTCTAGATCTGAACAAAAATTATAAAATTCTCGTTTTAGATCCATACGATTCTCCGTATTTTCTTAGTCTAGATCTGAACAAAAAATATAGGTTTCTCGTTTTAGATCCATACGGTCTTGTTTTTGATTTAGACTCTATGAAGTCTGAAGCTTAGATTTGTTTTTGAATTAGACTCTATTAGAAGTCTGAAGCTTGGATTTGTTTTATAATTAGACTCTATTAGAAGTCTGAAACTAGCATCTGTTTTCAATTGTTTCATGGTACACATGATGGGACGATTCAGTCAGGTTCCAACGTCGAGTAGTAGTTCATACGCAACTTCCACATTTCGACAACGATCCGGATCATGCAATGGATTCCCCAAGAAATGTTTCTGCGGTCTGGAGCCTGTCATGCGAACCTCCACTACTGCCGATAATCCGGGAAGAAGATTCTTTGGATGTCGTAACTGGGATGTAATTACCTTTCTCTGTTATGTAGCCAGTTTTATTTTATCTTTACTCATTGGAAATCCGAAGAGGATTGTAAATTTAAAATGTGGCTGTATAGGATGGTGGCTACCATATTATGAAGTGGTGGGATGAGGCTATGATGGAGGAGTTTAACGACCTAACGCCGAGAGTGGACCAACATGGTGAACAAATTGATTACATCTTCCTTGGTTATGCTGAAATTGCCTGTGTTACCCACTTGGACGACGAGCTCAAAAAATTGCAGGCAGAGATAGCTCAATTAAAGGAGCTGTTGGCTGAAAAACCATCTACTCCGACAAATGGCGTCAAGTATGAGTATCTGATGTTTGCTGGTGCTATTATTATCATCCCGATCATCTTGAGGGCATTTTGTCAGTTGTAATATGTTAGTCATGTGAATCCAGCTACAATTTTATGTAATATTAGACGAATTTCAGTCATCTTTTGAATTTCCCCATTTCATTATGCAAATTGTCCTCTTTTAAAGCTACTTACCTAAAAAACAAGAGTAATATGTTTGGGGTATGTTTTCGGACTTCAAATAATAAAAAATAGAGTGTCAGACATCATATGAAGTCTAACAATATTTTGTCAGACTTCAACTAATAAAAACTATAGTGTCAGACATCATATTAGTCTAACAATATCAGACTACATATGATGTCTGACAATATTAAAATGCGCGGGAGTTCAATTGTTTTGTAATTTAGGCCCCAAAAATGCCCGGGAGTTATGTAAAAATGCGCGGCAGTTACGTATGTGGTAAAACCGTCGTTTCAACTGCTCTTATGGCCCACATATAAATAGGCTTTTTACCCTTTTTTTAACAGTTTCTAAGGAAAAAAAAAACCCATTCTCTCTCAAAGCCACTGAACCGACATCTTTTTCTGGGTATCGTATTATCGTTTCTAGATCTGGTTTCTCTCTGCTCCGCCGCTAACCCGCGACGGTAAGATTCATCGAATCCCTCCTTGCATGAATAAACGTAGAATAACTATTAGTCCTTAGACAGCAAATCGAGTCTGGCGATAGTCGGCAGACTGCAAGTGGTGTCTGATTATAGTCGTCAGACTGCGAATAGAGTCTGAAATTTTTCTCATACCTTCTCTGAGCTTTTTTTTTTTTAATTCCAGATCTTGTTTCTATCTCCTCCGGTGACCTACGACGGTAAGATCCTTCGACTCTTCTCTTCGTCTACATATTTACATAACTAATACTAGCCAGATGGCAAGAGATATGTCTGACTGTGTTTGTCTGACTGTGCATGGCGTCTGGCTAGTAGTACTCAGACTGTTCATGAATTTTTTTCCCCTTGTTGTTTCAGATTTTCTTATGGCAGATGTTGAATTCCCACCAAGGATGTTCACTGTCGGGTATGAACCAAATCCGGATAAAAGCATCCATTATTTTAGTGGACGAAGAGATCTCATGGATGATGTTAAAATAGTGTTGTTACCGGCAGAATGGCAAGAACTCCAAGAATCAGAATTTGGGGTTTTTTTTAAATTCCATGACCTCCATTTCAAATGGTGCTCAAGGATGGTCCATTACATGCTATGCTTGCAGTTTGCAAGAAGAAGTATGAGATATGGTCCCTTCTTGGCGTTCAGCCTGCTAGGTTTTCCTTGAATGAATTTCGAGCCATAACCGGACTCAACTGTGACTATATCGAGAACCTGGAGTACCCTGAAGTTGAATACACCGATGAGATGAGAGCAATTTGGGAGCTTCTTGGGGTGGATTTCGAATTGGGCCCAAGTTATTCGCAATTATTAGAAGCCTGTAAAAACTGTGCTGGTTGGGAACCGCAACAGAGGATATGGCTGGGCTATCTAGCCATCTATGCAACCTTCATTGAGGCTCACCACTGGACAACATCCACAAGGGCTGATATGGCTAAGAATCTGCTGGTTCCAGGAAAGTTAAAATCATATCCATGGGGAAGATTCGCCTTTAAGGTTCTGATAGACTCTGTTAAGGAGGCAAACAAAAAACTCGTGGAAGGAAAAAATTATCAGATCGGAGGTTTTGATGAGGTCCTGAACATCTGGGTATATTGGGCATGCCCCAATATGGCGAAAACTTATGGAGTGCCCTTCCAGAATGCCCCAACCACACCATTGCTGGCGTACCACGGATCACGAAGTCACAAGAAAGTCGATGAAACCTTACGTAAACAGGTATTTCTTAGGCCGTTCTGAAGTCTGAAATATTTTATTCCCATAAGAAGTCACATTCTGTGTCAGACCTCATATGAAGTCTGACATTATGTGTCAGACCTCATGTGAAGTCTGGCATTATGTGTCAGACTTCAGGTGAAGTCTGACACATAATGCCAGACTTCATATGAAGTCTGAAATTTGTTTTAGTCTGACATTTTGTTCCAAGTCTCGTATGATGTACCTATGATGTATGTCGTTGTGATATTTTAAATTCTTATAGTCATTTGGGTCCCTATTCATTTTGCTATGTGACTTATAATTTGCAGTCTCGCGTCAACAACCTTGTACTCACGGAAGATCATGATGACATGTTCCCCACGTGGGACAACGATGTCGAGGAGGACGAAAAAGTTGATAACCTTGTGAGGGCAATGCTTGGACAGCTTGGGACTTCGGCTTGGAAGTGGGGCACTAAACACTGGAAAAGCGAAGGTGTGTTCAGGACTCAAGTTGGCGGTTCTGTCAAGCTTGAGATTAAGTCTGAGGATGTTTTTGCGGTTGGTGAGAAAAAACGAAAGGTTGTGGGAGTCAAGAGGAAGTTGGTACAGGATGTTTCTGATGATGAGGACGAGGAAGAAGAGGTGCAGGAGAAGTCTGGAAAGAGACCTAGAAAAGAAAAGGCTGGTCCCACTCTTGGGGATGTTGTTCAAAAGATTGAGGATCTGAAAAAATCATTTGAATCTCGGAATGATGCATTGGTAGATATTTTCAACGAGGGTTTGAGACTGATGGGTGACAGAGTTGATGATCTTGCCAAGAATGTCAAGAATTTGAAAGAGGAACGTGCTGGAGTTGGATAGAAGGAGAATGAGAAGGAGAAAGATACTGCTGGTGGGAAAGGTGGTGAGCTGAGGAAAGATGCAAGTGTTGCGGCTGCTGAGATGGATAAGGCGGCCGGAGTAGGTGAGGATGAAGAAGATCAACCTGAAGATCTTCAGGATCAAACTAAAGTAACTGCTGCTGCAGGAGAAAGAAAGAAAAAGGAAAGGGAAGCCAGGAACCCGAAGAAATTGGTATTGAAGGTAAAGAATCATGTTGCTGATATCGTCGAACCTACCAAGAGAGCGAAAACGAAGTCTGTGAAAGCAGTGGTTACAAACAAAGATGACAACCCGGTTAAGCCTACCAATCAGACTGAGGTTGATGATGGGGTTAGTCTCCAATACCTTCAAACTCTGAATACAAATAAGGAAAAGAAAGTTGAGCCTAAGAGAAGTACAAGACTTCAGGAGAAATCCCTCAAGGGGAAGTAGCCTTCTTAGCAGTATGAGTAATCTTGATTGTAAAAACATGAGCATGACCGAGTTTGTTTTATTTCCCCCTTGTTATTGTATCTGCTCTGAACTTGGATCACTGGCATTAGACTTATATCAATATTTTGTTTGGTGTGATTTTAGGTCGGGATTCTATTTTAATAATGTATTTTGGTTACCAGACTTCTATGGCAGTCTGGTTTGGATTTTGCTTAACACGGGTTGCTAAATTGTATATGCAGAGTATACCCGAGAGCACAGCTCCAAGTGTGTTGTTCGTTACACAGTCGGCCACGGGCATAGACTTCAATGCTACGCAGAGGTTTAAGCAGGATACTAAGCAGGCAGCAGCTGAAACTTATATGCAAGCGAAGGCTAAAGAGGTTAAGCAGAAGGAGAAGGTGAAGACTCCAATTAAACCTGTTGTCCAAGCACAGGTTACACCGGGATATAACCCTTGTGCTGCTATCACCAAGATGCAAGTGAAGGCACTTAATGATTACAACAAAAGACAGCCGTATGTCTTAACACTCTTAACTAGACGAGTAAGTTGTATGCCTAATCTCTACACTAATTGTCTAACAAGCGTATTGTTCTTTGTAGGGGTTATCCGATTAGGAAAGTGAACACTTCACTCCAATGGTATTATGATCTTCGCACTCCAAAGGAATGGCTGCATGACACGGTCAGTATGACTTCAATGGTTGTGAATTAAGAATTCGATTCCAATAAATCTGGTTGTATATTCAGACTTCCTAAGAAGTCTGGTTGTATATTCAGACTTCCCAATAAATCTGGTTGTATATTCAGACTCCTCAGAATTCCTAATCTAATGTGGTTGTGTATCCAGACTTCCTAAGGAGTCTGGTTGTGTTTTGTTCTTTTATATTAACACATTTCTTGTCTTGATGCAGCATATTGATGCCGGGATTGATCTGTTAAGGCTTCGTCAACAGAGCCATCCAGAATGGTTCAGGAGCGATAGGATATGCTTCGTTGACACACTCCTTCAGGCACTGTGGCGTCAACACTATCCACAATTTATCAAGAGCGGTGAGGGAGAGAATGGATCAGCCAGAACTAGAATGCTTCCTCCTGGTTGTTTTGATTACTTCACTGGTGATCTTCCCGTGTTCTGCAAATCAAAGAAGCCTTGGGGGCTGGAAATTGATGAGATCTACACCGCACTCCACATGGGCGGAAATCATTGGGTAGCAATTATGATTTCTATCACGGAAAGGCACGTAACAGTCTAGGACAGCATCCTTTCTGGGAAGACTGATGAGTCGGTCGGAGCGGCAGTGGCACCAATCTGTGAGATGTTTCCTTATGCGATGCACATCTTGGCCCCAGCTGCAGATGGATGGCCTTATCCCTTGGATCGTTACACCTTCTCGATTGACAGGAGAAAAGATCTTCCCCAAAATCAGCAAACGGGTGACTGTGGAGTGTACTGCTTGAAGTACATCGAGTTCCATTCACTAGGAATGCCGTGGCCAAAGTATCTCTGTGATAGGAACATCAAGCAGATCAGAGACAGGCTAGCTTTTGACATCATGTCTGAACTCGGGAGAACTGGTGAAGAAGGAGAACGTACGGAGTATGCATTGCTGGACATCTATGGAAATTAATAGACTTCCGATATCTTCTCCATATCTTTTGGACTCTCAAACACTGGATTATTGCATACATTTTCCCTATTTTCTTTTGCTGGTGTAAGGAACACAAATCCATCTTTTGGTGTGCTTGTT